>CM040394.1:29467344-30667344 GCA_022702515.1 Ilyophis sp. 1 JC-2022 | reverse complement strand
GGGTCCCTGGTCCATACTCCAGTTCGGTAGGTGGCGGTAAAGCTCCAGTTGTTAGTGACCGGCCGTCATAAAACAAATAAGAAGAAGAGGAAGGAACTTTCAATGTCATGGAATTTGTTGCACCTACGGAGGGGAAGACTATTTGGACGGTATCAACTTTATGCTTCCAGAAAGAAGCCCGAGGGTCAAGTTTAAATAAGCGGTGGAAAGCAGAAAGAATACATTTTGCGAAATAAACTCAACATAACTAGCTAATACGAATACGGTATGTTTCGGACAGTGTGCCGGACTGGCAGTGCTCTGTTAAAGGTAAGGCAACGACTTATAGGTAGAGAGTTAACGTTATAAGCAATAATTGGAGATTTCGTTTGCTGCGCTAGGCATGCTCCTTCGTTCGTGTGCGTCGGCATTAACGTTACGCGTCTAATGTGAATTCACAAATCGATTCGCGATGAGTTACAACCATGGCTTGCATATTTGCTGTCAAGACCAAGTACACTTTTGAGAATACAGTTACAATGACACCTTTAAACCATTATTCGGTAATAATATTTGAAGCAGTAACGTTACATTCGCTAGTTAGCTAAGTGTCCAAGGGCTGATGGTGGCTAGAAAGATGTTGATGGATAATGTTAACTAGTTTTCACTTGCCAGTCAGTGTATAATATAACCTAATTAATTTAAAAAGCACGTTACAAGAAATAAAAGATGTTCTGACTGATCCAAAGTCGTAGGATGTTAGTTTTGGGCATTGGGCATAATTTGACTTTAAATATGAAATAATCCCTCAATAGGTGAATTGTCTAATCAAGAATAAGTAACAGTATTCATGGGTTACAGTGGTTGGATTGAAAACCGGCACACACAGTCGCATTAGGTCCCGCTGGACCAAGTTATAAACCCCCATTTTAGTGAATGTCATGCATCACCCAGATAGCTTCAGCAAGTCCGTTGTATTTGAGGTGAGGTTCCATTATGTTTGAAAAGTATGGAGGTAGATTTCTATCAAAAATAAACAAGCACAAAAGTATAATCCACAATTGTATTTACCATCCACACACAAACACCTCTCAACTTGTGTTTCGTAAATCATCATTTGGATGAATGCAAAAATTATATTCACAAATGCAAACAACATTTACAGATATGTTTCCAATGTTCACATGTACAAATCAAAAGCTTGGCTTGCGAACTGGCGAATCTACATTTGCCGATCGAAGGACACGCTTGATCTGCTTGGATTTACGGACAGAATTTTGAGACAAATATTCCGCTGTTTTTCACCGTGTCGATTCACGCTCGCTTAACTTGCAATTCGTAAGCTAAACTTCTTCTTCTTTGGTGCTACATTCACGGCGGTTTGTGTGTTCGGCTCATCAGCGCCACTTTTAGAACAAGTGGCCAAAATTGCACATTATCTTTAAGAAGTGGATTCATTAATTAAAACAACCGAGTTTTGAGTTTATTTAGGTTGTAAAGTTAACCCCACGCTAATCTTGCGATGGCAAGTTTTTTAAACAGTCATTGCACAAAACTCCTATCAGATTGCATGTAGCTAGCTAGCTAGATTACATTACACAGGGGTAGGTCCGTACACAGTAGCTACATAACTCTTTCGCCCCTCATGGAAAAGATTATGTAAAACAAACTCAACCATGTGAAGTATTGTAGCCAATTAAATTAATTTGACAGCTATTCTCACTGATACCGATGTCTCCTATGAAATCTTTTATTTGTTCAGCTAGCTAGCTAGTAGATAAGACACCTAAATTAAAATTATCATTCAAATTGCATGGAGTGCTCTCCTTATTTTAGCTCATAGTGTTGTACTTCCTAGTTCCTATCAATGTACGGACCTACCCCTGTGTAATGTAATCTAGCGAGCTAGCTACATGCAATCTGATAGGAGTTTTGTGCAATGACTGTTTAAAAAACTTGCCATCGCAAGATTAGCGTGGGGTTAACTTTACAACCTAAATAAACTCAAAACTCGGTTGTTTTAATTAAATGTACCATGAATCCACTTCTTAAAGATAATGTGCAATTTTGGCCACTTGTTCTTAAAGTGGCGCTGATGAGCCGAACACACAATCCGCCGTGTTATGTAGCACCAAAGAAGAAGAAGAAGTTTAGTTTACGAATTGCAAGTTAAGCGAGCGTGAATCGACACGGTGAAAAACAGCGGAATATTTGTCTCAAAATTCTGTCCGTAAATCCAAGCAGATCAAGCGTGTCCTTCGATCGGCAAATGTAGATTCGCCAGTTCGCAAGCCAAGCTTTTGATTTGTACATGTGGACATTGGAAACATATCTGTAAATGTTGTTTGCATTTGTGAATATAATTTTTGCATTCATCCAAATGATGATTTACGAAACACAAGTTGAGAGATGTTTGTGTGTGGATGGAAAACACATACTTGTGGATTATTTTTACGAAACACAAATTGAGAGGTGTGTGTGTGTGGATGGTAAATACAATTGTGGATTATATCTACGAACACAAATTGAGAGGTGTGTGTGTGGATGGTAAATACAATTGTGGATTATACTTTTGTGCTTGTTTATTTTTTATAGAAATCTACCTCCATAGAAAAGTAACACATGAAACGTAGAATTGTTGCGTTCAGTCAGTAAGAATTGCCGCAGGTAAGTGACGCAGAAAGGCAATCGATAAGTGGACTAAATTACACTATTGTCGGCGCATTTCCTTCAGTGTTGTCGCCGCAGAAGTTATTTAGTTCTGTTGTAACAAAGTGGCGGATTCAGTTCCCGCTCTCCGTTTTGAATGGTGGTGTTGTGGTTGTGTGCAGCACTCCCGGCGAACTATCCCACCTCTGTGGACGGCTCCAGCCCAGCAAAGATGGGCGTCCAGCCTGCCCATGAACACCGTGGTGTTGTTTGTGCCCCAGCAAGAGGCCTGGGTGGTGGAGAGGATGGGCAGATTTAATCGCATTTTAGAGCCGGTAAATCACCGATCAACCGCAATTTCCCGCCTCACAGTCTGTCTGATCTTGTACGTCTCGTGCACTATTCGATTGAATGATGTCAGATTGAATGACGTCAGTTTGATTTTTGTGTCTCAGGCCACAAAATAATCACCTGACGTTGCTGAAAAGGGCAGTTTGATTGGTTGATAAATTGACTGCACAAATTAAGCGCCGTTCATTTGGAAAAAGTGTAGATTTTTATGTTCATTTCAATTTTCTCAGGGATTGAACTTCCTCATTCCAATATTGGACAAAATTCGGTATGTTCAAAGCCTGAAAGAGATAGTCATCGATGTACCAGAGCAGTCTTCCGTCTCTCTAGGTCAGTACTGTCTTTGCTCAGTTCTACCATGTGTGATGGTGATATCGGTTTTGAGATTAACTCTTGTATTGTCTCTGCAGACAACGTTACGCTGCAGATTGACGGAGTTCTCTATCTCAGAATACTGGACCCTTTTAAGGTATGTTAATGCCAGAGCTGGGGGCCGGTTCCTATTCAATCCAGTCAATTTCTCAAACTTTATGGGCATTTTTCAGTTTGCTATTAACTGAATTGAAAAGAAATTTACCCCAACAGTTTTTGATCATCGCCTTGTTTTATAAATATGGCACAGAGGTTGCAGCGTTGATCATTTTCACTCAGACTAAGCCTTAATTTCTGACATGGAACAGTATTCAATACACATTTGTCTATAACTTGACAAGTAAAGTGAGTTACACTCTTTCTTATACACTATGTGTTTAACGTTAAGGAGAAATGTTGATTAATCCCAGCCCGTGTTTGTGAAGAGAAATAATTACTGATATTAATTGTTAGTCAAGGTTAGGGACACGTGTTGAAAGGCAGTCGTGGTCTGAGTGATGAAGTTCTGTCTATTCTCCAGGCGAGTTACGGAGTGGAGGACCCAGAATACGCCGTCACTCAGCTGGCACAGACCACCATGCGCTCTGAGCTGGGAAAGCTGACCCTGGACAAAGTATTCCGGGTGCGTGAGGCCGCTTTCAGGCCATCGCGTAATAATCCATTCATCAGCCAATCAGTCATATTTTATTCAGCATAGCTGCCCTCACTGTGATATGAATAATAATATCTTTATTTGTATAACACTTTTCCAGCAGCACAGCACAAGGTACTTTGCAAAATACATGAAGGGTTAAGACAAGACTATTTTAATATTGTAACGGGTCACTTTGGAGAGTGCAAAGCAATAAGTATGATGATTTAAGTAAAATTGTACTGGTTTTATTGTCTTAAGATAAGTTAATATGTATCAGCACATCATGAGAAAGAATATACATATTGAAATAGAAATGGTGTAAAAAGCAGTAACGTTAGACAATATAAGTTACAGGACTGTAGTACAACAAAGATTTGCACTACAAGCCAATATATGGACGTCTGCACTCAGGTCAAGTTAAGAGAGTGAGCGATGAGACATATTTGAGTTTTATTTTTTCTCCTGTTGCTAACATGTTTTAGCCGTTGCTGTCTTCAGGGCCATGAGCATGCAATGCAGGCGAAATGGTGTTGTTTACAAGCCGCCCTCTTCACAACTGCAAATGCAGCTGTTTGTTTGAGATGGTGTTCCCCTGTGAGGCACTGATCTCCCGCTCCATGTCCCCCCCGCTCCAGGAAAGGGAGTCCCTAAACTCCAACATCGTCCATTCCATCAACCAGGCGTCTGACGATTGGGGGATCCGCTGTCTACGCTATGAGATCAAGGACATCCACGTCCCACCCCGCGTCAAGGAGTCCATGCAGATGCAGGTGAGGGCGCGCACGGCCAAAGAGACGGGCGTCCAATGGGCACACTACTGCATCACCAATGGAGTCTTCTCTGTAGGGAAAATTAAATGGGAACGTATGACAAAAAAGACGAAACAAGAACAGCCCATGCAGCCTATTTAGGTTTGTGTAGGGGTACATGTAGGGTTTGAGGGCTTTATGAGTAACTTTGATAATGTCCCCTCCCCCCCAAAATGACAGAGGATGTGTCCGGAGTTGTCGGCCTGCAGGCCTGAACTAGTGGGCCTACAAACAGTTCTTTGCCACGCATTGAACGAAGCACGTTTTGTTACTGTAAGGTGTCTTTGTGACAATGTCTCTGTTACACAGCACGACACAAAATCGGATCAAATCGAGTTAAATCTTAACGTATGGATATGAGAGCTTTGGGTTAATCTTCAGAGGTACTTCGAGGGAGGGAGGAGGGGGGTCGTCTATCTTCTGCTGTGGGCTGACAGCCCTGACCATGTCTCACTCCACCCCCCCTCGTCCCCCCAGGTGGAGGCCGAGAGGAAAAAGAGAGCCACTGTTCTGGAGTCAGAGGGGACGCGGGAGGCCGCCATCAATGTGGCGGAGGGCATGAAGCAGTCCCAGATCCTGGCCTCTGAAGGACAGAGGGCCGAACAAATCAACCTAGCAGCAGGTACTGTAATCAAGAGGCACGCACTGCGTCAGAGCAGCCCGTTGACCTATAAGCACCGTTATTTCAGAGGATACATAGATATGGCTGCCATCAGACCAGCCGCTTTTAGAAGTACTGAGCTTTTTTCCTGCTTGTATTCAAAGTCTTAATGTGCTTTTGTTCTTGTTTTATTCTGTTCGTAACTCCATTAAGGGGTTGGGGATAATTATAATTTCTCATGCCCCCCCCATGTTAATTTAAATGGAAATTCTTATTGGTCATTGTATTCCCCCTGGAAAAAATCTTCTTAATTGCCTGTTGGTGACCGGACTGTAAATGGCACTATGCAAATGCTGATCATTTATCAAAAAATATCCTTCAAACAGGCGTTGATCCCTAGCGATTCACCTTACATCTATCCATTTTCAGTAACCGCATTATCCTTCAGTGGATTGTGTTGAGTCTAGGAAGGTAGTCCCAGTCCATTTAGGAGCGCGCGCGCACACAGACACACGCACACGCACACGCACACGCACACACACACACACACACACACACACAGGCACGGGACAGCTTAGATGCGCCAGCATCGATGTGTATAGTTATAGGTGAAAGTACTGCTAGGTGGAAAGTGCAGACCCAAGAGAAGACACGGACATAGCTTCTGCAACGCAAGGTTTGTCCCTTCTGTTCTCCCAGGTGAAGCCAATGCTGTTTTAGCCAAAGCGGAAGCAAAATCCAAGGCCATCAGACTGCTCTCAGACGCTTTGGCAGAACAGGTAATGTTAAAGAAAAAGCAGCATGTGTTTACTTTGATAGTCTGTAGCTACAGTAGTAGATCCAGGCTTGTGGTTGATGTCTGGTAGTTATTTAAATGTATGATCCTCAAATGGCACCTCCGTTTTTAAAAGCAGATCTTTCCCCTCTGTTGCTTGCACAACATTTTATTTTAGCTCGAGAGTAAATTAGACATATGGTTTGTTAGCAAACTGTATTTTTACTCGAGAAAAAAAAGGAGATCATTGGCCAGGTCTCCCTTGAAGAAGAGATGTACACAGTACACCTTCTGGTTAAATCAATGTTAAATGAAGGCAAACAGGGTGTATTGTACTCAACTTAGTTTAACCACTTTGGACCTTTAAACTTTGAGGTACAAATATAAGTTTTAAATTGAGCTGTTTTGCACTTGTGTAAACAGTTGTTTAAATGTGCCATTGAAATTAATGTTGTGCTCAGACTGAATCGAACCTTTTGTCTGTTAGGATATTTTAAATTCAATTTATGAATTGGAAAAATTCCCATAATCTTCTATGAGAATTTCTAAGTAAAGTGAACTTCCATTTCCAGTCCATTTCCTGTGTTGACTGAATTGAAATGGAATTGGCTCCAAGTAGCTTGTTGTCCAGTGAGTGCATTATAACGGTGTGTTTACGGCGTATTAACGGCGTGTTTGCGACGCATTTGTCTTCACAGAACGGGAACGCTGCAGCCTCTCTCAGCGTCGCTGAGCAGTACGTGGCCGCCTTCTCTCGCCTAGCCAAGGAGTCCAACACCATCCTGCTCCCGTCCAACACTGGGGACATCAGCAGCATGGTCACACAGGTGAGTGTGAACCGTCGACCGCATCAGAACCGGTCCGGTTGAACATGGTTTTGGAAAGCAAGGGTTTGGGTCGCTTCCAATTCCATCCTTTTAGGAAACAGAAATTCCATTTATGCATATATAGTGCCGTCCACAATTATTGATACCCCTGGTAAAGATGAGTAAAAAGGGTAATAAAAAATTCAATGTTTGGTCAATCTCACAAAATTAGGAAAATCCAAATTTTAATTGAAGTAAATCTATTCAGAGAAAAAAACAAAACCCTCATCAAGAAATAATTATTTTTAACAAAACCACGTGTACCACAATTATTGGCACCCCTGCATTTAATACTTTATACAACCTGTCTTTGCCAATAAAACAGCACTGAGTCATCTCCCGTAACATCTAATAATGTTGGAGAATACAGAGCAAGGAATCTGAGACCATTCCTCTTTACAGAATCTCTCCAGATCATCCAGAGTCCTAGTTCCTCTCTTGTGCACACCTCTTCAGCTCAGCCCACAGGTTTTCAATGGGGTTTAGGTCAGGGGACTGAGATGGCCATGGCAGAAGCTTTATTTTGTGTTCAGTTAACCATTTTTGTGCCGATTTGGACGTATTTGGATCATTGTCCTGCTGGAAGATCCAGCGACGACCCAGTTTTAGTTTCCTGGCAGAGGCAGCCAGATTTAGATTTAAAATGTCCTGGTATTTCATGGAGTTCATGATGCCATGTACCCTAACAAGGTTTCCAGGGCCTTTGGAGGAAAAACAGCCCCACAACAGCACGTAACCTCCACCATACTTAACAGTGGGGATCATGGTATTTTTGGTATAGCCATCCTTCTTTTTACGCCAAACCCACCTTGAGTGTTGGTTGCCGAAAAGATACATTTTTGTGTCATCTGACCATAGAACACGGTTCCAGTTGCGTTTAGCAAATCCAGGCGCTTACGTTTGTGGTGAAATGACAGGAAAGGCTTTTTTTCTGGCATGCCTTCCAAATAATTTGTTGGCACAGAGGTGTCTAATGGTAGTTTTGGAGACTGGATGACCCCAAGATGCTACTTTTCTCTGTAATTCTACAACAGTGATCCTTGGGGATTTTTTTGTGCCTTTCTTACCATCCTCCTCACTGTGCGTGGGGGCAAAATAAACTTGGGTCCTCTTCCAGGCAAGTTTGTAACAGTTCCAGTTGCCCTAAAGGTATTGCCCTAAAGGTAGATATGGGCATTTTCAGGTGAATAGCTATTCCCTGACTTATGAAGCTCAACATACTTTTCCCTCATTTGATTTGCATGGTCTCTAGGGGTGGGACAATGCACCGGTGCATCGCGATGCATCGATCTGAATGTGTAAATACAACTGCATCGATCTGTAAGATTAGAATTGATAAGCATTCAAAAAATATATATATTCATTTATTTAAAATATATATTTCTGAGGCACGACTACTTTTAAAACTGTTTTGACGAGCTTTAATCCATGTTTCTGCTCCAACCCCCACGTAAGCGTGAGTTGAAAGCAGCAACAGGCGGGAATCAAGTGACAATGAGACGGAAATGGCTAGCTGCTCGAGTGCGACAAAAGAGACAGAATTTGCGATGTTCCAAACAGAAAATCAGTGGTATGGAAGCATTTCGGGTTTAGAAAGAAGGAGGGTGTACTTGACAAAACCGCTGCAATATGCAAGATATGCCAAGTTGAAATCAGATACACAGGCAACACCACAAACATGATAAACCATTTTAGCCGACGACACACCATTGACGTGAAGGACAGCAAGCGGGTTAGCAAGCTAAACTCGGGAGTCAAGCTTTTCCTGGAGAAATGGCCAAACAGTTTTTTAATTTGTTTTTATTAGTTTTTATACACATACCGTGTCCAGACAGTTAATTGTAAAGTGCTTTCTGATATTGAAATTTAAACCATTTTCTATTCAAAATCAAGTAGACGTTAGAGACAAAAAACAAAAATAGTAAGACTATTTCCAATGTCTTACGTTCAATTAATTATTACTACGTTAACTGTCCGATTCCAAACCGCCCCCCCTACATACCACACAGACAAAAAAGACAAAAAAAACTGTTCTAAACGGGCGAAAGAGGTCACATCTGCTATAGCCACGTTCATCTGCAAAGACCTTAGACCATACAGTGCGGTAGAAGAAGAGGGATTTAGTCACTTAATGAATGTCGTGGAACCTAGATACACCATACAGAAAACATTTTAGTGAATAAAGGAAAGGTATTAGGGTACCATGTCTGACACTGTTTGAAAAACAATAACCTAAATAGGGCAACTTTAGAAAATAGACAGTCATGTTTATTGCTGCATTATTTGCTGCAGACAACTGCAAAATGTATGGTATGCCTTAACAATAAACATAATTCTGTGAACTTGGCGTAAGGTTCTAATATTTAATTACTGCTGACTGTATCGGTATCAAATCACATTAGCATACCTATTACAATTTTTTAAAAGTATCAAAATTAATCGAACCGAATTGTATCGAATCGAATCGTGGTCATATGTAAGATGTTATGATGCATCAAACCTTTGCCTAAAGAATCGTAATCGAATCGTGATGGGATTGAATCGTCCCACCCCTAATGTTCGCTTATCTTTCCCATGTTGATGTATGAATAAGAGAATATGGCCTCTGTGTCACCTTATATTTATACCCCAGTGAAACAGGAAGTCATGGATTACTGCTTGAAAGTTCCTAAACAATCTAATCAACTTTAAAAAGTAAAATATAAATGGAAATAATGCTTCAGTTACATTTTGTTCATAAGAATTTCTAGAGGTGCCAATAATTGTGGTTTTTAAAAAAAAAAAATCAAGAAATAATAATTTTTTTCTCAAAATAAATTTACTTCAATTAAAAGTTGGATTTCTCTCATTCTTTCAGTGTGATAATAAGCGAATTCACCAAAAGGTGAATAACCCTTTTTACTCATCTTTACCAGAGGTGCCAATAATTGTGGAGGGCACTGTATATACATGTTTGGTGGGCAAGCTTGGTAACCTCAGGATATGTTGTTTTTTTACAATCTGACCTCAACCGTGCCTCCTCTCTTGTCTCTCCATCGCTCATGGTGACCATCTCCCCATCTTGTCTCTCCATCGCTCATGGTGACCATCTCCCCATCTTGTCTCTCCATCGCTCATGGTGACCATCTCCCCATCTTGTCTCTCCATCGCTCATGGTGACCATCTCCCCCTCTTGTCTTCGTTCCCTTTCAGGCCATGACCATTTACGGCAGCCTGGCCAAGCAGACGCAGCGCGTGGCAGAGAGTGCACCCGCCAAGGTGGAGGTGGACCCACTGGAGCACACTCGTGCTCAGTAGAGCTGGCCGTTCGGAGACCCGGGGCGGGGTGTACGGCAGACAACAGACCCTCCTCCTCCTTCCCCACACGGCCTTATGAGGGTGTCACCTCTGCTCGGCTGTGGCCGGGCCAAGAGGGAAAAAATGCACACCGGACTCCCAGCACTTCCCCCGGAGGAGGGGAGTGGTAAAAACCAGAGAAGGACAAACAAACAACACACTGGGAGAGCTTTACTGACACCAGAGTCCCCCCCCCAATCACTACTCCCTAGTTTTGTTTGCTTGTTTATTTCTGTGATTTAATTATGTCCTGGTGCATACCCACATGTTCTCAGCACGATAACCTCTGGCTTCCGTTTTGAGTCAAATACTGTGAGCGACAGGAAGTGCCATGGGGACAATAATCAGTGGTGCACACACCAGATAAATTCAACATTATGCACTGAATAGTGGTATTCACTAAGTTAAGGCTGTCCCTCTCAAATATTGCAAATTTTAGTATATTTTCACTTTTTATCTGAAGAGTAACTGCTGGTGTTTCAGTCAGTACAGAAAACTGAGCACTGCTTTCAGCCATGTCACGTCTTTGGTGCCATCTGCCATGTCAATGAAAGAAAACAAAGTAACATGTTAAGATACTGCACTAGTTCAGTAATGGTAAAAATTAAATTTTTGCAATCATCTCATTTAAAAAATATAATTTCACTCAACATATTCCATGGGCTAAAAAGATGATATCAGGTGAGTCTTCAAGTAAAGTCTAAATTAATTAATAAACATACAAAGTATTTTTGTATAATTTCATCATCCTGTAAGAACCCCCTGGTATGCAACTGTCAGTATATTTTTTGTTTTAAGTTTCTTTTTAACCTTTTTCCATGACAAGCAAAACAAGGAACATAGTGTGGAAAATAGCGTGACAATAAAAAGATTGGGGCACAATGTATGAAATAATGTCATTTGGGGGTCATAAAGGAGGTGGTAAATGTAAAAGGATTTACAGAAATAAAAAATGTTGGTGAACATGCTAATATCGCATTCTTTTTCTCCTGTTCAAGCATTTGATTTGACTTGGTTATAGGCTCGTTTGATACCTCAGACGCTTGATGACTTAGTCATTTTGACTACCGTATTCCATACTGTTCCAGCATAATTTACAGCTAAATCTAGTCCCACCCCCCAATTTCCATAGAGATCCATTCAAATGCAGAGATGTTATAGTATCGCTTGTAAGAGTACCAGAACATCAAGAGTTATATCGAGTTATTTTTTTTATGTTGGGTCACAGACATCAGGAAGTCATGGCATGCAATGAATATGTGACAAAATTTTTTAAATGATTACTTTATTCTATATTATGTTAAACTGTCCAATATTTGTTGATGCCTGAAAATGTGGGGGGTGGGGGGGTACAAAAGGTTCTATAATTTCTAAACGGTTTATCCGATATGGATGAAAATACCCTCAAATTAAAACTGACAGTCTGCACTTCAACCTCATTGTCATTATATCTTTTCAAACTCAACGTACTAGAGTACAGAACCAAAATAACAAGATATGTGTCACTGTCCAATGAATTATGGTGCTCAAGAGTCCAGAGACAATGAAATCACCCACAGCGTGTAATCGTGAACTTTGCCTGTTCCCTCTTGCAAAACATTTGTATACCTTGCCTCTGGATGATGGTCTCATCTGACCCTTGTTTTATTATGTGTAAGTCTCAGCATTGCTCTGGTGGATATGGACTTTCACTTTCAGGTTGATTATGTGTGAGACTTGAGCAGAGGTTATGTGATAGTGTACTGGTCATATACTTTTGCTTTAAATGCAACGTGTAATTTGTCATAACAAAAAAGCAAGACAAATTAACCTAAATTCTATTGTAATGCTTGTTCTGTTGCTGGTGGGACATTGCGTGTTCGCCCATTGAAAAAAATGTCGAAAATACCTTCTTGTCATGCTATTTCTTTAATCACCTGTGCAAAAATAACGCCAGCTTGCGTTTTGCTTCCGCAACACGAGGTGGCAGTCATCGCTGACGTCCACCCCGCGAGCGCAGCGGAAGCTCTCTTTCTGCGAGACGCAAACGCATGTTGCGTGTTGTGTTTCCTGTTCCGTACCGGTACGCGGTTCCGCCGAATGGTTGTTGAATTAAGTCGTAAGCCCCCCATGCAGGAAGGCGGGGAGTGTATGGCCAGGCAGGTTACCTGAGGCACCTGTTTCGACGAGGGGGTGGTGTGTTTGCACACCCATTCAACACTGACCCTGTCTGCGCGAGGACGGAAACAACGCGGCAAGGTCAGTAGTTTCTCTCAGGGTTGCGTTCGAACCAGAAACTTCCAAGGTAAGCTGATATTACCTTGTTAGCCAGCTGGACCAATTTCCTGTCCTACTAACGTTACTTCAGCTATCTAGTTTTTTTTCTATTTGTCTATTTTATCTCTAGTTTGTTTAGCAGATGCTGTGTCGTTATTATTGGATGAATTTATTCGCCAAAGGGCGAATATGGGTACAATGTGGGTAGCTAGCAAGCATTACTTATAGGTTATCTGTCCACATAGCTTGCTGAAACTAATATTACATTGCAGTGTGCAAGACTGGCTAGTTAACTTCCCTGTGTCATAAAATGCATCTATGTGTAACTTACATTAATTGCAGTTGAGATCTCTGTAAAGAAAAGTCTTTCTTTTCAACTGCTATTATTAGAGTTCTCCTCACTCCTGATTTGTATTCAGATAAGTAGTATCAGCGTGTAAGATACCGAAAAAGTTGTTATTTAATGTTAAAGTTTCAAACTTACTGTTGAGTTTCAGTGTCACTGAATGGTATTTATATTTATTCTTTTTATGGCAAGCACATATTTACAGGTCAGCATATTTTATGTACAAATCAATGAAGAAATTTTCTCCACCCTGCCCTAGGATGAAAAGGCTCCCCATACTTGCGCTGCTCGTGTGGATGTGCGCAGTGTTTTACGTGGGGATTTTTCTGTTCGCCGGGGGGTTCCTCCTGGTGCGGCTGGAGGTGAACCGGAGCAGCTCCTGCCATGACCTCTTGACCCCAGGGGATGAGGGAGTGCAGGATTTCTGTCGAGGTGAGCCTCGTTTCCGGAGGGCCGTGGTACTGATCATCGATGCCCTGAAGATCGACTTCGCCCGCTTCGACGCACGAAACTCCGCCCCCAAGCCCTATGAGAACAAGCTGCCTGTGCTGCAGGAAGTGATGTCGTCGCAGCCGGCCCACTCCAGGCTGTACCCCTTCAGGGCCGACCCCCCGACCACCACCATGCAGCGTATCAAGGGCTTCACCACCGGCTCCCTGCCCACCTTCATCGACGTGGGCAACAACTTCGCCTCCACTGCCATCCTGGAGGACAACCTGGTGCACCAGCTGGGTCAATCCGGTGAGTCATGCCGAGGTCGAGGGTTGAGGGTCAAGGGTAGAGGGTTGAAGTTAGAGGGTACACTGTCACAGATCCCATAGACTCACCAGATACGCTGCTCCTGTTTTCTTCCGTCCTCTCCACTTCTCATAGAGGAGCTTCCAGTGGGTGACTGCATTGTCACACTGTTGTTTCACAATGTTTCAAATTATATTGTTTTGCCTTTTAATGGTAAAGAGACCGAAACTTCAATGTTAAGAAAACTTAGCATACCTGGTAGGTCTACAGAATCTGTGTTCTCAGGGTTAGTCAAATGACATCACTGTTTTATGGAAAAGAGATCTTACTGGACCTGTAGTGCTTTAAGATCAAATGGTCCCCGGTCTGAACGGCGACTGCCCGCCTCTCTTTGTGTCTCTTCCTAAGGCAAGCGTGTGGTGTTCATGGGTGATGACACCTGGGAGAGCCTCTTCCCTAAGAAGTTCTACCGCTCTCTCCCCTTCCCTTCCTTCAATGTCAAAGACCTGCACACGGTGGACGACGGGATCCTGGAGCACCTGTACCCCACCAGTGAGTGTCGGCGCCCCCTGGTGGGAGCAGGGATGACCTACAGCACATGCACAGGGTTGAGAGCCCATATCCCAGGGGTGGGGAATCTTATCCGAAAAGGGCCGGTGTGGGTGCAGGTTTTTGTTTTAGCCCAGCACTAAGACACCTGATTCAATTAATTAACTAATTATGGTCTTCAATCAAGACTTTGATAAGTAGAATCAGTTTTAAAACAAAAACCCGCACCTACACCGGCCCTTTTCGGAAAAGATTCCCCACCCCTGGCATATGCAGTTATTGGGTTAAAGGCAGAATTGGCATAGTGCTGGATACTCTTTAGACTAGACTGGGGAAATGATGAGGCTAGACAAGCCTTGATAGGCTGAATGACCTGTATGCCTAATTATATATTCCTATGTTCTGCTTTTCGTATGCTTCTGAGATTAGAACAATGTGGTTTTTGTATTGCTAACTTTTTTGTAAAATGTGCTCTTCAGATTCAAGGAGTTAAACAAGTATGAAATAGCTTAGTTTTACAAATAGATTTAACTGTAGCTCCTCCTAAAGGTTGAGGCACTTTTTTGGTCAGTTTCGCTTGGTTAAAAAGCATTTAGTCTGTCAGATGTTTTTAAACTCAGAACAAAGAGGGCAGTCACTTGGCAATTAAAATTTAGTTTAATTTTTTACATTTATAATAAGGATAATATTGATGTCACATTCTGTAGTACGAATGCTGTAGAAACTATGTGATTCTACCATTAACAGGAATTTCTTGTTCTTCCATTCCTCTGTGAAGCTATGATAATATGATGTGTGTCATGACTCGAGTCATGATCGATCTTGGGTGGCGAGACAAAAGGTTCCAGAAAGATACAACTTCAGTTGTGCAGCATTTGAAAGAACCAAGCTGAAGTTGGCATTTCATGCCTCATCAGGAGGAATGCTAGTATATTCCTGCGTATACCCCTACATTTATGTTTAGGCCTTTGTCATAGCTTAGCAAGAGGTTTTGGGCTGAGAGGGAATATATCCATTAGCATGACCCTAGGAATGTGTCAAACAAGAAAAAATTATCTTA
Organism: Ilyophis sp. 1 JC-2022; assembly: GCA_022702515.1. Lineage (NCBI taxonomy): Eukaryota > Metazoa > Chordata > Actinopteri > Anguilliformes > Synaphobranchidae > Ilyophis > Ilyophis sp. 1 JC-2022. The sequence goes on along the minus strand of CM040394.1, from coordinate 30,652,023 downwards.
GCTGTAGTACTCTATGCTGCATATTAACATTTCACATTTACATATAGCCATTTAGCAAATTATCTTATCTTATCCAACTTACAATGTTTCCATCAAGGATCAAAGAACATTGCAAAAAAAATTGCTGACAAATCTGAGTGAGTTACAGAGACATGTGGGAGACAAACCATAAAGCCTGTCGGGTTGCACTGTAATTACATGTTGAGTTAAGCTAGTGGATTTAATTTGAATTAAATAAAAAAAAATCAGTGCGATGTGGCTGGTAAGCCGTACAAAGTCAAGTTTGATGTTTGTGCTTTGTAGCGGATAGCGTTAAGTTTGATGTTTGTGCTTTGTAGCGGATAGCGTTAAGTTTGATGTTTGTGCTTTGTAGCGGATAGCGTTAAGTTTGATGTTTGTGCTTTGTAGCGGATAGCGTTAAGTTTGATGTTTGTGCTTTGTAGCGGATAGCGTTAAGTTTGATGTTTGTGCTTTGTAGCGGATAGCGTTTTAGTTGATAAGGGAATCGTGGCAAGTGGAGCTGAGGCGTGTTGGGAGTTTATGTTGGAAGATTGCGAGCCACTGATCTCTTTACGAGAGAAATTCCCAAACATTGTCACACATCACTGTTTCTTCATTTCATTACCTTCTGTCTGTCGTTTGGTGAATCGGGTCAACATCTTTCTCAGTGCTCATTTCTCTCTCTCTCTCTTTCTCTTTCCCTTTCTTTCTCTCTCTTTCTCTCTCATATGTCTCTCTCCAAATCCAAAAATGCTTTATTGGCAGGAAATACTTCATGCAATAAATATTACCAAAGCGTATAGTACTACAAACAACAATAACTACAACAGTATAATTGATAATGACCATAATAATAATTTTTATAATAATAAAAACATTGAAAATGAATGAAGTAATAACGGGGATGTTCTTGCTCACTCAGTGTCCCTCAGGTTATGGCAAGCAATTACAGCTGTTTGTCCTTCTCCTAACAGGATTTTCACCTTTTTATCCTTTTTAAAAAATATATATTTGTCTTGTATTTGAATATTTTTCACAATAAAGGAGAAAGTGCATCTCTGTCTCTACCTTTCCTGTCTTAGTGACCACATATTCTTCTTTTTGTAGCCATGTTTTCCAGTGTCTGCCCTTTTCGATAGCAAGTGTGTGGTCACTGAGCCTGTACTTGGTCAGGATCTGTCTCTGCTTTGTGTCTCTGACAGAAGAGATACTCAGCTAATGTGTAGTCTCTTTTTAATGCCCGATGGCAATCAAGTTTGTTTTGTGTTTTGGTTGCACCATCCCAATATTCCAGATAAGAGATTTTGGTTTGTTTCATAATTTGGTTTACTCTGATTTGCTGGTAAGCAGTGCTAGTATGACGCTGGTCTGTGCTTTGTGTTAGTGGAGTTAATGGGTTAGTCAGCTTCATTACCAGCTGACTGAGGGAACTCTTCATGACTGAGCTCTCTGGCTTTCATTGCCTTAAATTGCAATGTGTCTTGGGGGCTTGAATTAATGGCCTAATTCTGCCCTGCATGCATTATTTGGGGTTTTCCTCTGTACTTGTAGAATATTTCTGCAAAATTCTACATGCAGGGTCTCTATTGGATGCTTTTCCCATTTAGAATAGCTCTGCTGGCTGAGTGGACCCCATACCTCACTTCCATACAGCGCAATGGGCTGGATAATGCTTTAACCAGATCTTAATTGGTATATTAATTTGATGGCATAAAGTGCTCTTTGAGCTTTTTCTTTTAATGCATTCACTGCCTTGGTAATGCTCCCTGATGCTGTGATTGCCAGACCCAGGTAAGTGTTATTTAGGGTGTGTTCTAGGGCGGTGTTGCCTAGAAAAAACTGGAATCTGGCCTTTTTTTGGAAGATCACTACTTAAGTCTTTTTTAAGTTTACTGTCAGTGCCCAGTTCTGACAGAAATCTTCTACCAGAGCCAGACTCTGTTGCAATTTAACTTCCGTGTCGTATAGGGAGAGGCCAGGCGCTGTAGACTGTTCCAACTTCACCGCTAACTCATTAATGTAAATGTTGAACAGTGTTGGACTCAGGTTACAGCTCTGCCTCACCCCCACATTTTTTTTGTGAAGAACTCGGTTCTTTGGTCGCCAATTTGTACTCTACATTTATTTTCACTTTACCCCCTACACCACTTTGGATAAGTTTGTAGTATAATTCTTCATGCCGAATAGTCAAAAGCTTTTTGGAAATCGATGAAGCATGCAAAAATTTTGTTTGGTGCACATGTTTATTTATTATGGTGTGTAGGGTGTAAATATGATCACTGGTTCAATGATTTGGAATAAATCCTATTTGGTTTTTACTCAGGACATTGTGCTCATTAAGGAAGGTTACAATTCTAGAATTTAGGATACTACAAAATACCTTCCCCAGATTACTGCTTACACAAATGCCTCTGTAATTATTAGGGTCTAATTTGTCTTCACTTTTATAAATTGGGGATATAAGCCCCCGGTTCCAGATGTCAGGGAAGCATCCTGAACTCAGTACCAGGTTGAACAATTTAAGCACAGCCTCTTGCATTTCTGGAGTGCTATTCCTGATCCCATCAGGACCACATTACTTTTTTGGGTTTAGTAATTGGTGCTTTTCCATCAGTTTTTTGTGTGAGATTGGATTGTCAATTGGCTTTTGGTTATTTTTAATGCTTGTTTCAAGTAGCTAAATAGCCTCGTCATTTATGGCCATGTCTTGTGGTTTTGTTGTGCTTAAATTGTTCCACATATTCCAGAACTGGTTTTTATTAACTGATTCTTCAATATCATGTAGAGTTTTGTTTATGTATTTTTGTTTTTTCTGTTTTAGGGTGTGTTTGTATTCTTTTAGAGTTTCACAGTATTTCAGGCGTAAATCCTGGATTTGAGGTTGGTTATGTTTTTGGTTTGATAGTTTTCTTCGTTTTTTTCGGACATTTTTGCATTCAATGTCAAACCACTTTTCGTTCTTATTTAACTTCCTATTGGTTTGAATTTTTTGGTTAGCTTTGTTTGTTGCTTTTTGGAAAATGATTGATGTTAGTAACTGCCAGATTTAAGCTCTCTCTCTCTCTCTTCAGTGGGGGGCAGTGACTGGGACGTGCTCATCGCCCACTTCCTGGGCGTGGATCACTGCGGACACCGTTTCGGCCCAGACCACCCAGCAATGGCCGACAAGCTTACCCAAATGGACGGGGTCATCAGGTCAGTGTGAACATTCTCCCATCATTAAGATTTTAAATGAGGTGGGTGGTGCTGTGTATGTGCCTACAGTGTCTGGATCTGTGATTGGGTGGTGCTGTATGTGTACCTGCAGTGTCTGGATCTGTGATTGGGTGGTGCTGTGTGTGTACCTGCAGTGCCTGGATCTGTGATTGGATGGTGCTGTGTGTGTATCTGCAGTGCCTGGATCTGTGATTGGATGGTGCTGTGTGTGTATCTGCAGTGTCTGGATCTGTGATTGGGTGGTACTGTGTATGCGCATGCAGTGTCTGGATCTGTGATTCAGGGGCCTGTATCACAAAGCAGAATTACTGAGTTAAGGCCCGTCCACACCAAGAATGATAACTATAACAATAACTATAAATATATAGTTTTGAAAATTGTTCTAACTCAAATGGGTGGTAGAGTCCACACCGCAAATCGGAAAAAATATATATAAGAACGCACACCCAAAAGAAAGAAAGGTGCTGATTGTCGGTTCATTAAATCAGAGAAAATATATGAGAATCGTACACTTATCTCCATGCAAAAATCATTTTAATTTTAAGTTACCAACATGTTTCAGCAATGTGCCTTCATCAGAGTCCACACCATAACGACAACGACAGTGACGAACGATACCGTTGATGAACGATAGAAACACTGACAGCCAATCAAAATCCTTCAGAATTTACAAGCTGCCGACACAGCTGGAGCACGCAGGGCGTGCTCAGTGCCACTGTTTACAGAACGTTATCGTTCATTAGTGGGGATGCTCACATCGTTATCGACCGTTATAGTTATCGTTCTTGGTGTGGATGGGCCTTTAGCTGGATAACTGCACTGAGTAAAACCCGGAACGTTCTCTGGAAATCTGGAACACTGTCCATACAAAGTGATGCCCTGTTTTTTCGTCCTTTCTTTTTGTCATTCTCTTTTTGTCTCTTCGTCCCTCTTTTTCTTCTCTTTTCTTTGTCTTCCTTTCTTGCTCACTCGTCCCCCCCCCTTTGTGTTTTATCTTTTGGTTTCTTTCCAATGAAGGAATATTCATACAAACATGTATGCAATATGTACATTGTTTCTGTTTTTTTAACCATGCCCTTGCTTTTGGTGTAATTCATTTGTCATATCAGTTTTGAGTAAAACCTCTGTACCTCTCGCTCTCTCTCTCCCTGTCTTCTTCTCCCCTCCCTCTCACCTTTTCTCTCTCTCTGATCTCATTCCAGGTCTGTGATTGGCCGCCTGGAGAATGATACTCTGCTGGTGGTCATGGGGGACCACGGGATGACGGACACTGGCGACCATGGAGGCGAGAGCCTGAAGGAGACGGACGCCGCCCTCTTTCTCTACAGCCCCACCCCCATCTTCCCCGCCCTCGGAGCCCAGGTGGGCAGAACTGGGCTCTGTTTTCCAGGGCTGTGTCTGAATCAGAGCTCTATTTACCTTGTCCTGTCTTCTGTGACCCTGTGTACTAGCATACTGTGTACTGCTTACTGCGTACTGCTTAGTGCACAACATGAAGTATGCAAAAAAATATCCTCCATACAATTATCAGCGAAAAACCTGGAAATAAGTATATCATCAAGGGATTTTAACTACACTGCATTTATAGAACATTCTGTCTACATAACAACTTTCTCATCCAGTGTACTCAACGAGCATACTCAATTCTGATTGATTCTGACACTGTTCAGGTGTCCCAGGACCGTCCCTGAAACCCCACGCCTTCTCCGTCTGACCCCACTGGCATCAATCCCACTCTGCTCCATTGGAGATTGTCTGAGATTTGTGTTACATTCTTAACATTGACATTTATCTAGATCTTATGCAGAGTTAACACTGCGTAGTCTGCTGGTTTTGTCTGTTTTGATTACTTAATTAGATTTCCCCTACCTAACACCCTTATGAAATAATTTGAGGATTGTAATGGCATACTTTGTGGTTTTGTACAGATGGCTGTATGAATTTATGGTTCTAGGTTGGCGCAAGTTAACTTGTACATAGTGCTTTTGTGACGTTGCTCATACAATCACTGGTCTGGGAATGTTGTTAATCTGTATTGTTGCTCACATAACTCTGGTGGATGCACTTATTGTGTCTCTTGTTGTAAGTTTGGATAAGAGTGTCTGCTAATTGAATTTAGTCAAATTTTATTCTGTGTGGTCCATTTATCCAGCTGTATATTATTACTGAAGGCATTATACACCATATACATATTTTTCTGAATGTTATATAACCTACTTTGCTCAAAGGTAAAGCCGCAGTGCCCCTACCTGGGAATCTCTGTATTGCTTCCCTAACCATTATCAGGGTCTGAAATTAACAACCGCCACCACGAAATGCTGGTAAAATTTTTATTGTGGCAGTTAAGGTTTTCTCAGCCACTTTGGCTAGTAACCATCCAGGTTGTGTTCTATTGTAAAAGGTAATGTGGCTGGTAAAATGTGGAAAATGACTGGTGATTTTTATGATTCAAAAGCCACTCTGGCCAGTGGGTGAAAACATAAATTTCATGCCCTGCACCACGCCAATCTGGTTAGCTCACCCACTCCCTGAACTGATCTGTGTTAGCTGTGCAGGTTAGCTCAGCCACTCACTGGACTGATCCGTGTTAGCTGTGCGGGTTAGCTCAACCACTCCCTGAACTGATCTGTGTTAGCTGTGTGGGTTAGCTCAACCACTCCCTGAACTGATCTGTGTTAGCTGTGTGGGTTAGCTCAACCACTCCCTGAACTGATCTGTGTTAGCTGTGCGGGTTAGCTCAGCCACTCACTGGACTGATCCGTGTTAGCTGTGCGGTTTAGCTCAACCATTCACTGAACTGATCCATGTTAGCTGTGCGGGTTAGCTCAACCACTCACTGAACTGATCGGTGTTAGCTGTGCGGTTTAGCTCAACCATTCACTGAACTGATCCATGTTAGCTGTGCGGGTTAGCTCAACCACTCACTGAACTGATCTGTGTTAGCTGTGTGGGTTAGCTCAACCACTCACTGAACATTTAGTCCATTTAACTAATTCGTGTTAGCTGTGCGGGTTTGCTCAACTGCTTGCTGAACTGATCCATGGTAGCTGTGCGGGTTAGCGCAACCACTCGCTGAACTGATCTGTGTTAGCTGTGCGTGTTAGCTCAGCCACTCACTGAACTGCTCCGTGTTACCGTATGATCAGTGGAGCTGCGCGGGTCTGACGCGGGCGCAATATGTGCATCCCTGGCAGGCGGAGCCCGAGGTGGTGCCTCAGACGGACCTGGTTCCCACGCTGGCCCTGCTCCTGGGGACCCCCATCCCCTACAGCAACATTGGCCAGGTGCTCCTGCCTCTCTTCCCACAGGACACGGGGAGTCCCGGTGCACCGCCCCATCTCAGCCAGGCGGAGGCGCTGTGGATCAACGCCAAGCAGGTAAACTAACCTAGAGAAACCGCCCCTTTTTGGATTTGTGCCTTAGAACATACGGAAATAACGAGGGAAAGATATGTTCCTATGTGTATTCTGATCAGATCTGGATCGGATACTTTATTAAACACTTTGACACCAGTAAGCTTTCTACTTTTACTAATTCTGACAAATATAAAAAATTATTATAATAAATAAATAAATATTCTCTCATAATTGTATGTTGATAGTAACATGTTTGGTTGAAAATTCTCTGGAGTCTGCAAGAATGTTTTCTTATTTTAAATACAAATTTGATTCAGATCTGGCACATGGACACATTAGTTTTGCGTCTTTGTTCACAAAGGCCGTTTAAGGCTGTAGCATGCGTGCTGTGTGGCACAGTGCAGTATTCATGTGTGGCTGCAATGTGCAACAGTGCCTGGCTATTTGTACAGTGTTAGCTGCCACAGAAAGGTGTTTTTTCCCCCCCCTCTTTCTCCGTAGGTGAGCCGTTTCCTGGAGACGTACACCCAAATAGCTAGAGACATTCCGTCTGAGAGCCTGTCCCTCCTGCGGGAAGACTTTTCCAGGATCTCCTCGGAGTATCGAAGCTTGGCCCTGAGGAGACACCCTCCCTCCCCCTCCCCGGAGCTGGTCGCCGCCCTGCGGGGCTACCTGACCACCGTGAGGGAGACCTGCCGTGCCTCCTGGGCTCGCTTCCACCCTGCCAAGATGGCTGCCGGAATCGCCGTTCTGGCCGCCGCCTGTGCGCTGTGCCTTGCCGTTTCGGAGTTTGGGGAGGTTGGGTCCTTGCTGGGCCCGCTGGCAATTGGGGCTGGGCTGGCAGTGGGCGTGGCGACGGTGCAGTTGGTTACTGGCGGTTACGCGGACCCGTCGTGGTGCCTGGGCGTGTTTGCCCTCTCTTCCCAGCTGCTGTTGCTCCATAGGGCGTGGCGCACCGCCCGGAGCGGCGGGCCCAAAGGCGGGGTCGGCCGGAGGGAGCTCCTCCCCCAGCTCTCCGCCCCCCTCCTCGTGCTCTTCCTCCGATGTGCCTCCCTGATGTCGGACAGCTACGTGATCGCGGAGGGGCGGGTGGCCACCTTCCTTCTCTGCTCCCTGGTCCTCTACATCCCGCTCCGCCTCAACTGGGACGGGCTCCTCTTCCCCCCCGTGAGCCCAGACCTCCAGAAACCCCTGGGGCTCCACCCCTCCCCCCCCCTGTCCCCTTCGGTGGTGCGCAGGGAGAGCCTGACGTTCGTGGCCTGCGTGGCGGTCCTGACGGGCTCCCTCTACCTCTCGCTCAATTTCCACGGCTGCCGCGAGGAGCAGGGCGCCTGCCAGCCGTCAACTTTCCTGGTCCCGCTCTCCCGCCTGCAGGACAGCCGCCTCAGGAACCTCCACTACCTCCTGTCTGTGGCCTCGCTAGTCGCCTGGACCTACGCCCTAAGGCGCTGGCTCAGGCACTATGGCAACCTAAACTACCCCGGCCCGGCCGTGGTGGCGGCCCGCTGGCTCCTCCCCTCTGCCTCCGTGTGCCTGGTGCTGCACTGGGCCGTGAGCTCCACCCCGGAGGAGAGTTTCCGCAGCCTGGCAGAGCTCATCGGCCTGGCCCTGGTGGTCCTTCCCCGGGCCGCCTTCTCCCTTCTGGGGCTGGGGGCCGCCCTGGTCTGGCTGGACCCCCTGACAGTTTTCCTGAAGGCGCGGCAGCCATCCCACCCGCTCGGCCCTGCCGTCCCGCCCCGGTACCGGGCCAGCACGGGCATCAGCACCCAGGCCGAGCTGCACCACCTCATCCCCCAGCTGTACCAGCGCATGCGGCGCTCCCTGGAGGACGGGGAGCCGGCGGGGATGGCTGCCGAGGGCGACGGCAGGCCTGCGGTGGAGGCATATGGGCTGGGCACGGTGTACTCTGCCCCCCTGGTCCTGCAGTGGGGCCTGCTGGGACTGGGGCTGCTCTTGCTGCACCCCGAGGGCTTGGCGTTCTCCTTCCTCCTGCTGCTGCTGGAGGCCGCCGCCCTGCTGCACCTGCACTCCTCCTCCACCTCCCTGGCCCTCCTGCAGGGGGCACACACGGGTGAGAGACGTCTCCCTGCGTCTCGTCTCCCTGATCTATATCCTTCTGCCTGTCTGTGGTTGTTTGTAGCTAGCTGCCTAGCTTTTCGTAACTAGCTTTCTATAGCCTTCTTTCTGGCTGTTTCTTTTCAGGTTTTTCTTTTTTAATGTCTTGCTGGCTGTTTGTCACCAACTGTCTGGCTGTTGTAATTAGCTTTCTGGTTTTTTGTATCTTCCTGTCTGTGTTTATATCTTAGTTTTAAGGTTTTTGTTTTTAGCTAACTGGCAGATTTTTTGCTATCTGGCTGACTTTTTGTAATGGCCTGCCTGTTGTTACTTTTACATTTAGGCATTTAGCAGACACTTTTTTCCAGAGTGATAAGTAACTTATTTCGATGCATACAACAAAGCACTGCTGGATGAGCACTGCTAAATCCATTTATCAATAAAGTCACATTGGTAGCTTAGTTGTTTACAGTCAAGCCTAGTGATTACTCCTTTTATTCTAACCCCTCCCCCTCTCTGTGCCCGCTGCAGGCGGGTTCGGCGTACCCTGGACCCCAGTTCTCCTGTGGGCGCTGGCCGCCACCCAGTTCTTCCACGCCACGGGACACCTGCCCACCTTCCCCTCCATCCAGTGGGGCGCAGCCTTCGTGGGGTTCCCCCAGGGCCACACAGGGACCATGATTCCTGCCACGCTGGTCACCCTCAACACCTTCTCCTCTCACATCCTATTTGCAGGTATACCCCCCTATGCATGCACCGCACACACGCACCACACGCACCACATGCACCACACGCACCACACACACGCACCGCGCACCGCACACGCGCACGCGCACACACATTGTCAAGCGTCCCAGGATGGGCCTGCAACACGTTAACCTCTTCGGAGAGTTTTCAAAAGAAACATCTATTTTCACCAGCATTCAGTATAAAATGCTTTTTTGGTATTAATGTATGTTTTAGTTTGGTTTGGTTTTGTTCATTTTCTGACTGGCTCTGACTAGTCTTTCTGCGTACTTCCCTTCATTGTCACTGAAGTAACACGTGTCACACGTCTGTATATGTGGTTTGCTTATGTTAATTTATTCATGGTTATTTTATTGTACTTGTAATGCTGTACAGCGTTTTGAGCGTGGGAAAAGCACTTAATAACTAAAATGTGTTATTTATATTAAATTGATTATTTGGAGCATTTTTTCACTCAATATTTTCCAGTGTCTGTGGGGGTGTGTGCACGAGAACATGAGCTACCCAGAAGCCCCAGTGAATCTGATACACCAGTGAAGCTGTGTACCGTTTACACTAATAGCACAGTTGAGGCTGGTTTGTGTTCAGGCAGTGACGAGCACGAGCCGAACCCTTCTCTCCCTGTGCGTTTGTGTGTCCAGTTGGCTGCCCGCTGCTGCTCTTCTGGCCTCTGGTGTGTGAGGCGCAGGGTGTCCGGTGTGGGCGGGGCTCTGGCTCCGGGGAGGAGGCAGAGGACGCTGTCATGGAGATGAGGTTGAGAGAGAGGCCCCAGCAGTTCTCCTCTGCCCTGCTGCAGCTCGCGGCCCGATATCTGTTCATCCACGGAGTGCAGGTGAACACTCGCTTTAACTCGTACACATTCGCGCGCACACTTTCACTACACACCTTTACACACCTATACAAGGACTCTTTCACTCACACGCATATACACACTCACACACGCTTTAACTTGTACACGTGCACACACTTTCACTATCACAGACATACGCACATATACGCAAGCACTCTTTCACACTTTTACACATGTATACACAAGCACACTTTCACTATGCGCACTTTCACACCCATACACATACTCAAGCGCACTTTCACTACACACACTTTTAAACACACACACATACACAAGCACACTTTTACACATGTATACACAAGCACACTTTCACTATGCGCACTTTCACACCCAAACACACACACATACACAAGCACACTTTTACACATGTATACACAAGCACACTTTCACTATGCGCACTTTCACACCCATACACACACACATACACGAGCACACTTTCACTACACACATACACAAGCACACTTTTACACATGTATGCAAAAGCACTCTATCATTGCGCACACTTTTATACACTACACACACTTTCACAATGCACACTTTTACACCCATACACAAGCACACTTTCACTACACACACTTTTAAACACACACATACACAAGCACACTTTTACACACACATACACAAGCACGCTTTTACACATGTATACACAAGCACACTTTCACTACACACACTTTTACACCCATACACACACACATACACAAGCACACTTTTACACATGTATACACAAGCACACACACTAACTCTCACAACTACACAAGCACACACTTTCATTATCACAGACTTGCACACATAGTGGTATTCATACCTGACTTTTTGCGCACTATATTGATGCCATTTTTGGCCATCAATCTACACTCAATAACCCATAATGACAGTGAAAACATGTTTTTAGAAATTTTAGCAAATGTATTAAAAATCTAAAACTGAAATCGCTCATGTGCATAAGTATTCATACCCTTTGCTTTAATGTGTTTTTAAAGTATCATATTTCATATTTGGTCACATATCATTTGCATGCTGTTACTTCCTGAAGTCCCATCAACATAAAAAAAAGGTATCAAACGAGTTCTATAGGACAATGAGTAAGGAGAAATAACCCTTGCAGTGATCCATCCACATCTACTCCATATCTGGCAACAGAGTGGTGGTTTGGGGCTCGTTCGAAAGCTCAGACCCTTGATAACTTACAGCCATGTAGCCAGGCGTGTGTTTCATATGGTACCAGTGTAATTTACAGCTGAATCTAGTCTCACCCCCCAATTCCAATAGAGATCCATTCAAATGCAGAGAGGTTATAGTATTGCTTCTAACAGTATCTGAAAATAAGATATCGAGTCTTTTGATGTTGATGGGTCACAGACTTCAGGAAGTAACAGAATGCAAAGAATATGCGACCAAATCTGAAATATTAATTATAATACAAATACATTAAAGCAAAGGGTATGAATACTTACACACATGAGAAATTTCAGTTTTTGATTTTTAATTTGCAAATATAATAAAATAAAATAATCTATTTTCTATTTCATTATGGGTTATTGAGTGTAGGTTTTATGGGAAAAAATTGCAATTTTATTTTTACAATAAAGTGTGTAAAAAGTGAAGGGGTATGAATATTTTCAAGCACCACTGTATACGCAAGCACTCTTTTACACATGTATACACAAACACACTTTTACTACACACACTTTTACACACACACACAAGCAAGCACACTTTCACTCACAGACATATACACCCTCACATACACTTTAACTCTCACAACTACACACGCACACTTTCATTATCACAGACTTACACGCAAGCACTCTTTCGCTCACACGCACATACACGCTCACACAATCTTTCACATGCAAGAGTACACAGGTTCACACGGCCGCACACAAAAGTATGACCGAGTACCCAATGGCGCACCAGCCTGATCCAGCATTAATGTGTCTCTCTGCTCAGGTCCTGGCGTCAGCATTCGCCGCAGCCATACTGAGGAGACACCTAATGGTGTGGAAGGTCTTTGCACCCAAGTAAGCTTAAAAAAAAGATTTACGACATTCAAATGTAACATTAATGTGGAACTACAGTCAAGCCGCAACGTCTGCCCACCCCTTTCACCTTCTCCACGTTTTATTACGTTAGACATATTCTACAATAGATTGAGTTCATTTTTTGTCTCAAAATTCTACACAAAATAGCCCATAATGACAAAGTGAAAACAGGTTTTTAGACATTTGTGCTAATTTATTAAAAATCTAAATGTAAAATATATGTAAACTTGCATATTTTCTAAAAACCTGTTTTCACTTCGTTATTATTGCCTATTGTGTGTAGATGTTTGAGGCAAAAAATTAACTCAATCTATTGTAGTATAAGTCTTGTAACGTAATAAAACGTGGAGAAGGTGAAAGGGGTGTGCAGACATTCCGGCTTGACTGTATGTATCCTGACACTTGGGGGACATTTCTCACCATTGATTTTGAGGTCTGTCTTTTGAACAATAAGAATCGTAATTGAGTATCTAGACCAGGTGTCCTCAACCCCGGTGCTGGTGAAGCTGCACAGTCTGTGGGTTTAAAAAAGTATATATCATTATTCAGTAATTACTTGGTAAGTTAAAGCAATGACTTACACAAATAACTCCTCTGTTTCCTGGGTTTTAATTGGTTGCTGATTTTTAAGGTGAAAGGCAGCAGAGCTGCGGGCCCTCCTGATCCAGGGTTGACAGCCTTTGCTTTAGACCAGGGTGTCAAACTCCAGTCCTGAAGGCCTCTGTGATTTCCTTTCAGTTAGCAGCCAATTAAGGCCTTAAGAACAAGGTGCACAGACTCTAGCCCGGGGTGGCCAGCCCTGGTCCTGGAGAGTCGCAGAGTCTGCTGGTTTTTGTTGTTACTCGACACTTACTTGATCAATTAAAGCAGTCGATTACACAGTTTCCTCACCTCACCTGGTTTTTTTGGTCTAAGCGGTTGTTATATTGAAGGTGAAAACAAAAACCAGCAGACCCTGCAGCCCTCCATGACTAGTCTGACACCCCTGACCCCCAAGATGAGTTTTTGTGAAATTCCCCCCCACAGGCTGATGTTTGAAGCTGTTGGCTTCATGGTGACCAGCGCGTTCGTGCTCCTGGGTGTGACGCTGGTGATGCGGGTGGACGTGGTGGTGAGCGGCTGGTTTAAGAGGCTCCTCCCCGAGCAGTCCAGGTAGCGGTGCTCCTGCAGTCCCACAACCCCCACTCCAGCTCCCGCAGGGCACGCCTCAGCAGCTCCAGTTCCCGCATCGGTGCGCGACTCCAAGGGACCGACCGAGACCGCGGTGGACACGAGGGTCCTATTCGAGTCTCCGGAAACCCCAAATTGTCCGTGTGACTTCTTCCAAGACGGTTACTCTTGTTCCTGTGAGGTTACTCAAAATTTTGGGGATGGGGTGGGGGGCGACATGGTACTAAATTGACTCACCGGGATGCGCTAAATCTCAATGCTAAAAGTGTTATAAACAGGAATTCTACTGTATTCACCGCTGAAAAAGACAGCCTAGCGAAACTGCCTGGACTTGCAAAATTCTCCAAGGGCTCCAACAGCGTTTTGACAACAGGACCAAATGCATACAAAATGGACAAAAACTAAAGGGTGTGCCCCAACATCTCAGACTCTCACCCCAACACCGGACCAATTATGGATCCGCAAGAGCTAACTACTGGGGCATGGAGGTGAATACTGTGAAAACTACTTTAATGCAATGAACGGATCAGACCTCCACTTGAGGCTCCATTGTGTTTATATATAGCGGTTGTCTGGGTTCATTTTGTAAAAGCCCTTCAGTACTAGTGTGCATGTGTAAGGGTTCTCTATTGCAAGTAGGGTTTCAGCAATAACCATTTCAGTAGAACATCCTCTGACCTGTGCGTACAATAAGACACAAACACCTAGGATGTGTGTGATGTGTACATTTTTTTTTTTACACAGAAGTTGCAGATTATATAAGCTGATGAAACCAGTTTTATACAGAGAAACGGTTATTTGTTCGAATTTCTAGAAACTTTGCTGTTACTGTTTTACATACTGATTTGCCTGTTTATCGACAGGGGTTAAAACAGGGCTGTCGAACTCCAGTCTGCTAGTTTTTGGTTTGTTTCAGATTTTAAACACACTTTTTTTCAGGAAGCCTAAACTGGCTGCTGATAGAAAGGGAACCACAGAAATTGGCAGACACTGGGGAACTCCAGGACTGGAGATCAAGACTCCTGAGTTAATCAAATTCATTCACTGGGACATGCACATTCACATTTTTACTTCTGGTTACTTTGTGAGGTGATGGAACCGTTTTTAAAGGGCTTTGAATCAACAATTGAGTTTTAAGAAGAACCAGGTGTGGTTTATTGCACAGCAGGAGGATCGTTGTGTCTTGCCAATCGGTATCAACCCCAGAATGAACAGTGAAATGGGGCTGGGTGGCTCATCCTGTTAAAACCATTTGAAGGTTTTTTCAAAAAGTCAGTGTTCTAGAACTTTGATTGTTGCATCAGCATTAGAATGTTCAGTTAAGAACATTCTGATCGCATATTTGTGTAAAGGGTTAAAGAGCAGTTGGTGCCAGTGCAGACTGCCACACAGGGCGACTCATAATTGGCATTGGCGTCGGTTTGGTATGACTCAATCGACCAAGATCTGCGTCTCATCCCTCTAGTGACTCCCGCTGGTCGATCAGGTGCCTGCACACTGAAGTGTCATCCTCCTGCTCATATCTGTGAGCTCGTCTTGTGGCGATTGCAACATGGGCGTGGCTGTGCACAATTGGGTGTTCCAAATTTGGGAGAAAAAGGGGGAAGCATACAAAGAGAGAATGAGAAACGGAAAGACACTGTCGGTGCACCTTATCCATGTGACGACGCAGCAATTCAAGATTTCTCTTCTACCAAGACTTCTGACTAGCTGGAATTTTTTTTTTAAATAAAGCAAACAAACATAATTGTGTGGACTGTGACTGTACATCATATCCCAGTTTTTTTGTTTTTTGAGATACTGGTGTTGAGCAAGAAACTGCAAGGGAGGACAGCCTCTGGCGGTCAAGTCATTACTCACGTTTAAATGTGCTCCTGTTTGAATTCGGTCAAGGTCATTGAATATGACAAGCTATTTATGAAATTACACCAAAATGTGCTTATTTGTTTTTTAAAGTACTTAAATGAATTAGTGAGTAATTAATGAATCTACTAATTCAGTTGAAAATAAAATATTTTGTACATTACCCATTTGTTCAGGTTGATCATGCTTTGTTGGCAGATCCGTCCCTTTATATGCACACTGCAAAAGATGTGTCTTACCCAGTGTTTTAGTCTTGTAATGAAACTTTAAAAAAAAAAAAAATAATAATAATTCTCTCTTTCTAAAGTGGAAAGTATTAGCTTGTTTTAAGTAACTTTTTGCTTGACAAGTGAATTATATCATACCCTACTAGCAAATCTTGAAATGAGTAAAACTCTCACCCCATTGGCAATCTTTTTGTCTTATTTAGCAAAAAAGTAAGATATGATTCTGAAGTCTAAATATAAGATGATTTGAAAAAGGGGTAATAAACCATAGATGTATCTATGTAATAAACACCGGCTTTTGTTCTGTCTCCGCCCACTTCACAATTTCAAAAGATGCAAATTGGGCTGGAGCAAGGGGCCAGCTTTCTGCTCTCAACCTCAGCACCAGATATAATGTCGCCCTCTGCTAATATCTATGATTTGCATAAAAAGCCAGTTTTCCCATTGGGCTCCATTCATTTTTGACAGCAAATTAAAAATATTTCCATTAATATGTTAACTCTGTGCATTATATTTCTTTTTAAAAATCACATAATTTTCCCAAAGTAATTATTTTGTTTCTTACCACACAGACAAAGATATGATTTTTTTTGTGTTATTTATTTTGGCCTATCTGCGCCCTCCTCGTTGTACATGTGACTTGACTGGACATAACTGCGCATGTGCTTGGTTCAGATATGCTCCCCATTGGTTTCTATTGGCATCGCTGTCTCTACATTATACACTGCTCTTAATTAAGGGAACATTTAATCATCACAGTATAACACCAAGTCAATTAAACCAAACCGGTCATGCTGGAGGCAGCATAACATTCGCCACAGCGTCTCGAGACTCTCCTCTAAGCTCTTGAGACTGTGCTGGGAGACACAGCAAACCTTCTTGTGACGGCACGTATGGATGTGCCATCCTGGAGGAGCTGGACTACCTGTGCGACCTGAATGGGCTGCAGGTACTGCCTCATGCTACCAGTAGTGACAAGGGCACTAGCAAAATGCAAAACTAGAGAAAAATCAGTCGGGAAGGATAAGGAGAGAGAAATGGTCTATGGCCACCACCTGCAAAACTATTTACTTTTTGGGGGTTGTCTGGCTGTTGCCTCTCCTGTCCATCTGTTGTCACTTTCATTTGCACCAAAGCAGGTGAAATTGATTCACAATCGCTTAAGCTTCCTAACTGGACAGATCGATATCCCAGAAGTTTCATTGACTTGGTGTTATACTGTGTTGATTAAGTGTTCCCTTCATTTCTTTGAGCAGTGTATATACTCTAAGGGCTGGAGTGAGAACACAGACGGGAGGAGGGAGTTACAGTTGGGGGGAGTGGCGATAGATCCATTCGGTAACGCGTCATAACTTAAAACGGAAACCCGTTTGAAGTTAAAGGGCTAACGTTCATTTGCACAGTTTGAATACACGTCAATCAAGAAGAGGGAGAGAGGGGTCGTTGACTTGATTGCATATAAAAAAGGTTACTTTTTTCATGTCACGGATAGGGGCGTGGCTCAGACAAAACTTTTCAGTTTGGATTTCAGCGAATGGCTCGACACAAAATGCGGTGGCACAGCTTAATTACATTTTAGTTTTTTTAAACGATAGGATATAAAGGTGCAGCTCAAAAAATTAGAATATCATGAAAAAGTATTTCAGAAAGTGAAACTCATATAAAAAAAGAAAAAAAAAAAAAACGGTTTCGGTCGATTATTTATTTTATTAATTAATAATTATTATTATTGTTTTTTATATTATATTTATTACCATTGAAAGCCTGATACAACACCTTTACACACAGTTCTTACATCATGCAACACATGACACAACACATGTGGTGGTGGTGTAAAACCCAAAAAAAAAAGCCAAAAAAAAATGTGCCAAAAAAAAAAGTTTCATTACCCTTGTTTTTTTTTGTTCTTTTGGTATTCACTCTGATTTTTTGCATTTGGTAATAAAAAAAAAAATAAATAAAAAACAAAAATATTATTCATTTTTTTTTTTCACATTCACTTTTTACACTGGACCACGTCAGGTGTCATCCCAACGCAGCTTAGCATCCTCCCTCATCACACCTCTCACAGCCTGGTCACCACCCTGTCACACACCTGCTGTGGATGGCACCACCATTCCTCAACCAGGATTTGTGCCATGTCAGTGTCATGGTCTGGGGTCGTAATCTCTGTCTCTCTGTGGGCAACTTTGAAGGCAATCAATTGAGATCAATCAAGTGAGATATCGATCTGAATGAGATCCCGGAGCCCCAGGCGATCCCACCTCTCCCAGTCTCCATCCCATATCTCCCAGCTCGCCCCTAACGCGCTCACCCCAGACAGAGCCAGGATCATCACAGAGAGCAGATGGAGTTGGGAGGGATGGGAATGGAATGCGTGAGAGTCCTGACAACCACCAACCAAACAGTCTTTTGGTCAGCTTGTGCCGTACGTGTTACGTGCCAGAAGTGACCAACGCAACCACAACCCAAGCGATTGATCCTGGTTGAAAAATGGGAATGCCATCCACCAGCAGTGGTGTGACCAGTGTGGTGGTGAGCAGTGGAGTGACCAGCTGAGAGGTTGTTGGCTGCTTATGGATCATCGTTCTAAATGGGGTCCTGACCTGAGTAAAAAAAAAAAATAAATAAAAAAAAAAAAATTGCCAATTGTTTTTTTTTTTTTTTTTTTTTTGTGATCGTGTGGAGATCCCCCAAGCACCCCCCAAACTAAAAACGAGAAGAGAATGAGAACAGAAGAATATTGCAGGGCATTTTTTTTTTTTTTTTTTTTTGGCTACCACACGGTTAGCTGTGTTGCTCATTCATTCCAATGCACAACACATACTTACAAGTTGTCGTAAAGGAAAGGTGACTAATCAGGCTTTCGATATAAAAAAAATACAATACAATTATATTTTTAAAAAGGGAGAATAAATCGACGAAAAATACGTTTCCGAACTTTTTTTGAGGAGTGTAGATTCATTACACATAGTGAAATATTTCAAGCCTTTATTTCTTGTAATTTTGATGATTATGGCTTACAGCTAATGAAAACCCAAATTCAGTGTCTCAAAAATTAGAATATTGTGAAAAAGTTCAATATTGGAAACTCATGGTGTCACACTCTAATCAGCTAATTAACTCAAAACACCTGCAAAGGTTTCCTGAGCCTTTAAATGGTCTCTCAGTCTGGTTCAGTAGGCTACACAATCATGGGGAAGACTTGACAGATGTCCAGAAGACAGTCATTGACACCCTCCACAAGGAGGGTAAGCCACAAAAGGTCATTGCTAAAGAATCTGGTTGTTCACAGAGTGCTGTATCCAAGCATATTCATAGAAAGTTGAGTGGAAGGAAAAAGTGTGGTAGGAAAAGGTGCACAAGCAACAAGGATAACTGCAGCCTTGAGAGGATTGTCAAGCAAAATCCATTCAAGAATTTGGGGGAGCTTCACAAGGAGTGGACTGAGGCTGGAGTCAGTGCATCAAGAGCCACCATGCACAGACGAATCCAGGACATGGGCTACAAATGTCGCATTCCTCATGTCAAGCCACTCCTGAACCAGAGACAACTTCAGAAGCGTCTTACCTGGGCTAAGGAGAAAAGGAACTGGACTGTTGCTCAGTGGTCCAAAGTCCTCTTTTCAGATGAAAGTAAATTTTGCATTTCATTTGGAAATCAAGGTCCCAGAGTCTGGAGGAAGAGTGGAGAGGGACAGAATCCACGTTGCTTGAAGTCCAGTGTGAAGTTTCCACAGTCAGTGATGATTTGGTGTGCCATGTCATCTGCTGGTATTGGTCCACTGTGTTTTCTGAAGTCCACAGTCAACGCAGCCATCTACCAGGAAATTTTAGAGCACTTCATGCTTCCTTCTGCTGACAAGCTTTATGGAGATGCTGATTTCATTTTCCAGCAGGACTTGGTACCTGCCCACACTGCCAAAAGTACCAAAAGCTGGTTCAATGACCATGGTATGACTGTGCTTGATTGGCCAGCAAACTCCCCGGACCTGAATTGTCAAGAGGAAGATGAGACACCAGACCCAACAATGCAGACGACCTGAAGGCCGCTATCAAAGCAACCTGGGCTTCCATTACACCTCAGCAGTGCCACGCCACATGCATGCAGTAATTCATGCAAAAGGAGCCCCAACCAAGTATTGAGTGCATAGAAATGAACATACTTTTCAGAAGGCTGACATTTCTGTTTAAAATATCCTTTTTTATTGATCTTATGTAATATTCTAATTTTCTGAGACACTGAATTTGGGTTTTCATTAGCTGTAAGCCATAATCATCAAAATTACAAGAAATAAAGGCTTGAAATATTTCACTCTATGTGTAATGAATCTATATGTTTAACTTTGACATGAGTGACAAAAAAATATTGAACTTTTTCACGATATTCTAATTTTTTGAGCTGCACCTGTATGTGATTTATGAAATTGAGACAAGATACTCAGCTTTATAACTCATATTTGATTTAGTGTTTATTACCCCTTTAATATTCTTTCCTGTACCATTCAAGGAAGTGATTCAAGATGATGGCAAAATAAACACTCACATAGTTTTTGTTATGATTGGCTGCTTATGTCATCGCACATATGTACCAGGTAAGATAAGGTACATTTTTCTTTTCTACCAAGAGTATTTTTTTGGAAATGAAGGACTTGCTGGATTGAGGGAGAGCTGGACAAGATGTGTGCATAAATCGGGGTTCAGAGCAACAGTGACCCCTTGGAGGTCGGAGGTAAATACTCCACAAATGTGAAGACAAAGGATCGACTGTAAACTACTTAATCCTGATAGGGAAAATAAATGAGGATTACACATTAACAAAATACTAAATACAATTTAGCAAAATAACAAGATTGCAAAAAATATATCAATAGCAATCCAACAAAATGGAAGTGCAATCGATAGTAATTAATCACGGCCATTAGCAGTAAAGCTGTTAGCAGAAGTGCAAGGGTGCGTCCCAATATTCTTCACTCCCCACCTCCTTTCCTCCACTCCTTTCCTACCCGGAAGTATGCAAAACTGCCTGAACGTTTTGAGTACAAGTATTTGCATGTACAGTATACAATGTACTTGACATCGCGGTTTGCGTCGAGACGTTAGATTCTGACACAAACATCGGTTTCCAGGGTACGGAGGAGGGTGGTTTCCCCTCTCCTGAAAGGTTTTATTGGCCCTCTGAAGAAACACTGGAACACAAAACTATTCAGTGTGAGGGGCTCATCGTGGCCAATGGCCACAGCATACCACATGGTCATTATTGCCTTTTGGATTTAAAGTTTGAATGCACTGATCTTTCAATGAGATTTTAAAAATAAAAAAGGGGGCAATCTGTGATACTAGAGCGATGAAACTAAAGTCATTTCCATGTCATCACGGTCAGCTTCCTCAACCCCTGCTGGGTGAAGTATTTATTTTCTTTGTTTACACACGTTCTATCTATGGAACAAGCAAAACCTAACCGGATAGGTATATAGAAATCCTGCCTGGACAGATTTTTTTTTCCAAAAAGAGGACCTCTGCACAGCTCATTTTAAGCTTATGAATTTGCCTTTACCTCAGATTTGAGAAACACTATTCTTTCCCCCTCACTCTTTCTGAACATACCCGATCGTGTTCATTTTTGGCTTAGTTGGAGAGAATGGCAAACTAAAATTATACAGGAAAATATCATTGGGGAAGCATTAGTAATTGTAATAACCTAACCTACTACTATTAGTTATTAATCAATAATAAATTACACCGAGTAAAAAACGCAGTTTGAACAAATCACTAGGTAGTCTCAACTGTAGCTTTGTCCTTTTATTTCAGCGGATATACAGCAAGCACACGACAGTATAAATTCTAAGTAATTTACCACTGTAAATGAATCCATTAGGATCTGTTATATAAAAGCTTTGGGGAAGGAAGCGACCGTACTATTGACCCTTAACCCAGAAGTGAGCATGTGAAACCGAACCCGAGGAGTGGAGTTGGAATTTGGGCTTTTTAATTGCCTGTCATTACATGCAGATTTACTGAGCAGTTGGTGCCAGGGAGGGGGTGCTGGTTCTGTAGGATTCAAAAGCATACCCAAAGGATATCTCATCACCTTCATCAAATATGAAATACACAATGAAAACAGTGGCCTTCCTTAAACGCATCACATTTTATTTAAAAATCAACTTTTACAAATGTATAAAAGACAACTCAGTTATGGTAGTTTTAAGTGTTAAAAAAAACTACCCGCTAAACCCATTGATAATGCTGGATTTCCATTTTTGTGCCAAAAAAGCATTACAAAAACGTGGAATTCACAGTCACAAAATGTTTAAAGAAACCCTATAGTAAAAACGGAGAAATTTCAAACTACCTAAAGAAACCCATCAGGACAAAGCTTAGTAGACAGACATATTCACATATATACACACAACATTCAACCTGAATTTTGTTTAACTGAAATAACTCATCAGTATGTAAAAACACAATGATAGTTCAATGTATTTTAAAAATGGTGAATAAATGTTTTCATATTATCACAAATGAGAAACTATGAGCAATACAGCTGGACTCACATTTCTCAGCTTTCAACACCCCATTCATAAGTACCCAATAGATCATTCTGCTGTCGTATCCACAGTGAGAGCAATAAGTCATGTAGACTAAAACAAACTGCTTGTTTGCCTGCATTGTGAGGTACTGCTCCTGTAAAATGTTGCAATGGGATGAGTTGGAATTAAATAATAACATGCAGACTTCTCATTAACAGAACACAACCATAAATGCCTCAATGCTTAAAGGCAACAAAAACAAAAATGTAATTTCTTAATACAGGTTAGAGAAATATGGATCTATAAAAAATTTTTTTAAAAAGACTATTAAGCCTAGTTAATTTCAACATTAAAAAGAGGCACCATCTCTAGGCTGAATTTTCTGAGTTTTAAAGCAGTTTAATCCAAAAAAAAAAAGAAGAGCAGTCCGGTTCAGTTGAGGGGGTGAGGCAATCTACGATCTGTCAAAGTCGCTGACTCTCTTCTTGATGTGGTTCAATTTGGACTTCAGGTATTTGCACCTGTACTTTTTCGTCTGGTAATCTGAAGACTAAAGGAGGAGAAATTAGCTGCACATAGTATACAGCAGAGGCTTCCGTGATAAAGATGGTGTACAGCTAAAACTACAGAGCAGGTGCATCATGGGGGTTGTAGTAAAAATTAAAAAATTAAAATAATTTAAGTGGACTTACCCTTTTTATGCCCTTCAGTCGGTCATATTCATCCAAAGCATCCTGTTGACAAGTGCAAACAAATACAAGAATATTATCTGAGGACAATCATAACTGAAACCAGGGGCATTGACAAAATCTTCATATTTTCACACAATTATCATGAAAGAAGCAACTACAACGATTTGTAGTAGCAATTAAACAGTCATGTTAGTTAGCCACATAGGCAAGTTCTGCCAATAGTGCTGCCAACTGCTAATAGGAAGTTAAAAATGAAATGTAATCAATTCCATACAATTATTAAATGGATCTTTAGTGCATTAATTCATTAACCAATTTTGGTCTGGGACACAAGGCATAGCTTATTTTATCAAATGAATGACTGAAAATTGAGCTATTAACTACTAAAAACTAAAATAAAAACGCCTGCAACCCTACTACAAAGCGAGATTAAGGGGATAGCAAGCTAAATTAAGCTTCAACCCTGGGTTTTATGCATCACGAAGCCGACTCACTTTTAATCTGGGTATATTGGAATGGCAATTTACTCTGCACGGCTAACCTGCTCCGGGGCAGGTTATGTTCAAGCTATCGGATTGAAACATATAAAAGCACCGCCCTTTCACCAACTCCTTGGCTTTGGAAAAAGGAGTCTCCATTCCAAAGGATCCCGTAGAAATATGTGTGGATAGTGAGGGAATCTCTTCACAGGGCGAGATTATTGAGTTCTGGAACATCTTTTTACACTTCAATCCATGTTCCAGATTTGTGAGGGTTCCGGGTCTTACTCGGTAATCCTGCTTCTTGGGGTGTGTCCCAATACTCGAAAAATGCACCCTCCCTTCCTCCACTACCACCTCCTCTCCTCCTTCCCCCGGAAACGGATATTTGTGTTTTAATCCAATGTTGCCGATTACATCTTAATTACGCATTAATAGTTAACCTACATATTAATTAATGTCTCGATGCAAACCGCAATTTCAGGTAGATTCATGTAAATACTTGTACTCAGAACATTCAGGCAGTTTTGCATACCTCCGAGTAGGAGAGGAGTGGTAGTGGGGGAATGGAAAAAAGGAGGTGGTGAGTAAAAAATATTGGGATGCACCCATCGTATACCCCCCAGGGCAGGAGTTTGAGATCCCTGCTGTACACCTGTATAGAGGTCATGTGACCAACTTTCCCAGGTTTCGTCTCATGTCCCCTATGCAGCGGTCAGCAGAGACTGAACTGGTCTTATTTCCATGGAAACAACTCACCAGGTACTGCGGGCTGCCCTCCTCCAGGTCGTCCAGCTCTCGATCCACCGCCGACAGGTCCTTGTTGATGCTGTCCAGCTCTGCCTGGAGGCTCTTGTACTCCTGGTGGTCTTGGTCAAACAAACGCTTGTAGTCTGACCTCCCCTGCTCATTGTAGATGGGAGGGAACTCGCTGGAACACAGAGATTGATAGATTTGTTTTACATTACGTCCATTTAACGGGCGGCCTTATGCAGAACAACTTAAAAATGGCGTATACATGTGCTGTCAATGGGTTAATGAGGGCACCAATAACTACAGAGGTCAATTAACTGTGAGCCAGTGGCAATGCAAACAGGAAGTGATGGAATATACTATAAGCAAAATTAACTACTTAGTAATGCTTAGGTGGCCAAGAAAATATTCTGATGAAAATGCAAAATGAGACAAGCCAATTTATTGATTCTTATAACATGACCCCAGTCTTCATGGCGCTTTCTTTTGCACATTTAAGAAGTTATTAGAACTCATTCAGTTTTCCAGCTTTAGGCATTGTGATTTCAATTCTGTCCATATATTTGGGGTCAATAGTGACCCTCGTTCCAGCAGCCTTACCGGTCAAAGTCATTATCATCCAGCTCGTCGGCGGACTCGGCGCCCGTGTTGTAGTCCGTGTCATAGTCCTGTCCGTCGGCGGTGCGGGGTCGTCTGGCCCGCCTCTTTTTCGGCTTGGCTACGGAGCTGGCCAATTCAGAGCCGCTGCTGTATGGCGGCATGCTCTGCAGGGGGACTTCCTCCGCGGGCACTCTGGGGTGGGGTGGGGTGGGGGAGGGGGGGGCATCCAGGAAGACAGTTAGCACACCGGAGTCAGCACGGGGCCTACGCCCCTGACCTTTCACCTCCGCCTTCCACAAGCCAACTCATACTTTCACCACGTTCAGAAAAACTGCTACCATATACAAGAGCTGAGGGGGGATGTACTGAACATTCCATAAAGTTATTAAATTACGTACAATTAAGTGCCAGTTCTACATTTTGATTCAGTTTAGACGGTTTACAGAGTTCAGTCAGCATAGGTGAAACGCTATGGTGGTTGAACTGAGGTAAGCCTCATTTGTCAAATTACAGCATAAGAAAGCCACAGGTACAAAGCCACAGTTCCAATTGACACACATTAAAAACGACACTTTCCCTCCGTGGAAATTCAGTCCGAATCCATTTTGAATCAACTCGTCAAGTGTAAAATATCAAGACTGTCCGTACTTCTAACTTCAGCATGCATGTTCAGCCGAAAACCTCCAATTCATAGAAAACTATTTGAGACTTAAAAACAGAATAACTTTAATTTGATTTACCCTCCCATCTAACTTGAAGCAAGAATGCGATACACCTATATGCCAAGTTGTGTCTATGAACAAAGATCATAATCAAGATAGTTACGTTTTAATATTTAGCTGGGGAGCTCGTAGTACCGAAAAAGCAAATGTATACTTTATGCTTGTACCTAGACTACCTTTAATTACACCTGTACCGTAGACCTAGTTTTTTTTCCACATAACAAAATAACATGGTTGAGGCGAGTCATCACCATGGCCCTCAATTGTATAAATGACATGGTGTGAGTTTTGAAATACCCATTCCGATGGGACCCGGAAACAAAGGCGCTCACATCTTGCAAAATAGAAATCCAGCTTGTCCTGAACGAAATTGGGCAATTGTAAATGCCAAACAGACTGCGTGACTCGGCGTACACAATCCAGCCATACCACAGCTTTGACAGTCCAGCAATGGCATTTGTTTTGCTTGATACTGGTTCCCACTGAAAGTTCCAAGGGGATTCTCAGTCTGCATGAAAGCTGGTCGTTAAACTACTTTAAGTGCAAGATTCACAAACTGCCCCTTGAGAAAAGGCTGTAGTGTTCTGGCCCTTCTACACGTTTTAACGAATCAAGAAGTACATTTGTGACTACTTCCCCAGTTCTACTAAAACCCTTTCCTCGCCTGAGCTCACAATTTGCGTAGAACAACATTGTTCCCCTCCCCAGTTTGTCCCATCCCATTTCAGACATGCTCAGTAGCTACTAAGTAGAAATACCAGCCAATCCAGTGGCAGGGTCACATGACCGGTTTCACCCTAAGGGATAGACCTGTATGGAGAACAGAGCCAGCCAGCCTGTACTGCACGTTTACAAAATACGCACATCATCTTTAAACTCAGGCCGGTGGCAACAGTGGAAGGTCATATGTTACCTGTGGTATGTACAGTGTGTGACCCTTTGCCTCATGGGGAGAAAATTGCTATTCCCCCCCCCCCCATCACTAAACTTTCTACTTGAAATTCATAATCTGACGTTGGAAGCAGTGGAACACACACCCAGCCCTCTGAACTGTGGTACATGTTTCAGCTTGTTGCAGGCCAGGGGTGCAGTGTAAAAAACAACGTTGAAACCTGTGGTTGTCGCGTACCAGCTCTTCGGCAGTTCACAACACGCACATATCGGGAAGTATGTGGGAAGTCTGCTCAGATTCTGCAGAGAGACAGGCCGCCGATTGGTCAGTTGCAGTGAGGGCTGCGATCAAAGCCTCAAAGCATGGCGCAAGAACGAATCGCTCGTCTTCAGCTGTAATTCTCACATCTAGGTCACTGATGCATAAAACCAATGCATCGTTATTATTGATCAATGTAAGAAAAAAAGCAATCATTTCCCACAGTCTAAAATTTTCATGAAGCGCGTAGTCATTTTTCAGTCCATGAACTGAAATTCGGTGTCACTTTGTGAATTGGCCGAACTGAAATGACTTCAAAATGACCCCCGAAGACTGGTGGCAAGAAATGCACAAATTTACAGCCACAAAGTTTTCCATGAAGAAAGTTCCAGAGCTGTCATTTGCTCTGACAGAGCGAGAACACTAGCTGGGGAACCCAATACTTACTCTGGGGTGTAGGGCGGCTTGGCGTAGTCAGTGCTGTTGTCGTCCAGATTGCTGCGTGAGTATGCCAGCTTCACAGGATCGTCGCTCAGTCCTTCGTCTGGCACCCCGGACACGTTGTTTACCTGTGGGCCAGAAACACAGCAAGACGTCACCATGGCAACGTACTGTTAACAGCAGCACAAAGCAAGGAGGCTCATGTAGTTGGGGGGTCATCCCAATTTCTGCAGAGGGAAGTACCTAATCTACAAGCGCACCCCTCTTCATAGGACAGCAGCCCATCACAGAGGCATTACCCACAATCCATCTGTGTCAGTGCTGAAACTGCCAGAAAGGCAGTGAGAAGCATTTTTCAGGGTACTTTGTATGAGTCTTGCCCACAATTGAACCCCCAGTTTTCCAAGCTCAGGGCAGACCCGGGCTCTTACCAAAACACCACTGGACCAGTCGTCAGTTGTGTGCCGTCCATATCTCTACTCTAAGCTACGGAATATTTCTCTAGAAAAGAGACACTCCCCCCCTCCCCCGCCCCCAAAAAAAACAAAACAAAAAACTACAAGCACCTTGTACAATTGTACATAACTAGAAAGGATTGAGCTTGCCGCTGGTCTTGTAACAGCATTGTAGTAGTTATAACATGTCATGCAATCTCTCCTTAAAGATTAAGAAAGAATCAGTTAAGTGTCAGTAAATTGATACCATCTGGAAAATGGCAAACTGGAAAATGGCATTTAAAATGCATTTATTTAGGGTAATTTCTGTGTTTTCTCCCAGGGCCAACCAAGGCCAGTTTTCTGAGTGGGAGTACAAATGAAAAAGGATTAATCCATTGGGTGGCCAACTCTCAAACCCATACACGATTCCCCCTGGGTCGGGGGGGGGATTCAATTCATAGCCGTGACACTTTCTGTACTGTGTTTTAATTTCCACATGTAACCCTCCCTGCTTTCTCCATCTGAATAAAGTACAAAAAATACATAGTTGTGTTAAAAACAAATAGCAATACAACATCAGTAACCTGATGAACCACTGTTATTAGTAGTAGTGATATTTCTGCATGGCAAATAATTTACTTGTAGTAGTGTAATAGAAAAACAACAGACCCAACTGTCATGACACGCACGCTGCTTGTTCTGAGTAATTGACTCATTCATTGAAAGGGGCGTTTTCAAAATAATAGCAGTGTGGAGTTTAATTAGAGAATTCATTCTGTGAAAAAACAGGTGTCATTAATTGTCCTTTATTAAGGAAGAAGGGAAGCAAATGTTTCACACTGTTATAAAATATATTTCCTTCTGAATTGCTAAGTAAAATGGGCCGTTCCAAACATTGTTTGGAGGAACAACATAATTTGATTAAAAAGTTGATTGGAGAGGGGAAAACGTATAAAGTGCAGCAAATTATAGGATGCTCAGCTTAAAAGATCTCAAATGCTTTAAAATGGCAACAAAAACCAGAAACACGCGGACGAAAACGAGCAACTACTGTTAAAACGGATCAAAGAATAGTCAGAATGGCAAAGATTCAGCCAATCATCACCTCCAGAAAGATCAAAGATGATCTAAAATGACCTGCAAGTGCTGTTAGTCAGAAGACGTTTGATCAAAGCTAAGCTATCAGCAAGAAGCCCCCGTAAAGCACCATTGTTGAAAAAACGGCATGTGCAGAATCGGTTAAGATTTGCCAAGAAACACATCAATTGGCCCAAAGAGAAATGGCATAACATTCTGTGGACTGATGAGTAAAATTGTTCTTTTCGGGTCTAGTGGTCGTCGACAGTACGTCAGACGACCCCCGGTTACTGAATTCAAGCCACAGTACACTGTGAAGACAGTGAAGCATGCTGGTGAAAAAATCATGGTATGGGGATGTTTTTCATACTACGGTGTTGGGCCTATTTATCGTACATCAGGGATCATGGATCAGTTTGAATACATCAAAATACTTGGAGATTATGTTGCCGTATGTCGAAGAGGAAATGCCCCTGAAATGGGTGTTTCAACAAGACAACGACCCCAAACACACGAGTAAACGAGCAACATCTTGGTTCCAGACAAACAGGATTGAGGTAATGGAGTGGCCAGCTCAATCCCCCGACCTCAACCTCATTGAAAACTTGTGGGGCGATATAAAAAATGCAGTTTCTGAAGCAAAACCCAAAAATTCACAGGAACTGTGGAATGTAGTTCGTTCATCCTGGGCTGAAATACCTGTTACTAGGTGCCAGAAGTGGGTTGACTCGAAGAAACGCAGATGTGCAGCAGTCATCAAAAACAACGGTTATGCAGCCAAATATTAGTTCAGTAATTTAAAGTGAAGTTAAATCTTGAAAAATGTATTCAGTTTATACAGTAAGTGCTTGAGTTTGAAGAGAAACTGCAATTTTTTTGAACAGATTAATATTCCTTTTCTTTACTTCCTGTAAAAGAATAATGCAGACTTGATCATTTGTTAATGCTTAGATTTGGAAATGAATGTGTAATGTTTCCACTACATTTGAAATATGGAACTAAAAGCTATTAAAAAATATTTGCACTTGATTCACTTTTTTTAACGCACTGCTATTTATTTGAACACAACTGTAAAGGTGGGCAGACTGCTATTCACCTGAATTTTTTATTTATAAATGTATATATAAAAATAAAAGGCCAGCGGCCTCTCAAACTGGTGGAACTGATCCCAAAACCTCTCCTACCTCCTCCCTCCCACCCCAATGCACTGCCACTATAGACCCACAATGCATCGGTATCTGAGCGTCAGGTTGCCTTTTGCAGGTAAACAAGCTACAGGGTATTTAAAGCCTGCTTAAACCTGTTCTCCAACTTTTTCCAGTTCCCTCCAGCGAACTCAAGTACTGCAGCCATTATCTCACTCTGAGATACACAGGCTCTCTGAGGAAAACTTTGAAGATCCCAGTAACAGACTGTGAGAATCCCCTTCATTACAATTTACAACCAGCAGCAGAAATTAAAAAAACAGTCAACTTTGTTTGCGCTTTTTGTGCATGTCAACTTTCAAGTAACTACACTAAACAGTGAAGTGAAATGGTGAAGAATAATTCATGATTGAAACACTGATATTCCGTACTCTCTCTTGCAACAGAGAATTTTATATCGAAATGTCATTCCTTAGGGGAATTGAAAATAATTTACTAAAACCAGAACAATTTTTTTTCCCCCAGTAGTCCACTTAATGCTCAATTTGTGCTCAAGAGGTTGAACACACACATTTACTATTCCTGCATATTCATCACAGATTGAAAGTTAAACCTTTGGAATGAACTCAACCGTGCGCACACAGTTCTTTTCGGGTGTCAAAGAATGGCGGAAGTGAAACTGTCCCGCTTAGCCACGCCCAGAAACTTGGCATGAAACTGCCCCCTCCCCCTCCTGTTCCCCGCACGCGCTAGAGACTCTCTGCAAACAATTCCACCTTTTCCTGTTGCCACAAAAAGGGCTGCTGTTCTGCTATCGCAGATACGGGTACGAGGGAAAGAGTTTCCTTACGGAACCGAAGCTTCAGTGCGCAAAATCACATGCATGAGCAGATGCCCTCCCCCCCCCCCCCAAATAATTCTATGTTTTGTTCAGTTACAATTTTTTTTTCAAAATTCAGAGGCAGCTGGGCTTTTAAGTCAGAGGTTGTAAGTTCAATTCCCAGGTGGGGCACTGCTGTTGGTCGTACCCTTGAGCAAGGTACTTAACCTTAATTACCTCAGTAAATATTCAGCTGTATAAATAAAATATTTTTTAAGTTTAAGGTGTAAAAGGCTGCTCTGGATAATAGCATCTGTTAAATGTAAAAGTAAAATGACTGCCAGTGGTTTTTTGGCATTGAAGACTCACTCACCCACTCCTCTATGCCTTCCGGCTGGTTCTCCTCCACCGTTTTCACGCGCTTCCACAGGACGTTCTGCTTTCCATGGTCAATCATCTTCTTACGCGTCAACACGGCAAAGACCAACAGGATGATCAATCCGATGGCCACCAGGAACCCAAACACGATGGCAATAGCCTGGTGGAAAAATCAAATCAGAGCTGAAGGAGGAGCAAGGAGATCAAACTCTGGGATTTGATCAGTCCGCCAGATCGCTACATCTTCCCTTTGGCCGAACTGGGAAGGGAAAGACAATGGGCCTAATTCACCAATCACTATGAACAAATTTATTCTTGAGACTTTCTTTAAAGAGATACCGCAGATCCTTTTCTAAGGCCTTTTTTAGCACTTCAATTTGAACTGGAACTCGTGAGTAGGTGTGGTCATATGACGATGATGCCGCATAGTCATATTATGAATATTCATACAGTCAAGGAGTGAAAGGGTGTGTCTTGGTGAACTGTCTCAGTCTCAAAAAGGAAAAAAAAACCTGTTGGTCTCTGCTTTTATACCACGTGCCCAGCCGAGACTACCCCTAGGCCCACCTCAACTCCACCCATTTTTATGTTAAGGATCTTGTGACGTCACGAATCCCCGGATCATAATCTAACCCAAAACATCGGTTTTCAACGGGAAGTCATTTTTTTGACTGCAGTATCACTTTAAAACGTTTTTACAAATATTTTGAGATTAACTGATGTTTGTGCTCTGCGCTTCTGTTCTACCAAAGGAAATAAAAATGTTGGTGAATGAAAAAAATGTTTTACTAGAAAGTCTCAAGAACATATTTGTTTGTAGAATGGTTGGTGAATGAGGCCCAATGATCTTGGTTTTGTCCAAAACACAAATGACAAAACAATGACATTTAAAAGGCCGAAGCAAAAAAAAAAATCTGTTTAACTGATGCCAGTTATTTTATATTAATTTATTTTTATTTATTTATTTTTAGCCTGCCACACATGGACCCGAGGGGTATACTACGAAATGAGATTAAGGGGATAGCGAGCTAAATTAAGCTTCAACCCTGGGTTTTCTGTATCACAAAACCGACTCACTTTTAATCGGGGTATATTGCCACGGCAGCTTACTCTGCACAGCGAACATGCTCCGGGGCAGGTTATGTTCAGGATAACAGATTGAAACATATAAAAGCACTGCCCTTTGAACAATCAATTCCTTGGATTTGGAAAAAGGCGTCTCCATTCCAAAAGATCCCATAGAGATGTGCGCGGATACTGATGGAATCTTCGCAGGGCGAGATTAGGGAATTCGGCAAAAAATTTTTTTAAACATGCTGTATCAAGTTTAAAGTTTAGGAGCTCTAGAATGTAGTAGTACAGTTGTCACATTAGAAATAAACTGTATGACAATGTACTGAGAGTATAGATTAATTTGTTATGAGGGGTAAGGTGAATAAGGTATTAACTAGCCTAACAAATTTAACCTACATAAGCATTTTTATTTTTTGTATAAGCTTCTTCCTGGCTTTGTTGGAGGCAACGGCGTTGCTTTTTGCTCATATGTTCTTATCTGTCAATATCAGTCTTTTTTCCCCACAGGAGAGAAATATGTTGCTCTAGTACAGCCCATGTTGCACCAATATAGGCTCGTTGTTGTAGACACCGCCCCTTTTATGGGAACACGCATGTACCTTGATTAATAAAGCCCGTGTTCACTTAGCAAGTTGATAACCACGTTTGTAGTACCGGTTAAGCCAGATGGTGTTTTGGCTTTCTGAAGCCAGCTAACGCCAAGAAACCCTACATATGTTAAACCTCCTTCATAGTATACCCCCCCAGGCGTAGGAAACCTAAACTAAGCTCAAATCTGAAACCAGTTTTAAGATTTCTTCCATGGTTGTACAATTTTTTTTAATGTCATCTAGAACAGAGATATGAAATCCTGAAGAGATGATATGAGTCCTGAAGAGACATTGTCTGCGGCTTTTCTGTGGTTTCCATTCTACAGAAGGCAATTTAGACCTTGGAAACCAGGTGGTATTTCACAAAACAGGATTACCGAGTTAGCTGGATAACTACCCTGAGTAAAACTCGGAACAGCTCTTTTTACTTCAGTCCATGGTCCAGATTTGGGAGGTTCCAGGTTTTACTCAGTGTTGTATCCAGTTACTCAGTAATCCTGCTTTGTGAAATAACCCCCAGGTGTGACAATTCTTTAACCAATCAATGACTGAAAAACCAGCAGACACTGTAACCCTACAGGATCAGAGTTTGAGATCCTTGGTCTAGAACATTATTAGAGTATGTGTCAAAATGTCAATTCAATATTTTCTGGACCATTATTAAATCAATCAAAATAGACTATTACACCTCCACCCATCCTTCCATGTGAGTTCTTGCAGAGCACTGACCTCCTGAGGCTCCACCACGCAGTAGTGGTACAGGTATTGGTTGGTGAAGACTCCGGAGACCTGTGGTCTCTGGTACTGGGCGCAGAGGCCCTGGATCTGGGAGGCGTAGATGCTTCCGGAAGACTGAGCCATGGGGTTGACGGCCACCAGGTAGACGATGGTCGCTATGAACATGAGGAAGGCCAAAATGGCGCAGGTGATGATGATGGCCAGGTAGAAGCGCCGCGTGCGTGCCAATTTCTGCCGTGACACCACCAGGATGAAGATCGCCATCACGGCGATGAAGCACATGGCCGCCATGGCGATCATGAAGCCCTTCCCCTTCCTGGGGTCGTTGTAGTTGCCGCCGAGCGAGTTGTAGCCATAGTTATTCCCCGCGCCGTAGGCCCCTCCGTACCCTCCAAAGCTGCTGGCGCCACCATACCCACCCCCTCCAAACCCGCCGGCGCCGTACCCGCCCCCGCCGTACCCGCCCCCGCCGAGTCCACCGAAGCCCCCCAGGCCCATTTGGTTGTCCCATGCAAGGGTTGAGGCCACGCAGGCAAAAATGGCCACACAGAGGACGATGATGATGACCGACACGATTTTGATGATCCCAGGCGGGGACGACCAGCGGTAGAAGTGCAGGAACTCATCGTCGGGGTAGTAGGAGTAGGCCGGCTGGTGGGGCACATCCCCTACATACAGTTCCCTGTTTCCATGACTGAGAATGGGGGGGGGGGGGTGTGAGAGCAGAAAGATGGGAAGATGGCTGTTGAAAGGTACATTCTTCAAGAAAATTCAATTCATTTCAAAATAACTACATAGAACCTTTTGGGATTCTTTTCCAAACCATTCACTGAATTTCCAATTAATTTCCTAAACTGATGTAAATAACCGAACTGAGAGGACTGAACTGAAATAGAATATCCTAAACTGACATAACTGAAATGGAATATCCTAAACTGACATAACTGAAATGGATCTTCACTATGATGACAGCCATCCTGGGTCTGCTCAGTGTCTTTGCCATAAGAAAACAGCTGTAGCTGAATGCCAGTAGAGTTCTATACTTTTCAATGGGGGGAGGTTGGGGGGGAAAGCATTTTGAAAAGAGCACTGGCACAATAACAGCAAAGAGCTGGGGATATAAATCTGGGGAGCTGATATAAATTAACTTACATTCCATCGTCATAAGGAGGCGGGCTCCCATTTGGTTTCGAAGACATTCTCCCAAATCTGGATGTTCTCCCGTCCCACCTTAGAAGACTGGGTTGACTCTCACAAGAGAAGAATTCTGTTTAATGCACAAACAAAAAATTGCCAGTGTGTTGACATAAGAAACTGCTGGAAATCTGCCACATGTAATATTATTCTGTCCCAAATGCCTTTTACAATGTAGGTGAAATTGCTGGAAAATATCTGATTTTGAAAACGGAAAGCCACTTCTGAGCCTTATAACATTATAAATACAATGCCTTCAATCCATATGCAGGCAAGTATATTCAGTGCTTGCCGTTTATTCATTTGAGTGAAAGCACATTTGGAAGATTACCAAAGCAGAATGTAGAAAAACGTTATTAAAACAGACCAGTGTGTATTTAGGGCAGTTATTTCACTGTTGTTTCTTGTGATGCAGATCTCGGCACATTTATTATTTCAAGTTGGGCCCATTTAATGACAGGCACAACGAATACGATTCACCTGTTTATGGTGCGGCACCTAATTTCTCCAAGAAGAGATTATTCAAGCATTCTTGCTTCACTCAATTACGTGACAAATTTCCCAAACAAATACAACACCGTCTATTATAGGCTACCAACTGTAAAACCAGACGTTTTGGGAACCATTTTTGTTGCACAGCTTATCGTGCAATTTTCAGTCGAGCCTATACGGCTTGTCGGTTTTTTTTATTTTTGGGAAAAAATGTTTAGCTACATTTGCAGACCACATTAGGCTACTAGGTCACTATCGTTTCTGCTGGCTTCAGTACGGTAGCAGTAGCCAGTCGTTTTACCGAAAAAGGAATGTGTAGTATTTCACTTAACTGAAGAGCAAGCGCACGTCCTGACAAGCAATGTATTTGATAAAATGTTGCGGTTTCAAAACATCTTTTGTAGTTCTATGTGGAAGGTAAACATTTAGTGTTTGTTCTGCTAGGTGTCACTGAAATCAGAGGGATTGGGGCGACGGCCGGTGCATGGGTTAAACTCATAATGACAAACAACGTATCAACAGAAACCATACGTAAAGACTTCGCCAATGAGATTAGCCTACATGTGACGTCAGCATTTCAATTTATGGACATCTCACAGTAGGCTATTTCCATTTAAAACTGTACTTCCAATAACGTGGTAGGCGAATCAAGAACGTGTGCGTGAGTAGTCTATAAACTTCATTTAAAGAAAAATAAATAAACCAATAGCCTATTCCACGCCAAGAACGTGCCGATCACTAGCTACCGTAGGCTACTGTAGCTACTAGGCTATATATGACTTTGTTATACGCCCAAGCCCACAGCGAGTCGTGTCCACTTATGTTAGTTGAATTATAGTCTAGTGTCAATATATTCTGGTTCACTCGATTTAGGGGGAATGCTTGCGACTACTTCAACATGTAGCCTACTTGGAAGGTGAAAAAAGATTATTACTAGGCCTATTATTATTATTATTATTATTATTATTATAGTAGCCTAGGCTACATTAAACAACTGTACGCACATTTAGCGTTAAATAGGCTATTGAAAACAGGGTCAATGTGCTATTGCTGAACGTGCTCAAAAAATCTGCCCCAAAAGCAAAGAGTTTCATATGTTTTAAATGCAAAACTTTTAGGTTTACATATAATGCTATGCCTTCGTTGTCACGGATAAGTTAATAATTTACCGATAGGCTACCAACCGGAAACTTGCGTTTTAAAATACTATAACTGAATTGCTTAAACGTATTTCAAAAGTCCTTCAGACAGCAAAACAAAAGCGTAACAAACCACTTCTGCTGGTGTTTCAGTAGCCTATCGCCTCCCCCAAAAAACTACAGACCTCTTATGAAATAGGCTAATTGTAGCCTATTTGCTATTAGTTCCAGTCATCAATGTAATTCATACTATGCTACGACCAGGTGCGACAGTTTCATCATAATAGTTTAAACGAAAAAAAAAACTTACCTGTTGTACGCTTAGTCCACCCTCGCTCTTTCTCTCTCCTTTTTGGTAAGTGGTAAGTTGATAATGAGAGGCGCACACAAGCCAGGTGAGCGCATTGTTTGAGCTAGGCCCCGCCCAGGGAGTGGCATTCCCATAGGCGCTGACAGGAAGGTATCGCGCACAGTTCTGTGGTGTCGAGTTGCACCCTGCACCTGCACCACTTCTTCTTCGTTAGTTTCCTTTTTGTTGACACTCCGGTGTTTTGCTACCACCTACCGTACGTGTGGTAGTCGCTAACAGTCGCCATGCTGCAAGGTATTCGACTATTCGTCATATAATTTTTTTTCTCACTGTTGCTTGAGGTGAGGTGTCGCAAGCAAATATCCGTTCGGAAAACATTTAATCTTAGGATGAATATCACGAGAGCCACTGATTCCAAAAGAATGGTATTGTTTAATTTCACGCGTAAAATAAAATACATTATAATACAGTGGCGGCTGCTGAGCTGAAAATTGAGGAGGCAGAAAACTTCCCTTTAAACTGATTATTGGTCTCAATCATTTTCCAATCATTTCCCTTGATTAACAAGTGTGCCAACGATCTGAACAATAATTTGCAGGTGAGGACACAGCGTCTTTCTTCACATCATGTCAGGGAGATTAAACGGAAAAGTACACGTTAATAGAAATGCACAACCTGCAATCAAAATAATCGAACAAAAGCTGAGCTTTAAGATCGTTTAATATCCATGAATATTCTTGGAATTTGAGTGTTGAGAAAAAAAGAGCAGATGTATCCACAATTATAATGTTGATTAAAATGTACACAATTTTGCGACGCAAATTAAAATAATTGAATTACTTGCCTAATAGCCTAATTGAGGAGCTGGCTACATTTGATGGTAGAAAGATGGGGAAATGGCTGTTGAAAGGTACATTCTTCAAGAAAATTCAATTAATTTCAAAATAACTACATAGAACCTTTTGGGATTCTTTTCCAAACCATTCACTGAATTTCCAATTAATTTCCTAAACTGATGTAAATAACCGAACTGAGAGGACTGAACTGACATAACTGAAATGGAATATCCTAAACTGACATAACTGAAATGGATCTTCACTATGATAACAGCCATCCTGGGTCTGCTCAGTGTCTTTACCATAAGAAAACAGGACGACACTGGCATTCAGCTGTAGCTGAATTGAGTAATTAGTGAATTAAACGCTGTAGCCTATTGTTAATCAAGGGAAATGATTGAGACCAATAATCGGTTTAAGGGGAAGTTTTCTACCTCCTCAATTTTCAGGTCAGCAGCCGCCACTGTTATAATATCAAAACATTAGGGGTCAATTGCAGCGTGCTCAGCTGGAGTTTAAATTTCTATAACAGGGGTTTTCAACCTTTTTTGATCTAGGGACCCCCAACCAGGCACAAAGGCATCCAGGGGACCCCCATCATAAATTTAAAAGGGTTGTATTTTAAAGATAAAAAAGTTTTATATTTTGAAATATTATATGTAGAAATTGCATATCAAGTCTGACCGGGGGACCCCCTGTTACTTTCAAGGACCCTGTTAAAAAAACCTAGGCTCTAGACCACAAAACTGCAATATAATTGGAACAGTATATCCAAATCTGTGAAATAGCGATTAGCTGTTCCAGTGGTAATGCAGTACTGTGGTCTGGAGGTTCAAACTCCAGCTAAGCACATAGCAAGTGACCCCAGATGGTCAGTTAGCTTACTGCCTTTTTCAGCTTTATTGGACACCGCAGTGTTGATCGAGAGCCTGGAAGAATGGGGAGTGAGAGAGAGGGAGAGACATGCGACAAAGGTCGCGGGGCCAGATTTGAACCGCCAATGTCGCGGCTCGCACTGAGCTCTACAGGCTATGCCACCGAGACACCCTCTGCTCTGCTGCTCTCATTTGTTTGGATATTCCTCCATAATCTAATCAGGTCCAACTATCATAGGATTAGCTTGGATATTGTGTGTAGGCCTATGGCTTGAACAAAAATATTGGGTTGTATGTTGGATGTAATTCATTCCTCACCACCAGGGGGGTTAATGCTTAACTTGCAGTACATTGAACATACATTTCTTGAGAGGCTTTATTGCCCATGACAGCACTTTTCATACAATAGCAGTGCATTTTACATGTGTGTTATACTTTTTCTTGTGTATAGTATTCTATGGCAAGGTCCATACTAGTACGCTTTATGTCATCTATGTTGTGTGGTATACTGGGATGAATGTTCTGTATGTAGCCTATACACGGACTGGCCATGCAAGTATGAAAAGGGCTAATAGTCAGCATATTTTGGTAACATAGGTGTGTTATGGTAAGGTTTAATCAGACAGGCACAGTGTTGTAAAAGTTGATGTTGCTGGTGTTGAGCAGAGGAATTTCTATCCTTATAATGACCAAGCACGACCAGGTAGATCCAAGAAGAAAAGGATTTATTTTTCTGCAGAAAGAGTCCAGTACTTACACACACAAGATGGTCAAGCATGAACTGAAGAGACGGAGGCAATCTCCGCCATATATAATCAAAAAGATAATGCATTGATTATCCTACCTCTGATTGGTGTGCAGTTAATACATAGGCATAGAGTGGAATATACAAAGTCAATGATTGGTTAGATCACGCATATTGGATGAGCGCACAGTGACCCCTAGCCCTTAACGTCACACAAAACAGTTTTCAATACTATTTGGTCTCCCAGAGTCGTCTTGTTTTCAGGATTCAAGATGAAGTGTCTCCTCTGGCTCTCTCGCGATAGAATGTGCCTTGCGCCTGGTTTGTGGGTCAGAGCCCACAAGCCTGCAGTTTCACAGAGAGAAGATAGACAGAAGGGAGAAAGAGAGAGACAGAAAAAGACAGAAAGATGCACGCATAAACACAAGATATAAGCTATATATTTTGTGGTTTGCTTTGGCTGGCTGAGAGATAGACAGACTTTCCAGATAAGAAAGGCCCCACATTCCTGCTACTTCTCTGTCTCGAATTTAATATAAGGTTCAATTGGTATGATTGTACAATGAGAGATCTTTTCTCTGTTACTGTGATTATACTAGTGTGCTGAAAACATCATTTTCTTCACTGGCAATTACCTAGCTACAATTCCATTTTCAATTCAGTCAATTCACAAAATTTATTTAAATGTATTGTAATTCATTACCTGAAAAATGTCCTATGATGATTTAAAAAAATTAATTTTGTGAATTGATTGAATTAGAAAATGGAATTGACCTCAAACCTGCTTTATTCTTGTTTGGAGAGTTGCAAACCTAAATGGATCTATAGCTGCAATGATAATGTTGTGGATGTTAAACTTCTGCAATACATCAGCAAAACTCAAATAAAAATTCAGAACATTGCACTCCAATATTGCCGTACTATTATTGTACTATACCAGCTGTACAGCAATCCATTTCCGATTATACATTTTTTATTCATATATGAGAATAATCAAAAGGTATAAGCAGAAGGATTCCATTTTTTCAATTACATGTATAAAGAATTTGGGGAACTTCAATATAAATGAGCATTGAATTAGGATTCAGATGCTTTAACTATACAAATATATTTATTGGGATGGCAGGTATGCCATCCGCCAAGTTACAGCTTAGCGGGGCATGCCCCATACCTATATCCCACATACCACCCATCTCTCTCTTTTTCTCTTTTCTCTGCTCAAAGAGGCCCAGTCAGCAGGTAAAATACTAGGTGTGACCATTAATCCACCTCAGACTGCAGAAGGTAGCCTTTCGGTTCCATTACTGCAATGGGGGGGGGGTTATGCGTATTGTTTTGGGGGTTTTTGGTCTTGTTTCTTAACTTGGTTCGGTTTTTATTTAACAATTGTGAAATAAAGAACTTTTAAAAGTAAAAAAAAAAGTATCTCCCTCTCTCTCTCTCTCTCACACACACACACACACACACACACAAATGATGGTTTGCCTTTTTAAATACAGAGAATACTAATACATATTATGATCGTCTATACCCAGGTATTCTTTCTCTGGATGCGTTTGCAACACTTTACCAATAGGTGGCGATGTAGAAACACTAAATGGCTCAATTGGGGATGGATTCCTATCTCTAAATGAATGTACAATTAGGAAGTTGAATGCTGAAGACATTCTGATGTAGTTTAAAAAAACAAAAACCTTCAAGCTAAATTTTGCACATAATCTTCAAAAATTATTTGGAAGACTGTTAAAAAAAAAAAAATTACATTGCATGGGAAAGTCAATTAGGCCTACTTCTATGGAGAGACATTAATGACAACAATTCTTCCGTAGGCTATCTCTGTATCAGAATTTTGTATCGCCATAAAACTTTTTGTGCTAGTAAAAATAATTGCCATACCTGTGATTGAAATTTGTATCTCTAAAACTTTTATGTATCTCCATAAAAAAAAATTGTGCTTGAAAAAAGGATTTGCATACTTCTGTCCATTTCCATGTCATGGCATTACTATATGTGTTTAGATAGAAATGGTGGGCATGGACATTTTGGGAAACTTGATGCTTACTGTAACAGTGAAACATGCCAAATTCTAGGTGCTGTATATGTACAAGATATGCCCCCACAAACCTGGAAGTTTGTCATCTGTATAACAATCAAAACAATACGGAATACAGTTTATTCTGATGTAGACTGACATAAAAAAACAAGTAACATTTGTAATAACTTGCCTGAAATGGATGTAGTGTTTCAGAAAAGTCTGCATTGTGTATTTTCTATGCTGCGCTCATTAGATGTCACTGATGTTGCTGACCTGGGGGTACTAACATGGTGTTACTATCTGATTGACTACAGGTAGAGGACAGCCTTGAGCTCTCCTTTCAGGGTTTGGATGTGAAAGTGGACGTATTCTTCTTCTACGAAGAGGACGGCATTGTGTGGAATGGGGGCACACAGGCCAAGAGTGGCAAGAAATTCAAGTATGTGGACCATTTTGGTGCCTCTACACAGTCATACTTTTTTATTCTTATTGCTGTTTTGTTTAGATTACCTTTTGACTTTTTGCAAAAACAAAAATAGTATTGACACAAATACAGTACTATGTATGGGAAAGTCTTTTGTTAAACACTATCAACGGTGCATCCATTTAATAGGTTGCCAGTCAGAAGTGCACAGATGCCATTTCAAAACTTCAGCTTTTGTGTTAAGAAATGACACGCTTTACATCAAAGGAAAGGAACAACTAAAAAATGTTATTGTTTTCCTGTTTAAACATTTAGGAGAAATACGTATCTTTATCTTGTGACTTAATGACCACTTTTGTAAGAGCAAAAGCGATTCCTCTGGGTCTTTTATTTGAAAGCTCTTTAGTGGTTTATTGATTTGCAAATGTAGTATTGCTCTAGACATTTCGATTACTAGTGTTATGATTACTCTTTCCTCCCATTAATTTTACTGATTTTCACACCATAACCATTCTAATCGACCTAATTTATATAACGATACAATCACATCCTAGCTATGTTCTGATAATAATTTCTGCCTAATGCTCACAACAGTTGCAAAAACAGGTGGTTGCAGGACCCTAGGACTGACGCCAACCCTTCCTATTAGGCAGGTATGTGTTCACAAGGTTCAGTCTGTGCCGGACAGAGCTGATGGAACTTAAAGTGCGAGTCCCTTGTGAAACGTTGGGCTACGTGGAGGCAAATTACGGTTCAAACTGGAACACCCCAGTGAAAACCTGGGACTGGAAGACGTCACCCTCCAACGTGAAGGAGAACGGGGTGTGGCCCATCAGAGAGTGGGATGAGGTCATTTAGGTGTACTGATGTGCGCAGAGCACAGAGCACAGAACACTAGATGCAACATGAAGGAGACTCAGCCGAGTGGTATTCCTGGGGTGCTTTCTGTTCCAAAAACCAAATCCATGGTTTGGCTTGCACACCTCAAATTTCACCTTCTCTGTGGCATAGTACGTCATCTGATTCAGAGCCAGTGATTGGTGTAGGCGCTGTCCTGACTGATCAGCTGAAAATTTGCGTTCTGTGACCCTTAAATACATTTCAGCACTACTGGAGACTTTTTGTCATTGAAACCCCATTGTCAATATGTGAATTATTATCAGTATGGAAAATACTACTGAATTATTTGTAATTTGTGCAGATCCATGTATAATGATAAAGAGAAACATAACAGCATTTTTTTTGCCCAACAATTGTGTTTGAATGCTAATGAGATGGAACTTGTACTGGAGCTGTGACTATTTCAAACAATCACTTGAAGGAGTTGTTTCAGTGGTACGGTACCAGTCAAATGTAACATTCACTCATTTTCTCTACAGACTGTCTGGCAAAGACTGGTTTTTTAAAAATAAAATTGAAAGAGATGTTTACAGTGTTCCCCCTTGGGCCTTGAGAGTGTGTTTGGGAGTGGGGGTATGTGGCACATGCCTGCATTCTACAATATAATGAAACGGATTAATTATAACGGAAAATTATTTCAAGTTCGAATAGCCCCCTGCTGATTTGTTGTCTGTACCTTATCAGTGTTCAAAGTGTTTTCTAAAAATACATTTCAATTATAAATTTCTACCAAAATATGTCTATTTATGGTTTTTTTTAAATTTCAGATAAAGTAATGCAATAGTCAAATACATCTTGATTGATATGGCTTGAAAATGTAGTATACGTCAATAATGACACTGCACATCAATGCTTATTTCTGGTTATGTGCTTAGTTGTCATTCTGTATTGCATTCAGAATTTTTTTAATTTTTAGAATGCGGCAAGCTATTGGATAACTTCTATACAGTGCCCTCCACTATTATTGGCACCCCTGGTAAAGATGTGTAAAAAGTGTTATAAAAAATTCACTGTTTGGTGAATTAACTTAATCTCACACTGAAAAAATGAGGAAAATCCAACCTTTAATTGAAGTAAATTTATTATGAAAAGAAAAATCCCTCATCAAGAAATATATATTTTTTAACAAAACCACATGTGCCACAATTATTGGCATTATACCCCATTTATATATAGAATAAAGTAATCATTTAAAATATTTGGTCACATATTCTTTGCATCCTGATGTCTGTGACCCAACAACATAAAAAAACTCTTGATATCTTATTTTCTGGTACTCTTACAAGCGATACTATAACATCTCTTCATTTGAATGGATCTCTATAGGAATTGAGGGGACTAGATTTAGCTGTAAATTATGCTGGAACAGTATGGAATACGTGGTTGGTAAAATGGCTGTAAGTCATCAAGTGTCTGAGGTATCAAACAAGCCTCAAACCATCACTCCGCTGCCAGATATGCAGTAAATATGGATGGATCACTTTAAGGGTTGTTCTCCTGACAAATTTTTCTATTGAACTC
The DNA here is from genome assembly GCA_022702515.1 of Ilyophis sp. 1 JC-2022. Taxonomy (NCBI): domain Eukaryota; kingdom Metazoa; phylum Chordata; class Actinopteri; order Anguilliformes; family Synaphobranchidae; genus Ilyophis; species Ilyophis sp. 1 JC-2022. Next base: position 30,608,401 of record CM040394.1, on the reverse strand, counting down.
TATGAAAAAATAATTCAGGAGAAGAAACCCTTCAAGTTATCCAAATATTTGGTTCAGACTGCTGGAATGAACTTTCCAGCCAAACCCCTCTCTCTCTCTCTGAAGTGAATTTCATGATTTATTTGTAATATACATTTTATACCATGAAATTTTTTCAATACGCTTTCACAATAATTGTAGGCTATTTGTTAAAGAATGAAGTTTAAACAAATACATCAAATCAATTATTAACTGAATACTGGGATATTGGTTAGAATCCCTGGCACTGTTCAAAGTTACATCAGTTACATCGTAAACAAATATTTGTTCCTCCAAAGAAAAAAACCTATAATCTATCACCATTCATACATTTGCATGCAAAGTCTAATCGTACTATTAAAAATATTGAAATAAACCTACCCTAATGCCCAGGCAGGGGGGCAATACAACTGGCTAACAGAAATATATAATGCTGCCACCACCTTTAATAACTGGTTATGTCCAGTGCGGGAGAACGGAGGACACACACAGTAAAAGATAGTATAGTAAATGGCAAGTCTTTATTACAATAATTCATTCAAGCACCAGCTATAATGCAGGAGAGCAAAATATTACCTCAAGGAATAACAGACATAATGGAAGAAGTTGTCCGGTACTGCATGTACGATCTGCCAAATGATTCCTTCATCCAGATCTTCATTAAGATGAAGGCATTAATTGCTAGGTCCACTGAGAAAAACAAGGCATTCTGTCGCGCCGTGTTCGAAAACAAATATCTGCTGGAGAAATTGAGGCGGGCGCAATACAACGTTCTCGTGTCTGACCCCATGTTTCTATGTGGTGAGCTCCTCGCGGACACCCTGGATCTACCCTTCATTATTTCATTCAGGTTCTCCTATGCAAACACCATAGAGAGGCTCTGTGGACATTTGCCCGCGCCACCGTCTTATGTGCCAAGTACCGGTATCCAGTATACTGATGAAATGGACTTCTCCCAGAGATTTAAAAATTCTCTCTTTTATTTTTCCCATGATATACTATTTAAAATTTTTGGAACAATGATATGGGACACATTTTACTCTGAGATAAGAGGTAAGAAAGAACGGTTATTATATAAACATGTCCAAGGCAAAAGTAAACTTTTTAAAACTGGGATGCTTAAATTAATTCTCACATAAATTAGTCACAACACATTAGATGAATCGTTAAGTTGTATCTGATGGACATTTCAATATGATCATCCAAAATCTACATTTTATTTATTATTTATTAGAAAACCATGGCACTTATACATTACAGGTTACAAACATAAAGCCAACATAATCATTACCCCAACAACTTAAGCCAACCAAAATAAGGACCTATCATTCCGATTTTACACTCAGGAACTCCACACCTATAGCTACACAGGTCTAATGTCTAATGGAATAATGGCCACGCTTCATACAGATGTCTTTCGCCGATTTATTTTCTCTCTCTGAATCATTGGACACCGTGAAAACTAAAAATAAAGAAATACAACATAAAATGACAATTAGTCAGTCTCTCAATTATCGTACATTGTTGGGCATGACCGAACATGTGAGCCCGTGAGGAATTCACTAAACTCAAAATATAAACATTCACATGCTTCCATGTACATACACAACAACAATAATCAACCTATGAATCAAATAATTAAGACTGTTACCGTGTGCGCCTCTTAGACCACATGTAGATATTAACTTTTTCTGGAGCTTTACACGGACATGTCTTCTCTTCTTCTCTGTTACTTTCTCTCTCCCATAATGCAATGTACTCAATTAGGATCACATGACCCAATACTCTGATTTACAATGAGAACTGTAGCATGGAACATTTTTACTGAAATATTGTTTTATCTATACATGTTTAATCCTTTTAAGTCCATATTTACATATTGCCTTTTAAACCCAAACAATCATGAATGTATTTTTAACATTAAACATGAAGTATGTATCACATGACAAGTCTCAACTTCTGAGACAGCTACACTCCCACCAAATTACTATGATTTATGGTGCAAATCTGTAAACAAATCTGGTAATTTCCAGAACCAACTTGCTGTTTCTAACAACTCATGTCAATATTGATACTTTACTCTCCACCCAGGTAAGATACTCTTTACACCAATACACTAACACATACAACCCTTTCTTCTTCACTTAATTGGAAACACAGGTAAGTATGCAAGCTTGTTCAATTGAAATGCTTTTCAGTTGTTTTCTACAAGTACAACTAACTTGTGAATGGGACGTTGAAGAATGGATGGATTAATGAGACGTTGACCTTCTTTCCCTAGCTTTCTATTTCCTATTTGTATTGTGGCACTTCGCACCAGTCCATCATCATCTTTGTGAACATCAAGTACTTTTCCCAGTTTCCACTCATTGCGGGGAATCTCGTTTTCTTTGACAATGACAATATCTCCCAACTTCACATTTCGTCTTGGAGAGTGCCAGCGTTGTCTAAGGGTGATATTTGCTAAATATTCCTTTCTCCACCTGCTCCAGAATTGCTCTGTCAAATATTGTACTCTGCGCCACCTTTTCCTGGCGTACAGATCTTCAGACACAAACCTCCCTGGTGGAGGCAGCGGGACAGAGGCCTTCATAGTAAGTAAATGGTTTGGGGAAAGTGGCTCTAGGCTTTTTGGGTCATTGATACTGTCGACGGTGAGTGGACGGCTATTCACTACTGACATGGCTTCATAGAAAAAGGTTCTCAATAAAGCATCATCTAACCTGCCAGCACTCTGAGAAAGGACTGAGCTTAGCACGCTCCTTACTGTCCTAATCTGACGTTCCCAAACCCCTCCCATGTGACTGGCATCAGGTATATTCATAGTAAAGTCGCACTGCTTTTCTGCCAGGTAAGCAGCTAATCTGTCTTTGTCGACTTCGTTTAAAGCTTTTGTTAATTCGTTCTTTGCCCCAACAAAATTTGTCCCTCGATCCGATCGGATTTCTCTTACAGCTCCACGGATGGCTATAAAACATCTCAAGGCATTCAAGAAAGCATCAGTTGTTAGATCCTCCAGCATTTCTATGTGAATTGCCCTTGAGGATAAACAGGTGAGTATGAGACCATACCTCTTATACTCTTTACGACCCTGCTTTGTGTGAAAAGGTCCAAAACAATCCATCCCACAATACGTGAAGGGTGGTGAGGGATTGACTCGGTTAGCAGGCAGGTCTGCCATCTTTTGCTCTTCTGGCGGCCTGCGAACTTTCCTGCATGTGACACATTGTTTAATGTGGTTTGCCACAGCTTTGCTACCACCCACAATCCAATAGCCATTTGCTCTCAGTTCGTTTAGAGTTTGTCCTCTGCCTTGATGCTGAGTTTTGCCATGGTAGTAATCGAGGATCAGACGTGTAACCATACCGTCTCTTGGCAGGATCACTGGGTGCTTCAAGTCGAGAGGTAAAGAAGCCCTTTTTAAACGCCCTCCCACCCTGAGGACACCATCCTGCAATGCTGGGTTCAGCTGGTACAACCGATGGCTGCGTGGCAGTTTGCCATGACTCAGTTCTCGCATTTCTTCTTTGAAGGCATCCCTTTGTGCTAATTTCACCAGCACAAGACTAGCCTTTCTTCTGTCTTCCACATTTATGGGCTCTGCTGTTTTGTCTCTTTTCACTAGACGCTGAATCCGAGCAACAACAGTCAGTGCTGTATGCCATTTTGAGAACCTTTTAAATCTTTCCAAGAAATGGTCTTCTTCGACTACTTCAGTTTGTAGTACTTGTTTCGATTTGACTTCAGGATCACCCATCAGAAGCTCTAGAGGTGCTTTTGGTGTGTCAATCTCTCTCTCCCACAGGAATTTGGGTCCTGTGATCCAGTTTGAGCTAATTAACTCTGCCACCTTGAGGCCTCTGGAGGCGTGATCTGCCGGGTTTTGACTAGTGTCTATATAGTACCACTGTGTTGGGTCGGTACTTTCTCTGATTCTTTGGACTCTATTGGCGACGAAAACCTGGAATCTTCGGGCCTCATTGTTAATGTAGCCCAAGACTACTTGAGAATCGGTCCAGAAATACTCTTGGTCGATTTTGAGCTCCAGCTCTTCCTTTAACATGTTGCTGACCGCTGAAGAGACCACTGCAGCCGTTAGCTCCAACCTTGGTATGGTGACCACTTTTGTCGGTGCAACCCTCGCCTTGCCCATAACAAAGGAGCAATGCACCTTTTCTTCACTCACCACTCGGATGTAGGAGCACTGACCATAACCTTGGCTGCTTGCATCCGAAAAGTGATGCAGCTCAACTCTTTGGATCTTCCCTAGATTTTCAGGAGCAAAGCATCTTGGAATTTGGAGTTTTTGCAGATTCTCCAGGTCATTCAGCCAGCTCTCCCATCGTGGCTTTAACTCTCCGGGTAGCGGTTCGTCCCATCCTATGCCCCTTTGACACATTTCCTGTAGCACTTTCTTTCCCATTAATAGGAAGGGAGCCAGGAATCCTAGTGGGTCGAACACAGAGGCTACAATTGAAAGGATTCCACGCCGCGTTGCTGGTTTCTCATCCAGGGTGACTTTGAAGGAGAATGTGTCGCTGTTCACACACCATTTCACTCCCAACACAGTCTGGTCTGGAAGTTCACCATGACTGAGATCCACATCACGAACTCCGCCTGCTCGTTCACTGTCAGGAACTGACTCCAAAACCTCTCTGTTGTTGGATATGAACTTATGGAGGTGTAATCTCCCCTTTTCGCACACAATTTGTGCTTCTCTCACCAGTTGGATGGCTGTATCTACCTGTTCTACACTGACTAGGCCATCATCAACATAGAAACTAAATTTGATGAAGTTGGCTGCTAGGGGATACTCTCCCTCGTTCTGACTAGCCAGGTACTTTATTCCATAATTGGCGCAGCCAGGAGATGATGCAGCTCCAAAAAGGTGGACCTTCATCCGATATTCCTTTGGCTCTGAATCCAAGTCTCCTTTTTCCCACCACAGGAACCGTAAGTAATCTCTGTCTTCTTTGTTTACATGGAACCTGTGGAAAATTTTTTCCACATCACACATGACTGCTATTGGGTGTTTGCGGAACCTGCAGAGTACTCCTGTTAGCCCATTTGTGAGATCAGGTCCTGTCAATAAGTGATCATTCAGAGCCATGCCTCCATACTTAGCAGCGCAGTCAAACACAACCCTTATTTTCTCTGGCTTTCTAGAGTGATAGACCCCTTGGTGTGGAATATACCACACATTTCCCTCCTTGGGTTGGTTCTCCACTCTCTCTGCGTCGCCATCCTTGAATACACCCTCCATGAATCTGATATAGTCCTCCTTGAATTTGGGATTTTTCTCAAGTTTTCTTTTCAAGTGCTTCAGTCGCACTACAGCCAGCTGCTTATTGTCTGGCAGTTGTGGGCGTGTCTTAAAGGGGAGGGGCATTTCCAGGTGACCGTCAGCATTCTGGTGTATTCTTCCATTCAGGATCTGTAAGAATTGTATGTCATCTTGTGATATGCTTTTTTCCCCAGGGTTTGTGTCTTTAAAGTCTGATTCAAGGGCTCTGATGACAGAGGCTGGTGTCATTGATGGAAGTTCCTTGACAGATATACGACAACACAGGCCAGTCACTTCTGTTGAGCTTACAGCCTGTGGTGTGCTGCCGACAACGCTCCATCCCAGGTCTGTCTTGATGGCATATGGCTCATAATCATCTCCTGTGATTACTTCTCTTGGGGCTAAGGCTCTGGAGCAGTCGTAGCCTATTAGTAGTCCCACCTCGCAATTCATAAGCTCTGGTATCTCATGTGCCATGCTGTCCAGATGTTTCCACTTCTTTGCTGTGTCAGGGGTAGGAATGTGGGAACGTTCAAGTGGGATGAAATCCCTGGTGTAGGCAGGTGGCAGGTTTATAAAGCTTTGTGAGTTAAACCCTCTAACTCTTAATCCACTAACTCTTTCACTCTTAATGATGGAGTCTTTTCCCATCATAGTGGAAAGCTTTAACTTAACTGGTTCTGAAACTGTCCCTATCCTCTCACACACGTCCTGGTCTACAAAGGTGTTGCTACTCTGGGTATCTAGAAGGGCATACACTAAGATCTCTGGTTCAGTGGTGGTCGAAGAAATCCACACTGGCACTATCATAGAGGTGCTCCCACCATCGCCTCTAACTGCATAGCAGGAACGAGAAGAGGTGTTTACTTCTGCTTGCATGGCATGAGAAGACGATTTGTCTGCAGAAGGACGGTCTTCGTGAAGTGGTGTCGGATGACTCTTCTTGCATATACCACAAATGGCTTTACCTTTGCAGTCCTTTGAAATGTGACCTCTTCTAAGACATCCAAAGCACAGGTTGTTGTCAAGTATAAACCTTTTCTTGACCTCCATAGGCTTGTCAAAGAACTTCTGGCATTTGTGAATGGAGTGGCTCTCTCCACAGCACATGCATTTAACTGGGTTTGAAGATGAGGAGGGAGGGTTCTCTTTCTTGTATCCTGAAAACTCCTTTGGGGTGCTCACCACTGCGTTGTGTGTTCTCGCTGCCATACTTGACTCATCTGGTGCTCTGAGGTTTGTGGTGAACGCACTAGCCTTTGGGCGCTTAAGATCTCTGGACGGCCTCTCGTCAGTAGGCTTCAATGCTTGGAAGGATGTCACAGGATTGCACGCAATTTCTGCTTCTTCTGCAATAAAATTAGCAAACTCTTTGAAACTAGGGTAGTCCTCTGTTTGTTTCAACTGCCTTGTGACATAACGATTCCAGCGAGAGGTCACCCAATCGGGGAGTTTCTGGAGCATCTTTTTATTCTCTTCACAATCATTCAACACCTGCAGCCCTTTTACGTGCGGCATGGCATTGCTGCAAGCTGTGAGAAAATCACTATACTGTCTCAGTTGAACTGACTCCCTCGACCCTATCTTTGACCAGTTATTCAGCTTGTCTCTAAATGCGCGCTGAATTACGAAGGGGTGACCGTACCTGGTGTTCAGTGCCGCCCATGCCTGGTCGTAGGCTTCATCATCTTTCCTGAAAAAGTTTCCTTCCAATACAGATCTCGCCTCACCACTGGTGTATTTCTGTAGGTAAAACAACCTGTCTGCTGGATTTGTGCAGCGATGTTCAATTAATGCCTTGAAACTCGTGCTCCACTCTAGGAAGTTTAGTACGTCTCCCGAGAAGACGGTAGGCTCTGGTGCAGGAAGTCTGGTGAGGACCATTGAGTCATGAAGGGCTTGCACTAATGATGCTTCGTTATTAGTACTGTCTGTTTGTTTGTCATTAATCTTACATGTTTGTTCCTTCTTAGTTTCTTTGTTAAGTACTGGACGAGATATAACCACCTCACTGCCTGCTGATCTCTCGTATCTCTCACTTGAGTCAGCCTCGGAGTACGCCTTAAGCTTAGCAGCCATTACTTGAAGATCTCTCTGATTTTCTAGCTTCTTAAGCTCTTGCCTTTGTGCGGCGATAGCATCCTCCATCTCAATTTCAGCCTTCTTTGCAGCAAGCTCTGCAGAACATTCTGCTATTTTCGCTGTGACGTTTTGCCGTTCTAATAAACTGCCTGAGTGGGCGCTACGAGCAGCAGATTTGACAAATGAAGGCCCGAATATTGACTGGGCATACTCCATGTCAAGCACTCTATGGAGTCTTACTCCTTCTGCCTCAGCAACAAACTCAATTTCCCCCAATTCACTCATGCGTACTTGCATTAGCCCAATCACATCATTAGTTACTGCTACGCAGGAATCTGCCTTTCTTCTAATATCAGTAGAAGGCGCCGACAGAGATCGTATGTCTTCATACGCAGCTTTCACTTGCATCTCTAGTTCTTCAATAACATCCATCATGATGGCCAAATCATTGTCAGAGCACTCTTCTTTCAGTTTGGTACGTGTAGCAGCAACCTGCTCTTTCCACTTTCCATACACCGTGCTGAATTTACTCTCCATTTTAGAAGCCTCTCGCTCCTTCCACTCCTTAACTTGGGGTTATCTTTCTGCCCCGTGAAGATTTCCTGGTTGGGTTTTTCTTTAAAGTGGAAGCGATAAACTCCTCCTGTGCTGTTCGGTTTACTTCTATTTTAGTATTTATCTCATCTCTGAGTGTCTCTAATCTCTCCTTTTCAGCACTATCAGTTTCACTTTCTAATTGTTCATTCAATTTGGTTAATTCTAATCGAAGGGACTCAATTTGTTTCCTAAATGAGTCTACTTCTTCACCACGGGCAGCCATTATGATATTCGGTAATTATTGCAAAATGTGCAAATAAACCCTTTACATCTAGGCTATGTAGGCCTACTTATGAGTGCTAACCAAATAGCTAATGAAGATATTTACTCAACTAAACCTATACAATCATACAATCAAACACATTTGATTATGCATTTCAACTCAACTCTCAATTAGCCTATTAACAACATTGACTTTGAAAGCACACATTACAACATTCACAATATCAATAAATCAAGAACTGCAAATAGCTCAAATGTTAAATCAACTCTTTTCCAAATGTTCATGAATTTGTAGCGATAGCACAGTCAAACCTGACGCCCGTTGTGGGATGATGGACACACGCACTTGTCTGCCTGAAGACAACAGCGATGCGAAGAAACAGACTCTGCACTCTAATGTCTTCTCCTTAAAGGATATTTGCAGAGCTGTACGCTGGTACACGCTGCCCTCTCGCACGGCTATTTGACGCGTAGATGTCCGTATTCAACTCTCTCAGTCTCTCCCGGCGAAACGGCAAGACTTCTCTCTCGATCGTTCTCGAAGGAATTTCTCTTCGTTCTCTAAGGAATTCCTCTTCGGCTATCCGCTGCTAGCTGTTCCCGCATTCGTGCTCTTTCTCTCGGCCACGTTGGCGGTACGTTTTCACTGTAGCTACACAGGTCTAATGTCTAATGGAATAATGGCCACGCTTCATACAGATGTCTTTCGCCGATTTATTTTCTCTCTCTGAATCATTGGACACCGTGAAAACTAAAAATAAAGAAATACAACATAAAATGACAATTAGTCAGTCTCTCAATTATCGTACATTGTTGGGCATGACCGAACATGTGAGCCCGTGAGGAATTCACTAAACTCAAAATATAAACATTCACATGCTTCCATGTACATACACAACAACAATAATCAACCTATGAATCAAATAATTAAGACTGTTACCGTGTGCGCCTCTTAGACCACATGTAGATATTAACTTTTTCTGGAGCTTTACACGGACATGTCTTCTCTTCTTCTCTGTTACTTTCTCTCTCCCATAATGCAATGTACTCAATTAGGATCACATGACCCAATACTCTGATTTACAATGAGAACTGTAGCATGGAACATTTTTACTGAAATATTGTTTTATCTATACATGTTTAATCCTTTTAAGTCCATATTTACATATTGCCTTTTAAACCCAAACAATCATGAATGTATTTTTAACATTAAACATGAAGTATGTATCACATGACAAGTCTCAACTTCTGAGACAGCTACAACACCTATACCCTCCCAACTAAATTAATTACATTCATCCAAAATCTACATGCAGCTCAATACTTCCAGTCACTGAAAATGCATGTAATGTATCAAAACCGCTGTGTCCCAAACCGAATACTTCCATGCTCCGAGCACGCGCATCCATGTGAGTCCATAGCGTAGTACGGTAGTGCGGAGCATGGAAGTATGCGGTTTGGGACACAGCTCAAATGTTGTAACCTAAAGGCAGTGGTTTCCAGCTCGGTCCTGGGGGAACCCTATGTATGCTGGTTTTCGTTCCGACCACAATTACAATCCCAGAATTATAACAAGCTGTTTTTTTTCTTTCTTAATTAGGCATGATTTAATGTTTAGAGGTATCAAACAAGCCTCAAACCATCACTCCGCTGCCAGATATGCAGTAGATATGGAAGGATCACTTTAAGGGTTGTTCTCCTGACAAATTTTTCTATTGAACTCTATGAAAAAATAATTCAGGAGAAGAAACCCTTCAAGTTATCCAAATATTTGGTTCAGACTGCTGGAATGAACTTTCCAGCCAAACCCCTCTCTCTCTCTCTGAAGTGAATTTCGTGATTTATTTGTCATATACATTTTATACCATGACATTTTTTCAATACGCTTTCACAATTGTAGGCTATTTGTTAAAGAATGAAGTTTAAACAAATACATCAAATCAATTATTAACTGAATACTGGGATATTGGTTAGAATCCCTGGCACTGTTCAAAGTTACATCAGTTACATCGTAAACAAATATTTGTTCCTCCAAAGAAAAAAACCTATAATCTATCACCATTCATACATTTGCATGCAAAGTCTAATCGTACTATTAAAAATATTGAAATAAACCTACCCTAATGCCCAGGCAGGGGGGCAATACAACTGGCTAACAGAAATATATAATGCTGCCACCACCTTTAATAACTGGTTATGTCCAGTGCGGGAGAACGGAGGACACACACAGTAAAAGATAGTATAGTAAATGGCAAGTCTTTATTACAATAATTCATTCAAGCACCAGCTATAATGCAGGAGAGCAAAATATTACCTCAAGGAATAACAGAGCCCACCGGGGTTTCATACACCACACCACATCTGGCAGTAGGTCATATAAGTGCAGTTATTGTTTCACTCTAAGCAGCAACCAATCAAATCATCGATAAAGTTAAGAACGTGAATACACAGCAAGCTTCAATACGGTGTTCTTCATCACACTGTAGGCCCCGCCCCACTAGCTGTGCTTATTTTTAATTAAAACAGGTACACCTGACAATACAAACAATCAAGTATCAAGTAACACCTCTCTGGTACACCCCGACGAGACCCCCCAATCATCCTTAATTAATCCATGCGAGAACACCAGGCCTGAGAAATCTTTTAATTAGGCTACCACTCCACTGCACTCGTTACAACATATTAGCATATTAACAGTATGTTTCACTGTTGTTTTGTTGGGAATTCCATTAAATCCATTGGTCACCTGTGACAATATGTATTGATAATATTTGAATATGTATCTGTGAATGTATTAAGAGCAATATACAGAATGTATAAATGTATTAAGAACAGAGAAACGCATTCATAAGCACAGTAAAATATTATAAGAGCAGAGAGACATGTTCTCTGTCTCTCTGACTAGAAGGAGCTGAAGGCCGCAGTGTTGTAGAGAGTCTGGTAAGAAGATAAGATGTTCCTAAAACAAGGATTGTGTTGGGCGCCTTCTAAAGCGTTCCTAGGCAACAGCTATCAAAAGTTGTTGGATAAAAAGTTGAATCTCTGGGCATGGGAGGGGGCACACGGGGCGGAGCCGGGTGGTTGAGAACCCAGGTGTGACCTAGTTACAATCCAATAGGAGAGGCCCTATGAAGGAGAAGATTGGAAAGTTCTCGAAGAAAGGCGGAGATGGAGATGGCCTGTGTCTGTATGGTCAAAGGGGTCAGATGGGCAAGAAATGGGATGGACAATCTGATAAGAAACTGTATAAAGATGGACTGTAAACCAAGAATAATGGGAGTGTCTCTGCGGAAAGGCACTACCCTTGGAGTGTCTCTGCGGAGATGTCATGACTTTGATCGTGCGGTGTATGGGATAAGGTCTGGCATTTTTTATAGTCTCTGCGGGGGCTCTACGCTGGATTTTGTTGTATGTTTAATGAAATAAAGTCTAGCATTCTCTGAGAATTACTGCCTCATTCTCTTTATTTAAACACTTTGAGATTTGAGAGCTAATGTTGAAAACTCTGAATTTTGGCAAGAACTCTGAGATATTTTCACTCGGAATTCTTCAACAAATTGGCGTAATCAGGCAGGTTTGGATCAAGTATCCACAACAGTTTCTTAACAATAAATACAAAAATGTTTTTCTACATAATCCCACCAAAAAGCAAAGTTAAAAAATTATTTGGGGAAAATACTGAATTGTTAATGTGCAGGCCATATATTATTAGGGCACTCAATATTATTATTTCAGCAAAGCAATTGGAACCCGAATGGCAGTTATATTGTATGCGTAAACACGTGCCTTCTTTGGAAAATCCCCCAGCCACATTTCAAGAGCCCAGAGATAAGCCTTGCCCACCCAGAGGAATCGTCTGTCCATCCAATGAAAACTCGGATAAAATCACCGTTATGGCTATTTTTTTGAGCGTTCATAGTTTTCTGTAATTTTGTCATTGGTCGTCAAAAAATGCACTGCTTTCCTATTGGCCATTTTGAAGCCAAATCCAGAAAAAATAACATCCGACAATATGAAGTCAGTAGGCTATTAGAGCTACAGACGATTCGGCCAATCATAAAAATCCGTCCGTAAATAGTAAATAAAAAGTTAGCCTACTCACGGGAGAAGAATATGAATGTGGCTGGATCATGTAGAATATAATATCTCGGCCTATAGATTTGATGTAAAACACAGATCATTTATATATCAGAGAGCTTCCTGCTTTGGGGGAGCGAAAGCTCCTGTACTGATGTATTGTGAATTATCTCCACGGACCGTTCAAAAACAAGAGTGCTTTATCACAGCAATCCTTCCAAACTTGGATTATATTTTTCCCACGACACACACATGCATATTCCACCGCCGTTATTGTACACATGCCCTTCCAATTCTGCCATCAAACATTCTTCATCTGTGTTTTATTAGATAACGCTTTAATTAAGTTTACTAGTGTAGTGCAAAACGGGCAGAAATGGCCAGTTAATTAAAGTGGGTACTGGTTAAATTAATACAATTGGGCATGTTTTCATGTCATTTGCTTTATACGTGTCTGGTTATTTACTATTATAGCCTAATAGGCCTACGTTTGAATGTCGGAATATAATGACTGTGGTTTCATTGTTGTTTAGGCTACAGTATATTGGGCGATTCGGAGCCATGAGCTAATTTGCGACTGTCATTAAAAACATGTGATGTCTCCGTTAGGAAATGCATCCTATTGAAAATGTAGGCTACTCTTTCATTCACGCTTTATTTTACTTTTTAATTTTTACTTTATTTTACTACAAGCAAAGAGCTATAGCGTTTCTCAGATGTAGCTGGGTACTTACTTAGAAAGCGAAATGCTTTTAATTATACTCAGGCAAGTGTTCAGTGCAATACGAAGATTAAGAGGAGGAAGCTCGGAGCTGCAACGACTGCGTATTGTGCCAAACTCAGGAGAATCTGACCCTGTGGACGTCAGGACAGCAAGTACGGTTCCTTACGTTTCGTCACGGATTAATTCCTCTCGTTCACTTAACTTTCCACAAATTTCGGTCACACACAGACGGGAGGTGCTCGGAGTGCATGCCCCACTCAATGCTGCCATTGGCTAATGGCTTGTTAAATAGGAGTAGCTGCAACTTCAGCGAATGCGAAGCTCGCAATTGAGAGAGGAACCAAAGGAACGAATCCGGACACGGTGGTGAGTCAGTTCCTTTCGTTCACCAAACGGATTTGTTCAAAAGGAACAAATCGCTTAGGAACGACACACCACTATCCCACAGGGTAAAATGCAGTCCTGTGTATGAGTGCGTTTTCAGAATTCCACTTACTACCAGTTATGTTCTACATTGGACATTTTGCGCCGGTGCTGGTGCTTTCGTTGTGTCAAATGCAGCACACGTACGGCGGGAAGGTCCTACTGTGGCCAGGGGAGTACAGCCACTGGCTTAACATGAAGAGCATTGTGGCCGCGCTGGCAGAGAAGGGGCACGAGATGACCGTGCTCATTCCCTCTGCTTCGCCTTCTATCAAGGTCAGCCAGTCATCCAGCTGCAGCTTCGAGATCATCCCAGTGCCCTACACGGCACAAGACATGAAAGACATAATGGAAGAAGTTGTCCGGTACTGCATGTACGATCTGCCAAATGATTCCTTCATCCAGATCTTCATTAAGATTAAGGCATTAATTGCTAGGTCCACTGAGAAAAACAAGGCATTCTGTCGCGCCGTGTTCGAAAACAAAGATCTGCTGGAGAAATTGAGGCGGGCGCAATACGACGTTCTCGTGTCTGACCCCATGTTTCTATGTGGTGAGCTCCTCGCGGACACCCTGGATCTACCCTTCATTATTTCATTAAGGTTCTCCTATGCAAACACCATGGAGAGGCTCTGTGGACATTTGCCCGCGCCACCGTCGTATGTGCCAAGTACCGGTATCCAGTATACCGATGAAATGGACTTCTCTCAGAGATTTAAAAATTCTCTCTTTTATTTTTCCCATGATATACTATTTCAAATTTTTGGAACAATGATATGGGACACATTTTACTCTGAGATAAGAGGTAAGAAAGAACGGTTATTATATAAACATGTCCAAGGCAAAAGGAAACTTTTAAAAACTGGGATGCTTAAATTAATGCTCACATAAATTAGTCACAACACATTAGATGAATCGTTAAGTTGTATCTGATGGACATTTCAATATGATCATCCAAAATCTACATTTTATTTATTATTTATTAGAAAACCATGGCACTTATACATTACAGGTTACCAACATAAAGCCAACATAACCATTCCAATCATTACCCCAACAACTTAAGCCAACCAAAATAAGGACCTATCATTCCGATTTTACACTCAGGAACTCCACACCTATACCCTCCCAACTAAATTAATTACAGAGGGAGTCATTCATCCAAAATCTACATGCAGCTCAATACTTCCAGTCACTGAAAATGCATGTAATGTATCAAAACCGCTGTGTCCCAAACCGAATACTTCCATGCTCCGAGCACGCGCATCCATGTGAGTCCATAGCGTGTACGGTCGTGCGGAGCATGGAAGTATGCGTTTTGGGACACAGCTCAAAAGTTCTAACCTAAAGGCAGTGGTTTCCAGCTCGGTCCTGGGGGAACCCTATGTATGCTGGTTTTCGTTCCGACCACAATTACAATCCCAGAATTATAACAAGCTGTTTTCTTTCTTTCTTTCTTAATTAGGCATGATTTAATGTTTAGAGGGATCATTCACCATCCTACGCCACATTATATCAGAAATAGCTATGCATGCCATGATGAATAAATGTCCCATGTTCACATTGTGCTATATTGCAAACAATTAGGCTATATAAAAAGAGGTAACAAAACTGATCAAATTAAAGACTGAGATGTATCTCCTAATTAGCTTGTTGAACACGTGTTTAAGTTCTTTCATAATTTTTCCCTTATAACTTATTAACACACTGCAGATTTGGCTTGTAGTTATTTACTTTGTCTTTGAATTCTTCGTTATCTAAGTCGCCATGCGTCCACACTTTCACCAATTAGGAGCCTGTTGATTCACCTCAGCCTTTGTTTTGATCAGTTTAAAAAAAAATGTTACCTCTTTTTATGTAATTGTTTGTAATATAGCACAATGTGAACATGGGATTTTTATTCTTCATGGCATGCATAGCTATTTCTGATATAATGTAGCTTAAGACGGCAGTTAGTATAATGGTTAAGGAGCTGGACTTGTAACTGAAAGGTTGCAGGTTCGATTCCCAGGTAGGACACTGCCGTTGTACCCTTGAGCAAGGTACTTAACCTGAATTGCTTCAGTATATATCCAGCTGTATGAATGGATAAATGTAATAAGAAGTTGCGTAAGTCGCTCTGGATAAGAGCGTCTGCTAAATGCCTATAATGTAATGTAATGTTAAGAGGGTAAATGATCCCTCTAAACATGAAACGCTTTAAACGTTTTTAAAAAGTGGTGGGAAGTCCAGGGGTCAGAAAGTAAGTCTTCACTAGTACTACTTCTTGGCTGCAGAATTGTGCTAAATAAAATCCTGGTGATTGGAACAAAATACTGGGGATGACTTTTACTTTCTGAACTTGGATTTTAGACCTCTGTATCAGTCTGCTGATATATCACTGCACAGCACTGTTTACTCTCTTTCCCATTGGCTTCCGCATATGTCATCGTATCTTGAAACCAGTGTTTAATTACACAGGGTTGACTGGGAATACATTTCCATTTTAAGGCAGTTACCATTACCCATTAGACAGTTCCAGCAGCCTTACTATGACCTGTGCAAGGCTACTGCTCCCTGTTTTTTTTCTCTTGCTGTTTGGGACTGTGAGCACCCAGGCAGGCAACGTGCTGGTTGTTCCAGGGGAGTATAGCAGGAGACCTGCTGTCGGAGAAGCTTGGCGTCCCCGTCGTGATATCCCTGAGGTTCATGATTGGATATGTTTTGGAGAGACTGTGCGGGCAGATGCCAGCACCGCCCTCATACGTTCCTGCATTTCCTGTGCTGTATACAGACAGCATGAGCTTTGTGGAGCGATTGAAGAATTTACTACTATACAGCTTTCATACAATAATGTTTAATTTACAGTGCATTATCAATATCAATAAATATTACAGTGAGTTTATAGGTAAGGATCAATTAATGCAATATTTTTTTATCCATAGCAACTAAATGACATCCTTGTAACATATCACTGGGACATGGGATTATTTTTGTTGACTGCATATTGTTCCTAATCAAATGTTTAAGTATTGTACGTATAAAGTATGTGTATTTGGTTATTGGCTAGTTCACTTACTCTGCAAAAATACTATAGGTAAAATATTCATATTTTTTTAAAAGATAAAAGCAATATTTATTCATTGTCTTGGTGAACTAATCCCCAGTGTGCAAAGATGTTTCATCACGTGTAATTACTAACCTTGAATTTCCACCCCTTTGTAAAGTAATTACAACAGTGACCTATGGGACAGATTCATATAACATCTGCTTGGGTGCTTATCTGCTAAACGACGTAAATGAGTATGCAACTCTGTGACCTTTGTCCTTTGGAAAGTAGGTATAAGGTGGACCCAGGTTGTGTCCGAATCAGAGCCCTATCTACTGCACCCTGTCTCCTACGTACAGTGCACTGGCAGAAGTGTGCTGTTTAATGTGGAGTGTTTAGCAGTCCGCAAAAAATATCCGCCATACTATTTTTCAACCGCACTGTGGAAGTATCGTAAGCAGGTGATAAGACGTCCCACCAGTGTTGCCATGTCTGCGGTTTTACTTTCAAAGTGCAGTCACGGGTAAAAATTAAAAGTTGCCAAGCACGCACTTATTTTAAAAAGTAAAAACATAATAAAATACATTGGTTTCGGTTAAAAATAGCCTATAATTTGGGCTAGTTTTGAGTCGCCATTTGGCTGGAAAGTCTTACAAGATCTGGCAACCCTGTGCCCCACTCTTGCGCTGCCATGTCACGTGTTGTTTTTGTTGTATTTGAAGGAAAATGACAGCGAAGCTGCACCTCATTTTTAAAAAATTAAGCTCACGTCATATTTGTGACCAAAATGTTTGTGTACTTCTTGAAAAGTGTGCTCCCGAATATACTCAGCGAAACCCCGGAAGTAAGTGTGTCATCCGGGTGTTTGAAGTATACTGCAATTAGAAAAATTTTCATGTACTCTACGACTTTCTCGCCCTATCTACTCACCAAGGCTACTCAACAGTGTGCAATGCTGATTCGGACACGGCCTCAGCCTTATTCAAACATGTTCTCTAGTTGTCTTTGTTCAGTTTAAAAGCAACAGTTGTAACCCAGGTTTCTTTTAACAGGCAAGCCCACAACATTCTGTGAGGTCATAGGGAAGGCTGACATTTGGTTGATCCGTACATACTGGGACTTTGAGTATCCCCGACCTTTTCTTCCAAACTTCAAATTTGTTGGCGGCCTTCACTGTAAGCCTGCTAAGCCTCTGCCTGAAGTAAGGGAAAACCTGTGTGTGTAAGCATAAAGCAAACTATACGTGAGATTGAGTGATGTTGCCCATAACCTCATATTATATTTGGGTTCAATTTGACCCGATTCAGTTTTTCACCAATTTGTTGGGATTAAATAGTAAACATGCAATAACATAATTCTGTGTTTTAAAAAGTGCCATACTAACGTTGTATACATTTGTGAGGTAGCTGCATAAAATGTAAGAAGATATACAACCTTTTTTATTTCTTAACTCAGATTTTTTGTGGGTGATTCTGGTGGCACTTTTCCATTCAGGTATTAAACTTCACAAACTTTAATTTACCTCAAGCTCTAAAATTAGATGATTCATCACAGATTTTTTTATATTTAGGGATACAAGGTTAGTTAATTGGGAGACACACAAAAGGTGACACAGAAAGTGTCAAAAAATGTTCTATTACAATAGTTTTGTGTCAGTTTAAACGTTTGGGGTCAATTTGACCCCAAACATAAAAGGCGTCATAAACTGTCAACATGATATGAGGGTTAAACAAGACTACCATAAAGAATGCACTTTTCTTTATCTACCTGCGCCAGTCAAAGAAGCCACCTGTCATTCACAGTTTTTCATAATGTTTTGGTTATGCTGAAATTAGAGGTTTCAATGTCAAAAACACACCAGCTAGCCACCTTCTGTATAATATGTATCCTTCCACTGGTGGATGTTCATGTTGGACGTAGAGTCATGTGAAAGACGATAGTAAACACATACCAAGAAATATACCAGAGATAATGAATAAGTAAGATCATAAATATTCTATATATCCTGCTTGGTGAAACCCATTGTCCCCGTAATAATGTTTTTATGGAGTGGTCTAATGTGTTTTATTTCAGGACATGGAGGGATTTGTGCAGAGCTCAGGGGAAGATGGGATTGTGGTGTTTTCTCTGGGTTCAATGGTCAAGAATCTCTCCAGAGAAAGGGGAAACACAATTGCTTATGCTCTGGGACAGATTCCACAGAAGGTCAATTATCTTATACTATTTAAAATTATAACTATGTATTCCGCACTGTCGGCTTTATTTCATTATTATTTATTTTTAAGTCATCTCACTAGTGCAATTGCCTTCAGCACTAGAGTATAAATTCACTCTGCTTTTGGCAAAATATGATCTTATGTCATAAACCCATTTAATGTAATAACACGTATTATTGCATGAAGTTTGTCTACTTGTCATGATAATTGCTTGTTGGGGATTGTGACGTGAAGTTTCAAATCAACAGTATGATCTTTTGTATACTTTTAATTTGTGTCAATTGAAATATGTTCACATCTTTAATAATTTTGTAACTGAATGTCAAGGTGATTTTGCTTTAGTCCAACAGCATTATTGATTGTGTTCTATGCTCTGGCCACAGATTGTCTGGAGATACAGTGGGGAGAAGCCAGACACTTTGGCTCCCAATACCAGAGTTTATGACTGGATACCCCAGAATGATCTGCTAGGTAAGGTATTTTCATTGGAGATAGTTCAGGCAAGGCTGTAACCATAATACAACCCCCCATCAGTCAGATGTCATTCACAATGTCATCAATTATGGAAAGGAATGCAATGACATGCAGATTTTCTTTGAAAAAAAAACACAAAAATTAGATCATTAGAGAGTAATGGGTGTTTGCAAATAATATCAGTATAGCAACAGCTGCACCCGAGTGACATAAGCCAATATATAAGCCTTGTATTATCATTCATATCAGAAACAGTGAGAAATCTATTTCTGAATAACACAACTTGATATACATATACATACAGCATACCAGTGGTTTACTGGCCTTCTTTTTCATATTTGCTCTGTATTTGCTATGAGGGTAAATTGAGGGAGAGAGAGGGGGACAACAACAGGAGGATGGTAACATAAAAGTGAATACTGTGGAGCAGAATACAATGGTGTAAGAGACTATGTTGGTCACCTTAAGTTTTTTTCACCTTAAGAGAGAGAATACAGGAAGATGGTGAAAGGGCAGAAGGAGCCGGTGTCATGGATGTGAGAAAGGAGCAAATATTGGTAGTTCAGACAGACTAAATAGTCGGCACTAGTTTTCTGACTTACTGTTATGTTCGCTCTGGTGGGTTCAGGGCAAAGGGAGGGAGAAACAGATAGAGTACAGGAGGATGTTGACAGGGAAGAAGGAGCAAGTGACATGATTGAGGTGAGTGAGAAATGAGCAACTTTTGAAAGTTAAAGTGATAGTCACACAAAATTACACCATTGTCTCTTAGCATGAGAGTAACTGAGACTGGAATCTATGCTTTAGATACTGGCAGTCAAATTTTTCCAGCTTCTTACAAAATCTGTGAGCCTTGAATTACACGGTCAAACTATCTTTATTGGGTATGACATCATATCACTGAGTCTAATTTTAAAAGGGGACACAGCCAAGGGAATATGATATTCCTCTTGTGATTTTGACAAATCATGATGCTTACCTAATTTAACTGTTCACTGAACCATGGACTCAATATCTAGACTTGTCTTCATGTTACAATATATAGATTTCTCAGGTTAATGCAGTTGAGATGCTACTTTAGCAGTAGGCTACCTATGCTCTTGTTTATCCTACACTTTCTGTCCTAATATTGAACCAGTAGTTGTCAAGGCTACCATCATATAGTTGTCCGCTGTCAATTAAGAATATATTTACATCCAGATAAGTTATGAAATAAACATTCTTGCAGTATTACTGTGGACATGTGCTCATTTAAATACCCCCTCAAATTCCACCCCCACCCCAGGTCATATTTGATCCCCGCAAATGTTGAATACATGGTTTTGGCCTTGAGTTTAGCCCTGTGTTTTCAGTGCCTGGGCTTTATAGCTTCCAATTTAATCTTTTGATGAAAAGAAGCTAAAAACTAGACATTGAGCCATCTTTGCAAGCATGAACAATCATCCCATTGCAGTACATAAACCATTTCAAGACATTCCAAGAATACCAGTTACAGTTAGTTTACGGGAAGGAGTTCATCGCTATTGAAAAATGTAAAAAAATTCTGCACTATTCATGATAATGTGTTAATGCTTTAATGTTAACTCGTGATATAATATGCAGTATGCCAGGAAGATATTGTGAGTTTCATATGGCTGAACTATAAAAATGAAAATATGCTATTAAATGCAATATTGTAAATCAAATACATATAGAATGCACTTTAAAATAATGAGGAAGCAAAACTTGTTATGTTTGTGCCTGTCTTACAGCAGTCATGCCTTCCTGTCATTTAAAATGTAGAGAAAAATAGAAATATTAAGTATATTAGACTTGGCCATTAGCAACATAATTTGAATGAATGATTGATAATTAATGCCTGTATTATAAAACTTGCAGGTTGTGCAAAACAAACTATTTCCATCTGTTCTTAATGCAAGTTCAAGTAAAGATATCATTGTTTCCCCTACTGTTAAAGTTATCCAGTCTAATCCATGTGTTCAAGTACAGTAGTGACAGAGATGCACTGTGCATTTCAAATGAATCACAGGTGACAGACCTCCGTTTCCAGGAAAAAAGGCCCCAGTGATGAGTTATATGTATTGAAGAAGTGCGTGGTCAGTAAACATACGTCTATGCAGCAGTTTAAATCTATACTCTGTCAGAGCAACATAATAATTAACCATATTTGGTTGCTGTTCTCATAAGGCCATGCAAAGACCAAAGTCTTCATTACCCATGGAGGGACCAATGGTATATATGAGGCCATCTACCATGGTGTCCCCATGGTGGGCATGCCCTTGTTTGCTGACCAGTCAGACAACATGATGCACATGAAGACTAAGGGGGCTGCTGTCACCCTGGACTTCAACCGCTTTCAGGCACAAGACCTTGTCGATGCGCTCAACGCTGTGATAAATGACCCATCGTAAGTCACATCGCCGTCGTTTACTAAGTCAGAATGGCGGGCCTAAGAGAAGAAATGTTTCAGTCAAGATTGCTTGTAATGTTCCAAGTTCTTCAGTCACCCTCCTGTAAAATAGTTTGCTTTCTCATTTGTCTGTCTGTCAACAAACCAGGTACAAAGAAAGTGCAATGAGGCTGTCGAGAATTCACCACGACCAGCCAATGAAACCCCTGGACCGCGCTGTGTTCTGGATCGAGTTTGTGATGCGGAACAAAGGGGCTAAGCACCTGAGAGTGCAGTCCCATAACCTGTCCTGGTACCAGTACCACTGTCTGGATGTCCTAGCTGCACTGCTCGCCGCAGTGGCACTGGTCACCGTCATCTTCTTCAAAACATGCTGCTTCTGTCTCCGCAAGTGTGGCCGGAGATCAAAAACCAAAAGTAAAGCGGAGTGATCTTTGCAGTATGTTCACTGTTATCTTTCCAGAGGTGGTTTACATTGAGCTGCCATGCAGAGTGGCAGACTGGCTAAAGAACTGCGCTGGGCAACTCAAAGGTTGTAGGTTTGATTCTCAGCTGGGTTGCTACTATTGTACCATTGAGAAGGTATTAACCTGAATTTTTTCAGTGAATATCCAGCTCTGCAAGTGTATTGTATGTAAAAAAAATGTCTGCTGAAGGCTGAAATGTATGTAATGCAGCCAATCGTTTCCTGGTGCTGCCAATTCCCACTTCCCAGTTTGAAGTGGAGTAAACCTGTGGAACCAAAATGTTTGCAGATTTGTTAAGATTTGGTAAATTTTTAAATATTTTTCTCACTATCTATATTGATAAATGTTTAAGCAGAAGGCCACAAATATTACACATTGTACAAAATCCTCAATGAACCACTTAATTACTTTAATTGTTCTGTGCAACAGATTGTCATTGCATTGTTAGACTTAATAATAAAATAACTTGGTGCCATACATGTTTAAATAAATGGTGCCATATATGTTTTACTTAATATTTAGTTTTCCAACAAATATCAGATGAAACTAGAAAATGTGCTCATTCAAAAGTTGTGTGTTTTTGTGAAGAGGCCACACCTGCAGCCACACCCACTTTTAGCCAATTGGTGTGAGAAGTTTGTCAGTTCTTCTTTGACCCATGACAAACCTTTGATCAAAGTTTGGTGGTGTTATGTGAATCGGTTCTGAAGTTATGCAACTTTTTGTGATATGCAATGCAGTGTCACACTCCCTTTTGTTAATCAGAAGTTAATCAGTTCTTCCTCGGCCCATGACCAACTTTCCCACCAAATTTGGTGCTAATCCTTGCATAACTTTGAGATATCCTGCTGACAGATGGACACACAAACACAGACGTGGGTGAAAACTTTACCTCCATGGCGGAGGTAATAATTAGTAGCATGGGACAAGCTACTCAAAAATATTTGCATAAAAATGTATAAGGTAATTTTGACTTCACCTGCTTTCATTGATCAATTTCAATATCTTAAGTTTATATCTTCATTTATTAATAAAATGAGTTGAATGAATACTTACACGTATCATCCTATGTTTGTTTTTTAGGGTTTGTGAGTTTGACTCATGCTTACATTTGTTTTTACAAACCCACTCCAACAGAAGCTCTACCCTGTCTGTTCTGCTTATTTTAAAAACAGGAAATGGGTGGCCTGGGCCTGGCGTCTCCTGAGTACATACACGTCTGCATATAAGCACAATGTTGCCGTTTACTCTGTTTGTGGACATAGGCACTTCATGAGGGAGATTACCTAGCCCAGTCCGTAAAAAGTTGCCACCCAATAGGACACTGTCATCTTACAAAAACATCAAAAACTTTATTTTTTTGTTAGTTTGAATTCTGGTCATTCAACTTTAAAAAGTCAGTTTCTCTACCAATAAAATAATAAACATTCCCAAATTCGATATGAGGGCTGTATCCCAAAATTTCCCCAAAGGTCTTGGTTTGTACATTGGAAGTTCTGCCCCCTAGGGGCTAAGGCTTGTTCTAAAATAAACTTGTCACTGTGAGGTTGCACAAAATCACCTCTTGATGAATAGATGACCAATGGTGACTTCCTGGCTAAAGGGGTTAGCCTTGAAACTACAAACACCACAATCCACAAATGACCAGTCTAATCTTAGTTTGTTTCATTAGTTTTATTTATTTCTTTTTGAACCTGTAGGTACAACACATACACACACACAAATTCACATCCTGCTCATCCTGTGTGTGTGAGCCAGTGTGTGTGCGAGCATGCATGTGTGTGAGTGTGCCTGCATGCAATTACATGTGTGTGTAATACGGGGTGTGTGTACATGTGGTATATGCTTTATTCTGTGTGTCCACACTTCTTTTCCGCTCTCTGTAACATGGTCTTTTACTTGCTCAAACTGGGTGGAACGGTGGTAAAGTGGATATGAGTGTGTGAATGAATGGTGTGTGTGCCCTGTGACGGATTGACAACCTGTAGTTTAAAAAAAAAAACTACTTTCTCCTGAAGTACGCCAACTGTGTATATCCGTGCAATAATGTAGTAAATAATAAATAATATTTGTAAAGATGTAAATGTAAACTATGTAAATGTGTCAAAAAAATTTTGAATATATTGCCTGTTTGTGTTGCATGTATATGTTATTTTATTGATGCTAGTACTGAAGTTTATCTTCAAGCACTTGTGTTTTGTTAAGAGTAGATATGTTTTGTAAGAAGAATGCTTTCAAAGAAAGTATTAGCCCTTCATCTGTGCACGTTTATTGAGCCATCGCATTTCTCATACAGTACATTGATTTTTTTATTTTATCAGTAGAAATTACTTTTACAGTGATGCAGTAATTGCTATCTAATTCATGAACATGTATGCTTGCTGACGTATGATCTGTAATGTGTTGGCTAATTTAATTCAATAAAAAGAATAAACATTTTTATTTTCAGTCAATTCTGCAGTTAATTTTTGGTGGGATGATTGCAGCTGGGCAATACATGGTATTTTGCATCCACAGTCAGAAAATTGTTGCCAGGGATTAAAACATGAATTTAAATGAAGGCTTTGAGGGTCGTCTTTAATTTAAGCCATTATTGGGGTTTGTGTAATGTTGACACGTGGAGTTATAATGCTTTAAACAAAATGATGCAAAACAGATGAAAATGGGCAAAATTGAGCCTCTGCATGAAGGGGTTAAACATACTACAAAGCACTGTTCGGGGAATACTCAAATAGTTTTAACATCTGGAACCTTTACAAACCTGCCAGGAAGAGGACGCAAGCGCATGCGAAGCACAATGAAGAAGATGGCGAGGGTGGCGAAAAAATAAATAAATAAAAAGATCACAGTTCAAGAACTGCAGTTTATTGGTTAGCTTCAAACTTGCTTGGGGTTGTATGAAGAAAGGACAAACTGAGAGCATCTGAATATAAAGGCCTGGACTTCCTCAAATATCATTGGAGCCATGACTGGAACTGGGTGCTATGAGACAAAAACCTTTTGGCCATGTACACCATTGGAAAGTTTGGCATCAAAGGGCAATTAATACAAAGAAAAGCACCTCATACCTACCCTCAAATATGCTGCTTTGGGACTGTTTTGCTGCTAATGGTCCAGTGCTTCTTGTTAAAGGGGCAGTTCACCCCAAAATAATTATATAATAAAAACAATAATTCTACATACCCGGAGTGCAGTCTATCCATCCAGTTAGTTTAGCTGAGAACTCGATATCCGCTGCAGCTCACCATGATATCACCCTGATAGAATGGACCTCAGCGGGTCCAAAGTTTGTGCCGCTAAAATCACCAAAAATGAACATTTGAAAAAATAAACTCTTTCCAAATATAATGACATGGTTAATCACAAACATCCACCGACCTTGTTGTGCATGGCTTTTTTGAAAACTACTTTCTATCGAAGTACGCCAACTGTGTATATCTGTGTAATATCCCAAAATATCAACCAAAGCATGCCAGTATTCTAGGGCACATCGCGTTGACATAAGCCAAAGATTACTGGCGTAAGACTTTTTAAGACTTTACACATATATACACAGTTGTCATGTTATGGCAGATGTAATGAATAGTAATAATGGATAATAATGCACACTTTAGGCAGTAACTCATCTGTTCCTCTTGTTATAAATGCCTGGATCTTTTTTGCATGCATTATTTTATATATGACAAAATGTACAAATTCTACTTCCCTCTCTCAAATTAAAGAAGGCTGGATCACAGGCATCAAGATTCCAAAATTGATTTAAGTTAGATATTTCTCTTCCTGAGCTTAATTACATCACCAATAGCTGCTCTTTCATAATCTGAATTTGGTCTAGAAGTCCACATCTGCCAGAATGTGGACTGTTTAAATCAGAGAAAATCTGTGAAGAAAAAATAAGACAATGTGAAACTGCCATTCTGGAGAACTTGAGAAAATATCTTACTGTAAAAATAAAAACATTAATGTGAGGTGGATTTTTGCTCAAACATGAAACCCAATGCTATTCCATCTCTCTGGCCATCTCATTCTTATGTTAAGTCCTGACTCACTGTGGTCATTAAAGTTCCCATGACACTTATTGCAAAGAGTAGGGATTTCCCCGGTGTCCTGGCTAAACTCCCAACCCAGGATCTTTCAATATGCCGCCTAATCATCCCCCAGTTTAATTGGCTAAAAAATTATTCTCTCCCTCTCCACCTCAGCTGGTGAGCATTCTGGTGTTAAATAGCTGCCATTGCATGACCCAGGTGGGTGCTACACATTGGTGGTGGTTGAGGCGAGTTTCCCCCTCATCATTGTGAAGTGCTTTGAGTATCGAGAAAGGCGCTATATAAATGCCAGGCATTATTATTATTATTATTATTATTATTATTATTCTAAGCAGTAAAAAAAAGAAGGTGTATTAATTCCTCCAAGTTTTTCAGAAAATTCTGCATTAACCTTAACTGATGTTATCAACTTAGAACACCAGGATTGGCTGAACTCATTTGCTACTGCGATGTCTGCCAGATCCACATTTGCAAGCCTGGTAAGGTGGAGGACATCACAGTTAAACACTCTGCTGGATGCAGTTCTTTCAAAATAATAGCCGATGGGGATAATAATATTTCTCCTTATTAGGCGAAGTTCTGTTAACCAGTTAACATTTTTGTGTTGAAAAGTCAACGAAACGTCGTGTAGTGTTCAGGTGAATGCTAATAAGGGTTAGAATAGAATAGAATAGAATCACTTTTATTTTCCTGTTAGGGAACTTCAGGGCAGACCCACAACACACAAACAAACATATCAAATAAAGACATTCAATAAAATCTTTGCATTAATCAAACTAATTAAGTGAAGGGCTAGCCAATAGGATTCATAGACACAAAATCTTCTGAGCCCGTCCAGATTGTCAAAACCCAGGCAGAAACATCTCACGCGCGAAGAGGAGTGTCAAAAGTAAAACTTGCGCGCGAGGAGGACTGACAAAACTAAAAGTAACAGGCGCACAGGGAAAAAAACACCGCGAGCACCCAGAGTCCTGCATGCGAAAAAAATCCCACTTGCATGCTCAAAGTTTTTTTCCTGTGACATTTTGATTCACGAGCAGTAATTTTTTCTCCTCGCGACCTTTTGTTTTACGCTTGCGGTTCTTTTTTTTTGCTCATGAGCTTGGTATTTGCGTATGCAAAGTTTTATTTTTTTGCTTGCGAGCCTTGTAGCTACGCACCTGAGTTTGGCATGAATCTGACGTCATAGATTAGTCTCCATGGCATTGCCTACTGTCGGGCAGGGATGGACAAGAACGTCTCTAGACTTTCCGTTTCTGGATTTCATACTTTTTACTCCGCTATTATTAGCCCAGCCATCTCATTTTAGCAAAATTTGTTGATAAACTCGTGAATGACAATTTAGTAGCCTACGTGAAAGCATAGCCTAGGCTACTTGAGCTACATAGCCTTTTTTGCTACTTTTTAGGTCTATGGGTCTTGTTCTTTCTCTTCGGTTGAGAATCTATCAGATTTTTTTCCATGTTCCATTCCGGGGTTTTGCTTCACCTCGCCTATTATTCGTTTCTCCTGTGCTACTGCCTGCAGGGTATTTAAGCTCCTCACTTCTGCTTCCCCGGTGCTTCTTTGTCATTCTTATACATTGAGCTAGGTACAGTCAAGCCGGAAAGTCTGCACACCCCTTTCACCTTCTCCACATTTTATTACGTTACAGACTTATACTACAATAGATTGAGTTCATTTTTTGCCTCAAACATCTACACACAATAGCCAATAATGACTAAATGAAAACAGTTTTTTAGAAAATTTGCAATTTTATTTTACTGACAAAGATAGGTTATTTAGGGGTTACATATCTGTACACACCCTTAGTCTAATACTTGGTTGCTGCACCTTTGGCAGCGATTACAGCTTCAAGGCATCTTGGGAAAGAAGCTACGAGCTTGTCACACTTGTTTCTGGACATTTTTGCCCATTCCCCTTGGCATATCCTTGCAAGCTCAGTCAGGTTGGATGGGGAGCGTCGGTACACAGCCATTTTCAGCTCTTTCCACAGATATTCAATTGGATTCAGGTCTGGGCTCTGGCTGGGCCACTCAAGGACATGCACAGACTTTTTCCGATGCCACTCCTTTGTTCTCTCGGCTGTGTGCTTTGGGTAGTTGTCATGTTGGAAGGTAAACCTTCGCCCCAGTCTGAGGTCCAGAGTGCTCTGGAGCAGGTTTTCGTCAAGGATCTCGGTGTACTTAGCTGCATTCATCTTTCCCTCTATCAGCACTAGTCGCCCCGTTCGCGCTGCTGAAAAAAATCCCCACATCATGATGCTGCCACCGCCTTGCTTCACTGTAGGAATGGTATGAGCCAGGTGATGAGCGGTGCGTGGTTTCCTCCAGATGTGGCGCTTGGTATTCAGGCCAAAAAGTTCAATTTTGGTTTCATCAGACCAGAGAATCTTGATTCTCATGGTTTGAATGTTCTCTAGGTGGGCTGTGATGTGCCTTTTACAAAGGAGGGGCTTCCGTCTAGCCACTCTACCATAAAGGCCTGATTGGTGGAGTGCTGCCTGGATGGTTAATCTTCTGAAAGGTTCTCCCATCTCCACAAGGATACGCTGAGGTTCTGTCAGAGTGACCCTCGGGTTCCTGCTCACCTCCCTGGCCAAGGCCCGTTTTTCCCGATTGCTCAGTTTGGCCGGGCGGCCAGGTCTAGGAAGATTTTTGGTGGTTCCAAACTTTTCTTCTACAAAAATGAATGTGGCCACACTGTGCTCTGGGACCTGTAAGCTGCAGCATTTTTTTTTCGTACCCTTCTCCAGATCTATGCCTTGACACAATTCTGTTTCTGAGGTCTGCAGATAATTCCTTTGACCCCATGGCTTGGATATAGGCTTATATAGGCAGGTGTTGGCAATCCCCAATCATGTCCAATCAATTAAATTTATCACAGGTGGACTCCAATTAAGTTGTAGAAACATCTCAAGCAGTATCAGTGGAAACAAAATGCACCTCAGCTCACTTGTGGGTGTCATATCAAAGAGTGTGCACACTTGTGTACATATGATATTTTACATTTTGATTTTTAAAAAACCTGTTTTCACTTTGTAATTATGGGATATTTTGTGTAGAATTTTGAGAAAAAAAATGAACTCAATCTATTGTAGAATATGTCTGTAACGTAATAAAATGTGGAGAAGGTGAAAGGGGTGTGCAGACTTTCTGGCTTGACTGTATAGCTAGGTACAAGTGACCTCATGATATTAAAGCTTTGCTTTATGTTCACGAGGGACTTGCTTCTTCGTATTAGGTTTTACATAGAGGGTTATTTCTCGTTTAAGCTATACTGTTCGACATACTCTGTGCTGTTCTCCCTGAGACAGTCTCCTTTGTTGTTTCATTTTCATTTCACCCTCTTACTGGCCGTTTTAGTGTTATGTGCCGAAGGTGTTTCTTTTCTATTGTTTCCCCGTTTAAGCTCTAGTATTTAGCTCGGGAGACTTTGCTTTGTGTTCTCACTCGTGTTTTCGAGTTCGCCCTATTTTCCTGGGGTGATTATTATTTAGCTGTTTAGTTACTAGGATTATTCCTTTTTCTGTTATATCCAACTAAAAAAAAATCAAAAAAAAAAAAACAAAAAAAAACATAATTAATAACCAATACAATACATACCCAGGGGGCCAGTAGGGCGGGGCAGGGGGGGGGCCCCGGCCAGCCCCTGGCCTGGCCCCCCACCCCCCCCCCCCCCCCCCCCCCCCCGCCCCCCCCCCCCCCCCCCCCCCTACCAAGGCCATTATAGTATCGATCTTTGTGAGTATCTCTGAAAGCCCAAGGGAATGGGCCATAATAATGAGCGGAACCAAAGCCAATGACAGAGCTAGCATCCAATCTTCCAACTTCAGCCAAGCATTCTCAGCTTTCAGCATTGCACCATTGAGATGCAACAGAAGAGAAGCTGTCACTGTTGAAGAACAAAAAAAGAAAAATATAGGTAAAGTAGGTGGGTAAGGTAATGTTCTTTTTTGTTTCTTTGTTGTTGGACTGAAAACTGTAATTAATATAGAAATAGAATAAAAGTAACAGCTAAACGTAATTCTTAGAGCGCTAGCTAGCTAAGTGCCTAAAAACACTGGCACAAACATACTCGCCGATTTACTCGCACTACGAAAAAAAAAAAAAAAAAAAAAAAATAACGAAAAAAAACAGCAAAAAAATAAAACAAAAAAAAAAAAAATCCTTCGCGAAAAAAAAAGCATAAAATTTTTATTAATGCAAGTTCGTTTTTTTGCGTTTTTTCGTTTGCCCGTTTATTTCCCTATCCAATCATCAATCATTCCCAATGATGACGTCACCGCACTGCCACAACAAACTCCAACATCCAATATGGCGGACAAACTGATTTTATATGTGTCACAGTATTAGCTCCCTTAGTGGTCCTCACCTTTGTGGGTGACTTGTTCTGATCCCCCTTCCCGTTGCATTTGATTCGCCGCTACTGAAACCATTACAAATCTACGAGTGAATCCGAACCGGCGCTGGGAATCTGTGCATCAGTTTTTCAGGCATGGAGGTGCCCACCCATAATGAATTATGTCTTCTATTTCCATTTGGCATACGATTTTATCACTTTCTGTGGGGCTTTACCGTTACCTGGGAATTAGGTATAGCCAACCGCTGTTCTCCAGCCATAGTTTGCAAATTAGTTGGTTAGCTAGATAGTTTCTGTGAATGCGTGGGTGGAACCTTAGTGGAAGCTCATATGCTTGCAGTTGATTGAAAAAACATGTGAACTTTTAATTTGGAAACGTTGTTTTGGAGACTTATGGTTTTTAATTGTGGCTTCCTGGGTCATGACCTAATACGACCCCTGTTCCCTGTCCACTCAGACCCCTGTCCCTTGACCTCAAGTATGTATTATCATTATTTACAATAAATATTATTTTTTAAATAATAACACATTTTCATCGTTTTCCAGAGGTCATACCATTTGACTAAGTTGACCCCAAGCTTACCATGGATCAAAGGTAAAATTATTCAATATTTGTGGGTAGATAGAATAAAGATAGAATACAGTAATAGAATACTTTATGAACAGACCTGCTGAACCAAATAGATGTATCTCCACCCCGAACTGTCAATACTGTGCCCGGACCATGATGACCACATCCAGACGACCCTACTGCTTAACTTCTGGCTCCACAGACTCAGTTTGTACAAACGTGGCGGCGAAAAAGACTTCCGGAGCCTCAAAACGGTTTTTACGAGCCCGTTGGAAGGCAATGGGTCACGTAATAATGACTTTGTACATATTTTTATGCTATATTTATTTATGCTATAACCCCTATTTATGAAATTTCAGTTATGAAAGAACTTAAACACGTGTTGCTTGGCCCCTCCCACACGCTCCAGTTCATATATAACCTACGCTGTATGCTTGCATCTGCGACACAGTCTGCGAACAAAATGGCATTGAGACTAGTGAAGAAGTCGGTTTCTCCTCTGGTTTTCCTAAACCGGAGGTTCTCTGTTCCAGAAGTACTATCCGTAGGTGCTTACCATCAAAAGGTAAAACAAATTATTTTAAAACGTCTAGACTCCGAGTAGTTTGTGCGCAACTTTTGCGATTGTTTGCTTTATTAAACCGCCAACTTGCATTCGCGATAGTGTAACTTCAGTAACTTCAGCCCACTCCACGGATAGACAGCTGTGGTCCTGAATTGCCTGAAATGTAGTTTTGTTCCATCGGAGACTGATGGCAAGTTTGGATGGATTATTATGCGTCTCTGAATGGTGAAACGCAGCTTCCTGGACATGGTCGTATATTACGGAGGTTTGACTATGGACTGTAAAAGAGTAGGGTCTAACTCGTATTCGCGATTTAAAAAAAATATATAATAAAAAAAATAAAAAAATAATAATTTATATATATATATATATTTCAACAGTTTTCAATATATTTTACGTAGGTTATATTGTCGTAAATATATAATTTGTAATGACGTTTGTTGGCTTTAAAATAATATTTTAAAGTAGCCTCATAATATATAACGTTATAGGTTTCTCCAAAAACGCTAGGGGCGCCTCGAAGCAGGATTGCCAGATCAAGATATTCGAGCCAATTCGCAACTCAAAACTAGCCCAAAATTTTAAAGCGAAACCAACGTATTTTAAATAGAAATCATCATATTTTTCATTTTTAAAATAAGTGCGTGCTTGGCGACTTTAAATTTTTACCCGTGATTGCACTTAGAATGTATCCCAATTTAACTGTAAAACCGCGGACATGGCAACACTGCCTCTAAGTGTAACGTTATCTAACTTTGTTACAGTAGTTAAAAAGCGAGCTGGTGTATCTGTAAATCGCACTGTAGGCTATGAACGTTTACATTCCGGTAAACTAGTGATACTAGCCACGAGTGAGTGTGGAATGCAACAAGCCACTGTAGCAATGTTACAAGTGCGTAGTTTGTGATGTAGGCTAACTACCGGTAATGTATCATATCCTACGTTACAATACAAAATTGTGCATTTAGCTAATCTGTCGTTTCTTAACGTTAATTGTCCCTTTTAGTAGCTGATGCTACTCCGGATTTCCGTTTAAATAACGATATTTAGCCCGGTCCCAGCGTTGCGTCACTTTAGATTATGTGTTGTGATGGTTGCATGTTTGTTGCTTATGCAATACAGCAGGGCTACCCAACCCTGTTCCTGGAGATGTACCGTTCTGTAGGTTTTCATTGCAACCCTAATTTGGCGCACCTGGTTCTTCTAATTGACAGCTCAACTAGATCTCTAGCTGTTAAATGATGTGTGCTTTGTTAGGGTTGGAGTGAAAACCTCGCAGATGAGTTGGGCAGCCCTGCAGTGCTGAGTTGATCTGATGAAAATTGTTGGGTAATGGGGCCTAAGCTTATTGTTACTGTTGTCACCGTTTCCTGTTTAAAATGCTTGAGCTCAGAGTGACTTGGCAGAATGGGAGCAGGCGCAGCGCAGATTTGATTTATTTAGCATATTGCGAAATATCAATGCGCCTCTTGTGTAACTGGAGGGAAATGGGCAGGGGCCCTGGCGGACAATGGGATTGCAGTAAAGATGGTAATGGAACACGTTCTCTTTGGAAGGTGGTGGACCACTACGAGAACCCCAGGAATGTGGGCAACCTGGACAAGAATGACGTGAACGTGGGGACTGGTTTGGTGGGTGCACCTGCCTGCGGAGATGTGATGAAGCTGCAGGTACTGACTGAGAGGCTGGACTTTGGGCATGATTCATTTACATATTATTTACAGCTTAACCTGTGTCTAAGGCTAATATCAAGTTTCAAAACTGTATTGCCTATTAATGCAAGCATTACAGAAATGTAGCATAGTGAAGCCGATGTTTGTTAGAGAAGCAAGAAGGTACAATCGTGTAAAGGTTGTGTGTGTGATTGGGACGTGGAGGGGTGGGGTCAGATTATTTGATGGTTTTGTGTGTTTGGCAGGTGTCGGTGAACGCGGAGGGTAAGATTACGGATGCTCGTTTTAAGACATTCGGCTGTGGTTCGGCCATTGCGTCCAGCTCCCTTATCACGGAGTGGGTGAAGGGCAAGTCGGTAAGATGCACAGATCTGACATGCTAAGCACCCTTTTTATATGGCAAATTCATTTTTACATAATGCTAAATTTTTACATGCCTCTTACTTTCTCTTTCCCTCTCCCCCTCTCCTGCAGATTGAGGAAGCTCTGACGATTAAGAACACTCAGATAGCCAAAGAACTCAGCCTGCCTCCAGTCAAACTGCACTGTTCGAGTAAATACATCTTCTATACTTTTTAATTGGTGCTGAGTGCATACATTACTATCATCACCTATACCTTTAATTGTGTAAATTTTAGTTAATACCTTATCTGCCTTACCACTCCTAACAAATAATATACACTCGCTAATTGTCCTACAGTTTTTCAAATGTGACACCTGCACATTCTAGAGCTCCTAAATTTTAAACTGGAATCGGGATGTTTCAAATCTTGCCTGAAGCAATCGCAGCAAAGTTTCTATTAAAAACTAGAGAATTCTGGGACTCCGGCCTATCCCTGTCCCATAGTTAAGGGATCAGTGGATATGGACATGTAGGGCTCAAGAAGCTCGCATATGTACTGTAGGTTCTCCCTCCATTGAGAACCTATCTTTCATATAGTGTATCCTTTGAGAAAGCCAGTGGATTTAGAGACCCCCTTGCTCTTGAATCCTGCAGGAATGGAAATGCTTTTTTCCAAGGAGTTTAGTCAAAGGGAGGTGTTTTCATATGTTAACATTTTCAAATTGTCAGAAAGTGCGTACATTAACTTGAAAATGAAAACACAAAGTGGCTTTTTGCACTTCGAATGAAAACAAAATGCAATCGCCGATTAGAATTTTGGCACGGATATGGCTTCCATAACTTACTCTGCACAGCTAAACTGCAGGTTAAGTTCAGGCTAACGGATTGGTCAAAGGGCGGTGCTTTTATATTTTTCAATCAACTCCTTGGCGAAAAGGCATCTACATTCCATAGGATTCCGTAGAGATAGGTGTAGTGTCTTCGCAGGGCGAGATTGAGTTCCGCAAAATAAAAATTAGAAACAAAAAGCGTTCCAGAAAGGATTTAGGGCTTTAGAAACCGACAAAATCCGCTGCCTTTTCCAGAGGTTATGTAATATCTTGAGTTTATTTGGTATGATTGCTTCAGCAAGATTTTAAACATGCTGCATCAAGTTTAAAGTTTAAGAGCTCTAGAATGTATAGTTGTCACTAAAATAAACTGTAAACAATACAGTGAGAGTATAGATTTGTTACGAGTGGTAAGGTATTAACTAATGAATGTAACCTATGAGCAATTTTTTATTCTTTGCAAAAGCTCGTACCTGGCTTTGTTGGAGGCAATGGTATCACTTTTTGTCATCATTTGTCTTTGTATCTGTGTGTATCAGCATTTTCTTCCTCCAGAGAGAAATGCACTGATCGAGTACAGCCCATTCTGTACCACTATAGGCTCATTGTTGCAGATATCGCCCCTTTTATGGGAACGCGCACAGAGCTTGATTAACAAAGCCTGTGCTCACTTAGCTAGTTGTTAACCACCTTCACAGAACCGGCTATACCAGATTGCGGTGGTTTGGCTTTGTCAACCAGCTAACGCAAAGAAACCGTGGCTATGTTAAGCTTCCTTCGTAGTATACCCCCAGGTTAGCCGTATAGCATAAGTTACCACGGTCATACGACTTGATTAAAAGTGAGTCAGCTTCATGACATGGTAAAGATAACATATAAGTGAAGGTTTTGACATGTATAGGAGGCCCTTGAGCCGTCCCCCACCCCTGACTTTCAGTGTTTGCTGTTTTCCTGAGTTTCATTTCTGAGTGTTATTGTTTGCTTTGTAGTGTTGGCGGAAGATGCGATAAGGGCAGCGTTGGCAGACTACAAGATGAAGCAGCAGAAGAGGGAGGAGTCTCTGAAGGAGGAGTCTCTGAAGGAGGAGTCTCTGATGGCAGCTGCCAACTGAGACCCCCATGACACAGTGCGTGGTCTCCCACAGCCCCTCCACTCCCCTGTCTTCCAACAGAGGCCAAGAGCATCAAACTCCAATTTTTCGTGCTAGCCTGTCACCTTAATGCACAGTGTGAGGGAATTGCGGCTCCACCCTTTTAGCCTATCAGCTTAATGCACAATGTGAGGGCTTTACCCCCCGCCCCCCTCTCTCTCTTTAGCCTATCAGCTTAATGCACAATGTGAGGGCTTTACCCCCCGCCCCCCTCTCTCTCTTTAGCCTATCAGCTTAATTCACAGTGTGAGGGAATTGCAGCTCCACCTTTTTAGTCTATCAACTTAATGGAGAACATGAGGGAACTTGCCAGGGGAGGGAGTTGCGTAGCATGGCCTTACTCTACAGTATGGATGCGCCTGTGTGTGTGCCTGTATTTTCAGGGAATTGGCATGTGCATAGTGAGCAAAGAGGTGCTGCATCGGGCCAGAGTTTGAACCACTATTTGAATGCTCTCACCCCTGGCTGTTTGTGAAAGCCATGTTTAATTATCACATTCCTTTTTCACCTGCAATATGACCGCAGAGATGAGTGTAACCTTCATGCTTTCCTGTACTTGTGTCATAATGTTTCGGCTTTCATTCTGAATGGACAATGTTTTAATGCTATATTTAAATATAATAAAGTTATGACCAGACTGCTTGTGTGCTTATTGTGGTTCTGGTGCTAAGAAAAGTATTTTCCCTTGTCATGGACATTACCAGGGAAGGTCATTGGAGTACATTCTTAAACCTTTTACATGTTTTACTTTAACATCACACATCTACATACAGCGAGCACCATAATTAATTGGACAGTGACACATTTTTGGTTATTTTGGTTCTGTACTCTAGCGCTTTGAGTTTGAAAGAATACAATGACAATGAGGTTGACGTGCAGACTGTCAGCTTTAATTTGAGGGTATTTTCATCCATATCGGATGAACCGTTGAGAAATTCTAGAACCTTTTGTTCATGGTCCCCCCATTTTCAGACATCAAAAGATATTGGACAGTTTAACGTAATGTAAAGTAATCATTTTAAAATATTTGGTCGCATATCCTTGGCATGCCATGATTTCCTGATTTTGGGGTAAAATGAGTTAAAATGAAAGCTCTTGAGCTCTAGTGCCAAAAGGACAGCTGAAATCTTGAACAGTATTAAATAACGCAACAAAACAAAACGCAAAAGTTTATAAAAAATTTTTTTGGAGCCAAAGGACACATTTTTTATACAGTTTTATTATTGATAAAGACTCTAGAACTGCGGTCCCGCCATGGTTATACTGTCGTGGTCAATTCGGTCGGTGGCGCTGTCGCGAAAAACTAGGGTCCTAAAAATGCAGGGCCACATGTAAAATCGCTCAGGGTGAAAGTCGGAAATCTGCTGAAAAGTTTTGCATTTTCTACCTCTGCCTTTCAGTCATGGTGTCACCATATCACACGGACCCCAAACATTGCATATGTATGGTGTCCATCGTGTGCAGAGGTACGCAGATTCTCACAGCACGTGTTGTATTATACATCTGAATTTCTGCGTGGAAACTCACGCGGCTTTCTGAGGGCATTTTTCTGCTCAGCACTTTTATACATGTGGCCCCTGGTATGCTCTGGTATTGCAGAAACATAATATTGTGCAAGGGGGTGCAAGAAGGCGGGGCAAAGGGGACGTATGGAGCTTTCTTTATGAAAATATGGAACAAATGGCCTCCCATATTGATTCAATACGGAACACAACATTTAATTCTCAAATAGGAAAGTCATAGGAAAGGTTTCTTTCTGGCAACTCTGCCATGTACAGATGCAGCTCAAAAAATTTGAATATCGTGAAAAAGTTCCATATTTTTTGTCACTCATTTCAGAAAGTGAAACTCATATATTATATAGATTCATTACACATAGAGTGAAATATTTCAAGCCTTTATTTCTTGTAATTTTGATGATTATGGCTTACAGCTAATGAAACCCAAAATTCAGTGTCTCAGAAAATTAGAATATTTTGCTTTAACATATTTTTAAAGTATCATATTTAATATTTGGTCACATATCCTTTGCATGCTGTTACTTCCTGAAGTCTGTGACCAATCAACATCAAAAGACTCTCGATATCTTATTTTCAGGTACTGTTACAAGCGATACTATAACCTCTCTGCATTTGAACTGATCTCTATGAGAATTGGGGGGTAAGACTAGATTCAGCTGTAAATTACGCTGGTACAGTATGGAACACATGACTGTCGAAATGGCTGTACGTCATCAAGGGTCTAAGGTATCAAACGAGCCCCAAACCATCACTCTCGGCCAGATACGGAGTAGATGTGGATGGATCCCTTTAAGGGTTGTTTCTCCTGACTTTTTCCCCCATAGAGTTCTATAGGAAAATGAGTCAGGAGAAATAACCCTTGCAGTGATCCATCCACATCTACTCCATATCTCGCAACAGAGTGATGGTTTGGGGCTCGTTCGATAGCTCAGACCCTTGATGACTTACAGCCATTTAGCCAGCCATGTGTTCCATACTGTACCAGTGTAATTTACAGCTGAATCTAGTCTCACCCCCCAATTCCCATAGAGATAAGTTCAAATGCAGAGAGGTTCTTTTTCATAATCTGAGCTCAATGTCTCGCTATGGGATGTGACCCTCCGCAGCCCTGACAGAAGTACCTATCTCAAATAACCAATCCTGATTGGTCAGAGAAGCGTGTCCCTCCGCTGCGTGATGTAGTCCCCCCCACTACAAATACCGCAACAGGAGGACACGCCCGCCATTCTAAAAATTCTTCTCACCTAGAAGCATTATCTCACCCGAGCCTAAGTTAGTTTAACTGTCCACAGACGGAATTAATTATTTATTAGCTTCTGTCGACGGACGCTAACTCAGCTCACGATATTCGCCGAGGTTTTGCACGCCAGCTCCCCTCGACGTTTCCTGCTAACACACCAGTTAGCATCTTGCTTTTAACACGCCAGTTATCAGCCTCTCGCTTCTAACACACCAGTTAGCTAGCTATCTGCTCCTAACACACCAGTTAGCTAGCTACCTGCTCCTAACACACCAGTTAGCTAGCACTTACCGTAAAAAACACTCGCACACCAGCCGGTGTTTTTTGCCCCCATGGCGTCCGCTGCTCCTCATGCCAGAGGAGACTCCCGGCCCTGCTCCTGTGGTGCCCGGATTTCGGGGAAGGATACGCACTCCGTGTGTGTGAGGTGTCTCGGGACTGACCACGCCAGGCTGTCCCTATCCGTCCCCGGTTCGTGTGTACATTGCAAAATGTTCACGACGAAAAGCTTGAGACGCCGCCTGGCTCGCCAAGCCAGCCTGTCCGACCAGGACCCGCTTCTGACCGCCGCTGCCCCGGTAGCCGCTGACGAAGAGGAGCCCATGGTGGAGGAGGTACACGAGGTGCACACCGACTGGGCCGCCCTGTCCGTGATGTCCCCGGTTCCTGCCTTTCCTTCCGACGATGTGTTAGAGCTGGAGTGTGTAGAGTCCGACTCCGATGATCCCCCTCTCATTTCAGCGAGCGAGGAGGAGTATGACGCCTTAATCACTCCGGTGCCGGCTGCAAAGCCGGGGCTGCTTTCTGAGGGCTCGGAGGACGGCGGGGACGTAAGTCCCTCGTCCCCGGTTCCTGTGGTCCTGCTCGACACGTGCAAACGTGCGGCAGCGAGCATGGGTATTCCCTGGCCCGCTCCGGTGACACAGCCCTTGCGCTCTCGCTACGAGGGCAGGCTATTAGCACCGGGCGGTAACACGGCCAAGCAGCTTCTTCCCGTCTTCCCTGACTTACTGCTCGAGCTCACCAAGATGTGGAGCGACAAGCCGTACAGCGGAAGGAACCAGATTCCGGGTGCCTCCGTTCTCGACACCGAGAACATGGCAGCCCTGGGTCTCCTCGCCATGCCCCCGGTCGAGTCCCCGGTTGCAGCGCATCTGTACCCGGGTGGCGCCATGGCTGGCTCAAGCAGACGTCCGTCCCTCCCCGCTAAATCGGAGCGTCTTCAGTCTGCTTTGACCGAGAGAGCGTACAAGCAAGCCGCGCTCTCGATGAGGGCTTTGAATGTGCTGTCGCTTCTCTCCGCTTACCAAGCCGACATTCTCCACGGCGCACCTAGCGCCGCGGTTTGGCGCGAGGCGGGAGTGATCTCGGACCTGTGCCTTCATGTCCAGCGGGTGGCTGTGCTCGCCACGGGGAAAGCTATGGCTTCTCTCGTGGTCCAGGAACGAGCCAGGTGGCTCAATCTCGCCAGGCTGACTGACAGAGAGCGAGATGACATCCTGGATGCGCCCGTCATACCGGAGGGTATCTTCGGCTCAGCTCTGACCTCCATGCAGGAGAGAGCGGAGACGAGGAAGAAAGATAACGAGGCGTTTGCGCTCTGCCTGCCGCGTAGAGCCCCCTCGCCGTCTCCCCCGCCCCGGGGAAAATCTTTCGCCCAGGCCGCTGCTCAATCTGCGCGATTTAAGGTCCCGAAGAGGCCGCAGCAGCAACCTTCCCCGGCCCGATCCCAGTCGCCTGCCCCTCGGGTTGGTTGGAAGGGTCCCCCCGGCGCTCAGCCCGCAGCCCCGCCGCCTTCACCGGCCGCTTCAGCTGCGCAGGGTAGGAGGAAGAAGGCTACTTGACCGCCTTCGCCTTTTCTCCAGGTGACGCGCCCATCAGTTCCCCGTTCATGGGCTCCACCAAAGAGTGTTTTAAGTGCGCATCTCCAGTCGCTGATCTCCGCCCCAGGGCCAGACGAGACGAGGAGGGACATTGTCACCGGGCTGTTTGCCGTTGCACAGCCGTGTTCACATGTCCACAAGCACGCGCATACACACAATGTTCTGCCTTTATTCAAGGTAATAAAGTTGAAAACAAAATGTGTGAAAAATACCCAAAACAAAGCAAGCACAAACAAAATAAATGCTTTGCACATAAGCAACATGTCCACCGGGCATGTTGTCCCTCTGTTGCCGGCGATGGGCATCCCACTTCCGGCTACGGAGGAATTTACCCAGGCTGCAGCGCGAGTTCGCGCATGCGCAGTACGGCCCGAGGGACATTCTCTCGCTCTGCCACTGGAGGGAGCCATACTACCGCTTATGAGCCCTCCCGTGTTGGCAAAGCCTCAGCCGAATTTCTCCCCTTCACTGTGCTTTCACATTCAAAAGTGGAGAGAAATAGGGGCTCATCCGTGGGTATTACGCACGATAGAGCGGGGTTACCGGCTACAGTTCAACACTGTGCCGCCTCGTTTTTCCGGCATAATACAGTCACGAGACACAGGGACGTTTAGCTGGCGTGCTAAAGGAGGAGATAATGTCTCTTTTAGACAAAAACGTCTCTCCCGAGCTTTCAGATCGTCTCTCCCGAGCAGAGTCAATCCGGGTATTATTCAAGATATTTTCTCGTCCCCAAACGGGGGGAGAGGACCTCAGGGGATGTCACTTAAGGAAATACAAGTTCAGGATCTGAACTGGCATCACTGTTGCGTCTAATAAAACCAGGCGACTGGTTCACATCACTGTTGATCTGAGTGGACAGCTTATTTCCATATAAAGTGTACAAGTGTACGCTGCCCACAGAAAGTATCTGAGGTTTGCGTCAGGGAGTGTGCTATCAGTACCGAGTGCTCCCGTTCGACTTTCCCTCAGCCCGAGGGTGTTCGTGAAGTGTACGGACGCGGCGGTCGCCCCGCTAAGGCGGGGGGGAATACGCCTGGCCACATATTTGGACGACTGGCTTCTCCTAGCGCGCTCGGAGCAGGAGGCCAGGTCGCACGGACGGAGTTTGTCACACGTCATCTGTCAGAGTTGGGCTTTGTGATAAACACGGAAAAGAGCAATCTCTCACCGGGTCGAGAAATAATCTTCCTCGGGTTACAGCTGCTATCAATGCCGTTCACTGCGCGCCTCTCGGAGGAGAGGGCGAACAGTTTCAAGGCATGTCTTGCTCTTTTTCAGAGACACTGTTACGTTCCATTCAGGGTGTGTCTGCGCCTGCTGGGCCTGATGGCCTCGGCTATACACGTAATACGCCTCGGTCGCCTCCACATGAGGGAGTTTCAGCGCTGGGTTGCTGCGCTCAGGCTGGACCCCGTGCGTCATGGCGCACGGAGGATTTTGGTGACGTCGGATTGCGTGTTGGCCCTACGTCACTGGCGGGCACCCTCTTTTCTGACTCAGGGTGTGCCCCTGGGCACCGTCCTGTCCAGGAAAGTGGTCACTACGGATGCCAGCCTCCAGGGGTGGGGCGGCATTCACGAGGGCAGATCTGTGAGGGGCCGCTGGAGCCTGGGTCTCCAGCGACATCACATAAATTTTCTGGAGCTCTCGGCAGTGTTTCTCTCTCTGAAACATTTCCTCCCATTCCTCAGGGGTCATCATGTCCTGGTGAGGACGGACAATACGACCACGGTGGCGTACATAAATCACCAGGGGGGTTTGCACTCACGTCAATTACACATATTGGCACGCAAACTGATCCTGTGGAGCAGTGTGCGTCTCCTGTCATTGCGGGCAACGCATGTCCCGGGGACCCTGAACGTGGGGGCGGACCTCTTGTCCAGGGGTGCGCCCGTATACGGAGAATGGACTTTACACCCTCTCGTGGTGACGCAGATTTGGTCCATTTATGGCCGCGCCAAAGTGGACCTGTTTGCGTCGGAGGGGAACACCCAGTGTCAGCTGTTCTTCTCCCTACACAGTCGGGGGGCCCCCTTGGGGCTGGACGCTCTGGCGCACGACTGGCCTCACGAGCTGCTCTATGCGTTTCCCCCTCTGGCGCTGGTTCCTCCCACCCTGGCGAGGGTGAGGGAACACAGACACTCTCTTATCCTGATAGCTCCACACTGGCCGGCGATGCACTGGTTGGCGGAGATTTATCAGTTGCTGTGCGCCCGGCCTTGGCAGTTGCCAATACGCAGGGACCT
Organism: Ilyophis sp. 1 JC-2022; assembly: GCA_022702515.1. Classification (NCBI taxonomy): domain Eukaryota; kingdom Metazoa; phylum Chordata; class Actinopteri; order Anguilliformes; family Synaphobranchidae; genus Ilyophis; species Ilyophis sp. 1 JC-2022. The sequence continues at coordinate 30,565,944 of CM040394.1, read as the reverse complement.
GTTGTCACAGGGGGGGGGTCGGTGTTCCACCCACACCCGGACAGGTTACAACTGTGGGCGTGGCCCCTGAGTGGCTCTCTATGACCACTGCGGGCCTTCCTCAGAGTGTGATTAACACTATTCAGAATGCTCGGGCCCCCTCTACCAGGTCTTTGTACACTGGTAAGTGGGGGGTGTTTGAGCGGTGGTGCCATGATCGGAATCACGCCCCTTTTCAGTGCTCTGTTCCGGTGGTCTTATCATTCCTTCAGAGCCTCATCGATGATGGCAGAGCCTTCTCGACAGTCAAAGTGTATCTGGCGGCCATTGCCGCCAGTCACGTGGGCTTTGGGGACAAAACAGTGAGTCAGCACCCTCTGGTGTGCCGCTTTATGAAGGGTGCCCGTAGACTGCTCCCAGTCTCCAGGCCGCTTATGCCCCCATGGGATCTGACGGTGGTTTTGGAGGGGCTTAAGGGTCCCCCCTTTGAGCCGTTACAGGGTGCTAGTTTGAAGCATTTGTCTCTTAAGACAATGTTGTTGCTGGCGCTCGCTTCCGCGAAGCGGGTCAGCGATATTCATGCACTCTCGGTGCATCCATCATGCACTCAGTTTGCCCCAGGGGACGTAAGGGTGTCGCTGAGACCTAACCCAGCCTTTGTGCCTAAGGTGGTGGGTTCATGCTCCCCGATTTCTCTCGCTGCGTTCACAGCTCCAGCTGCTGACCAGCGGGCTCATACATTGTGTCCGGTCCGGGCCATACGTTGTTATGTGGACAGGACTCAGTGCTTCCGACGGAGCGACCAGCTCTTTATTTCCTGGGCTAATCCCAGGAAAGGTCAGCCTGTTTCGAGGCAGCGCCTCTCACACTGGCTGGTGGAAGCTATAACTTTGGCCTACGCTAATGAGGGGTTGCGCCCGCCTGCGGGCCTGCGCGCTCACTCTACGCGGGGCATGGCTGCATCCTGGGCCTTGTTCAGGGGGGTGTCTATTCAGGACATTTGTGCGGCGGCGAGTTGGACTTCGCCTCTGACTTTTGTCCGATTCTACATGCTGGATGTGTCGGGCCCGTGCGTTGCCAGCGCGGTCCTTCAGGCCTAGCATCTGGACATCTGGACCCTCCCATCGGTTGGTTGCTGTTCGATAAAGCTGTCTGGCAATTCGGGAGTAACCACATCCCATAGCGAGACGTTGAGCTCAGATTATGAAAAAGAACTTTAGGTTACTGTCGTAACCCCGGTTCTTTGAGTAATATGAGCGAGATGTCTCGCCAGACAACCCTTCTTGCTGGGCGGTGAGAAGGAATTTCGGGCTTTAGAATGGCGGGCGTGTCCTCCTGTTGCGGTATTTGTAGTGGGGGGGACTACATCACGCAGCGGAGGGACACGCTTCTCTGACCAATCAGGATTGGTTATTTGAGATAGGTACTTCTGTCAGGGCTGCGGAGGGTCACATCCCATAGCGAGACATCTCGCTCATATTACTCAAAGAACCGGGGTTACGACAGTAACCTAAAGTTATAGTATCGCTTGTAACAGTACCTGAAAATAAGATATTGAGAGTCTTTTGATGTTGATTGGTCACAGACTTCAGGAAGTAACAGCATGCAAAGGATATGCGACCAAATATTAAATATGATACTTTAAAAATATGTTAAAGCAAAATATTCTAATTTTCTGAGACACTGAATTTTGGGTTTCATTAGCTGTAAGCCATAATCATCAAAATTACAAGAAATAAAGGCATGAAATATTTCACTCTATGTGTAATGAATCTATATAATATATGAGTTTCACTTTCTGAAATGAGTGACAAAAAATATTGAACTTTTTCACGATATTCTAATTTTTTGAGCTGCACCTGTAGGTCTTTGTTGTTTGAAGTACGCTGTATTGTTGTCCTGTGAACAACTAGACCTGTGTCTGCTACTTTTTGCAGCTTTTTTGCAGTGACGTGTGGGTTCTTCTGAGCATTTCTCACCAGGGGCCACATCTATAAACAGTGCTGAGCAGAAAAATGCCCTCAGAAATCTACATAAGGGAGTTTCCATGAAGAAATTCAGATATATAAAATAAGAGAATCTACGTTCCTCTGCAAACGCTGGACACCATGCGTACGCAATGTTTGGAGTCAGTGTGATATGGTGACACCGGGATCAAAAGGCAGAAGGAGAAAGTGCAAAACTTTGCGTAAGCAGATATCTGACTTTCTCCCTGAGTATTCTTCTACACATTATTTTACTCAGAGTTGTATACATGTGGCCCCAGGTCTGAAATTGTCTTCCAAATCTTGCCTTGACTTCAACTGTTCCATTTACTTTCCATTTTCGGATAATGTTTCTGACAGTGGAAAGGCAGTTTGAAACACGACAACATTCCCTCTAACTTCGCGCGTTGCCTTGCAGCAATTCGAGACTTCCAGTTGGAGTCTTTCAAAATAAAAGTGTTACCGTAATGGTTTGAAACGAACTTCAGTTGGCCAAAATGACCAGTCTCTTATATCTACCATTCCTCCACAAAACCTGCTTATTAAAAAAAACGATTTCTTGAAATTACATACAAAAACAGCAGTTTTACAACCCCACACATATCCAGGGGCGGGGCCAGTAGGGGGCCAGTGGTGGCACTGGCCCCCACTGGAATCTGATTGGCCACCCCTGGTGCCCCCCCCCCCCCCTACCAAAACCGGAATATGATAGGCCATTGTCTTGTCAGTATCGATGAAAGAGGCCTCTGTAGCCCAATGGGAATGGACATAAAATGAGGCAGAACCAAAGTTGCATCTTCCAATGACAGAGCTAGCCGCGTCACTTCAGCATTCAGCAATCAACATTTTAACGTCTGCCACTGAGAAGATGCAAGATCATTTGACGCTGTCATCGCTGAAGAACAAAAGTGGAATATAGGTAGGTAAACTGAAGTTCAAATGTGTTCTTTTTGTGTGGACTGTAATGGACTAGATAATAGAAGTTAAAAGGTAAATGCATAACGTAACTTCTAGATAGCGTTAGCTAGCTAAGTGAACTCTAAAGGCCATGACACACTGGCCGCGATTTACTCGCACGAATAAATCGCACTTTGAAAAATAAAAACGAACTCCTGTATTGTTCATAAAATCTAGCACATCAAACGCGAAATGTCCTTTGCGAAAAAGCGGCATTTAATTTATTCGCAGCAAGTTCGTTTTTTGCGAGTTTTCGTTTGCGAAACTATTTATCTATCCAATCATAACAAGTTTCCATGACTGACGTCACCGCACTGCCACAACAAACTCCAACATCCAATATGGCGGACAAACTGATTTTATATGTGTCACAGTATAGCGTCCTCTTTCGTAAAAGACATAAAAGTTACAAAGAAAACGATTTGAAGGACAATTTGTGGAAAACCATAACCGAGCAAATAGGGTATGAAGATGGTGGTTTTACAGCTAAATGGTTGCAATACACACAACTTGCTATCTGATCAGCTCCCACAGGTTATTAGCATTGACTTAAAAGTCGTCTCCAGCTATATTAGCCAGCTAACGTTAGCTAACCTTTAGATCTAACGTTAACGTTGATAGCAGTTAGTGTAAAGAAGATAACAAGCTAGTGGCGATTACACACAAACATAGCTACACGATACGTAGGCCTGTTTATTTTTTAACTTTAAGGCCGTGACACATCGGGGACGTAACGAATAAGCGAGGCGAAAATGCGAAAAATTCGTCGGCGAATATTTCGCGTAAAAACCTGAGACACCGGCAACGATGCGAAAAAATTTTCGCGTTTGAAAATCCGTCTGAATAAAAATTGATTACTCTTCGTCGAGCGATGACGACATGATTATCCGTTCGGTCCATCACGGAACGAAAGTGTATTTTTTTTTCCTCTACCAGAACGTTAAAAACAAAGCATGCTTAAATTACATTGGCAAAATATTGAACCGGGCTTATTATGTGTCCGTTTTTACTTATGTAAAGTTTGTTTTGTCTACAACATGCTCTCCTTCTCTTCCCTCCTTTTACGGACATACGTGTTCCACTGCCTCTTGATCTCTTCCACTAATATAAAGGGTTAACCACAACATAACAATACATTACATCATTTCAGCAAACATCTTTAAAATAAATTTGTGGTAGTCTATATACAGTGTAGCAACTCATGAAGTCTGAAGAGTTATCTCCAAAACGATCGCTACAGGCAGACCTCGTCTGTTTTCCTCGTTATTTATATAACTTGGCTCAGTAATCAGGAAATCCACACAGGAGTCGGAATAAGATTTTTGGGGAACTTTATTTGCCACGCACACAGACAACATTGTGACAGCAAAAACATTTCATATAGGCTACTCTACCCTGCCCTTCTCCTCCTCCCCCTTTCTCTCCCTCCACTGCAGTGACTGCCCCTGGCCAGACCCGGTAGCTAGACTAGGTGTCGTCTTTCTCCTTCGGTTAGCCTATAGCCCACAATTACTGCAGCAAATATCCACGAAACAATATCACATATAGCGGTTCGCTAGCTTTCATCCTTTGTTTTCACCAAGGCAAACAACCCAGCCGGTGACAGCGTAGCCTACATGAACTCGGGGTGCTCTTAATATTACTGGTTGTCGCCACCTAATGGCCATTTATGTAGTGTAGCTACAGGCAGTTAGCTATAATGGTGTACAGATTTATTTTGACTTTATTGTTTGGGTACAAACACATTTATTTATAATCTTACTTTTCTCTATCTATACTACATGGGTATTGAAGATTTGCATGACTATTTAACTACCTGCAAAACTGTACACAGTAAGGGGACACTACACAATAAAGGGTAAATAAAAGGCATTATCTTTCAGTATATTGGTTATGATAGAACAGTAGAATAATATTGAAGCAGAAGAATAAAATGGAAATCTGAACAAGTGCTACAATCTTGAGGGGATATTCAACCATACAGTTTGGAAATGTATAATGCAACATTTAATATATGTACAGTGCCTTTGGAAAGTATCCAAACCCATTGGATTTTTTTCAAATTGTGCTATGTTGAAAGCTCAAATTAACATTTCAATTGACTTTTTTTGTTACTCATTCACATGAAGTGCTCTATAATGTCAAAGTAGAGAAAAAAAATACACCCTTTGCTGTAAAGGCTTAAAAATAAGCTCTGGTGTATCCAATAGTGAAATAATCTAAACATTTTACTCCACTTTGACATTATAGAGCACTTTGTAGATGAGTAACAAAAAGCCCATTTAAACATATCTTAATTTGAGCTGTCAAACAGCAAAATTTGAAAGGGTGTTCATACTTTCCGAAGGCACTGTATATGATTACCTAGAATCGGGCAGGTATAAAAAAAAGGTTAGGCTAGGGTTAAGGCTAGGGCTAAGGTTTGGTCGGATAAATACACGTGTGTCTGCTGTACGCGGCAAAAAAAAAAAAAGGTAAGCCTTGATGGCTGGCCCCCCTCCTCTGGGTCTGTGCCCCAGCCTGGCCCCCCCATTCAAAATGTTCTAGACACGCCCCTGCACATATCCACACCAGAGACCTGGGAGGTCCAAGATGCTTCTTCGAGATGAAGTTTGAGTAACTGTTACAGCAGCACTCTCTAGTGGCTGTGCATGGCGTGTGCACAGAAGATATGACTTATATTCACTCTTATTGCCCTGAGACAGTGTGCTAGTTTTGTTTTCACTTAAAGATCAGCAACCAGTTCAGGCCCAAGACACAAGGTGAGGTTTGTCCTCAAGGGCAAGATCATATTATTGAGATAAAGAGTCATTGTGACAGCATTACTACGTTTGGGACGAACAGTCAGTTTACTCAAACACTGCAGAAACATAAACATATATTTTTAAAAGAAAATTGTTCTTAAGATCCTATTTTTCTCAAGCACAAGATAGATTTTTAAGTTCTATTTTGAAGGAAACTGAAAAACATCAACAAGAGCAAGATCTGAACTGAATAAAATATTCTAACAGGTGAAACTGCCAGAGCAATTTAAATGATTACCTTAATGACAGTATACAGTCTTAATGCATTGTGCACTGAAGAATCACACCAACTATCATTTAAATAATTTAATTAAATAATTACATGGTCCATACTTTCCAAAAGCACTTCCATAAGTGATTTGTTTTTAAGTTAGACTGGTTTGCGGATTTCCCATTTGCCGGGGATGTGGTGTAGGTTAGCATTAAAATAATGTTTTTCGTGAAGAGGGGGCTTTCAGATTTTTTTGCAACTGGTTGTGATTATTTCAAAGCTTTTAAATTAGCATCTGCCCCGTCAGCCAAGTTCCCTACAGCACTAATTTACAAATCACAAATCTGCTACAATACATTTTCTAAATATTAAGTGTAAAATCAGAGGTAACTCGTAACCTTAAACGAGTACATGTGGTTCCTCTTGGACGCAATGAACGGTTAGACCTTACACTGAGAATTTTGCTGTATGTATAAAATTATACATTTGTGAGGATAAAAAAATGGTCCCCAAGATCAACAATGAAGTGCGATCAAATATTAAGGCAATGACGACAAAATGAAAAACCAGGCCGGAGCTGTTATTCACTACCCAGCAGGTCAGGAGATTAGCAGGATGTTTTAACAGCTTCTACCATGTATTTGACGAGCAAGCTGGAGAAACTGACTGATTGAGTGAGGGAAACTGCATCCGGCTCAGCCATTGGATAGCTGGCCAACCCACCACTTGTATCGACTGGCCACTCTCTTGGGTCTGCTTCAGATTTTAGGGGGTAATTTTAGTCTGCACTAGGAATTCTGCTTCTCCTAATTCCAGTCTACAGGCAGACAGAGGTGACTCAAATGAAAATGTCTGGGCCACCGGAGCCGTTTATATGCTACTATGTACAGTTCATACAGTTACTGGTGTTTTTAGTAACATGGCAGGCTTCTAAAAATCGTATAATTTCCCCATCAAAGTGCAACAGCTTTCGTGAAACATGTTTCCAAGGGTCCCCTTCTTGAAAATTCGCTCATTGTGAATGGCATGAACTAAATTTTTAATGACCTGTAGATTCACAGTAATATATTGTATTATGTTCACATCTTAATAATGTTCGACATCAAACTGAGCAGCACAGGTAAAGTAAAGATGAAAGTTTCAGTTTTTTACAAAAAATAATTTAATTTACACATTTTTGAAGGTCAGGTGTTTTAGTGTACATCGCACCTAAATTGTCAGTTTGGAACACATACAGTTAGAATAACCACCTTTTATAACAGTGCTGATAAAGTAAAACACACTAAGAGAATCAGTACAGAACCAGACTCTCCATTAAATTTAGCTTGCCTGTCTCCAGCCATGTGTGGCAATGTGTTAATCCTTTAAAAGGTTTTGAATATGAGCAGCAGTTGCCAGGCCTCTGGAGGGACCTGGACCTTGCCTAACGTCTTGCCCATGTATGGAGGGTTTTGCCTGGGCTGGGGGGTCCCTGTCGGATCAGGGTGATTCCCCTTGGGATCCGCTCCATGCCAGCAGCATTTCGGTTACAGGCAGCTGTCGTATTTAAGCTGTCTTCCTCCAAGTTCTTCAGGCGCATTCTTGTGGAGGAGTATCAGCACCGGTAAAACATGGTGAGTAGTACCGACAGCTTTTTCTGTGATTGGAAGTTTGAGGATTTTAAGACATGTGGGTATATGAAATAGAGAGAATTTTATTATAACATGGCAATATTGCAAATATTTGCCCATTATGTGTAACTATTCCATCTTCTGAATTGGCATTATTCTTAATTTGCTGGTGCTGAGATAGATACAGAAAGAAAATGACTTGTTTTAATATGCAGCATCTCTGCATTTGGAGACATGTATTGAGCGTTTTGTTCTGAAAAATAACTTTCATTGTAAATAACACAAATTTGTAACGAGCATACCAGCTGAAATTTTTAAATGAAAATGTACAAAAGGTTCTTATTTAAAGGTGGGGAATTGGGAGACCATTTCAAATTTTCTCTGTGAAATGGCTTCCTACAAGAGTAATTTGAGAAAATCATTCTGTACTCTAAAATGGGTATCGAGATCAGTCTTGTCAAACTGAAAGTTTGGATGAAGTAACTTACTTGGAAAATCATCAAACAGATTCTCTAACAAGTTCTCTAACGTTACCAATTAGGAACTTCAGGACCCCTCCTTGAAATTCCTTCACACCTGCTATTATGGATCAGCAGCATTTCAAACACATGTATTTGAAATATGTACAGTATTTACATATATGTATTTCATAGGTATTATATAGTTTATACCTCTGTGCCACCTTCAAAGCAACCTACACCGCCACCATTTTGAGTCTAGTGTATAGGTAGATTTATTTTGGAGGTATTTCGAGTAAGAACATACAGTACGAGTACATTTTTGCACGCCGATTGAAATTATTTAATGATTAACCTAGAAAAAACAGTAAACGTAACTTAAACAGGGTGTAATAATGATTAATGACTGAAGTACTGATACAATAAATATTTAGTCCTTTACCACACCCGTCTTCAAACCAATCCCCTTTCAGGCCAGCAGAAAGACCAAGAAGAAGGAAGGAGGAACCAAGAGGGCACAGAGAGCCTCCTCCAATGTCTTCTCCATGTTTGAGCAAACACAGATCCAGGAGTTCAAGGAGGTGAGCAGGCCCAGCACGGACAAATTCCAGCCCAACTCATGTTCGATTAGCCATTAACTAATGTGGGAAACACAGCTCTGTTACAGCAATGAGCTCAGCAATGACTTTTTCATTATTTATTTATTTAAGAGGAATAGCTTAGAAATGGAAAAAAAACAACATGCAGGTGAGGTAAAAGAAACCCTATGGGGCTTTTAAGGAGACCCCACCATACAAAAAACTAACAACATAGCTTGCTCTCTCTCTCTCTCTCTCTCTTTGTGGGGAAAATGTAATGTAAACTGTTTCTGACGAGATGTGGATACATTGAAAATGTCTTTAATTTGTACTTTAATCTCTCTCGTTGTCGCTCTCTCAGGCGTTCACTCTCATTGATCAGAACAGGGATGGGTTCATCGATAAGGAAGACCTGAAGGACACATATGCCTCTCTGGGTATGTATCTTACCCCCCCCCCCCACCCACCTCTCTCTCTCTCTGTTCATACCAGGCTGTTGTCCCAGTAGTGCTAACTAATATCTATTCACTCAGGTAAACTAAACGTCAAAGAGAATGAGCTGGAGGAGATGCTGAAGGAAGCCACCGGCCCCATAAACTTCACTATGTTCCTTAACCTGTTTGGAGAAAAGTTACACGGTATTGTTCTTTTGTCTTTAATACATTTTGGGTTGCCGGCCGTTCTATATTAGCTGGGATGTTCCACATCTGAGCTAGAAATGGTTTCTCCTGTACAGAACACCCTTTGTCCCTTACATAGAGCTCTTGTTAATTATGTACCGTGTTGTTTTTGTATATGGTTGCAGTGTGCCACAAATTAAATTGGATAACCAGAATTGCATTAAATTAATAACATTACACATACACTGCTACCCACAGTCAACAATATTAAATATGGGCACCTTATCATGCAGCACAGTGCAATGTTGCTGGTAAAATTGTGTTTTCTCTTGTTGACCTGTCACAGACATACAGAAAAGCACACAATTAATCACTAGTTCAAGATAGATTCCTATTGGTGAGCTTGCATAAAAATTGTGCATCTGTTATGATTTTGTGTACTAAATAAAAAAACGCATTTTTGTGTATAGGCACGGACCCAGAGGAAACCATTTTAAATGCCTTTAGAATGTTTGATCCTGACGCCAAGGGGCATATTCCGAAAGACGAGTAAGTTCATATAATCACACAATTAAACCTCAGCACAGCAAATAAACCTAACAATTACTATTAGTACACATAAAAATAGGTATATAATTATATATGTATATATTTTTTAGCTTGCATGACTTGCTTTACATACATTTTCCATAGTGTACTCCTGCTCTTAAATTGTTGGCTGAAAAAAGTTTTTTCTTCATGTAGATTACAACGTGTTCTGATGACACAGGCAGACAAGTTCACAGACGAAGAGGTAGGCACACAAGCTTGTTTTTGATTCCTTTTGACTATAATGAACGGTGTTCCATCCCAGTCTGATTTTTCTTCTGTGGCTAACTGCAGGTAAAGCAGATGTTTCAGTCTTCCACCATTGACCCAGCAGGAAACCTGGATTACAAAGGCCTCTGTTACATCATCACACACGGGGAGGAACAGGAAGAGTAAGAGTAGCCAGGGTCACTGCCGTTGTCTCCGTGCCGACTGCAATCTCTCGCCCTGTAGACATTCTCCAGGGCTCAAGGTCCAAAGCTAAATGAAAACGGCAATTCATTTCAAGTTGTAAAATACTTAGCTGAAGTAAAACCCTGCCACAAGTACTTGTCTTGTTCCTTGTTCCTGATTGTGTGGAATAAATCTGACTAAATCTGAGCGGTCGTGCATAAGCGGATACTGCCAGCCAAATAACAGGTTTGTGAAGGGTCGGAGGGCCAGTAAATGAGCATTTAACATCAAAGATGTGTAGAACATATAACATAAGCGCGCTCCTCAATGCGGAAAACTGTACAATTCCAAATTGTTTATGCACCGAAGTAATCCGTTTATGAATGAGTACATAATTATTATCTTTTATGCCATAAAAAGAAGGTCTTGAGACAGGCCTCTCCCACTTCAAGATGGACACAATTGTACATGATTCTACATACTGTAATAGGTCAGATTGTATCTTATTTGAGAACCTCACAAGAGAATAAAAAAAGAAACATAAAATGTCTTCAATTGTTTTTTTTTATTGTTTTTTTTTAAAGTACCCATTGTTTCAGCATTTCTGATCTTAGCTTGAAGGGACATTGGCTTGGATTCACTCAAACTAACACAGTGACCCATATGCTACAAATGGGATTTCTAATTTGGCACTATATATCTATTTTTTATTACCCAATATATTTTGTATTGAGGATATCTGATATAATATTAGTGATTAGCCTATGTACTGTTAAACATGCTGTCCACTGGGTCAGGGACATGCAGTATGTAATCATATGTAGTATGGGCTGCTTGTCTTTTTTTGATTGGCCTACAGAGCTGTCACTTCATCAATGTCAATGGCTCACATATTCAAATGACATGTTTTAATGAATGTGCTGTAGAATTATTTTGGTTTGGCGCTGAATGGATCTGCTTTGTGGTACTACTCTGGAGCACGGGCATCTTCCCCTGCTAAACAGGAGATGACCAGAAACTCCCCGGACCAACGCAGATCCAAAAAACAGGTGGAAGCTGGGGTGGTGGAGGGTGATAGCGAATTCTTTTTAACACAGAAGCCGCAAAACAAACATAGCAGTGAGCAGCACAGAGAGGACTGATTATTGGTTTAAAAATGGCACTCCATTAGTGGTGTGTGCATGTGATTGGTTGAGTATGAGACACATGGTTGCTAGCCAACCAATGGTCGGCTACAGCAAGATTTTCCTGACAGCACTTGCTATGCGCACTTCGTTTGCGATGCTCATGTGCGATGACTTACACCTTGCACTGCCAGTTTAAAACCAGGGGCAGGGATGGCACTGTAGAATAGACATGCATAAAGTAACACATGGTTAAAAAAAATTGCATTTGCTCACTGATAATTTGCTGTTCAGGTCATTTAATACGGTTACCAAATGACCAATTTGGTCTAATTTGAGCTACTGCAGTTATAGACAATAGACAATATCTGGTTCTGAGTGGTTTCTCAGAACCAGATATTTAAACATAAACATGTAATTAGTGTAGAACATGTGCGAAAATCTTGAATAGAATTAGCTAGCTAGCGAATATGTACCAGCTGATTGAGTTTTAGTCATGGATTTTTAACCATGTTATCAAAAAAGTTCACTTATATTTTCATTTTAAAAGTGGCTAGGCACAAACTGAGGCCAGCCAGGTTCTGGAAATCATGAATAGCTGTCAGTGTTTTCAAAAAATATAGAACAGTGCATCCACCGATCAGTGAGTTTCCTAACTTGAGGGTGTTTCCCAACTTCTTTTTACGCAGGTTACATCTCTGATGTACCATGGTAGTGACAGCTGAGGAACCAGATAGTAAGGTCCAGTATAGCTTATTTTAATGTGTGAGATTTGTCCAGAGATATTTGGCATATAAACAGTGGTGGTAGTATAGCGGGGTAGTGAAACAGTCAAACAGTCTAGTTCAGTTTCTTGGCTTCACAAATACACAAATGATGACAGACTTTATAAATGTATGTGAATTTATTTCCCCCTACTATGTACATACAATACATTTTATCCTCATCATAAAATCTATCTAGTGTATCAAAAAAAGTAATTTACAGATACATTCTCTTTCCACAGTTCTTTATAAATTATGTGATTAGAATATATTACCATTTCCTATTTGTTTCCTTTGTCTACTAAATGACTCATTATATTCCACATCATGTTGACTGTGACATTAGTAGTAATCAATGCCTCTAAAGCAAACACATTGCCAAGATTTGACCATTATGAATGAATCATACACCATATACACAGTGCTTGAAATTCAGTCCTTTCTTCCACAGTACATTCAGCTGAAGTATAAAACTCAAAACAAATCTTTTAAATATAATATTTACCCATAGTGCAAACTCTTGTAAGACAAATGTGCGTTTTGATTATTTCATCAAGTTAAGGACAAAAATATCCTGTCCTATGGTGCAATTTCCTGTCCTATGGTGCAAGTCAGGCCAGTGAAAAGTGTACACATTTACATTGGCAAAGAACTATTATGTTAACCTTCAACTCACGTAGCTCAGAAATATTCCAGAAACAGATCCTACATTAGAACTTGATTTTGTATTTTTCAAATGCAGTTGATTATTGTTAAACTTGGTTGATGGCTCAGACTTTTCTACTGTTGTGTTGGACATGTAATAGTCCATAATAATAATCCATTTTAACTATAAACAAATGCAGCTGGAAGTATCTTGAGAACAGAAACGGAGGCACTGAAAAAAATTAAACTAAAGATGGATTTTGGTTGTGTAGGAATTTAAGAAAATATTATGTCAAATTGGAGCTTTGGTCTATGCATAATTTTGGCGAATATATGCAACATCCCATGTATTATCATATTAAATATTTAAATACATGCATTTTCTTCATTTATAATGGTTTTTCACTCAACCTCCCCTTAATTAAAGTATGGAACAGCATCATTAAACATACTCACTGAACAGAAACTATTTTCCAGCAAAAACAAAAGAAAAAAAGGTAAACAGGCAGTAGTCACTTTCTCTGTAAATTAACCTGCTATGGCCCCCTCTTAGTATCTGGACTGATATGTTCTGGCAGTTGATGTGGTTGTATTGACTCGTTTTCTCTCTGGTAATGTTGGTTAGTTAAACCGGTTCAAACCTCTCTAACCCTCATCTGCATGCCAGCGTGCGGGTGTCCTTCAGGATGTAGAAGGCAAAGGAGAATGCGGGGAGTTTGAGATGGTCCCCGGGGGGCAGGGGCACACCCTGCAGGGGGGGCAGGGTTCGGTCATCCACCAGTTTCAGCACCTCTCCGTTCAGCTGGATAGACCTGCGGAGGAACAGGAGCATCTCACACAATCAGGTTCCTCCCATAACAAGCTCACTGTTTAAGAACAGGAATGGCATTCACACCACCAAGTCTTTTTCTGTCCTCCATCAGAAAACATGGTGCTCAGACATGTTCAGAGACAGACAGGGCTTCATATACAACATGTTCACTAATATGCGTGCGGGTTTCCTTCAGGATGTAGAAGGCAAAGAAGAATGCGGGGAGTTTGAGATGGTCCCCGGGGGGCAGGTGCACACCCTTACTTTTCCTAGATTCAATCATTGACTAACATTTAAACGTGTTCTTTTTCTCTATACAAGCACATATTTGCCAGGTCACCAATTACCAAAATGAATGTTTCATTGGTTTGATGTTCTTTTCAACACATGCATCATTGTTCTGATGCTAAGCCCCACTGCTGGTCTGGGCAGCCAAAAAGCTCAATTTTGGCCTCATCTGACCATAACTAAATTGTGCTTTTTGCCAGGCCCACCAGTGGTGGGTTTGGTATTAGATGAAGGACGCTGAACGGAATCATGATCCAGCAAGGAACAAGAGATATCCTGGAACCCCCCTCAGGAAACTCAAACTTAGCCTCAGATGGACCTTTTTCCATGCCAGAAGTATACCTCACAATTAACAAAGAAATAGTTATCTGACCACAAAAGGCCATCTCAGTCTCAAGACATAAACTGATCAATAATTTGTGGTTCGAGTCGAAGGGGGTTGTCCACGAGCACAAACCGAAGAACAATGGAAGGTGAATAATTAGTTAAAGATCCCCCAATATGATCACTATTCTCATAAAGCACTACAAAGACAATTCTGTAGTGAAAACAGGAGTGTCAATCATTTTGACACCTATCATTTGGGAAAGAAAATTACGGTTAAAAAAGCTTTTCCTCTGAACAACTACATTAGTAAAACGTATAGCTTATGTTGTTGATTTTATACAGCTTTTTTTTTGTTGCAATCTCTATGAATGGTGCCGATAATTCCGAACCTGACTGCATAAGTAAAGTAAAGTTGACTGAGGTACCTGGAGTACAGCGCACATTCTCCCGTCTCCCCGGCCTCCAACACAAAGGCCTCCACGCTGCTGTTCGAAATACGGGGGGGCAGAGAAATTCTTGCTGGGCTGCCGCTCAGATTCAGGGCGAACAAGGTGACAGCACCTCTCGTGAAGTTTGGGCTGAGAAAAGGACAGGAAGGTGGTTCACAGACCCAGGTTAATAATAATCTTCTCACATGGCGCACAGTGCTTTACATTATAAAAGTATGGATGAAATAAAGAAATTAAACAGAATAAAGACAAACACTGATTAAAATTAAAGGTCAATCTAGGTCAAATAGTCACATATGATTGAATGCAAGTTGACAAAACAAATGTTTTCCAAGTGATATTTAAAATCTTGTTTTAAAATGTGTGGCTGGGACAGTGAGGAGGTCTCTTGTTGAGGACCTAATGGAATATTTATTTCCATTTTAAACAAATATTTAAATAATGATCATTCAAACATTAGTTTGTAGGACCTTCACAAGGACCTCTACTCCATTATGAAAAAGATTTCAGGCAATGTATCCCATGTATTAAACGCAGTGAATTTCTCCAGTTTATTGTATTACTGATACAACAAACTTCCAAATTCAAAGGAGCATTTCCAGACTCTTCCGTCATGAACTCAGTAGCAGTAGAACGGCAGTATAGGCCAGAGTAATTCTGGATTCAGATAAACATGTTGCACTGTCAATCTCTGAGGAGGGCCGTCTTACGCTCTCTTGTTAGTGCAGTGAAGGTACACGCGTAGTCTTCGTTTCTTTGCCCCTTGGATGGTGAAAGCTGCTATTTTCAACACCTCTGGTCCAACCAGCCGCTTGTACAGGACTGACAGCCAATAATCCTGACAGGCACAATCAGAGAGCTGAAACACAGCTACAGTTCACTTAGATTTAGCTGTACTAAGACAACATGCTCAACTCTGCCCATGAACTTCACATTTAAATATTGAGATGGTTTTTGATGAAGGTGAGAAATCCTGGCTCAGACAAAAAAAAACTAAAGAATTCTAGCAATATTCTATAGTCAAGCTAGTGTCCTACCTTTTGACATTCATATGATGATTTTTGAATGACTCATATGATAACTGTAAGGTTTATGTAAGCAACTGCATAAAAACAGAACATATCAAATAAAAACATGTTAGAATGGTACTGTCAAGGCCATGATTACTCACAGGAAGTGGGTCTAGGTTAGAATCCACCAGATGGTATGTTCCAGAACCAACCAGAACCTGCCTGATGATGACATCCAGGCCCAGCTTTGCAGCAAGGCCCAGTTTGTCCAGCCACCTGCAAGAATTTCAATTAATAAAGTTTCTGTAATTCCAAGCAGATGACAGGTGTTATTCTAGGTCCTACAACTAAATACATTTTCGTCCAGGGGGGTATATTACGAAGCAGGATTAGAGAGTTAGGTGGATAACTGCACTGAGTAAAACACGAAGCATCTCTTTTTTCTTCAGTAAGTAGTCCTGCTTTGTAGTATACCCCCATGGACTCACACAAACCATTTAAAATATTGGTTGAATACACAATAAAAAATGAAGTAGATTAAATGCAAGTTAACACAGGAAGAAAACTTGAATTTATGAACTGTGTGCAACTGCCAAAGCAATTTGCCTGGCTTAGAATCTTTCAGTGACACCGCAGCAGAATTAAGCCTGGATTACGCACATGAATCCAGCAACGAATGTGTCGGACAGCCCCAGGGCACCACCCCCGTACGCCGAACTGGTCTCGCCCAGCCACACCTTCTTCCCAGGAGACACCAGGTCAATGATCTGTGATGAGCGTGAGAATCATATGTTCATACTGTATGTGCTGTCTGGCGGAATGAACTAATTCACTAATCCGGAATAAGTTTTCTGGTTAAGAGGAGGCTAAAAATTCTTTTGATTTCAACATCCTCCCTTAACCACAGGTGTACAGAGGTGATCTACGTATCCTTTTATAAATAATCATTCTCCATGTATTATCTCTAAATGTCTGTGTATTTGTGGTGCAGTTTGAGATGTAAATAGGCTTGCCCAGTCCAAGGTCATTATCCCGCTAATACCATGGCTTACCAACAAAAAGCATTGTAATCAAAACATGCATTTCAAAATAGGCAATTCTATTGCAATGGAAACTTTGCTTTCCAGCAAATATCCCAAACCCTATATCACTTAGAAACAAATGTATCTAGTAGCAAGCTAGCTTTAAGCTAGGTTCACCGTCACTCACATTACCCAATATTAAAATTAAGTTTGGTTTTCGATCTAAATAGTCCCACAGCATGTTTGTTATCATAGCTAGCTCGCCAACTATTGAATTACTTTCAAAACAGAGGCTAAACTATAAATGTAGTCAAGCAGAAATATATTACAATTTGCACAAAAAAACATCATTGTCCATGTTTGTCTTATTGAGTCAGACTGTTGATGCACATTCAATTAGAAAGGTGATTCAATTTTTGTGGGCATAGCTACATAGTTGGGCGTATATGGAAAAAATAATGCACACCTCCTAGACAATCAGAATTGAGTACTCAGCCAAGCCGTTGTATAAATACATAAAGAAATTTAGGTTCTACTTTTTTATCACCTGAAGAACTTCATTTGTTTTTGTAGCAAGGGTGTCGAGTACTTTAGGGTCAAGGAAATCCTCCACTGAAGTGTCCCGTCCATTGACATAGTAGCTAAAAACAAGACAAAACAGACACAGGACCTGAAATGTCACATTGGTCACAAAATATTCACACTGGAGCGTTGACTTGAAAATATGAGTCGTCTGTGGCTGAACCCTTAAATGTCACAACATAATGTTTGTTTTTAAAAAACTGGTGTGTGGTCGAAGTGCACTGCAGTTATGAGTTAATAAACACCAGTAGGCCTAATGTTTTCTGTGTGTATGTGTTTGTGTGTCTGTGTGTGTGCGCGCGTGTGCGTGCGTGCCAGAGTTCGAGTGAAGATTTATCATTAAATCATTAAAAGTCTGGCCATATCGAGTATTAATGTGTGCCAATTTGTATAGTAGAAGATGCATTAATTGGCTTTTGCCTGCACTGCTATAAAAAGCAGGCAATAAACAACAATGTGTTGAACATATCAAGGTTATCTTTAGGCCTATTCATGTTCATCATTTATAACAGGCAAAAAATGACATTAAAGCTATAACAACAAACCACCATCTAATTTAGCTATGTCCTATCATTTGTGGTGATACTTCCTAGAAAGGAAGTGGTCAGCTGCTGACTTAAAACTGAACGTCTCATCATTTTTTGTGCATCTCGAGATGACTTTGGTCATTTTTACTGACCAACTGTTGGCTAATGCAAACTCTGATGTGTGTGTTTGTGAGAGTGTCTGCAGCAGCAACATGTGACACACGTAGGGTAGACACATGGTGCACTTCCATGTGACCTAAACAAGAACCCGCTGAGAACATCAGACAGGGTCAAAATCCAATAACCACCGCAGCTAGGAACAAGAACAGTGCTGTGGTTGTATTTTAAGTATGTTAGGAATCTTATCATTCCTTCTTGTGTGTCTGCAAAAAACTCCATATAAAGGGAAGAACTCCAACTCTCTATATTCCATATAACTGAAACCTGAGTTTTTCCATAAGCTTTGTGTACTATATTTCAAACAAATGTTATGCTCTTTTTCCAGCAATTCTTTATATTCCTCCCACATCAGTCAACATTCTCATGGCGACAGTCGATTTCTACTATAGTCACGGCCTCTATGACTTATACCACTCTGTGCACCACAGCCTGAAAGACCAGCACTCATCCCTGAGATTGGCAAAAATACACCAAAATTCCCTTCCAAAACATGTACCAATAAAGTACAATCAAAGTGGTGGGTGAAAGTGCAGGTTCTTTGCAGATACACTGATGTATAAACCATTAAAAAACAGGTGAGCGTAACCCGTATTACATATGAAACTTGTACAAAACGAAGCAAAAAACTGGAAATGGAAACACTACCACGAAAGAGTTAAACACACTTGGATCAGAGAACAGGAAAATCTGACCACATCCACACAGACAGTTAATAAAGGATCCTGAATCTTGAGCAAAAAGGGCTGTTGCACAAACAAAAGCTTCCTTTTTATAGATGTCATGAGCTTATGTGCAACTTTCCCACAGATATTAAGCATACAGATTTAGATTCATTTTCACTTTACTTTAACAAAACATTAACAGGGTTTCTTTTGTCAAGTCTGACAGAGTACGTTGTACTCTCATACATTTGATCCACATTCTACTCATGTAAGCACTAGAGTTGTGCACACAACTGGCCATTCTGACCAAGAAACAGATTAACCCTCCTATTATGTTGATATTTTATGACACCTTTTATGTTCGGGTGAAATTGACCTCAACAGTTTAAACTGACACAGAATTATTGTAATAGATTTTTTTAAAATACTTTGTATCGCCATCTTAACGTCTCCCAATTGACTAACCTTTTATCTCTAAATACAAAAAATCTGATAAACCTTTCATTTTAGAGCCAGAGGCCAGAGACAAGTTTAAAACCTGTATGGGAAAGTACCCAGAATCACCCACAAAAAGTCCGCGATAAATGTTTTTTTATTATTTAGTTTCATATTTTTTTGTATGTTTTATACAGCAAAAGAGCCTGTGTTAAAATGACCCCACACTACACCTCACCACAGCATTATGTTTTTCCATGTTTTTCTATTTATTCCCACCAAATTAGGAAATGTCATACAAGATTTAAAAAAAAAAACATGAACTGGTTTTTAAGAGACGAACACTGAATTGGGTCAAAATGACCCCAAACAAAATAGGAGGGTAAATACTCATTATGACCCAATGAGACATAATGAGATTTATCCAAACTTGCAGCACTCAGCTGAGGCTTGACTGGTCATGTTGTTTAGGATGTTTGACAACCAGTTACATGTGTCATGTCAGGTGCAACAGATTTGGCCGCAGCAGTAATTTCTGTCAACGGAAAACGGCAGGCAGAAAAGAATAAAACTGACCCAAAGAATATGTAAATTCCCAAAGATTACTAAACAAAATAAAACAATGTGCATTGATTACAATTTTTATACCAATACACTATTAAATTTAAATGCTGCATGATTTTGTAGATAATAAAAGTGTATGGTTGACCAACATTACATCTGTAAGGGGTGATGATGTCAAATCAGAATCAAAATTGTCTCCATAATATTCCCTACTCTCAGTTCAATAGACAATGTGATGTATGTTCTGCGAGAGAAATGCTCCTGCAATACCTTAACTGTCAACTGCCCTGTCAACCTGTCAACTCTGGCCCTAAAATCTGCTAAAACACCTTCAAATTTTCATCTGATACAAATCCACATCTGATCCAGTTTTACACATAGGACACTTGATTTGATATAATTTATCACGGGAAAAGCTAAAATCAGAAATATTCCAACTGTCAAACTTTCTGGCTCAGAGTATTCCTACAGGCCCTCACCAGGGCCCAGTCGATCTGAACAAATTCATAAACTGATCCCGTCAGTCATTTCAGCAGAAAAGAGTTTGGTAATTGCGCTCTCTTATGGTAAACATTAACCACAGACTGGTAAGGGCAATATTCAATCATCTACAAAAAAAAAAGGAAATTTGATACATCCTGGAATCCATTCACACCGTATTTCAACCTTGTGACAATCCTTCTTGAAAAGGTTCTACTCCTAACAACAACTAGCCATACCATCAACCCATGACATCATCAGAATCACTTCTCACTTGATTACTCATCTTTATTGTTTTTAACATATTATTACTCTCCATTTACCCCTCATTTCAATGTTGTCATCGCCATTCATGGATTAATGCAGGAACCAAATCATAGCAATCAATATTCAACCGGATTTTGAAAGCATATGGCCACTTTTATTATATAATTAATTGTGTTAAATGCCCTGAAACTTGAGAAGAGATTGTGGCCTTTTTTGAAAGAGAAATCCTTCCCTCTGATTTTGAGAAATGTGGATATTAACTTACTGGTGCCAGGTACATGCATCTATGGCCTTTGCGCCACTCTCCAAAAACCTGGATAAGACACAAAAACACAATTACAAAGTAAATACAACTGCACAGGTTTTGAGCACTTTTTACATGGAAAGAAAAAGCAGCATTAGTATTCTCTGACATCCACGGTTACTGTGATAGGTTGTTCCATTTATGTTTGATTTGTTCCAATCATAGACATGCATATTTAACTAGACAGGGAAGCACACCCTGAGCCAACCTAAGCCGTACTGCACATATTGTGTGCTGAGTGCAAATGATTGGAGATTAAAATCAATGGGAAATATCAGACATTTGAAGGCGAAATTAACCAACCCCGATTATAGTTTTAAACTTGATTAATGATCGTTACATTTCACATAAAAAGTAGATTGTGAAAATATGTTACATTTTTTGAAAAATGTCATTTTACTAAATATTTCCCCAACAATTCAGGACCAAAACAATCAGTTTCAATCAGGGTATTTTTCCATAACAACTGTATACAAAAACTAACCAGCATCCTATAAATATTACTAGAGTTGATCGTGGTGGAAATTATACTCCAGGTTTTTTTTTCTTTATCTTTATGATTAAAAAAATGACTCTTTTTAAAAACAGGTCCTTTACGATTAATTTCTCCAGAGGTCAGCTAAACTGTGCCACACAAACCAGTGTACTTATTACTAGTATACATAGATAAATATTTCTGGAATATTTATATATTTAAATTTATGATAATTATTATTGTTATTTACAATATGGTGGTATTGAAGGTATTCAGTTTCAACGATAATGTGCTTATAATGACGGTAAACTACTGTGAATTCACCAAATTCTACTGCTTTTCCTTATTACTCACCTAACATCTTGGGGCACATGACTATTTTATCCTAGAAATAGGGCACTGAAACATGTTCCCTAGATGTCTGAGGTTTTACAATTTTGCTTCATGATCACTTAGTGTAGATCTATTATAGAGATATAGAAGCTTGCGCAAATGACACAGGCAATGCATAAGGAATTTGACCTCATTCTTCAACTCAAAGAACTCCTTACGAAAGAACGCACTGAGAGAGTGAACCAGTTACTCAAGTCAAGCTTAGACCATACAAATGTATACTACTTCACTTTGAGAGATGATTCATTAGTTATAAAGGGAACCTGCCATGCTTTGCATGATCATTTCTTGAGCAGATGCCTGTGCAGCTATATTTAGGGCTGTGACTGGTTTAAGGACACACTTGGTGGTGTGGTTATGCATGCTTTATTCCGTCACACCTTTGTTTTTTAAATGCCAATATGGTTGCATCCAGTCAAAATTGCAAAAAAAAGGAAAAAAATTAATAAAATATCATTCCGCCTGGCACTCCAGCTTTGACTTGATCTGTATGCTTGTTTTGTTTACATGCTTGCAGTCCAAACCGAAAGGTGTGCACATTCAAATAGTCTCATCCTTTGACATTTGTTTTGGATTGTGAGAGATACCATTTTGGATAAGTTCACACAGCATATAGTGAACAAGTACTTCCTATCACCAGCTGGAGTATGATGTGGCAGAGATATTAAAGAGCTTGTGTGAATATAAGAGGAGCAGGGCTGTAGCTTTCTGAACTGGACTCTTCGACTATGACGTGCCAGAGATATAAAAGAGCTTCAGTCAATGTGGGAGGCGGGAGACTAGCTTTCTTAACTGGACTCTTACCCTTCCAGCAAGTCTCTCCGGTGGCCTCTGGGCTGGCCGATGTCGGGACCATACAGCCTGGCTGTGTGGTACAGTTTGGAGTCCTGGAGGATCCTACGCAGGTGGATAAAGTCCTGGCCCAGCTGGTACCCATCCACCCGGATCCCTGCCTTCTTCTCATAACTGTTGGGCTCTAGCAGAAGCACAAGACAGAAGTATGACTTTGGATTGGATTTACAATTTTTTGCATATCTCTCTGGGAGAACTCATTGTTGCTGACGGTATTAAATCAAGTTCTCTTGAAATTAGCAAAGGTCCCACAAGGGTGTATTCTTGGTCCACTTCTATTTACACTTTATATAAACAACATGGTATTCTCAACACCGCAATGTAATGTCCATTTTTATGCAGATGATACAATCTTGTATGCCACTGGCTCCATGCTCAACCAGGCTATTACTAATTTACAGTCTGCCTTTGATTATTTTCAGTTAGCTCTTATTAATCACAAGCTTGTTTTAAAATCTGATAAAACAAAATGTATTTTATTTTCAAGAAATCTATTGGGAAATACTTGGCATTCATACACTTCATGGTACCCAAATTGAAACTGTAGAATCTTATAAATATTTAGGAATTTGGCTGGATGGTAGATTTTCCTTTAAGACTCATGTGGAACATCTGTCTCAAAAGCTAAAAGCTAAAATTGGTTTATTGTACAGAAATAAAGCATGCTTTAGATATCCTTTTATACCCAGTCATGACAGCATCACCTGTTTACCTGTGTAAGAGAAGAATAAATATTATGATTTATGCAAAATGCTGAAAAAACTAATTGGCGGTACTCTGGGCCCAGCTCAATTTCTCCGAAAACCAGGACTCAACTATGTTGAGTCCAGTGATTTCCAAAATAACTCTAAATACTGTTTGTGTGAAGAAAAAAAAAAGCACTTTCATTTATTTGTAAATGAAAGTTAAAGACAGCTGTTGATTATATCCTGGCCTAAGCCTGCTGGGAGAAAGTCTTTTCTGAACGGTGCTGACACATTACCATTCCCCAGTTCCCAGGACATGTTGTACTGCTTGGATTCACAGTAGCTCAGGAGCATCTCAGCATTCTTGCTGTTCCAGGAATTTCCATGCGTTCTGAGAAGGGCGTTCAACCCAAAGATGAGGTCGAACCCAGAGCAGTTTGCAAACGTGTAGAGCAGGTCCACCGCATACTCTGGAGGGTGAGGAGGGGTGGGGGTGGCGTGATTAATACATTAAGTTTCATTTCTCCCGAGTTAAATGGTGATTCTGTTGTAAAATAACCAGAGATGTCCAAGGTTTTTTTTTGCATGGTGACTAATCATTCTGAAACCTTCTCAAGAAATTTTGTCACCTTGGCAACAGCAAATATTTTCATTGCGCTGAGAAACACATTTTTTTCTTGACTTAACTCATTCAGTGCTTAACTCATTCAGTGCTGCGGGCAACATAAGTCGACAAAAATACGAATGTTCTAAAGTGCTAAGTGTGACCAACGTCGACCACAGCCGTCTTTATACTGGTAAAGATTTCCGGATTTGAGTTGGAAAGAATTACCAATTTTTACTGACGTTCATTTATCGCCTCATACCCACATTTTTTACATGGTTCTAGATGGCAATATTAGAAGTTAGATTTAGCCTATGATTTAAAAGTCGTCTAGAATAACGGACCACCTAAACCAACATCGGGGCGTGGGATGCGTCTCGGTCAATTCGTAGTAGCCTACCAAGACGTCATTGCATCACATTACTTTTTGCCCCAGGACAACGGTTTTGTTGAACACTTTCTGTTGAAATTGTTGATACAAAGTAATGCGGACAGCTCATTTTACACATTTATCCAAATTACCAGTGATTATGTTTATTGTTCATTTTTACACATCTATAGAGCAGATTTTTATGTAAAACTGTATTCACTATTACACATCACCAATGTAAGATCCTGTTAATCAAACTGAAAATGTATTATTTATATTACCATCAATATTGTTTGACGTTGCTCTAATAGTAAACTGAACCAGCAGGTGTGCCATCTAGTGCCATCTATCCTCATTAACAAATAATGTGCTTTATTACATTTACAGGATTCTGAATGTCGGCAGCCATAGTGGCTCGGCACAGCCAAGTATTCCAGAACATTGAATGAGTTATTCCTATGGCATGCTCCTATATAATGGTTATTCTACAGGATTATATCCTGCCCTAAGCCTTTTGGGAGAGAGCCTTTTCTGAACGGTGCTGACACATTACCATGTGTGCCATCTATCCTCCAATGTTCCAGAACATTGAATGAGTTATTCCTATGGCATGCTCCTATATAATGGTTATTCTAGTGTGCCCTAGTGACTGCAATTAAAATTATTTATTTATATTGTGCTGGCCGTTTCCTTCTCTAAGAAAATATACATTAAAATGTCCACATCTATGCCAAGTCAGATGAATTAGTTAAAAAAACCAAACAACAAACAAGATTACCTGAGAACTTGACTCTCTTATAGATGCCCTCCATTTCCTCTTTCTGAAGGAGAACTTCCTGTTCAGCCCATTCTTTCTTCAGCCTGTCCTCCAGGAGTGGAGGCAACTCGAGTCTCTTGCACATGTCCTCTAATGACACCAGATTAGTTAATGGAATTGCCACTACTGGTAATGTATAAATGTTGTCAGCACTCTGGAAATGACAGTTCACTTCAAAAAGCAAATGTAGTGAAAAAACAACAAGTACAACCACATATACAGTGCCCTGTAGGATTATTGGCACTTTCAATTTGAACAAAAAATACTGGAGAAAATTCACTTGATTTATTTCAAATGTTGTCTATGTGCAGCAATATCAGAAAATTATATAATCTTATTTTGATACCATTGCTCAGAGAAATATTTGAAGACAGTAATTTTTTTTGTAAAAAAAATAAAAACATGTATTTTCAGGCTTTTAGCTATTTTTGATATAACCGTTGCCAGATTTATGAAGGACAACATTTTTTTGGGCCTTCTGAGATGTTGAATTGACTAAGGGAGTTTGGCATGTGTGCACTTCATATTTATACCCTTGTGATACAGGACGTCTTGGATGACAATTTAAGAATTCCTAAAGACTCAGATGCACTTTAAATGGTAAAATATAACTGACAATATACGTCTATTAGATTTTGTTCATAAGGAATTCTAGGGGTGCCAAGAACTGTGACATGTTTTTTTGAACAATTTTACCTCAATTCAAGGTTCGCTTTCTCTCATATTTTGGGTGCAAGATCAAGCATGGGGGTGCCCATGTTATTTAACACAGCAACATGAGAAGGGGTTACCTTGATGAAATTCCGAATTCTTCGGGAAGTCCCTTGATTTTAATAAATCATTTTCAGGAGCGAATATCATGAAGTCTTGTTTCGTTCCACCAAATCGCAGATATGCTGGGCTCAGTGCTTTTGCTAAAGTCCTGAGTTTTGGAGAGCTGAGGAAGATTGAGGAGAAATTCATCAAGCACAAACATGCTTATAAACAATATTAACATAGTTATCTCTAATTCAGTTTGCGGTGAAATCCCTGAGAACTTTTTTTCTGCACTGCGGAACAGTTCCTCAGAAAAACTAAATGAACGGAACTGTACCACTTTGGAACTCTACCAAAGTAGTGTAGTAATGGGCGGCAGTGTAGTATAATGGTTAAGGAACTGGGTTTGTAACCGAAAGGTTGCAGGTTCGATTTCCAGGTCGGACACTGCCGTTGTACCCTTAAGCAAGGTACTTCACCTGCATTGCTTCAGTATATATTCAGCTGTATCAATGGATACTATGTATAAAAGTGCAAAAATGCTGTGTAAGTCGCTCTGGATAAGAGCGTCTGCTAAATGCCTGTAAAAAAAGTACAAAGTCATGCTGAAGAGTCTGTGCTTGTTGGCATGTTTGAGACTAAATTATAAAAATTGTTAGTACATGGAAAGACAGTGTTCAAAAATACTAACATTATACAATCAGTTGATTATTTAAATCAACTGATAAGCAATATCAACTACAAGAAAGAAGACATAGCGGCAAGCTTCGAATTAGGACGGCAAGTATTCTATCCGCCAAGTTAGGGCTTGCCGTGGCTGGGGCATGCCCCATACAGCACAGAGTTTGCCACTTTTCAGGGTTTCCTATAGAAATAACCATAGTGACTACAGACTCTCGGCCCTTAAAAACATTCACTTCTGTAC
Organism: Ilyophis sp. 1 JC-2022; assembly: GCA_022702515.1. NCBI lineage: Eukaryota > Metazoa > Chordata > Actinopteri > Anguilliformes > Synaphobranchidae > Ilyophis > Ilyophis sp. 1 JC-2022. The sequence goes on along the minus strand of CM040394.1, from coordinate 30,539,442 downwards.
TTTCTGACCTCATGTAATCAGACAGAATTCAGATACAATCACAGATCCACCCAAACTTGGGTTATTTTTTAATGGGAAAATTAGTCAGGAGAAACTACCCTTAAAAGTAATCTCATCCATATATACTGCATATCTGGCAGCGGAGTGATGGTTTGAGGCTCGTTTGATACATCAGACCCATGATGACTTACAGCCATTTAGGCAACCATGTGTTCCGTACTATTCCCGTGTAATTAACAGCTTAATCTAGTCCCACCCTCCAATTCCCATAGAGATTCATTCAAATGCAGAGAGGTTATAGTATCGCTTGTAAGAGTACCTGAAAATAAGATATCAAGAGTCTTTTGATGTTGTTGGGTCACAGATATCAGGATATGAATCCAAATATTAAATATGATGACTTTATTTATGTTAATTTGTCCACTTACTTTTGGTCCCCTAAAATGGAAGGACTATGTGTAAAATCGCTACACGGTTCACCCAATATGGATGTAAAAACCCTCAAATTAAAGCTGAAAGTCTGTACTTTAACTTTCATCATCATACATTAATGTACTGCAAGTTTGTGGGTCAGATAAAGTTTAGTAAAATAGCATAATTTATTTTAAAATGTAAAACAATAAAAATCTTATTCGTGAACACCATTTTCTGAACAAAATAATGTCAATAATAATAATAATAATAATAATGTTTTTTATTCATGATGTGCTTTTCATACACCCCAAGCACTGGATGCAGACAATTGCTCAAACATATAGGCTAGTGTAGGCTATACAGTGTACTTTGTCAGTAGCTGAAGTGCACATTATTTCCACTGTGAATGACGGCCATTTGACGCTTACATAACAAAGTTTGAATGACCACATTCTCTTTAGATGGTAAGATGAAAAAACATAGGGCCAAGTTACATTAATTAAATGTATACATATGCAGCTTACTTCCGCTCTAGTGAATACAAAAAAGCAAACGGACTGAAACATCAAATAATGTACGATGCTTGTGTTATAGAAAGCTTTAAGCGATAGAACCATCAGTTCTTCTAATAATGCTCGCAAGTATAGGTGAACTAGCCTATCCCATTTTTCAAAGAAATTACGACATCCGTCTATTAAATGTAACACTAATTAAAATAGCGTTTTGATCAACATAGGCTACACAAAAGCAAACACAAGCCAGTATCTACCACCATAGTTCGAGACAAAGGCTGAAAATATTTTACTCACCTCAAAAGGTACATGTACTTCTCTTCGGCGACTAAGCTGGCATCTATCGCTACCGACAGAAAGTGGTCATTCACTCTTCTGTATACTCGATCCACATGTATAGATACAAATACAGAATAATCTTCCTTAACATCAGCATATGCGCCAAGGCTTAATCCTTGAAACAGGGCAAAAATCAGATATACAAACATGACGGCAGAAATCGTTACAAGAAACAAAGATTCCACTGCCTCTGGCGTGAGCTATAGCAATCATCAAGCGTCGTAACAGGTCACATTCGTTTCCCGAAAAACTACATAGCCTATTCTCTGAATGTAGCCTACAGGCTATGGGAGCATGCATTGAGGAAATGATCTGGAAGTTCAGCCTTTCGTGCTCTTGTTGACGCTCATCATAAAAAAAACTACCTCGACAGATTGTTAACAAACAACCGTGCGGGGGAGGAGCATGGCAGAAAGGAATTACATGTTAACTAGTGTAAAGCGCTGCTGACTAGTCTTATTCATGAAGGAAAATGGATGGGATTATTTCCTTGTGAGAACCTTGCTGATCCGGTTGTAACTGATACACTATTCTAATTGCCTTTTGTGTAAAATACAAGACACCGTTCTTGAGCTGCACGTCCCGTTTCTCCCGCCTTACCAAACTTCTTCATAAACATGTTTTAAACCATTGCACAAGCCATGCCAGGAACGCAAGGTTCAATAACAACTAAAACAGTAACACACAATATTTGGGGGCTTAACATTTGGATTTCTTGACATCAATGTTCAAGTGTGCATGCATACAACTGCGGATAGTCTAGTACGTTTCAGAAAATGTACTGCTTTAAAGGGTAACAAAACACGCTGGTTTAGCTAGACCCCGCCCCCTTTCTAAATTTAAAAAATGCCAAAATCTGGGCGTGATAAGGTAATAATATAGGGGATGAGCTCCAGGTACCAAACCACGCCCCAGCAAATTTTTTTCACTAGTAGCCAAAAGCTAATTTATTTTAGTGATGGGCAGTTCGGCTCTTTTTTCTGAGTCGGCTCTATTCGTACCATTCAGTTTGAAGAGTCGGAGTCGGAGTTGCCATTTTGGTACTTCCGGTTAATACAGAAGAGCCGTTTGAGCCGCATCTTTTTCTTTCAGCGGCGCGACTCGCGAGCTGGAATTAGAAGCTGTTTCAGACAGCAGACCCTAGCTGGTAACAAAGTAGACAAAATAAGTTTGTAAACTAGCCTTGATATTTTATTCAGACCCAAATAATCTGAATGATACTCACTGCTAATATTCTCAATTTACAGTAGCCTACTGTCTCAAGCTAGTTTGCAATCGCAGGTTATGTTTATTTACGACTTTCCCATCTCCGTTTTTTCGATCATAGATTGTAACATTAAATCTTACAGGTAATAATAGACATTGAATGGTTATATTTGTATAGAGCTATTTAATCTATGCTAATATTAATCTTATTTTTTTTATCAGATCCCAGAATCCAGTAGTCTAGGTCTACTGAAAATGAGGTGGATGGAAGACATTACATTACATTATATTATAGGCATTTAGCAGACGCTCTTATCCAGAGCGACTTACATACTTCTTATTACATTTATCCATTCATACAGCTGGATATATACTGAAGCAATGCAGGTTAAGTACCATGCTCAAGGGTACAACGGCAGTGTCCTACCTGGGAATCGAACCTGCAACCTTTCAGTTACAAGTCCAGTTCCTTAACCATTATACTACACTGCCGCCCTGACTGTATAAGAGAGATAGCCAGCCAAATTTGACAAACAAGCCAGATATTTATTGTGTGTGTCAGTGTGTGCATATGATGTACAGGAGCCTGTGTCGTTTATTTATTTGGACACCATAGGGTTATTTAAATGTGTTTATTTTAACTGTACTTTATTTATTATATCATACGCAATTGTAGGCTATTTATTCTGTTCACTGTTGTTGTTGGTCAAGAGTTCTAAAATAAAAATGCCACCACTTTAAATAAGTGTTTTCTGTCATTTTTTTGGAGCCTAATCTAGCTGAACACAATCGCAATATCGCATATTTGGACTAATTGTTTCATAGTTGACTGGAATTCGGTTGCAATTCTCGCAAAAAGTTTAATAATTTCGTAATATACAGTCGGCGTCTCGGAATATCATTAGATATAGGCTAACATAATTCCTTTGTCAATAGGGTTTCCGTTTGAATCACGCTGAGTAGTAAATAAGAACAGTTATGTGGTTAAAACTCGAAAATTACTTCGGTTTGTGTCACGGCTCTGGTTCCGGTGTTGTGTCGAATTCTGTTCCCCCACGAAATCATGTTTCCCCTAGCGTTGCTGCGCAGTTATTTCAGGAAATAGCGTAACTTGCGCGCGACCTGAAGTCAGCTCGCTCCCAGGGAGGAATGCTCGTGCCACTTACGTGAATCTCAGTTTGTATAGGCTACGTTTTAAGCGATTTGTTCTTTTGCGACTAGGAAATCTTAAGATCAGAAGCCGCGATATGCATGTCAGCCTATACGTAAAACAGTGAAATACGTTCAGAAAAGCAGCAAGTGTTCTGGTGGCTTTGTCGTCAGTTTGTATGGTGTCAGTGACTTGGTTAGTAAAAACATTCGTTCGCTTAGTCTTGTAACGTGTACGTTACATAACCGACTGTATAAAATATATATGAAGCCCAATGAACATGATCAGACTGTTTATGAGTAAGATATACAATAAACGTCATACTACAGTTATTTTGACCTTGTCTGAGTATATTATTATTAGTAGCCTACTGTCATTATTATTCCTACGAGTAGAAGAGGATGTGGTGGGGTATTAATGATGGTGGTATTACGAATAGTGGTAACGTTAGTGGTAGCTAAAAGATACGTGATGCTACGGTTATTTTCTTTATCTGGCATAAGTATATTTTTGCATTTTATATGTGTGTGTATATATATGTATATGGATACATGTATATATGCAGTATATATATACATACACACACAGTATATATGAGTGTGTGTGTGTGTGTGTGTGTGTGTGTGAAAAATTGTTAATAGTAAACATTATTGTTATTAGTAGCAGTACATTACATTACATTACAGTTATTTGGCAGACACTTTTATCCAAAGTGATGTACAATAAAGGTTACATTCAACAAACTAATACTGGTAATGCATCACCCAAAATAGTCAATTCACCAAGTTTCACCATTTTACCACCTTATCTGTCCGTTTCCATAGGGGGAACGGGATCTGACAGCTGAATTTAAACCCATCAGATACCGTGCCCCCTATGATTCTGCAGAAAGGAAGGTCTCACATACACCAAACTAATAGTGGTAACTCATCTAACCATATAGAGATAATTCACCAAGTTTCACCATCTTACCACCTTATCTGTCCATTTCCATAGGGGGAACGGGATCTGACAGCTGAATTTAAACCCATCAGATTCCGTGCCCCCTATGATTTTGCAGAAAGGAAGGTCTCACATACACCAAACTAATAGTGGTAACTCATCTAACCATATAGAGATAATTCACCAAGTTTCACCATCTTACCACCTTATCTGTCCGTTTCCATAGGGGGAACGGGATCTGACAGCTGAATTTAAACCCATCAGATTCCGTGCCCCCTATGATTTTGCAGAAAGGAAGGTCTCACAAACACCAAACTAATAGTGGTAACTCATCTCCCCATATAGAGATAATTCACCAAGTTTCATTATCTTACCACCTTATCTGTCCGTTTCCATAGGGGGAACGGGATCTGACAGCTGAATTTAAACCCATCATATTCCGTGCCCCCTATGATTTTGCAGAAAGGAAGGTCTCACATACACCAAACTAATAGTGGTAACTCATCTAACCATATAGAGATAATTCACCAAGTTTCACGATCTTACCACCTTATCTGTCCGTTTCCATAGGGGGAACGGGATCTGACAGCTGAATTTAAACCCATCAGATTCCGTGCCCCCTATGATTTTGCAGAAAGGAAGGTCTCACATACACCAAACTAATAGTGGTAACTCATCTCCCCATATAGAGATAATTCACCAAGTTTCATTATCTTACCACCTTATCTGTCCGTTTCCATAGGGGGAACGGGATCTGACAGCGGAATTCAGGCCTGTCAGATACCGTGCCCCCTATGATTCTGCAGAAAGGAAGGGCTCACATACACCAAACTAATAGTGGTAACTCATCTAACCATATAGAGATAATTCACCAAGTTTCATTATCTTACCACCTTATCTGTCCGTTTCCATAGGGGGAACGGGATCTGACAGCTGAATTCAGGCCTGTCAGATACCGTGCCCCCTATGATTCTGCAGAAAGGAAGGGCTCACATACACCAAACTAATAGTGGTAACTCATCTAACCATATAGAGATAATTCACCAAGTTTCATTATCTTACCACCTTATCTGTCCGTTTCCATAGGGGGAACGGGATCTGACAGCTGAATTCAGGCCTGTCAGATACCGTGCCCCCCATGATTCTGCAGAAAGGAAGGTCTATGGAAACGGACAGATAAGGTGGTAAGATGGTGAAACTTGGTGAATTATCTCTATATGGGGAGATGAGTTACCACTATTAGTTTGGTGTTTGTGAGACCTTCCTTTCTGCAAAATCATAGGGGGCACGGTATCTGATGGGGTTAAATTCAGCCGTCAGATACTGTTCCCCCTATGGAAACGGACAGATTAGGTGGTAAAATGGTGAAACTTGGTGAATTGACTATTTTGGGTGATGCATTACCAGTATTAGTTTGTTGAATGTATTTTTTTTGGAAAATAGGGAGTGGGAAGGTGACAGAACCTTTATTGTACATCACTTTGGATAAAAGTGTCTGCCAAATAACTGTAATGTAATGTAATGTACTGCTACTAATAACAATAATGTTAATTATTAATAATTAATTCACTTTATATATAGCGTTTTTCACACACACACACACACACACACACTCATATATACTGTGTGTGTATGTATATATATATACTGCATATATACATGTATCCATATACATATATATACACACACATATAAAATGCAAAAATATACTAATGCCAGATAAAGAAAATAACCGTAGCATCACGTATTTTGTAGCTACCACTAACGTTACCACTATTCGTAATACCACCATCATTAATACCCCACCACATCCTCTTCTACTCGTAGGAATAATAATGACAGTAGGCTACTAATAATAATATACTCAGACACGGTCAAAATAACTGTAGTATGACGTTTATTGTATATCTTACTCATAAACAGTCTGATCATGTTCATTGGGCTTCATATATATTTTATACAGTCGGTTATGTAACGTACTCGTTACAAGACTAAGTGAAGGAATGTTTTTACTAACCAAGTCACTGACACCATACAAACTGACGACAAAGCCACCAGAACACTTGCTGCTTTTCTGAACGTATTTCATTGTTTTATGTATAGGCTGACCTGCATATCGCGGCTTCTGATCTTAAGATATCCTAGTCGCAAAAGAACAAATCGCTTAAAACGTAGCCTATACAAACTGAGATTCACGTAAGTGGCACGAGCATTCCTCCTTGGGAGCGAGCTGATCTCAGGTCGCGCGCCCATTACGATATTTCCTGAAAAAATTGCGCAGCAACGCTAGGGGAAACATGATTTCGTGGGGAAACAGAATTCGACACAACACCGGCTCTATCTGGAGCCGTGGGATATTGCCACGGCTCATGGCTCTTAAATTGAGTCGAGTTGATCAGTTGGGTAGTATAGCTACTGTAGCTACGTATCTTTCTTTTAACCATTAGTAGTCATAATGAGCTGGGGCGATTATTAACTTCACAAAAGTGTGTGCAATATTGTTAGATCAAATTAAAATGTATTCTTACGTAGGTTCTAACTTGGCAATCAGAAACTGCGCGCAGCGCATTAACCACTGCTGAGTGTCTCGGGGGAGTGTCTCCCGGCTGTAGTAGAAAGCAGGCAGAGTCAGAGCCAGAGCTAAGAGCCAGAGCCGAGAGCCAGAGCCGTGAGCCGTGAGCCGAGAGCCAGAGCCATGGGTTAGCACGATTCACTCGAACTGGCGAGTCGACTCAGACGACTCAGCATAAAGAGTCGTTCAAAAATACCGATTCGTTCGCGAACTGCACATCACTAATTTCTTTCTACTCTGGACAGCACTCACAGCGGCTGTTTTGTTTCTCTCTCGCTACCTCTCACTCATACACACAAAACACGGTAGCTCAATCTGCTGCCAAGCCCCGTTTGAGTTTATAATAATGGGGCCAACAAACAAAAAATCATACGCTGTCCAAATAGTTACCCACGCCATGTCGGCTACTCCTTTTTACCGTTAGCCGTCAGTGTGTACAGGATCGGTTGTCGAAACCTACCTTTAGAATAATTTTGCTTGCGTCATAAATACCGTAGCCTACAGTTCCATTGGTGGTACTCACGAATTCCGTGGGAATTTCAAACATCTTCACAAAGTTAATTTGACTGTTGAACATTTTTGGTTATTTTATGATTATTATATTATTTTATTTCTATGACTGCCGATCGTGGTTCAATTTGGAAAGAGGAGGAGACGCATTTACACCACTTGATCGTGGCAAATGATCCATGTTGTTTATTTTGTCGATATGGATACTAAGAAAGGCAAAATATCAAATCGGTTGTCTAAAAAACTTACATCGGGGAGAATTCTAAAACCACAGAATGCCGGCAAGTAATGTTTGCTATAGGTCAAGGTAGCAAAAACCTAAAAAACTAAAACACCAGTGTGTAGGCTACGAGGCCCAAGAGAGAATGTCTGTTGTAGGGACATACATTGCAAAGGTAAACGTGTAGCATGCATCCGGGAGTGCGGGCACACTTCAGAAGGCCACCAGGGAAGGAGAAGATAATGCGGAGGAGTGAGGCGGCGCGACTGGGAAGGCTGAGCTACGTTTCGACAGTGGACAGAGACCGCAGCACTGCGTCTATGGAGGAAAGGCGGAGGCGGAGTTTCTGTGTTGGATTTATGACACTGGGCATCTCGGGATAGCGGGGGCTGTTTCTAATCATGGCTATTCCACTTTAATGAACTTAAGTCACTTGATTAATGCAATGATTCTATTGTATGTCTTTATTTGATGTTTGTTTGTGTTGTGGGTCTGCCCCACTGTCTATGTCTTTTTTGTTGTTGCTGGGGCTACAACTGAAGTTCCCGAAAGGGAAGTTATTCTATTCTATTGGCTACTACAACTCAACTATTTGACCCAAATCCCCCCTCCCTTTCTGCAGGAAATACCACATATAATTAGCAATATACCCTAAAACATAAATTCAACAATATTTTTTAAAAGTGACTTCATTAACCAACAAAATGTAGCTAAATAACTGCTCTCATCCACAGCTAGCACTGCTCACACTGAACGGTGTCATTCTGTTCTGTCGTTTTGTTTACAAAAAATATTCGACATATACAGGCCAGCAAGGGCAGTGTGAAAAAAGTAAACAATTGATACCTTACTTACCTTGTCAGAACATAAAATTTAGTTTTGTTTTAACATAAAAATACAGGAATTATCCACACCTTGCATGCAACGCAGAGAGTAGCTCTCCACGTCCCTGTCAGATACGCAGTTTTCATATACTATATAATTTTTTAAATTATAAAGTAGCCTGTGTATTTATAAATAAATAAAACTAGCTAGCTACTTGCTAAGCTAGACTGAAAAACGAACTATCAAAAAAACAAGGGACTATCAAGCTAGCTATAAAAAAATATATACCAAAAATAAATAGGCTACTATAAGTAGAATATTCAATAAAGCTCAACTGTAAGCTAGCTATACTATCACTCGCTCGCTCTATCTCCTGATTCTCCTCTCCACAGATCAACCACTGAGATTCGCTTTCATAGCTGCGGCGTAGGCTGCCCTCGCTCCAAAACTTCAGGGTGTAGCCACCAAACTATCGGTGGCTGTAAGCTGTACAGGTTTCTATTTTGTCACCGAGGGAAATACGTCACAGGAGGAAATTTCTGGCCAATCACAGATTGAACGTACAGTACCTAACACTTTACCATTAGAAACACTTTTGAGCCAGGTTCTTAAAGTTTATGCTTTTTTGCGCTGAATGCAATAATTTGTCAAGATTTGGACCAGGATCAATCAGTAATACTTAGAAAAAACCAAATATATCTCATCTAAAATAAGTGGTTTTAGTGCTTTGTTACCCATTAACAATATGCTATAAAAAAGAAAATGTCATTTTTCATTAAGTTTTATTCATTATTTTAGCTCAACCAAATGCAAACAGGCCCTTGTGAATTTGGTGAACTTGTAAGCGAATTTGGTGAACAAGAGAGTGTGCAGCTATCATCAACAAGCTAGAGTAATATTAGTCTATAATTAGTTCAAGGTTCCCTCAGGATAACACTTGAAATGGAATAAAAACACAAATTGCTTTACCAGGTGTCAAAATATTTTATTAATTTCACAATACTTTTCTTACTAGAAAGCCATTTTATATACATAAAAGGCGACAAGAGCCTGAAATATAAAATTAATAATAAATATACTGCACAGCAGTCTTTATAATGAAGGGAGATCTGAAGGAAAAGCCAGCAAGTCATCTGCCTCTTCCTGCAGTGCTTCAGCCTTTTCAGTCAACAGCATCTAAAACACACATACTGGAAATCAGAACCCAGACACAATAAAACACACTGGTGCGGCCTGTATTCAATCAACATTTGTCCTTAACCTTTACTTACAAGTAAATGCTAGCCTTAAAACCTTTCTTCACAAGCTCAGTTTGGGGAGTTAGTTTTGTGAGTTAGCTCAGTTTGGGGAGTTAGTTTGGTGAGTTAGCTCAGTTTGGGAAGTTAGTTTGGTGAGTTAGCTCAGTTTGGTGAGTTAGCTCAGTTTGGGGAGTTAGTTTGGTGAGTTAGCTCAGTTTGGAGAGTTAGTTTGGTGAGTTAGCTCAGTTTGGAGAGTTAGTTTGGTGAGTTAGCTCAGTTTGGGGAGTTAGTTTTCGTGGTTACTGAACTTTCCAAACTGTGTTAGTGAAGAAAACGATTCTTGCTCTTCATTTTTAGTCAAAGTTAAGGACAAATGTTGATAGAATCCCAGCCATAGTCTACAAATATAAAGTCTTTGGCGGGAATACTCAAATCTGGCCCTTTACTACAGGTTTTCATTCCTCCCTTTTAATCAGGGACTGATTTTGACCTGGGACACCAGGTAAGTGGGATCTCTGGCCAATCATCATAATAACATTATCAGAACAAATAACTACTAGGTAGGAAAGAAAATCAGAAGAACTACTTGACCTGAGCACCTGGTCTATAGTCCACATTACAAAACGTGCAAATGTCAAGGGTGTCAAAATCATGCCCAACTGAAAATCTGTGATAAATAGTTTTTCAGTTGGCAGCTCTGCCCTTGAGTTACTTACTTTTGCTGATGCCACAATCTGATTGGCTTGTCTGCTGGAGAGGTTCTGCATAGTCCGGACCAGCATGTGAGGGTCAGCATTAGCCAAATGGGCCAGCGTTTTGTAACCAGAGCTGTACAGTTGCTTGGCTCTACTCTGTAATGGGGATGAGACGACAGTCATGGGATTCCAGGGGAACTCCACCCAAAAACCATATCATCATTAAGTACATTGTGTATTACCCTCAGATAGAGGTCTGCATAACTGCGGGACTCCCGCGGGTCCCGACACAGTTTTTAGTGGCGCGGTTGTTTTTTATGTAGCTGTAGGCAGGAGCAGGTGGTCACGTTAGAATGCTGCGGGTATGATAACCAGTTTCAGTTGCGTTTACAGACAGGCCCTAATGACAACAGCAGACTGGCATTAGGATAAGTTAACTAAAATAATCATTTGCATCTAGGCTGCACAATAAAACTCACAAACAAAATTCCCCTATAAAATTAGGTAGAATAAAGGCTGTATTATTAACAACACTTAATTTTAAAATGCGCCTTTGGAGAGGGCATTTAGTGTGTGTGGGCGCATTCCGGAGGAGAAACAGACCGTGCTGAAACCATCATCAGTGAGTGACATTCTTTTCATCCTCTGGAAACATTACCTATGTCATTATGTTTCCGTTACCATTAAACTGATTTTAGAGCTACAAGACGCTTCAGTTTGCTTTCATTTTGTTAACTATGTGATATCCTGATTTGATTGTGTAGGCCTATAGCATAAAAAACCCCCGCCAGAGATGAACGGTAAACAGCAGTATAGGCTAAAGCTAAAATGGCTTACAATCTATTTAATTTTGCAGCCTATACTACTACCTCATTTTATATGGATTTTTATTTTATTTTAACGTGACCATTTTATTGTATATTTATTAGGAATTTGAGTTATCCATGCCGTAGCCTGTTATTGCTGCTGTTGCAGAAAGTGCAACTAAAACCGTTCTGTTTTGAAATAAACGTTACTTCATAAAACTAAATTGTCTTTTTTGTGCCAACATTTCAATTTAATTTAACTCTGTTAATAACGGGGCCAGTCCACCTCATGTAATAAAAAATTAGTTTATTTGCGAATCGTTATCCTAATGACATCTTATTGCTATGAAAAACTTTGCACTATACGAGCCATAGTTTTTACGCACGGTTTATGGCTACAAATAAACGACTTGGTTATTGCATTACATTTTCATCTATACATTATCTAAGTGTACATGTCAATACATTCTATATGTCGGGGAAGCGAGGATGAAGTAAAAATCCAGCAGTATTCTATATTCTGAATCCAGCAGTGTCAGCACTCAATTGCCCTCGTAAAAATGCCCAGCACTCTCAATACTCAACACAAGCGGTATCGCGTGCTGAAACCCCTCACTCAACCATACATTTAATTATATTTAATGGATTTAATTTCATAATAAGTTTTATTTCAGGAAAACAGTCAATTGGAATAATTAATTGGAATCACACATTCATTGATGAACGTAGGTTCACTGTTTATAATTTACAAAAAGAAAGAAGACATTTAAACATTAAATTGAAATTACCAGAAAAGAGAGAGAGAGAGCGATAAGCCAGAAATTGCCAGTAGTACCCTCCTCCAGCACAAAGGGAACAAAGTTGTAAGAATGCCAAGGACCAAGGGAAAACTTGTCTCAATCTGTAGACTCCACTGCCCAGCGTGACACTCAGAACTTTCACGGCTCCAAAAACTCCACAGCCCCCACTCAAATTCAGCGCCACTACCAACTCAATAACTAACTCCAACTGATCCAACTACAACTCCTTCGGCCTCCCTCGAAGTACCTTACCCAGCAGGGAGGGGATGAGGTGTGAAAAATGGGGGGGGGGGGCATCCTTTATGCAAGACTGGCTCATCTGAAAGCAGAATTTTTAATTAAGAAATGAACTGTCTTATGTTGTTCAAAACCCCATGATATTATTATTAAAAGATCCAGGGCTTTAACAACTTTCTAATGACAATAAACAACCCTGGGTCAGAACAAACAACTCAGATCAATAACTGAGAACCTCTAAAAATAAAAGATTTTGCTCATGCTTTTAACAACGATTACAATCATTAGATTTGTGCAAATTATTACCGTCCATGTGAAAATACCAGTGGTACCACCTGTTATTCGATTGAATCTGGAGGTAAAAAGGTAAATTACAAACGGGCAGGCCCCTCACAACCATTATCTGCATAGACATTTAGACTTTCAATTGATTATTTATATTAAATGTTGCAGATTGGCATTCAACATAAAATCAAAAGGGAAAGCTTAGAAAGATATTCTAAGCCACGCTAAATACTTTCCTGTTCTGTCTTTCTTTAGAGGTAATACAACTCTTACAGTATGATGACCTCCTAGATTGTATAGACAGATAATGAGCTCAGGACATTTCCTTTGATGTGTGTGTGGTGAGAGAGAGAGAGAGAGAGAGAGAGAGAGAGAGAGAGAGAGAGAGAGAGAGAGAGAGAGAGAGAGAGAGAGAGAGAGAGAGAGAGAGAGAGAGAGAGAGAGAGAGAGAGAGAGAGAGAGAGAGAGAGAGAGAGAGAGAGAGACATATAAGTGTCAGGCAATAGGATGTTAAGGGGATGCGAACTTGCCTATGGGATTTTAAGGGGATGCGGCGGGTTTGCGGGCGGGTTTCGGACAAGGTCTTGCGGGAGCGGGTGGGTTTCGGCGACAATATATGTGCTGCGGGCGGGTGTGGCATGAAAACAGCGGGAGCGGGTGGGTTCAGAATGACTAAATCAGACCCGCGCAGACCTCTACCCTCAGAATAATTTAGGTGACCCTTGTTAAAACCAAATATAGAATCTGTATCTGCAAAAATAGTTTGCAGTGACTGTACTGTTCGTTGCATCTGTGAGGTGAAGCAGAGCCACGTTGATGGGAGGACTGCATACCTCCAGGACTCCGGCGACCTCCATCAGGGGAATGAGCTCTGGCTGCACACAGTAGGTGAGACGACGGGTCAGCTCCGTCAGGAGCGCCTTGTACGCCCAGAACTCCTCCAGCTCCTGATTGGAAGAGAGAGACGCAGCGACATCACCAATGACACGCCAACGTAGACTACTTCCTGGTTCTGGACAGGGAAGTATAGGAATAAGGTAGTTGTGATGTTACCTTATGAATAGAAAACAGAGAGGAGAGCGCTCAAAACAGACAGCACAAACAGAAGAGCAAGGTCGATGAATGCTGTCTTGTCGTAGGGATTTTAGGGGATAGGGGGTAGGGGATAAGAGGGCATACCTCTGTGAAGTGCAGAACACAGGAGCTGAATGCAGAGGCAGAGCTAAGCAGGTTCTGAATGAATCCCCTGGGTAGCTGGAATCTGTCAGACACACTCCACAGGTCTGTCTCCTTCAGCAGAGAGAACAGCACCATGGCCAGGTACAGCCTGTTCACTACCACTGTGTCTACTGCCTGTATGTAAGAGAAATATATTGAGAGTTTTTAATAGGAGTCAAAAATTTAACACTCCTCTTCCTGTACTCATCACGCTACCATGGTAACAAACACATATCAGCACTGACAAAGCACATACTTTGTCCTTGCTGATATTCTCATAAGCTAAGGCACTCTATCAGTGCAGCTATTCTCATAAATGGATGCAGTCCAGGACAAAGACAGCTGTATACAGATTGACAGCGCACCCACACCTTTTTCACACTTTGACCGGCCGCCTTCCGTGCCACAAAGCTCTCGGGCACACCTAGAGTGGCTGACATCTTCTGCTCTACGGCAGACAGCATGGAGAACTGGAAGATAAAAATGATTACAAAGTATAATTATTTACCTCACACAGGGCGGGACACAAATACTTTGCAGTATGATGGTGTGGAAAATAACTCCCTCTATGAAAAATGGAGATAACCATACAAGTCTACTGAAGAATATGGGTTTATACAAAATATCTAGTGTCACATATTATTTAGAATCTTCAATAAGATTTAAAGACCCTGTGTAATTAATTATATAATACATAAACTAGGCTATGATATTCAGCATGTTTTTATATGGTTGGGATTTCAAATTATAATGATAATTTTTTATCCTGAAAGCAACTAAGTTCTTATACGGTCCTCTACAGAAGAATTTTGCATTGTTCCCCTGAAGACCGTGTTTCTTGCATAAATGGTGATTTCCGTTTTAACCAAACAGCAGTGTGTCAATTAGAGAGCCACCAACCAGAATTGGACTAGATGTGAACATACATACAGCTATCACGTTTACATTTTTAAAAATTATTTTCCTGAATATAAATGTGAAAAAAAGTATAAATATTTATCTTGTGGCTTTAATGAACACTTAAAATGTAAGAAGAGTCATTACAACAAAAAGTAATCTGTTTTCTTTAGCTATGTGGAAAAAAATAAATTCGACGAACAAAGAAATAATTTATTAATTTTCTTAATAATCTTAAGACTTTCTTTAAAACGTTTTTATGAACATTCTGGCATTCACAAATGTTTTCTTACTTGGGAATTCTTCTTGGGCAGAACAGAAGCGCAGAATGCAAACATCAGTTAATCCCGAAATGTTTGTAAAAACGTTTTAAAGAAAGTCTTAAGAACAAATTTGTTTCATAGTGATTGGTGAATGAGACCCAATGTCTCCTATCAAAGAACCACAAATAGTTATCCATAATGAAGTTTGATATTTAATCACTATACTTTCAAGTGATTCTATGTGTCAAGTGAAATATGATTAGTTACAAATACGACTTAAATGTATCGAGACGTTTGATTCTGGCACTTCTTTTTACGGTGGTAAAAATGAGAAAGCCTTTCAGTTGATTCCAAAAGAGAGATGTTCTAGGAGCACCACTGGCTCACCTGCCTGAAGTAGATCATCCAGTTAGGTTTGCACTGAGAGACCATGTCATACGGTGTTACCAGGTAGACTAGGTGAAGAAAACTGTTCAGCATCAGACACTCCAGACCTTTTGATAAGTCTTTGTACAAGATGTCACTGTAGGTCAAATCAATCGAGCCTGCAGGTTAAGAAAAAAACAGGCACATCTGAAATGATGGAAAGCCTAGACAAGAAGTCCCCGTATTCTCATACCAAGCTATGTGAATACAGTAAGCTTTTACTAACCAGTATAGCACCACAATATTGTTAGTTATAAAGTTTGAGTGCATAATACTGCCCTACAAAAAAGAATAAATGTTCTGCACAGTGAAGCCATACAGTGAACTATGGCGAAAGATCCACTTTCCATCAGTGAATCACTTTTGAATCCCCAGTGGATAAAAGAGTTGTCCTCTGTCCAGGTAGGTGTGTCACCTTTGTAAGTGGCTCTTCCCAGCTTGGTGATAGTTAGAACAGTGCCATTTCCCGGATGAGTAGACGATGCTGAAACCAACCCTTTCTGAATGAGGAAGTGCACAGAATCCTGTGTAATGTCCCAGAGACTTTTCTCCAGGGAGATGTGAGCCTCCTGCACGGCGAGCAGGGTGGCAGACATTAACTCCCCAATTTCCTCCGCCGTTTTTGTTATCTGGAGAGAAGTGGCCAAAAAATCAGATTGACAAAATCAGTCTCCCTCAAACCATAAAAGTGGAACCAATAAGCAAAACCCTTGTGTTCGGTTTGGGTCAAATCGACTGGTTTAAATTTTTTTTGTAAAAGAAGAATGACAGAGATGAATTTCATAACCAGTGATTCAAATTTGGTTCTTGTTTTGGGGTTCTATTTGTTGTTCATCATCAGTATTATTTGCTTTATGTCTTTTTTCCTACATGGTTTATTTGAATATAATAAGATAAAGATGAAAAATAATTTAGAATGTCAGCTCAAAACAATAAATATCAATAATCTACTGCATAAAACCCTTGTTTTCACAGACGCACATGATTTATACCCAACGGATTTTACAGTGCACAATATTCACAAAGAATGAATGACACTTTCATTGTTAAATGTGATTGAGCAGAGGGAAATGGCTACCATGTCCCAAATATTGAGCATTTTAGCATTAATTTTATTTCTGTATTGCTCTAAAATCCAAATGTCCTGGGTTCATTTGTCCATTTGTGGTCTAAAGTAAGAACATACACTTCAGGTAGCTCCACAGCAGCTTCTACAGTATACCCATTTTTGACAGCCCTAAAATATATTCATACAACAGTGTGAAATGCGCCCTGCGGTACGTATGCAGCCTGTGTGTGCTGCAGGTCTCCTGGCTGTGGACTCTCACACTCAGGCCGATGACCGACAGGATAAGGCTCTGAATACCCTTGCCATCGTCATGCATGAGGTTGCTGTAACACTTCTCCATTGGTGCAGACACCAGCTTTTGTGCCTGAAAACAGAGATGATATACACAGTGCTGCTTAACGGCCACTCTGAACAGTGTCTCTGACACATTTATCAATTATAATCCACATTTCCACAGTGACAGTCAGGCCACCCAAGTCGAGTTGAAAGCTCAAGTGAGAGTGCGCCTTAGGCCGATGACTCATATTGGTCAGGTTGCTTATGGACCATCATGTAGTGCTTTAAGTGGCAAAATTGATTTCTAGAGTGTTTATTATTGCATAGGTAGGGCTAGTACACCCTTGAGACACGGATTTCATGCAGTTTCTTTACCATGAGCTTGTCCTTCTCCTGTAGAATCAGGATGCTCTCCCCTGATGTGTCAATGCCTGCTCGTCCCGCCCGCCCCACCATCTGCTTATATTGGCTCCTCTTCAGGAAGTTCGTGGCCACGTATGGAGACCGCAGGATCACCCTGCCGATGCCACACAGAGCACTTAGACCAAAACGAACCGACAATTTTACAAACAGGGATGTGGTTTTTATTTATTTTATTCTGATTAATCAGGAAACAGATTTCCAGACCCTAAATGTCTCAACCAGAAGCAGAGGACACATCAAGAGCTTTGTTACTCTGACAACTTCTAGCGGGAGCAAACGTTCAGCCATAAAGTGAAATACTATTGGTCCCCAGACACATTTAGCGTCTGAAATCAGTAATAACATCCCAGAGTAAACTGCGGTGCATTTGATTTATTTAGAACTTGTATAGTCTACTATAACTATATTCCCAGATTATTCTGGGAATTCCCAACTATCCTCAGATTCTTTATGTGTTGAGCCCCATGAGTTTTTATTACTAATAATAACAATAATAATAATAATCATCATCATCTTTATTTGTATACAAACCCCAATTCCAAAAAAGTTGGGACAGTGTATAAAATGTAAATAAAAACAGAAAGCAATGATTTGCAAATCCTTTTTGACCTGTATTCAATTGAAAACAGTACAAAGACAAGATATTTAATGTTTTAACTAATCAACTTTATTGTTTTTTGGTAAATATATGCTCATTCTAAATTTTCTGCCTGCAACATGTCCCAAAAAGGTTGGGACAGGGGCATGTTTACCACTGTGTTACATCATCTTTCCCTTTAATCTTTTGTGAACTGAGAACATTAATTGTTGTAGTTTTGAAAGCGGAATTTTTTCCCATTCTTGCTTGATATAAGACTTCAGCTGCTCAACAGTTCGAGGTCTCCGTTGTTGTAATTTGCTCTTCATAATGCGCCACACGTTTCCAACGGGAGACAGGTCTGGACTGCAGGCAGGCCAGTCTAGCACCTGCACTCTCTGACTACGAAGCCATGCTATTGTAACATGTGCAGAATGTGGCTTGGCATTGTTTTGCTAAAATAAGCAGGGATGTCCCTGAAAAAGACATAGTCTAGATGGTAGCATATGTTGCTCCAAAACACATATGTACCCTTCAGCGTTAATGGTGCCTTCACAGATGTGCAAGTTATCCATGCCATGGGCACTAACACACCCCCATACCATGACAGACGCTGGCTTTTGAACCTTGCTTTGGTAACAATCGGGATGGTCCTTTCCCTCTTTGGTCCAGAGAACACGACATTATTTCCAAAAACAATTTGAAAGGTGGACTCGTCAGACCACAGCACACGTTTCCACTTTGCGTCAGTCCATCTCAGATGAGCTTGAGCCCAGAGAAGTCAGCAGCGTTTCTAGGTGTTGTTGATATATGGCTTCCGCTTTGCAGTCTTAACTTGCATTTGTAGATGCAGCGACGAACTGTGTTTACTGACAACGGTTTTCCAAAGTATTCCCGAGCCCATGTGGTTATATTCATTACAGAAGCATGTCGGTTTTTAATGCAGTGCCGTCTCAGGGATCGATGGTCACAGGCATTTAATATTGGTTTTCGGCCTTGCCTTTTACGCACAGTGATTTCTCCAGATTCTCTGAATCTTTTAATAATATCATGGACTGTAGATGCTGAAATCCCTAAATTCCTTGCAATCATGCGTTGAGAAACGTTGTTCTTAAACTGTTTTATACCCAGCCATGATAGCATCACCTGTTACCTATTCACCTGTGGAATGTGTTTTCTGAACATTCCACAACCTTCCCAGTCTTATGTGGCCCGTCCCAACTTTTTTGGAACGTATTGCAGGCATCAAATTCTGACTTTTTCAAAAATCAATAGTTGATAAGGTAAAACATTAAATATCTTTTCTTTGTACTTTTTCAATTAAATATATGTAAAAAAGAATTTACAAATCACAGCTTTCTGCTTTTATTTGCATTTTAAATACTGTCCCAACTTTTTTGGAATTGAGATTTGTATAAATAATATATAAATTCTGTTTTCCTATTTCTATTTTTTGTCTTAAAAAATCAATGGCATTGGGGAATTACTGCCAATTAATGTGAACAAAAAATGGTGGATAAAACTGGTATTGGGGTTATGGGCCCACCAGGGTCCTACCGGCGGGCGGGCAGGTTGACCCCGGCGGCCAGCGTGGAGGTGCAGGTGAGGAGACAGAGCGTGCCTGCCATGTAGGCCTCCTCCACCAGGCTCCTCTCATCCCCCGTCAGGCCGCTGTGGTGGTAGGCCAGGCCGTATGGAATGGTCTTCTGCAGGACGGGGCACAGGGACCCATTACCACTGGCCCTCAGCACCTTGAGCAGCGCAGCCTTCTCCCCCTCTCGGTGCTGCACGTACTCCCTGAGTGAGTGGGGAGAACAGGAAGATGAGTCCCCGTCCTGTGCAGATCATTTCCCTCTGTCCATATCATAACCTCATCCTTTATGAACTAAAAGGCTAAACTCATGCGAGCATAACCTCATCCTTTATGAACTAAAAGGCTAAACTCATGCTAGAATAACATCATCCTTTATGAACTAAAAGGCTAAACAGTTTAAAGTAGGAGGAATTTGTGTGGTAAAACAGTTTAAAGCAGTGGGGTGTGTGTGGTATAACAGTTTAAAGCAGTGGGAAATGTGTGTGGTATAACAGTTTAAAGCAGTGTGGAATGTGTGTGGTATAACAGATTAAAGCAGTGGGGTGTGTGTGGTATAACAGTCTAAAGCAGTGGGATGTGTGTGGTATAACAGATTAAAGCAGTGGGGTGTGTGTGGTATAACAGTTTAAAGCAGTGTGGAATGTGTGTGGTATAACAGTTTAAAGCAGTGAGGAGTGTGTGTGGTATAACAGTTTAAAGCAGTGGGGTGTGTGTGGTATAACAGATTAAAGCAGTGGGATGTGTGTGGTATAACAGATTAAAGCGTGGGGTGTGTGTGGTATGACAGTTTAAAGCAGTGGGGAATGTGTGTGGTATAACAGTCTAAAGCAGTGGGGAATGTGTGTGGTATAACAATTTAAAGTAGTGGGAAATGCACACATACTTTTTCAGGTACTTGCAGATCATTAGCGCCACATTCTCACAGTTCTTCTTGGTGGGACAGAAGACCAAGCAGGAGTGTGCTGGTATCACCTCTGTCACCAGGGCGATGATGTGATCCGGGTCCATCTTCTGCATGCTGCTGGAGTACTGCAGGAACACATCATCATAAAGGAGCATAAAGAGAGGCGAAACTCCCATAATACATCTGGACGCACTGGTGGGTTGTGAGAGGGGTTCAGGTAGGTCACAAGGTACACATGAAAAAAATAACTGGTATATAATGCATATACTGTATATAATCAACACTCATTCACACCATTAAAACTAAAGGCGTGGCCAGACTTGGCACTGACAGGGTCCAACCTGGATATCTAACCACGGAGCTCATCCACACACTGGAACAATGCCTTAACAGGATGAGCCATGCAGCGGTTTTTGCATGTGGTAGAAATGTTTATATTCCTTATTTGGCGTTAGGCAACATTTTAATAAGGGGCGGGTCACAGAAAATGTATCTCCTCGTAAAGTTGGTTGTGGGTCCAGAGAGTTTGGGAACCATGTTCCTAGATGTTTAAAGATGCACAGAGCCACAAGGTACGGATACATTCATGTATTTATTCATCTCAAACTTGTGCGAAATGAGTCCCTCTTAAAACCGCAAGTGATAAAAATGTAGTCTCAAAATTAGTGTTCACCTTGAAGTTTAAAGGTCGTGACAGTCTGAAGCACTGTTCTTCCTTTGGGTCGATCTCATAGATGGAATCATTCAGTTTCACATACTCTTTCAGTTGGACCTGGATATAAGACAAAAGCCATTTATCAAAACAACACTGTTGGATAACTGCCAACCTACGCAAAAACAAAAGGTCATCAGGTCTCTCTTTAACAGGCCCATAGAAGCACTGGGGAAATCCAGTACTGGCTTCAATTGCCAGTATCACCTCACTGACTGCAATAAACCCAAGGGCCATCCGCTGAATATAAAATTCCAAGTGTGTGCCCAAAATAGTTTTGATATCTTCTACTGAAATACATCGGTGGACATGTTTTTTTAAGACAACACTAAAAACAACCCATTTTTATTTTTATTTTAAGCGAAGTTACGGATCAAAAAAGGATATCCACTAAGTTTTCTTTTTTATGCTTAATCAGTCTGTTATTTGCTTGTGGACTGTCAGTCCAATTTGTTTTAATTTATGATCCTTTGTTAGAGAAAGTAACAACTTTGAAAAACTGTAGACTAGGGGATTTCTAATCTAACCAGACAAGGTATAGATGTAGACTTCTGTTCTACCCCAGCACTAAAACACCTCATTCAACAAACAAATTACTAATTTTCCTCAACGAAGCCCATGCTAAACAGAGTTGAGGGTTTTTTCTGGGCTAGAACAAAAGCGTGCACCCACCCATGCCAACCCTTCTCAGATAAGATTGGACACCTCTGCAGTATGCCATTGCAAATAGAAGAGATCAAAATTCCATACAGGTCTGAAGTCGTTGGTGTAATTGTCTGCTTTCAGGAATTCCTTCAGGTCCTCAACATTACTGAGAGTGGCACTCATTCCAATAATCTGTGTTGATTCTGTCAAAAAAAGTTATAATCATCAAACATTTTAATTAAATTGAGATAACACTCACAAATGCCACACAAAAAAAAACAGTACACCACAAAACTCAAGATGAGCTGAAACGGGACAACATATTCTAAATGACAACAAATAACTTTTCACAGTGCTGCAGTCGAAAGACTTGCAACAAAATTTTAACTAATTTAACAAAGATTGAGTCGGACTTACTGCTGGTGTACAGCACTTTTGCCAGAGTCATTTCCAGGACTGCCCCTCTATTCCCCTCACCCAGCATATGCAGCTGAAAAAAAAACAGAGAAATGTCCAACGCGCCCTTAAAAAAGACCATCCTGCATGCATGTCCTAAACCTCAGCAAATCAGCAAATATGCAACTAGATCTTTACAACTATCTTCTTAAGCAGTAAGTCAAGCTTTGGTCTGGCTTCAGTCAGCAAGACTGATCAGGACAAATCACTACAATTTTTTCATCGCCACATTGGTTTCCAATACAGTGTAGACCCAATTAAAATTTTTAATTGATTACATAAAAGGCATTACCTGGTCTATTACCACAGTACATTAGTGAGCTTGCAATGCCTTACAGCTCTCTAAGAGTGCTCAGCAGTTCTCAGCAAACCTCAATGGCTGTTCCAGAGTCTAGTCTGAAAACATATGGGGACATAGCCTTCTCAGTTAAGGCCCCTAGACACTTTAGCCTTCCGCTAAAAACTAGAACTGCTGGGTCAGTGTCATGATTAAAACTAATTTGAAGACTAATTTTAATAAGTTTGCGTTTTTGCAGGGTGTCAAATTTTCACTTTTCCTGGGTTGGGTTTTATTGAGGTTCATTGTATTGGAGTGAGCGGCAGCAAACATCTATAAATATCGTCAAATCACACAGAAACTATCTAGATGGATAGATAACACCCAGGGTAAGTGGGGAAATAGGTTATAATGTGTTTTAGGGTGAACTGCCCCTTTAAGGTATTCAAGATATTGAATACTCAATAATAGGTACCATCCAGGATTCCAAAACCATTGTCCTTGTACCCACTGCAGCTATACAGATTTGGTATCAGTGCCTCGGTTTTAGGCAAGCCTGCACTCCTGCTTTCCAGGAGCTTTGTATTCATGGGTGTGATTTTCTTAATCAATCAGGAAATACTGATTTTCAGGACCTAAATGTCTCAACCAGAGGCAGAGGACTTGTCATAAGCTAACAGAGATAAACAACTCTGACACACTGATGTTCAGCAGATAGGCATTTCCGTAATACATTTTTGTACTCGGTTCGCTTTTTTTTACCTCGTCCACCACCAACAGGCCGATGCTGTCCAGCCGGCCAGTTTCCACCAGGGAGTTGACCAGGCTGTGGCCCTTTTCGATTGTGGCGATGTACAAGGACTTTTTAGTCCTCCTCTTGACCGGTGGGAACCTGCCTTTGCTGCCTGCGTATTCTTCCACCAGGAAGTGCAGTTCCAGGCCGAAGGCAGCCAGGCCTCGCACCTGCAGAAGGATACACTTTAACCAGCACCTTACACCTGTGGAAGGATACACTTTTAAACAGGGCCTTCTACCCATGGAAGGATACGCTTTAACCAGGGGCTTGCACCTGTGGAAGGATACACTTTAACCAGGGCCGTTTAGAGCAGTGTTATCCTATCTTCTCCTGCACTAGGGAGACGAGCTTCTGTTTAAAGCCCTGTGTTACCCTACCCCCTCCTGTACCTGTACCAGAGATTAATTTATGTATAACAGCACTGTGTTATCCTACCTTCTCCTATACTAGGAAGATGAGCATATGTTTAACAGCACTGTGTTATCTTACCTTCTCCTGTACTAGGGAGATGTACGGAAGGACCAGGAGTGCGTCTTTCTTTCTGCACAACAGCTCTTTGAGGATCAGAATTTCTGCCACCAGGGTCTTCCCTCCACTGGTCGGCAGGGAGTAGATCAGGTTCCTCCTCTGCTTCACCGAGTCCAGTGTCAGACAAGTCTTCTGCCATTCTGAAAGACGGATGGGTGTTAACAGAAAGCTAGCCTCACGCGACAGGCTTATATACGTTTCTGTTGTACACCTGGTGAAAGCAATGCAGTTCAGAGTGATAAATCTGCACACTTTTCACTCACATCAACTACTTCACAATGGCTAAGCTGGCATGTTCCTGGAGTGACTGCTGCTGCTACAGTAAGTGCTGCTCTCAGACAGTAAGGTGAGTGTCTTCAGATCTCTCCATATGTGACTGTCTGGGTCACATGGAGACTCTGGAGGCCCCAGAATGCAGTTAATAAGCAAATGCTCTTATTTAGACATGACATCATGTGGTATTGCATCCAAAAAGGACTTGAAACTATCAGGTAAAATCTAACAAATTATGACTCTCTGGGGGAGATTGGAAATATTTCAGCCCTTATGCACAAAATCCTCTCATACCATTTAAAAAAAACTATATATAGATGCAATAATATAAATTTCCCCACTTAAAATTAGTGTGAGATAATTTTGTTCCAAATTTCCTAAGATGTGTAATTAAATATTAAATATATTACACCAGAGTGTAGTGTAACTAAAGTTTGTGTACAGCGAGTGCTGTAAATTAAGACATTGTACTAGAGTGTGGTGTAATTAAAGATATTGCACCAAAATATGATGTAAAGATATTATACCACAGTGTAGTGGACAACTGTTTACCATACAAGTCCTGGATTCCTCGCAGCCTTGAGATGAGGTCCTTTACTTTGCTAGGGAGGCCAAAGAAGGGACCAAGGTCCGTCTCCTTGGAGATGGACTCCATTGCATGTGCGGCAATGCTGATCTCCTTGGTAACCACTGCCTCTTTCTGAAACGTGGTCCTGGACATGAGGGATGAGGATGCAGTTGCGTTCCCAGCCATGGCTCTCTTCAACTGCTCCGTCATGCTTCTCCTTGACCTGAGGACTGGGTCCTCATCTTGCCTCTGCTTTTTCCTCTTGGGGGTGACACATCTCTCTCTGATTTTCAACACAGGTGTGGAGACAGCACACCTTTGGTCCTGCCCTGCCCTATTCACAACTTCCTGCTGAAATGCAAGCTGGGAGCTTGGAATATCCTCAAACGACTGGTCCCTTAAACTAGAGACAAAGGTAGAATCACTTAGGTCTTCTTTACGTTGATCTTTTGCTGCCTTCAATGCAGTGAAGTCTGGCTCAGGGTGCTCAGGTTGTTTTTCGACACCTGTGTGCTCTTCAAAGGCAGGCTCTCTGTCACTTGTACAGTCAGTGCAGGGCCCCTTCATTTTCAGCTCCAAATCATCCATCTTAGCCAAGAAAGAGCTATCACCGACAATGCTGTCATAGTCCCCAAATAGATCTTCATTGTCACTGTAGCACTGAAGGGGCTGAAAAAGAGGATGAAACATCAGTGGTAAATGTCATCATGCTGTACGCTGAATGTAAAATGCAGGCTACAATCAGGGTTTGATGACTGGTCAGTAATTCCACTCACCTAGCATCTCAGGTCCAAATCAATACCTGACTGGGGGGGATTGACCCACAGTTCTCCTGGCATTGAGGGTCAGATTTGAATATCCCAGGGCAACATAATTCTAATTCATATGTCAAAGAACTGCATCCCAGACCACATAATTTTTGATACAGCAATTTTTTTTATTTATTACAGCCAATCTCTTGGTCAATTATGGTCGTTGAAATTGTAAACTTGTGTTTCAATTCTAGATATATATTTTTTCCTAAAGTTATCAAAATAATGCAGGTTTGCCTTTTTTTTTTGACGTTTCCATTTAATTTGTTATGTTAGTGTCAGTGAACAAGTGTCCAAACTTTCAGTAATTAGGACTGATTTCACCTGTTATTTAATTTCATGAATCAAAAAATGTAATCACATTACAAGCAAATAATTTGCCATCCAGCACATTGCAAAATAATTAGTTGATATGACAGATTAAAGGTTCATGGACGTACATATAGACATTTATTCTTCATGGCATGCAATAGCCTACGGTGTCTTCCAAAATGTGTCTTAAAATTTAATAATTCTTCAATAGACACCATGTGTTTAGTTACAAACAATCAACACTTCATTACAATCAAAAATGTTTCAAATTGTGGTTACGAAAACCAGTATGCACCGCGTGTTGAGCACGACAGAGTTTCAGAGCCCCTTACTGGGATATTGTGATTTGGGTTTGAAAACAATACCAATAGATATTGTTGTGTTACGGTTAGTGTTTACCTCGGTGAACTTAAGTTCAGTTGCAGCTATAGGTCTGTCTTTCTCTTCTGTACCACCCTGGCGAGGAAAGCACTGCTCGTCAGTTGAGGTTCCCCTCTTCATAGCTGGTGCGAGAGGATTTCTCAGGGAATCCCTTGATCTTTTGCGAGAACTAACGCGTTTTATTTTGATTTCGCAGTGCACAGTATTGCTACTCATTCTTCCACCCAAGATGTGTTGATTATACCAAAAATAATTACCATCCTCCGGTTATATTAAATAACTAAGTTTTATCATGCACTTTTACAAAAGATGAACTTAGCTGCTAGGTAAATCCACGCACAGTTCAACACGAGCTTTGACTGTTAACGTTGGTAGCTAGCTATAAATACTACAAAAACGTTTCGTTAACTACTTCTCTTTTCCACATTATAAAATCTACTGGGTGGTCGTGTCATTGAGATTAGTCTGAAATCCATTCCTGTTCACATTTCTCCAGCTACCAAGCCATGTAGCTAGCGACCAAAATATCACATTCTAAATCATACAAACGTTAGGCTAGCTCATTGGCTAGAAAACATAACGTAAGCTAGTTAAGACGGTATTCGTGCGTGTTTTACTGCCGTTCGTAAAATTTAACTTGTAAACACACACTTCCACATTTATTCCATAAAAAAGTTTAACCGAAGTGTTAGCGGTTGGTGTGAGCCAAACACAACAGAACTGTTCTTACGTATAACGTTACAATTCTGAAGAAACAGACAAGCTATTTAAACAGAAGGAACCAATGGGGAACGAGGTCACATAGTCACTTTAAATACCGTACGGGCCGAAAACGTATGTTAACAAGCATTCATGTTATTCAGACTTATTTCATATTTTAATTATAAAATAGAATAATATAATATATATAATATGTATGCCATTGTTAACTCAAATAACGGCCGCAATTTTACGTTTGTTTGTATGTATAGGAACGTTATTTTAAAGGTTCAGTTTCACGACGGGACAATACTCGAGGATGCACGCAATGACAAAGAGGAAAGAGGCTCCCTTTCTGAGACCTGCGAATAACTTGAAACTAAGTGCTGAGGTGCATTGCTTAGAAGATGTTTGCAGTTAGAGGTGGTCGGTTTGCTCGGCATATTCTTTCACAGCATACGGCAAAACATTCAACTACTGTAACAGGTACCCCTCATGAATTATGGTTTATTTAAAGCAAAGGTTACAAACTAGCTAACTCGTCACTTATTATTCTACCGCGAATTAATGGTAGCTAACGTTACTACAATATCAGTCATGTAGCGTCATTGCTAGTTATAATGTTTTTTTAGGGTTGTATATTTCTCTCTCTTAGGGCAGTCATTCCGAAGCCTCTCCAGTATGACACCGGAGATCCGGAAAAGCGAGGCCGATATGGTAAGACATTCAAAGGCAACCTACATGATGTCTGGGAGGTGGGGATTTTAATAGAAGTTTAAAGGGACATAGGATGGTTTCATGCAGGATATGGTGTTAAAGATTTCTTCATATAAAAAGGTGCTAATGTAGTGGATGTCGTGATATCTAAGTATTCCTCAAGGGTTTTCACAATGCTGTAAACCGAAAACATCCATTATTTTCAAGGTGAAGTAATGTAATGTTATTGCTGTCACTTTCCTAAGTTGGATGTAAGCTTGCAAGATTTTCTGAAAGTGCAAAACATTTCTAACTTCTCTACGCAGCCCATTAAGATGGAGAATCCTTTCAAGGAACCAGAGAAGGGTTGCATTCTCTGCAATATCACAGTGGATTACAAAAACGTGCAGGTCTGCTTTAGTTTCATTACAGCCTTTGAAGACAGACTTGTATTTTTTGATTCTCAGTTTTGTTGCCATTTTAATATCATCTTGAATTCACGTCTCTTCCATTTCAACACCTTTCTCCTACAGCTGCTATCTCAGTTTGTATCACCACACACAGGTCGCATTTATGGCCGGCACATAACCGGTAGGGCTTTTATTTTTTCTGTTCTGTATTATGTTACTTACTGGAAGATAATATTGTTATAATGAATAGAGGGTATTACTTTTCCCTTCCAGGGCTGTGTAGTCGGAAACAGAAAGACATTTCAAAGGCCATAAAGAAAGCTCAACACATGGGTAAGCTGGCTTTGCCTGTCATGTAGAAGTGGACACTTTGGCTGTGTCCGAATACGACCCCTACACCCTTTTGAGGGCGCATATTTGAGTCCACTTCGTCAAAAAGCTTTTGAGTGGGCCACTTTTTCTAACAAATGGGGGCACTTGAAATACCAGGGTGAACCCCTTATTTCCGGGGTTTTGATGAAGGAATTCAGGAGCACAATCATCTGCAGAACGGTGCACTCATCTGACAATTTCTGTAAGTAACTCAGAAGTAAAAACGTAAAAAACCAGCGTATATGCATATCTATGGTACAAGAGTGGGTAATATTATGAAGTACTCTTTTAAATTTTTGTTAATTCTATCTTCATTTATAATCTACACTTTGTAACAATCATATGTTAACTGATATTCTCTATAAATATATTACAAACTACTTCCTCACTACTTTGGAAAGAGTTTTGCGGGATTTCTTTCGCACACTGCTTGCAAAGTGAGGGGACAGGGCACATAGACAGGGGTCTGAGTGGACAGGGAACAGGGGTCGTATTCGGACACAGCCTTAGTCCTATTAGGGACAAGCCATAAAGGCACTTAAGTACTCTATTGTTATTTCTCATATTTAATTTCTACCACTTTAGTAAAATGGCCATAAAATATTTACAGACACTGGCTTTTGTTTGTGGTGTCGGAGCAGACACTCAGAGCTCAAGGCAACTTCACTTACTGTGTGGGAACAGAATACCAGAGAGGTTGTAATATACATGGTCCCATTCTCACACGGGTGGTTTACACAAGTGACATATTTGACGCATAGTCCTCGCAATTCAGCCACTTCCCTGTGTCCGTTTCCCAAGCAATATTATTGAATAGCGAGCTAGGATAGCTACTCCATTTTCAGATCACATTATTGAAT
This sequence comes from Ilyophis sp. 1 JC-2022, assembly GCA_022702515.1. Classification (NCBI taxonomy): domain Eukaryota; kingdom Metazoa; phylum Chordata; class Actinopteri; order Anguilliformes; family Synaphobranchidae; genus Ilyophis; species Ilyophis sp. 1 JC-2022. The sequence continues at coordinate 30,510,247 of CM040394.1, read as the reverse complement.
GTAATTAAGAATTTCCCGGTTTACACAACAATCTTCCGTTTTGAATTTCAGTCTCAACCAGTAATTCACCAAAAATTGTGCTGCTGCAGCAGAATATAGTTCACAGCCTTAAAATGTGGGCGAGTCATTTCTCTGAACTTAATAGCATTCACCAGGTTTATAGCAGAGAGGCACAAGATTGTTATGCAATACTAGTATTTATCAGTTTGGAACCAGAGAGAAGACCTCCCATTTTCCCCACACTCACCACCCTACTTTTCCCAGGAGAAAGTCCAGCCAAATTATAACCAAACCCAATCTTCCTTGGATTCAGTACCAACCAAACCCAGCCTGTTTAGCTTCAGTACTATTGGTGAAAAGGTTTCTCTTTCTAAACTTGCTATCAATGAATGAACGAACATCAACCTTTTAGGTGACACAATATGGCTATCCATAAGCCAACCATTGTAGTGTTTTCATATAACGTGCAGAGAAGATAATGTAATTTATCACTAGGCCAATCATTATTCATCATTGTATATTTAGTGTGTGTACACTGGGGTCATGTTACCATTGTAACAAGTTGGTTAAATCCATGAAAAAATGTAGCCAGACTGGCCAACTCAAGCAAGAGAAAGGTGCTAATTACCAATTTATAATGCGTGTTTTTTTTATTGTAAACTACAGCACTGACGTGCCTGGCATGGATCACTAGACAGTTTTAAGTTTGATATAGTATGTTTTTTTACACAATGCAAAGACTTATTGACGGAAAAATTTCAAATAAGAGAAATGCATTCTAAAATTATCTGTGGCTGAAACATAAAAACATTACATGAAACATCTGTAAATATAAACAGTAATACAAGGTGGAGCATGAGAGAATCTTTCATTAACCTTCATTAATGAACACTTGAACATTTTATTTTTCTTGCCAGGTTTTATGTCGGTGACATTGAAAGACCCCACCTTCCTACGAGACCCCAACATCTGCAGTATCAAACATCTGGAGTAGCCTCCTCAGCTAAACAAATATCTGTGATACTGCAACCACATTAAATTGTACAAAATGTCTTGTAAAAGGATTTGCTTACTGTGTTGTTCCAGTCATTGAAAAAAATTTAATTGACTGTGTTAGTTAATAAATATGTATGATGCGTTATGGTGACTTGAAACATATTATGGAATGTCAGATGTTTGAAAGATAACTTTTATTTATCTAAGCATGTCATTTGCTTAAATAAGCAAGCGGTTAACCAAACGGTTTCGCCAACTATATACACACTGGGGGAAAAACATTAAATAATCTTTCTGAAATGCATTTTCCCCCCTTTCTTGCTATTTGTAATGTCCAATCGTATTCAACAGCACCCATTTCTGCAACTTCTGTTATTGATTCAGGAGGGTGCAGACAACAATACACATTTGAAAATCAGTTTGGCCAAGACTTATGAAATTAAAGCAATGTAAACCTGGCGGTTGACAATAAACGAGAGCAAACGTAAGGGGTTAAAAGTGTACAGCAAGGACTGATCTGTTTCAGGGTGTTATGCCAACTTCTCTTATTATTTTAAGTCATGAACTACAGGTGCAGGCTTCACATGCATGCTTGGTGGGTACAGTTCTAATGCAATTGGATATGAAGCTGATTGGACTAATGCACACGTTTTCCCTGACTGTTCCAATTTAGTACTGTAACCAATGAGGACATTGCTTGTGCCGCTTTGTTAAAGGTCACCCTTGATTATTATGCACACACATGACATTAAAAAGGCAGCTAGTCAGGGAGCCTTTTATCATGTTCTAGTTCAAATCACCGCTTGCTTACTAACCACAGTAAGTTGATAATGGCGAGTCTGTAAATCTCTTTATTCTCTGGGGAAAAAGGTGAGAACCTCCAGGCAAAATGCCATTCGGTGTCTTCAGAACACCGGAGAGTTGGACATTTCCCGATTCCCATTCTGAGAGGCCAGCAGCTCATCCTCGGTCTCTGACCCGCTGACCGTCAGCGGTCCTTCGCTGTCCGTATCGGCCACCCCCCTCCTCTTCCTCTTTGTTGGCTGGGATGCCTCTGTGAGGCGGCGTTTCCCCCAGGTCCTCGCTTGCTTGCCCATCCACCACCTCCGAGCTTGGGTGTCCCAGTGGGTCAGGATCAGAGGCAGAGACGACGAGATGTCCAACCTGTGATTGGCGCTGCAGCAGAACTCCGGGTCCGGGGCGCTCCCGAGGGTGAGCGTCTGGGTCCGCAGCAGAGGGGACTCTGGGAAAAGTGTTCTCATGGCCTCGCACAGCATCACGTTCTCCTGCAGCGGGTTTGAGGCTGGATGCTGATCTTCTGGAAAGATGCACAATGCCCCTGTATTTTAGTACCGACAGACCTAGAGAGCTACAGTCACTTTTGCACCTGCTGCGCCTCAAGCCTACTTGAGATAATTCACATACTAGACCAGAACTAGTGATGGAAGAATGAGACTTGAAACAAATAAAATAAAAAAATGGGTGGGGCTCCGATTTGACTGATTTTAATCAATAATGGAATTTTTCCATGTTAAAAACTTATCTTTGGTTCAAAAGTCAATGATTGAGAGCTCAGTGCAGCACATCCCATCTCTTGTGTACAATGAGTGAAGGGAGAAATGCCAAATTTTTGACAAATGCAGACACTTATTATTTTTTTCCAGCTTTATTGAAAAGCAGTGTAGAGAGACAGGAAGAATAGGGAGCGAAAGAGAGGGAGAGACAAAGGTAACGCGGTCAGATTCGTACCGCCGATGTCGCGGCTTGCAATGAGAACGCTGATAGTGCTCTACAGGCTATGCCACCGAGACACCCACCAAAACGGTTTTTAATAAGAAATATGAGAGTTACAGTTCATGTGTTAAAATATCTGCAACCTGCATGTAGGAAAAATAAAGCGTGAGTTGAAAACCAGGATTTGTGAACACAAATGCTCTACTCATAATCATGTGAAATCAACAGTAGCTAGACATTTTAATAGTCACAACCACGGTATGAGTGACTTAAAATATAGTATATGGGTATAGATTTTATTATTTTTTTAAGATAGGGGAGGAAATAGGGATTAAATCCTCCAGAAGGAGTCATTTTTTATTAATTTCCTGGATAAATTGATGCCAGCAGGATTGAATGAAGAATTGTCATTCGTTTCATTTTTGTAGTTTTGTATTGTTTGAACTTGGGCGGTTAAGACTGTTGCGCCAAATTAACTTATATACAATTGATTTCACCCGTGTTGATCACGTCTGACACTTTTGCCATATTGCATGTCTTGCCCAAAACGTCTGCGTGGCAAGAAATAAATAATATAATGAGTGCTGTCCTGGCTTTTTATTGATTTAGTTACATTTCTCCCCATGTCTTACTTTCACAAGCTTGCTTCCACTTCTTCTCAGTGACCGCTTTCCTGAGAGCAGAGATGTCTGCCAGCAGCCTCTCAACGGAGCGCTCACTCTTCTCCACCTCACCACAGGCAGCCTGTATAAAGCCATACACAGGGATGAGATTTCTCCCGATTTCACATTTCCACCTAATTTTCCTAATTCCTGCTCACCTGAAGTTCTGCCTGCAGGGTGTCGTTCATGTTGTTGACCTCGTTCACCTCGCTCAGGGACCCATCCGAGCAGAAGAACTTAGACCTGCACAGGCAGGGAGAGGGATCCACAGAGCACTTAAGAAATAGCAGCATGATGTGATTTTTCCTGATTAATCAGGAAATACTTATTTTCAGACCCTACATGTCTCAACCAGAGGCAGTGGACTTGGGTATCTCATAAGCACACACACACACACACACATCAAGAGCTTTAGCACTTTTGAGAGAATGTTCAGCAATAAGGCCAAAGACTACTGGCCCCAGAGGCATTTAGGGTCTGAAAATAGATATTTCTTGCTTAATAAGCGTAATAAAAGCACATCCCTAGAACAGTTGAAGTGTTTCTACTTCAAAGTGGACAGCTCAGGGTACAGCACCTGTGTTTCTTCACTGCCTGGCTGTAGCTCAAGGAGGAACAGGGTACAGACGACCTCCAGTAGTCCTGCTGCTCCAACATCCCCAGGTTACTGACCACGACAGGGAGATTATGATACTGGCTGTTAAGATGGAAAAAAAAAACCCTGAATGAAACAGCCAGAAACTGAAACATTCACTTTTTTCCAGGGATGAAAAGCTTGTGAGGGCTTGTGTAGAAGTTCTGTGTTTTAGAGCTCACTGGCACCAGTTATGAAATTATCCATAAGCAACTGTGGAAGACTTAATTAACTTTATATATTTACTTTCCAGCCAGCTGTGTGCGGTTGCAAAAAACCTTTTCTATGGCTCTGAGAGGGCGACTGTACATGGCGCGATACCATCTCTTAAATGTGTCATTTGCTGCTTCTGGTTACACGTCTGGTAAGCACACCAAACTGGAACCGACATCTCAAAGACTGTTTACCGTTTAGAATGAATGAAAGATTGAAGAAAAACATGATTTGCCTTGAGCACAGTCCTAGGCTGAATCCCATTCTCTGGACTCAGATTTGTGGACTCAAAGGCATGTTTTCCTCAAGTTCATGAGTGCTTATGGCTGACCAATTGTGAACAGCGTTTTTGGCAAGTGCTCTTTTGCAGACTTTTCGCACCCCTGACCTGCCATTTTTGCAAGTCTGCATCTATGCAGACTTATCTGCTACAGAAATACGCCATTTAAGTCCGCAGTCCACGAGTCCAGAGGGCTCAGTTTAGGATTCAGCACCTAGTTTAGCGCTGACCTTCCATGTGACCTAAACACAGAGTACTCCAGGCGGTGGGTGGAGCCAGAAGGCGTGGCCTCGGTTGGTGTGAGAAGCAGGAAAACCATCTCATGATTGGACAATGCTCTCTTCAAGTTCTTATGGACCACCTGCTCCTTGAAGGTCATTCGCTGTTCTGTATTCCTCCGCTGTCTGTACCAACCAATCACTCTCTCCTAGGGAATAAAAACCCAAGCAAAAGGATACACACAAGCTAGATTTTAAAATGTACTTCTTCAGCACAGCATCCTACACTCACACCTACAGCGGTGGATATCTGCATAAACAAAACACACTGAACAAAAATATAAATGCAACACGTAAAGTTTTGGTCCCATGTTTCACAAAAAATCCCATGTGCACAAAACGGTTGTCTCAAATTTGTTTACATCTCCACTAATGGCCATTTCTCCTTCGCCAAGATAATCTGCCTACCAGACAGGTGCGGCATACCCAGACGCTGATTAAAATGGCGTGCTAAACGGCCACTCTAAAATGTGCAGTTTTGTCACACACCACAACCCCACAGCTGCAGCTGGCACACTGGGATGCCCACCAGGGCTGTTGCCAGATAAATTAATGTCAGTTTCTCTACTGTAATCTGCCTCTGATATAGTTTTAGAGAATTTGCACTGCAGGACACGTGTAACACCTTTGGCCCAGGATCACCACATCCTGCTTCTCCACCTGCGGGATCTGAGAACAGCCACCCGTTAATGAACATTTATTGAATGTCCATTAACAAGGCAGTGGTCAAACACAAGCTCTTACCTCCTTACAAGAGGATAAAATACGGCGTATGTTGTCCTGGTTCACCTCTCCAATGTTATTGTAGAAACTAATGAGGGAAACGGGGGGAAAAAAGAGTCAGCACCAGAAATTAGACCGTTTGCTGGTCTTGCATTGAATCAAATAACCACGTCCTTCTGCCAATAATGCATTACACCATGCTGACATAAAGTATAGTTATAGCTATACTGACCTGCTGAGTCTGTGACAGGAAATGTGTTTTTCAATGTCTGGAATGGGAGGGAGGAGAACGACATTGTTAACCATTATGCATACAAATCAATCGGGCCAGTTCAGTTTATAACACATACTAGGATTGGCACGAATTGACAGAGTCGGCTGGACATGAGACACTGGTAATACTTACTTATTAAGTGCTCAAATTGAATATTATCTATCTGCGAGTCGGTGATATTGCTTCTCTCTTCAGCTTTGCACTCCCCAAGAATGAATCCTTCCTGCAACCATAAGTATACATGCAGTCCAATTGAAAATAATTTCTGATAAATCTTGATTTTAACAGAGTAGCTACTGATATAGGACTGAAAATAAATCTTATGTTTTAGAAGGTTGTTAAATGAGGCTGTAAGTTACCTCGACAGTAGGTAACTAGTTTATATGAATTATTTTAGCATGTCAACAAAGGTGTATAACTGCTAATAAGCATCATTACATAAGTAATTCAGCTAAACTCATTTTCATTTTAATCACAAAACAGGTCATACAGTCAAGCGGCTATAAACAGATTACACTCGCCAATTGTGGTTTTCCAGTTGTTACATTTTGGCAGTATAACTGGCTTTGATTAGTCTTTACTGGCATGTCCTTAGCTAACGCTAGCTAGACGTTTAACGCGTAGCAATCGCAGACGTTCAATAACTTAAGCTGCGAGCTAGCTAACTGGTTACATAGTAAGGTAGCCTACTGTGTGTCGAACTAGCTAGCGTCTATTCGATTTGTCTTCCTCCGGCCCGTACCAGACTGTCATTTGTCAAGCTTGTTTCGCTACACTGCACAGAGTAGGCTAATGTTAACAGTCCCCTAACGAGCTAGCTTGCTAAGGTATCCCTTGAAAAGTGTTCTAGACAGAATACCTTGTCCCATAGCTCAGCGTACCAAAAAGTTAGCCTGCTGGGTTTTAGTTAATGCTACATAGTTGTCGCTGCTACCACAGTCAACCAGGTAACGTCATAAACGGAAATGAGACGATTAGCCATCCAGTTAGCGAGGTAATTTTACTTCCAGACAGCTATCGAATAGCGTTACTGTAAGCATGCTATCAACTAAGCAGCATCCATTGATGTCTGATTACGTTAATCCCCAGTCGTAGATTCACACTTGACAATTTTAGTTATAGCCCACGTACTGCATCAGAGTCACTGTTGAAGTGCTGAAACATCAATGACCCGAGAACAAATCCTGAGATACAAACACTCGTATTGAGCTCCGCCATGCTGCCTTCCTAGACTGTAGACAAATATGCGTTGATGATACTAGCTAACTGCGAATGACACTTTGATTGGTCTACTACAGTCTATGGGCGGGACCTATTACTGCACAGTCGCTCGCTGCTGGACGAAACAAGTTGGTTGCTACGATTTAGGAATGTACGGAGCCCCGGAGGTGCACAGAAGAAGAAAAAAACGTGGGGTTAATTCGTTCGCTCGTTTTAATTAAATCGTTCCCTCGAAATAATGAATTCGTTCCCTATATAATTAATTCGTTCCCTAGATATTATTAATTCGTTCCCTCAAATTAGCAAACCCTCATTCCGCAAGCAGGTCGTCTTCCTTCCGAATGAATATCTTAATAAAGACATCACCCCCCATAGTAGCCTACGGTGTCAGTTAGAAGTGGGCTGGTGGAAGGACACTACTGGTGGGATGCACTCTCTTCATGCATTAGGCTACACATTGCTCAGCTACATTTTAAGCTTATACCGTACACGTGCAATACAATAAGTAAAAAGATGGGACGGACACGTGTTTTTATAACGTGCATGTTTTATTAGTCTATATCAACCGTAAATACAAGCACACCATGGCACATTGTTAAATATAGGAACGTCAAATTTGGCATTTTAAAACAAGGACAAGTTTTTTTCTAAGTTTATCCTGAACGAATGCAATTAGCTAAATACCAAAATCTCAAAACATGCCAACAGCACATCATATAAATCATAACGATAATTATCGTCAGTAGCCTATTTAAAATTTTAAACATTTAACATTTTAAAACAAGCACAGTTTAGGCTATTTGTGTCCACTAGGTGGAGCCCTAGGCCCTCATATATAATTACCTTTCATGCGTAGAGCATGGGGGGTGAACTTGGCATGCACTGGCAAAGTATCATGGCAATGTGTGGCTCTATAAACATCTTAAAAACCTCCTAAACAGTTTCCTCATTATTCCACCTATCTCCCGGGTTTATCACAGTTGATGCAGAACAAATTCAATTAGCTATATACCCTAGCTAAATACCAAAAGCGGAAACACGTTTGATGTGATGGCTAACGAGAATTATCGTCCGTTCCGTAGGCTCGTTAAAGTCTAAGTCACACAGACGGTGATAGGCATTTGATCGCATGTAGTTGGTCACAGATGACTCAAGAAGACAGGACGGCAGAATTGGAGAAGAATGCCGCGATGTAGGCCAGCCAATCTCAGCGCTATAAAACCGAATAGGCAATGTCGGGAGGGGGCGCGGTCCAACGTGATCATCGTGCAGCTAGCTGTCAAATGTCTTGCGCTGTCAAATCGTGCACCGCGTGGGTGTATATCTGTGGGGGTTAACATGAATAAAATACCCTATAAAATCATCCATAAGACAATTTATTAGTCGAGGGATATAAGCCTAATATCATTTAGCTATTCGTTTTAGTTGGTGCATTGACAATGTGCTAATCATTTAAAAAATAGCAATTTACTATTAAAAATAAGTGCCGGAGCGCTCTTAGCAGGGGTGACTGGGGACAGTTGCAACAATTTTTTGCATGTGTCTCAATTAGATTATTTGGACTAGACCAATATATTAAATTTACATATGTCTACTAATTACCCAAACCTATATATATATATATGTTTAAAGATGATCACACTTGACATGTAGTTCATCTAAATACATTTTAATGGAAGTCGTCAGATGTTTTTAATGGAAGTCGTCAGATGTTGAAACTGTCCCCAAGCCTAGGGACAGTTTTAACATGTAAAAAATACATTAAACTGTAAACTACTAATTAACTTTTGCCTTGTAAAATTGGTCGTGCAAATTGGTCACATTTTGTAGGAGGAGTAGTATTTTAAGTGTTTTACAAAAAATGCTAATTACCGGAAAATCCAGTATGGCAGAATTTATGGGTCCTTGAGGCAAATTTGTTCCTCATAAACAGAGGGAACTGTAATGAGGCTTACATGGGAAGATAATAGTTGGCATATTTGGGTCAACTATCCTTTTTATAAATAACTATATTAAGACACTTTAAATATTGCTTTCTCCATTAGGAAAAGCGGGACCTGATATGGCTGCTTAGCTTGGGGACAGTTCCAACAACATGTTGTAACTGTCCCCAACAGTTGCATCATGAGAAAACCTAATGCGCTAGCTAGTCACAATGACATTGACACATGCTAATCATGTCACATATAAATCAACAAAACAATGATTCAAACTAAGTAAGTTTGGATTAAGTCATAGAAAAGGTCAGGACAGTATGACAAACATATAGTTTGTGAACAAAATTACTTTCATACCTCCAAAACAAGCTTTTGTCAATAAATTTGGCTCCTTTCTTCCTGATAGTGAGAGGGCTTAATTGAAAATGTGTAGTATGGAGTGTCATCATTCTAGCATGTTTCTGATTGGAGGATTAAGATACTGTTGAAACTGTCCCTTGTTGCAACTGTCCCCAGTCTCCCCCACTATACGCCTGATTCGGAGTGAAGGTGTGCTTACGGAATGAGGGTTTGCTAATTTGAGGGAACTAATTAATTATATCGAGGGAACAAATTAATTATTTTGAGGGAACGATTTAATTAAAACGAGCGAACGAATTAACCCCCCTTTTTTTCTACTTCTGTGCACTTCCGGGGCTGCGTAGGAATGTGACAGTGAGTGAGATAAGATAAATTAATACTGGGGACACTGGTGCTGTATAAACACCACTCATGAAAGATGATAACATTTACTGTTTCGATAATGTTAACGTTTTTATTTGAGTATGTGTTTAATTAAATGTATCGTTGACATTTGACTACAGATGCAGGGGCGTCACTAGACTTTAGGCACTACTGGGGCACAGGCCCCCACCACTGGGGCACTCCATATCAGCACGGCTGTGCTGGTCGATCGGCTTTGCATCGTGCCTATGACGCAACAGCCGGGCTGATATCATCTATATAGGACCTCCCTCTCGCGTGATATTGCTGAAATTAAATATATGCTGACTAATTATGAGTGTAATGGTGATCAACACACACACCAAATAGTTCTGATTAATACACAACTAAAATATATCACATAACCTCAATGTACATTTTTTTGATATTGTCTAATGTTCTGTAGCTTTTCGACACCTTGTGTCTAGGATGACCCGGCACCAGGTACACTTGTTAAATAAAGCGTCAATAAAACATGCATTACGAGGGGTGAGGTTCTGTACTGAAGATGCTTCAAAGCATTTTTTTATTTATTACAAAAGGGCAGTACATGTCCTGGTTTTCCCACAGTTATCAGTAGTCTTGCCAGCTAACTGTTTTACATGTCCTACACTAGGTAGTTATCTAGTTATAAATAGCTAGGTATTTTTTTACTTTTATTCTCCAATATCACTATGACTTCTATTAAATTCAGACAACACATTGGTACATTCTGGCAATTATATGGTGATATAAAAGTGTTTTAGCTAGCAATGTCAGTTTCAAGTTTTAAAGTTGGTAGTCACACCCTACTCACATATATGAATTGTTAAACGAACACAGCTTGCAAGAATTTGTCTCATCTATAAAAAAAAGTCTTCAACTACAAAGTATGTGACGCCATTATAGTATTACTACTCGTTGGTTAAATGTTTAGTTATGCTGTTTGTTACGCTGGCTAGCAGAGCTGGCTGGTCACCGGGGCTAGTTAAGTGTTATTGTGTGTATAAAGTTTGTACGTACATGTTTTGTTGACAGTAGTGTAGCTAGATAGCCACAGTAGGGTTAGCTAGGCCACGCAATATGTTTATGATGACACTTTTGCAGTATTATCGCCAGTCCAGTATAAAATGCTTGCAGTGCGTTTGAGTCAGTGTAATCCTCTGTGTACTGAGAACAGTGGCTTGCAATAAAAGCAACGAGTGAATCCGCCTGGTCTGTCTTTAGATGCGGTCGCTATAATATTATATTATTAATGCATAGGCGTCAACCTCTGGAAAGAAAGTTCCATGCCTGCAAAACTGTATAAATTCACCAAAAACTGTATAGAACATTATCTATCTATTAGCCATCAATTAAAATCACTAGCCACCACAGTTATTTGTCTGATTCAAGTTTATTTAATATATTCCTGTATAGCTTTTCACATAATAATGACTGTGTACAAATTAATTGCTCATTTTAAAACAGGTAAACAGACACCTCACATGACTGACCCCACACACTTACAACCCAATGCTGGAGAGATGAATAGATACCACAATTTGATCAAAGAAACTGACCTCTTTCTCTCTCGTTGCGTCTCCATGTTTTATATGGCCAAACCAAGCAATCAGATATTAGAGAAATATACAGGTGCAGCTCAAAAAATTTGAATATCGTGAAAAAGTTCAATATTTTTTGTCACCCATTTCAGAAAGTGAAACTCATATATTATATAGATTCATTACACATAGAGTGAAATATTTCAAGCCTTTATTTCTTGTAATTTTGATGATTATGGCTTACAGCTAATGAAACCCAAAATTCAGTGTCTCAGAAAATTAGAATATTTTGCTTTAACATATTTTTAAAGTATCATATTTCATATTTGGTCACATATCCTTTGCATGCTGTTACTTCCTGAAGTCTGTGACCAATCAACATCAAAAGACTCTCGATATATTATTTTCAGGTACTGTTACAAGCGATACTATAACCTCTCTGCATTTGAACTGATCTCTGTGGGAATTGGGGGGTGAGACTAGATTCAGCTGTAAATTACACTGGTACAGTATGGAACACATGGCTGGCTAAATGGCTGTAAGTCATCAAGGGTCTGAGCTATCGAACGAGCCCCAAACCATCACTCTGTTGCCAGATATGGAGTAGATGTGGATGGATCACTGCAAGGGTTATTTCTCCTGACTCATTTTCCTATAGAACTCTGCAGACAGAGCCGTAACCAGAGCTGTGACACAAACCAAAGTTATTTTCGAGTTTTAACCACATAACTGTTCTTATAGTGTTCTGTGTTTTTAACAAAGAGCAAAATGCTGTACACCATTAAGATATTAATCGGGTTTACTACTCAGCGTGATTCAACCGGAAACCCTATCGACAAAGGAATTATGTTAGCCTATATCTATAGATAGATAGATTTGCTGCCTACCGGAAGCCCTATTGACAATTATAGAATTATTGGAATAATTATGACAATTGGAATTATGTTAGCCTATATCTATAGATAGATAGATTTGCTGCCTACTTATTCCGATGATTTGGGTCTGAATAAAATATCAAGGCTAGTTTACGAACTTATTTTGCTTACTTTCTTACCAGCTAGTAAATGGTAAATGGACTGCACTTATATAGCGCCTTTATCCAAAGCGCTTTACAATGGCCTCTCACTCACCCGTTCACACACACATCCACACACCAACGGCGGCAGCCACCATGCAAGGCGCGAGCCTGCTCATTGGGAGCAATTTGGGGTTCAGTCTTGCCCAAGGACACTTCGACATGTGGACAGGAGGAGCCGGGGATCGAACCGCCAACCCTTGACCAACAACAACAGTGAACAGAATAAATAGCCTACAATTGTGTATGATATAATAATGCTGTCTGAAACAGCTTCTAATTCCAGCTCGCGCCGCTGAAAATAAAAGATGCGGCTCAAACGGCTCTACTGTATTAACCGGAAATACCGGAAACCCTATTGTCAATAGGGTTTCCGGTTGAATCACGCGAGACGCCGACTGTTTATTACAAAATTATTCAACTTGGCTGTTTGCGAGAATTGCAACGGAATTCCAGTCAGCTATTAAACAATTAGGCCTAATATGCGATATTGCGATTGTGTTCAGCTAGATTAGGCTACTAAAAATGACAGCAAATACTTCAAAATGATAGGTTAGGCTACTAAAAATGACAGTAAATATATTTAAAGTGGCGGCATTTTTATTTTAGAACTCTTGACCAACAACAACAGTGAACAGAATAAATAGCCTACAATTGTGTATGATATAATAATGCTGTCTGAAACAGCTTCTAATTCCAGCTCGCGCCGCTGAAAGAAAAAGATGCGGCTCAAAGATGCGGCTCAAACGGCTCTACAGTATTAACCGGAAGTACCAAAATTGCAACTCTGACTCCGACTCTTCAAACTGAATGGTACAAATAGAGCCGACTCAGAAAAAAGAGCCGAACTGCCCATCACTAGCGCCGACTTCATATTGTCTGATTTTATTTTTTATGGATTTGGCTTCAAAAAAAATGGCAAAGCAGGCATTTTTTTTTTTTTTTTGATGAAAACAAAAAAAAAAAAAAAAAAAAAAAAAAAAAAAAAAAAAAATAGTAGTTTTCATTGGATGGGCAGATGATTCCTCTGGGTGGGCAAGGCTTATCTCTGGGTGGGCAATGCCCACCCCAGCGTGGACACGCCCCTGTGGACAACACAGGCTAGAGAACACAAGATCAACGTAGAAGCTAGCAAAATATATGAAAGAACAGGGATTATTATTTTAAATAAATTGCATATTTATGGGTTTTGTTGTTGAATTTCTGCTGTTGTATTCTCAATTTGTTTTAAAAATACCAGAAAACGGCACCGTACATTTATTGTATCCAGTTTCTGTCTCCAATGTCACAGATGTTGCTTCGTGATGAAAAAGAAAAAAAGTGCTGAAAAACTAGCCTTGATTTCACCTGCCACAAAAGTGCTTGCTCATGCAATCACCATGGCAGCCATTGTATAGAATTGGCTGGTGATCAGAACCTTGTTAAGCAGGGCTGCTGCCCATTGGCAGATAATTGTGGTGGCTTATTATGTATTGGGGAACATTAAGTGTGTTTTCTCTGGGATACAATTGGAATTGTTGCAATTTTCAACGTGTAAGGAGCTCTGTCAGCTGTGCTTTCTGAGAGTGTACTTTGAGTCTCAAGTTCCTGATAAAACTGTCTCCCATATATCAAAAGCTGTTTGTCTTTGGGTGTTTCAGCTTGTGAAATATATGAACCATTTCAACACTTATGAAATAATGTGATTCAGTTTTTAAAAAATTGTTTTCAGAACAAACACCACTCTGTTCTTTTTACTTTGTGGAGTATGCAACTATGTAATTTCAGTTTGACAGAAATCATTACAGACCTGACTGGCGGTGTGACTGCAAAATCATTACAGGCCTGTGTAATAGCAATGTGAGTGAGAAATCAGTACTGATCTAAGAATGAGATTTTCCTGCTTTACATAAAGAGACTTCAGCTTCAAGGACTGGCAAAGATACAATTGTATCTCCTGCTCCTGTCATTATTGCCCCTCGCTCTCACTACTGCCCCTCATTCTCACTACTGCCCCTCACTCTCACAACTGCCCCTCACTCTCACAACTGCCCCTTCATTACAACCACTTAATGAGAGCCCATTTTTGTTTAGTTCCATTACAGCATCTTTTTGAGTTCTTTGTGTCCTTTTGCAGAAAATAATTTCACAGGAAATGAGGGCTATGTTTAACTCATGATCATAATACCTGGCATTCATATAGCGCCTTTCTCACACTCAGAGCGCTTTACAATGCTGAGGGGGGAACACGCCTCTACCACCACCAATGTGTAGCACCCATCTGGGTGATGCAACAGCAGCCATTTTGCACCACAATGCCCATGACACATCAGCTGGGGAGGGAGAGAACAACTTTTTAACCAATTAAACTTGGGGATGATTAGGTAGCAGATTGAAAAAGCCAGGTTGGAAGTTTAGCAGGGAAACCCTTAGGCCGTGTCCAAATCAGCACTCTTCCACACTATTGAGTAGCCTTGGTGAGTAGATAGGGCGAGAAAGTCGTAGAGTATGCGAAAATTTTTCAAATGCAGTATACTTCAAACACTCGGATGACACACTTACTTCCGGGGTTTTGCTGAGTACATTCAGGAGCACACTTTTCAAGAAGTACACGAGAACATTTTGGTTGCATAAATATGAGCCTTGCTGACATTTTTCTTCAAATACAAAAACAACACGTGACATGGCAGCACAAGAGTGGGGCACAGGGTTGCCAGATATTGTAAGACTTTCCAGCCAAATGGCGACTCAAAACTATCCCAAATTATAGGCTATTTTTAACCAAAACCAACGTATTTTATAATGTTTTTTCTTTTTAAAATAAGTGTGTCCTTTGCGACTTTTCATTTTTACCCATGACTGCACTTTGAAAGTATCCCAATTTAGCTGTAAAACTGCGGACATGGCAACACTGGTGGGACGTCTTTTGACCTGCTTACGACACTTCCACAGTGCGGTTGGATAATAGTATGGGGATATTTTTCGCGGACTGCTAAACAGTGCACATTAAACAGCACACTTCTGCCACTGCACTGTACGCAGGAGACAGGGCACAGTAGATAGAGGTCTGATTCGGACACAGCCTTTCTCTTTGTGACAAGTGTCATGGAATCTTTATTGACCACAGTGAGTCAGGACCTTGGTTTAACATCTAATCTGAAAGACGACATCTCCTACAGCACTGCACTGGGGCATTGGGGTTTATTTGACCAGAGGGAAGATTGCTGGCCCACCAACACCACTTCCAGCAGCAACTTGGTTTTCCTAGGAGGTCTGCCATCCTAGTACTAACCAAGCCCACACCGGCTTAGCTTCTGCCATTCAGCAGGAGCTGATTGAATGGTGGTATGGCTTTCATAAAACCTCACTGATTGACACTGTAGGGTCCATGAATGTTATGTTATAGTTGATGAAGATTATGGCAAATGAGGTCAACTCAGGCTGCTGTGTGGCTCATTTTGTTACGTCACTGTTCTGGTGCATGGATGGACCCTACAGTCTGGTTTTGAATCCGGTCCATGCCAGTGCCAAATGTGGCCGACAGTTTGTCCACAGATTGTCAATCAGGTGCATATGGTCCACCTGTTGAGCTACGCGTAAAACCTCTTCCTTCGACTAATGTCTGTGAAAGCCTAAATTGCAAAGTGTGACAAGATAAGAAACGGTGGCTGACATTTTGAGAGCCACTGCTCTCCTTAATTGATAGTGGAGGTAGCAGCAAAAAAAAACAAAAAACAGATTGAATTCCCAGACTTCCAGGTAAATCCTGTGAATACCACCTGGATCTGTCTGCCATTGCTCAGTACAGTAGGTGTGACTGAATGTATGCGTGCAGCACAATTTAGACAATTTAGACTGCTGTTCTGGCCATGTGCCCCTCTGCCTTCCTGTCTTGTCTTATGTAACCCTGATCTACTATGGCATCTCACTGCACTCTGAAAGGGAGAAATCAATGCTTGAACCACCCTGGTATATTGCTATTGAAATTGATAGAGCTAGCAATTGATGTGTTGTCAGCATTTTTACTTCCTAAAATGTAAAAGTAATGATTTTACAGTATTGTGAACTTGAGCTGCCTGCTCACGACCTTATGGCGCTATGAGCCTGACTGGGTTGAATCTCTGTTGTGAGATAAGCCTGCCCAACTTTGTGGAACTTCGTTGCCCACCTCTGCTCTAGAGATAGCACTGTTGCAGACAGTAATGAAGGCTGGTGCTGTTTCTTAGACCCATCTCTGGGTTGTTATGTTTAACACTAGGTCAGCTGCTTATAGATATTTTCCGAATGTAACCCACTATAAGGATAAGTACACCATGTTTTTGAGGAAACGTATCACAATATTGACACAAAATATTAGGCATATCATTAGGATACCAGTGCTTAGGTATACTTGAAAATAAACAGAAAAAGCAAAACCCCAACTCAGCCCAAACGGTGTTTTTTCAGAGAGCAAAACCCCAACTCAGCCCCAACAGTGGTATAAGGTAGTGTTGAATTATTTTTCACAGAGCAGATCCTGCTCTTTAATAAATTGTAAGTCATAGTTATGTGTTTAAATGGCTCTGCTGGATGGCAGGCTACTCTACTGTCAGCCGCTTAACTTGATACAAATTTCAACAAATTTTTACAATTAAATTTATTGTTTGAATTATTTGTCACTCTTTTTGAAACGAGCAAGGCATATGAAAAAGATATTTACATTCAATACTGTGAAATCGATATATGGTTTGATTCAACATGCCATTTCCCATTCTGACCTAACTGTAATAATGAGCAGTTAACACAAGGGGGCAGTCTTGGCCAAACAATCATTGCCAAGACAATGAAAGCGAAACTAAATTTACCCAAATGACTCAGAGTGCCTTCACATTCATAATACTTTAAAAATGCAAACATAATATAAACCGATACTTTACAGTTTAGGCTAATTACATTTCTAGATTAAGGAAAAAACAGAAAGGAAAATGCTGGTGGTGATTTATACCTAATGTGACAGCATGGGGCAAATCAGAAAAAATGTAAATAAACAGTATTAAATAATTAATAACTAATAACAATAATACATCTGAAACATTTATCACATATACAAGTACACATACAAAATGCATTCAAATATGCGCGATTTAGTTTTTCATAACCAATAACAATTTAAAACATATAAAATATAAATAACATATTTATAAAAAGACATCAGAAAATTTGACTAAATTATTAAATCATAATGCTTTCACGATTTCACATAGACTGCTCATAAAGACAAACACATAAAAAAACGAAAACAAACCAAAACAGAAATTTATAAAGTACAAAGAGGACTTTCTTAATAGTGTTTGTGTAAAGTCAGTGTCAGACATGCCAAAGTGCTAATAGTGCTTTTGTATAAATGCTCTGACTGCATGAGCTATCATGACCATTTTGCACTGTGTAACCTGCTTTTTTACTTTTTAAACCCTGAAACATTTAAAATGTACCTCAGATTATTATCATCAAATAAAAACAGCAACTCTATCTTGTTTGGCTTTAGTCTTATATCCCTTTTGAAAAAATACTTTTGGTTCTCTAATGTTAGGGCGGAGCTAAAAGGATCATTGACTGCTTGATTGGAATATGACTAGCTCATCATGCTAATAGCTTTATTGCAAAACTGGAGATCATTTCCTCATCAGGGCGAACCTTGAAACTCCTAGCTGGGAGGAAAAGTCATCCTGCCAACACCGAGATGGAGTGGGTTCCGTGATCCTAACTAAAAAAAAAGCCTGAAAAGATGAGAGCGGGTAATGCGTGTTTACTGTGACGGTAGTTTAATAAAGAAAGCAGCGAGTGTGAAATAGCGCTGAGTTATTCTCCGGCACAGAGAGCTAGAGCCAGCTTACATTTCACAGCCTCTCTGCCTCTCAGATCGAGACCATCTCCCGGCCCGTATAAGCACCCGGGTTTAATAACAATTCCGCAACTTAAATTGCTTGAACAGAAATGTTTGTTCTCCCCTAACAGGATTGTGAATTATTAATCGGATCTGAAGCCGATTTTATAACCCGATTGTTGAGGTGGGATTCTCCACGAGCAACGCTCCAGCACTCCATTTACTGTGATGTATGTGTCTGCACATCTTTATATCCAATTTAATGTGATTCGGATAGATTTCAAAGACACATCATGAAAAGCAAGGCAGTGACCTCGCTGCATTTCAGAAGGCAGACTTCATGCGACTGTCCACCACGTCCCAGCATTTCTGATTAGATTTTCTCGGTTTCTGTTTTTATACCCGATGTGATCTATACAAATGAAATGCAGGTATACTCAGTAAATATGAATAATTGGCCAAATTCAATTATTTTGCTGGAGAATGTAGTTCAAGTACGACATCATTTTAAATCACTGTTTTCCTGGAACTATAGAGCGCTCGCCCAATCACAAGGGCATAAATGACCCGTCATTTGGTAGAACGCAATGTTTTGGAAAAGGTCATTTTCCATACCCTGCCCTAATTTCAATTGAACACTTGTTCTAATATAAGGGGACTTCTGGCACAATACCATTCACAAAAATCAGTAAATGAAAATGTGAAGAAGCGTAGGCTACACCATGGATAGAAACACATGCTTGTTTTTCTCATGACAAAATGTGAATTATAACTAATACAGTATATTAGTCTACAGTTGCTTTGACTTAAATTAGGAAAATTATACCTCCCCATGCAGCCTATGGCAGAAATACTATCAGTTACTAGTCTGTTAAATCCAACTCCAGACACCACTGTCTTGTGTTGGGTCAGCTGTCAGAAATTACTTTGCACCTGACTAATCTTTCAAGCTGGGTGTCCTCTTACATAAATATTTATTCATTAAAAAATATTTATTCATTAAAAGAAATTCTTACACCTATTTAACTTCTTTTCAAATTTAAGTGTGAGTTATTTAGTAATATATGGTTTACTAATATGGTAAGTGTTTTTACACAATTATTCATGTGCGGTAACCCTTAATCCACAAGGCGAATGCACCACAGAGCACTGAGGTGTCATTGTGTTGCCGTCTGGATCATGTGCCTTGGTGTTCACCATGCACTTCCTGTATGTCACTGTAGTCTGACATCTGAAGGATACACTGCTATTCAGAAGAGGAGCCCATGAGAAAAACTGGAGAATGCTGTCCTGTCTGTCTCTGCTCTGCATAATCTTTGCTTTCTTTCACTTCTAATTCTCTCACTCGCTGGTTTTCAGAGCGAGGAGGCAAATCCTTGGTTAAGTGTCAATAGAGTCTTTTGGAAAGTGTAGAAAAGATAAGATCCGAGGCTAAAGAAATGAATGTAGCAACTCAATCGAAACTGAAGTCCAAATCGCCCGGGTGTCACGGCGAGGATTTACATGTTGCATATCTAATCCATAGGTTTATGGCTTCAACAAGACTTGCAAAAGTAACAAAGAGGAATTTGGTTGTATTTTTTTGAGGATGAAATTCAATTTAACCAATATATTGCACAAAGCTTGTTTCATCTGTATTAAAGGTACGCATCAACATTTCACATTGACTGTTAAATACAAAATAGGGACCACAAATTATAATGGTTTTGTATGTAGCCTACTATACAAACCTGCTGACAAACACAGACTCATTGGCCTGGATTTGAAGAGCATTTATCCTTAACTTAACAAATAAATGCAAGTGTGTGTTTTGTCTTCACAAAGTGCCATTTGGCAATATCAGAGATCACTTGTTGTGCAGTGCTTGTGAAAGAACAAACAAACACTTGAATTTATTTGTAAGCCAAAGTCAAGGACAAATGTTGATCGAATCCAGGCATCTGTTTAAGGCAGTCAAAAGGTGAAACCTTCAGGATTCAGACTCGACCGGTACACGGGTGACTCACGATCGGCACCGGAAAAGATCCAGCTTCATCAACGGATCAGAAGAATGAAAATGGATGAGATGCCGGTGTGTCTGCCAGGCAGATACATGATGCTATTTAACAGGCATGCATCCCCTCAGATGTGAGAAGAATGTGTTTCTTGAGACACACATGAGGCTGAGAGTGTGTGTCTCTCGTAAAGGAGCGTAACCGGAATGAAGGGGGGGGGGGGCAGGGTACTCCAGTATGCCAATAGCCTGCGCCAGGCTGACACAGTGCGACACGGGTCAGAATATGTCCACCACACACACGGAGAGGCACGGCGCCCCAGTGGAATTTCGTTTGGACCCACAGCAAAAGGAATTACAGAAGATTGGAAATGGAGTATTGAGCACAAGCGAAAATGTAGCAATTTTACCTCCTTTCGGTTCGTACGACCACAGTCGATATCTTACCGCGTAGCAAAACGGACGCTGTTCATTTAGAGGAAATCACTTTGACGTCTAAACGTTGTTAAAGACATCAAAAATTAGATGGAATAAGCAGAAAGCCGAAGTTACATATTATGAAGAAAATCTACATGTTCTTTTGCTAAGATGCATGCTTGTGCTTTCTTTCTTTTCATCCAGGTTGACTTTGTCCTTGAAACCATTCCAGAAAAACACCACGTTCCGCCTTATTGTCAGTAAGCAAAAACAAGTGAATTACTTTACCAATAAAATAATTATTCATTCCAATTTGACGATGATCACCTGTAGTGTAAAATAAAAAAATAAGTGGTGTAATTTTTCAACGTTTACTTATGTTTTTTTGCATAAAAACATAGAGACTCAAAGTGGATGGGTGGGGGATGCAAGGGTTTTACATGCCCAATCAGATGCAGGGGATTATTACTGTCACCCACTGGAGAGAATGCAGTGCTAAAAACTATTATATAGGAGCCATGCAGCGAAGTACCTGTAGCCTTAGAATAGCATGTTCAGTTCCGGTTCTTTGTTTGCCCATAATAGGAAGATCACACAGCTTCTATATTAAAAAGAAGCCATGATCAGGGAGAACTCATATGATAACACAATTGCAGGTCACTTTAGAAAAAATGTTCTGCATCACACAGGAACAAGGAAATATTGTGAAATAAAATACATGTAGGTTGGCTCCTGGGTTCCCTAGAATCTTTTAATGGTTCTCAAAGCAGTGGAAATGAGTTCCAAGTTAATTTGGCATTGATATCAGACTTGTCGATGTGTAGAACAACTTGCCTGGTCATGTAATAGAGGCATATTCTCCAGGGGTGTGCAAGTCCAGGCCTTGCAATGCAAAATATTTCAGTCTGCTGGTAAGTGATGAGTTTAGATGGGCCTGTTATCATCATTATGTATTCTTATATTCCTTTGTTCTAGATTGACTATATATACAGTGAGCACCATAATTAATTGAACAGTGACACATTTTTTGTTATTTTGTTCTGTACTCTAGCACTTTGAGTTTGAGAGGAGTTTGAAGACTGTCAGCTTTAATTTGAGGGTATTTTCATCCATATCGGATGAACCGTTTAGAAATTATAAAACCTTTTGTACATAGTCCCCCCCCCCCATTTTCAAGCATCAAAAAATATTGAACAGTTTAACATAATGTAGAATAAAGTAATCATTTTTTATATTTGGTCGCATATCTTTTGCATGTCATGACTTCCTGATGTCTGTGACCTAAGAATATCAAAAGACTCTTATTATCTTATTTTTTCAGGTACTCTTACAAGCGATACTATAACTTCTCTGCATTTGAAAGGGATGCAGGAAATTGGGGGGTGGGTCTAGATTTAGCTGTACATTATGCTGGAACAGTATGGAATATATGGTTGGCAAAACAGCTGTAAGTCATCCAGGGTCTGAGGTATCAAACAAGCCTCAAACCATCACTCTGCTGCCAGATATGCAGTAGATATGGATGGATCACTTTAAGGGTTGTTTCTCCTGACAAATTTTCCTATTGAAAAATAAGTCAGGATAAGTGTATTATACAGTATATACGTATATGGTAGAATAATTTGTTCATTATAGCTGCAGCGTGATGGAAATTTGGCATAATTTCTGTTACTGACTCCAGAACAACTCAAAATGGGAGAGCGGTTGTACTGCATTACATTTAAATCTACATGTATTATATGTCAAAATCTAGATTTGGTACCCTTTAAAACCAAACCAATATAACTGTATTTGTACAAGTACAAGTCTATACTCAATGTTATTCATTTATTTTTTTACGTGTTACAAGAACATTCAGTCAAAGCATACATATCAGTGAAGATTAGTTAGATTTTTGTATTTGAATACAGGTTGAATTTTTAGTTTGTTGTGATGGTTGGGGGCTGAAATATTACATGGGACATTAGTGTTGCTCTGAAAAATACATTTCCCACCAGGGTGGCAAGGGTGTGAAATATTGTGCTTAAGAAAATATGTGCCAATATCAAAGGCCTTTTCAATCTAATCAAATATCAGCAGTTAACGCCTTGGCTTTGACACTCAAATGACAAATGAACTATGAGTCTGGCAATGAGGGAAACAAGCGAAGTTTAAATAAATCTTGGTTTTACATCTTGAAATCAAATCCAGTTTGTGTGGTCAAAAGTTTATTACTTGATTGATGTGTGGCCACATTGAACACTTTAATGGAATATGTGTCACAACTCTATTATTTAAAAATAATATTTTAAAACTATGTTGTGAAATAATAGAATTCCATCCAAACAGTGGCTTCTCATTCAACCTCAAGCATCATTAAAATATTCTAAATTCTAATATTCTATCTAAATGTCAAATGCAGCATTAACCCTATCATCATTTTGCACCATGTGAATTCTGTCAGTTCTTAACCCGGAATGTCTGTGTTAGTCGATCCACCTGCAGTTATTATTGTGAAAATGCTGTGTTTTGTCATCTCAACAAGCAAATATTTTATCATCAAACCTCATCTCTTCACGCCTCTTCATGCTGCAAGCATGTTAATTTGAAGACTTTCAGATAGCCTTAAGTGTTTACATTTATCCAGCTTTAGCTTTACTTTTTCCTTTACTTTGGGAATGGTGTTGTGGGCTTGCTCCAAGGAACACAAAAACAATCAGAAGTGTTAGTTGCCTTTTCAAACTTGCCTGTGTGCACAGGGCTGCTGGGTGGCTTATCCTGTCAAGGAACATGGATGAACCCAATAGTCTGGCTTTCAGTCTGGACTGTGCTGGTGCCGAATGTGGCCAGCAGCCTTGCAGGGAGACACATAATTAGCTCTAGCATTGCCCAGGGTTGGAAGGGCTTCATTCAGCTGGGATAATAGTGTTTCATTGCACACCAGCAGTCCCAACTGGTTGATCAGGCACATCATGTATTTTGGAGACTATTTCTTGTCTGCACTCTCCTGAATCGACAAGGCAAGATTGAGGAGAATGACTGCTAATATTTATATGACTGGCAATTTCAAATTGAGGAGAATGAGGCGGAGAAAAGCAATAAAATAAACTTTACCTGTTTTCACTAGAATTCCATATTTAAAGCACCTTGCAGCATAAAAAAAAATGCCATTTAATTTCACAAATTGAAAATGAACATGGATACATTTTAATCCATGGTTGATGAGCACATGGGGAGTGTCCTCAGAGCAAGGATGAAGACACACAGCAAAAATGTAACACTGCTGGTGTACATTTAACACCCTAGGGTGTTTATATGAGTCCACGGGCTCACATCAACACCCTAGGTTGTTAAATGTATGCCATATTTTCCATCCACTAAAAATACAGACATTTGTTTCAGACTTTTTTTTCTCAAAAATTTTCCATTAATGTAACTGGGTATTTATGGAGGCCCTGATGGATAAGTGTTAGGCTCCAGGCCAGGACAGCAGCAGATAGCCCTGAGACTCCAACCTGCAATTCTGTGGATGTGACTCAGGTCATACCTGCCCACAATGCCAGTGACGCTAGCGCCCCATTGATGACACATATAAGCCGTAAAGGGAAGGTGACAATATAAGTATAGTTTAACACATATACTAGGGGTGTGATGATGATGATGATGATGATGATGATGAAGGGAGAGGTGATACCAGGAGCCTTTTGAGCAGGGATGTTATTTTTTCTGATTAATCAGGAAATGTTCATTTTCAGACCCTAAATGTGTCAACCAGAGGCAGAGGGACTTCAACCGCTTTTGCACTCTTTGACAGCTGATCACAGAAGAGAATGTTCATAAATAAAACCAAATTGTAGTGGCCTCCAGCGATATTTAAGGTCTGAAAATCATTATTTCCTGATTAATCAGAAACAAATCACATCCCTGTTGAGGGAACATGGCTCCATTACTTTAGCGTGTTGAATTATTACGTGCAGGAGTCTCATTTTAATACCCTCAGTTACAACTAGAGGCCAGTAAGCGTGCGCCTGTGTGGTCTTCCGGGGTGAGCCGAGAAGAGGCCGGAGGGGCAGATATAAAAGAGAAACTCATTTACAAGCCTCTCCCATTTGCATACTCTAATGAAACAGGCTATAATTGGTCCACATTGATTTTTTTTGATTGAGCTACAATAGAGTCCGAACTTCTTAGAGAAGAGATCTGATTGATTTGTGGTGAGATTCAAGACCATTCAGTTTGAGAAATAATTATGTTCTTATTTAGTTATCATCAGACGCCTAAGTGAATTGCGTTGATCCATTTGCATAACCATCGAGCAGGAACTTTTCCTTTTTAATCGCTTTCCCTTATTGCCGATGGAGGGGCTGGAGACACGAGGCAGTCGGGTTTTGTGGAATCACAGAATTGCTCTACACAGACAGATTTCTGTATATTTAAGTTAATCTCTACTGCACTTTAGTTTTTCGCATTGATTAATACCATAGTCCTGGTGGAGAAATATACAATTTGGTTATAATGAACCTTTGGAAGATTGCATTTGCTTGGTTATTGCATTTGCTTGCTTGAAGTTGAAAGGCTGAAAATTTGTTGGTCCCATTACTCCTGAAATGTGTGCACGTGGTGGAAGGCACTCGGAAACAGAGACAGAAGTCTTGTGAAAAAAAGCCTGTTATCTGCTGCCCCCAAGAAAAGTTCCTAATAAACGAAATCTTTTAATTTCTCAAGCTCGGATTATACAATCCTTTTTTCTTCCAGAATGCTTTCAGATAAATTGCTTTGCATCTCACAAAACATGCTTCCAGCGCTATTGCATCAGGTTGCAAATATGGCCTACTGGTCTGTGAGGATTATAAGGAAGTCATAGCTTGAGGGAAGAAGGGAAGGCAAATTTACAAGATGACCAGCTGTGTTCTCAGGTGGCTTCGGGTGCGTTGGTGTGAAGAACACAACTGATAAGAAGAAGATTATCCAACATGTCCTTCAGATGTAACAAGCCTGGTGTTGGACTACTTTTACTAGTGAGAGTTCCTGTTGCTTCTTATCTCTACGCCTTCCTCTCATTGGAACCAACATGACAATCTGCTGCCACAAAAGTGTAAACATGTTTCCTATGCCGCAAGACTCAAAGAACAACTCTCCATTCTTCATGTCACAAACTGACCCAATCTGCTTTGACAAAATGCGAAACCTACTCCACCGTAAATGAAAGGATATACAGTATCTGTAAGCACTAAGTAGTGAATCACTGTTTAACAGCTAACATTTAGCTTTGGCTCCAAAACCAACTGAACTTTAGACATCGTTGTTTCCATGGTATATAGATACATCCACAATACAGTATATTAGCCAAAGATGATGCAGTGACCTCTGTCTTTTATTCAGTATTGTAGCCGTGACCGACATGGGTATAGGCTAGCTGAACCTAGGGGAATGCAATCATCAGTCACTTACTACAAAAAAAGAACTCACACATGGCCAAAGCTTTTTTTACATGGTAGCTGTTTACATCTTGCTCCACGATAGATTTATTGGTGTGTGGAATGCGGAACATCACCACCTATTGTCAGGCATGTGGTCTCCTTCCTCCTCTCATGTGAGTACAACATATTTTTGTTGGCCCGGATTTATTGAGGTTTCATGCTAGCATTTTTGAACTGAGTCTAAAAATAAGTTGCAATTGATTATTGTGGTTCTCGTCTTTCAATGATATCAAAACAGTGTGTTTGCATGCAATTTCATATTGTATGTAAATACAATGACCGTGTGTGTAATTAAGAATAAACCTGCAAATTAAGCTTCATTTAAAAGGTTTGACAGAAAAGACTCAACATGGGGAACTTGCATATGGTCTACCTTCCAATGGCTTTAAGTTTTTGCAGTGTTGTTAAAAGCACTGAAAAGACTTGAAAAGACTATTTTATAGACAGACAACTTGGGACAATTTGTAACAAAATGTGGCCAATCATGAGAATTAAGTTCTTGATTTAGTAGTACTGATGTTGATGCTTGCAAACTGTGCTTGGCTCTGCGTTTTGCACTTCAAAAGAGGTCTTTATTTTATTAGATTTTTATTGCGACGGCAACAAAATTGCACCTTTAGTTCAAAGCCTTCAGTGGTTCAGTGTTACAAGCGCATCACCCTTTCCGTAATTGCTTTTGTTTTCGGGTCACCTCCTATCTATCAGCGCTACTTTTTCAATTTATCATGAGCGGATAGATGAAGATACAAAGCCTGCACAGGCAATTCTAATGGGAAAACACTGGCTGGAAATATACACAATGATGCGGGGGGAGGGGGTTACGATGACGAAACTATAAGAAATATTTAAAGCAGGACAAATGTGTGCTTACTGAGCAGGAGATAATAGCTTATCTGGAATAGATTCCATCAAAATCACCGTGCAAGTTCATCAAATAAATAATAAAATAAATGCCTCGGTCCATTAATATAAAATTATCTTTTCCTTATGATTAATTGCATTAAACTTATGAAAGTGTGTTTTTGTACGAATCAAACAGGGGGAAATGATGGATGATGAAGAAGCAAGATGAATGTAGAAAACCGCAGAACTAAATTGAAAGTGTACTCATCCGTTCTCACTTCACAACTAATGATAAATTGAGCATGTCACATTGAACAATACATGTCGAGGTTTAAAGATAATCTCAACTTCAGGACCATAATGTGCGACGGCAGGTAGTTCAGTCGAACAGAACTCTTAAGAGATTTCAAATACGTTTTCCATCGGACGCGCGGAGCATGGCGAGAATGCCGCATCTGACTTTCTGTTTGATTTTCCGAAAAATAATTGAACGGTTCTGACAAATGAACATGAAATTTCAGACACGGCCTATTTCCGGGGCCTGTGTGTACAAATATGGTCTGGACCCTGCTGCCACATTTTCAAAGGTGGATTAGAATTTGATTTAGCACTCCTCAAAAATAAATGGACCGGATGTTCAATGAGATCTCATTCAAATATGAGGATATTATCTCTGTTTTGTGGTACCCCAACATCCAATAGGCCTATTGTTTTTAATAAGTTTCACGTTTCACCATTCAAAATAATTCTAAAGAAGGAATATAACATTATTTGGTGCTTTCAGCTACAGTACTCTGGTGGTTATTGGTATGTATTAATTCGATTTCTTTAAAAGCCTGAACTTAACAAATGCAAAATTGAACAAAATGATACATAAAGCCATCCCTCAGTGAATATTTGGATTTTCAGTATCGGGGTCACTAGTAAAAATGTTTTGTTTTTTTAAAGTGCTCCCCGTGGAGGAAGGATAATTAAAGATTTATGAGCAGCTCAGACTGAAATGGAGACTGTCCCTTCCTGAGCAACACCAGTGATGGATTCTGTGTTTTTCCCTCCTTACACAAAGCAGTGGCATCAAACAATATCTCTGAGCTCTGTTTGATCAAGATGGTGCTATATCATTATCAATGAAGGGAGGCTGCGGGTCATGCTGGAATCAAATGATTTAGGATGACCTGTGGTAGACCCACTTCAAGACAGAGACACTGGAGAATCTCTCAAGGCCTTTCAACATAGCTTCATCTGCTCATTTTCACACACAGGACAAATCAGACAGCAATAAGAAACTTCAATGTATTTTAAACCCCTTTCTCCCAGAAGCCATACTCATGTGTATACTTGTTGGTAAGTACATGTATGACTGTTGTGAGCAGGGGTAGATTTGGGATAACTTGCGATGGGAAGTGATTTTGTGGGAGGTGTCACAAACAGGGAAACCCCTGTTTATGAAATGAAATAAAGTGTTATTCCCATTAAAACTATTAAATAGAAATATTAACTATTATAATTTTGGAATTATTTAGGTTGTGCAGATATATTGCTTCTTGAAATTAATCCAAAATATGCAATACCAACAGTACATACTGTATAACACAATAGGATTAACCAACTTTATATGTGAAGATTGTGACACCCAGTATTGACTGAGTGTTTATAAATGCTGTACAGTATACATAAATATAAATGATATATATAAGTATTAATGTAAGAATAAATACATATACACTATATATAAGGAGGAAATACTCTAAAAATAGCTTACAGTCAAATGATAGGTGGAGATTTTTGATTTATGTTGGTAAATATTGGCAGATAGCTATATTAAAATGCTAGCCTAGCTACAAGAGTCAGATTGAATCCCATTACTACATTCTTTCAACAAACAGAACTTGAGGATCCGAGTCTCTTCAGAAAATGTATGATGTGAAAAGGAATAGATCGATGCATAATGATCAGTCGGTACGGGATGGTCAGTTCATAAAAAGCTGGGCTTCCCGTTATTGTGATTGTGTGTAGATAGTTCTCGTAAGTCACAAGACCGTTGTCATTTTTTATACTCACTCTCTCCCTCCTGACATAGAAAGCAGTAGCACTAGTTGTCCTCTATCATCTTAATGAATACCCTCCATTGCAGAACTCTTTGATCACAGATAGGAGTCCCTGGTATGTTTGTTACAAGAATCCGACAAGCAGCGCCCCCTAAGTGCATGCTCATTTACTAATTTGATTCTTAAATTTTCTTTTAAATCTGGGATCGAGACTGTGTATACTCTTTAACCACTTACAGAAGTTCGTTTTTTTCCCTGTGTTTCCTGATAAAGAAACAATATAAAGCACACTCTGCCACAAGCAATGCATATTGCTTTGTTTGCTTGTTTGTAAAAAAATAAAAAAATAAAAATAAATAAAGTAATTGACAGGCAGCCAAATTTACAGATGATCAAATTCCTATTAAGGTTGCATCTGGCTAGGTTCCAGGCGGAGGCCTATATTGTAAATAATATTGCCATCTGTGTGAAGGCGACAGTTGGGAAATGAAAAAGTCAGAGGAATGTAATTAATGTAGAGAAAATAAAGACAGGCAGAAAATAGGCCCCTGAGGGACCCCTTAAATGTTTCTTTTCTTTGTCTCTGAATGAATCCCTTCCCCTCCAATATATGCAACTTGTACAGAATAATGTTTTTGTTGATAAAGCCTGTCTGTGATTGGAAGACCCAGTAGCATAGCCCGGTGAAGCCAGGCAGGACTTTCTGAATGAAACAAACAGGACACGTCTGGCTTCAGAAGCCAGACTCCAGCCAGTTACAGCTTAGCTGTGATGGCATGTAGGGCATGACTGTCTGAATACGACACTCTTTAATCCTTAAAGCACATGGCCCATTTAATGACTGAGTACATTTTATTTGACCCACTCCTTATTAAAACTTGCCCCGATATGCTTAAATGTATCATTAATATGGATTTTTTTTCGATTTCACAACAACCTTGTGTATGCTAGTGCAGTGCTTATAGGGCAGTTTCTTTAAAAACCAATGTGCTGGAGTCAGCGTACAGAGCCAAAACAAGAAAAATTGTGTCACTGTCCAAAACGTGTATATATAGACCCACAGTAGCCTAAATTATAATTGTTTTCTCACATGTAATGTTATCTCACGACACACTTTTGTTCATTACTCACACAATCCCTTACAACCCTTATATGTGTGTGTGTGTATGTTTGGGTGTGGACACACACACACACACACACACACACACACACACACACACACACACACACATACATACACGCACGCAAAAATATTTTTTTTGTGAAGTTAGAATGTTAGATGATGTTATTCACCCAGCCTGACGGAGCTTGCAAGGATATGCCAAGAGGAATGGGCAAAAATGTCCAGAAACAAGTGTGCCAAGCTCGTAGCTTCTTTCCCAAGATGCCTTGAAGCTGTAATCGCTGCCAAAGGTGCAGCAACCAAGTATTAGGCTAAGGGTGTGTACAGATATGTAACCCCTAAATAACCTATTTTTGTCAGTAAAATAAAATTGCATATTTTCTAAAAACCTGTTTTCACTCTGTCATTATTGGCTATTGTGTGTAGATGTTTGAGGCAAAAAATGAACTCAATCTATTGTAGTATAAGTCTGTAACGTAATAAAATGTGGAGAAGGTGAAAGGGGTGTGCAGACTTTCCGGCTTGACTGTATATGGGCCTCCTCACACATCAACTGGAGATAGAGCTCCAATTCCTTCTGTTAAAAATATAAAAAGATAATGGAGACATTCTTCTCAGGTTTAACAATATGTAACTGCCTGCCATGACCCGAGGGACAGAGGAAGAAACGGGAAGAAACCTTTTTTTATTTGTATGTGTGTACATGCACACATGTGTATCATGTATGTTTATGCATTTACACAGAGAGAGAAAGAGAGAGAGAGAGAGAGAGAGAGAGAAAGAAAGAGAAGGGCAGAATCAATCTGGCCTCAATTCTGCATTCATGGTTTATAGTCAGAATAAAATCCAGAAATTACGATCTCTGCTCAATTGAAATTTGTGAGTGTGCTTGTTACAATAGTGTGGCTTCATAAGAAAAGACAGATGTGACTATGGGTAAGACCAGCAGCATTTAGGTGTGGCACAAGAATAGCATTCAATGTAAAGCATCATTCAACATCATAAACTCCTGAGCCAGCACTTAATGTATTTTGGGAGAAGTTATTATACCAATTTTGTTGGGATTGGATCAAGCAGTCATGTAGTTGCTTTTGAGGTTATAACCAATTTGTCCAGCTCATCTGCTTCAATAGACATTAAGCAGCGTAGTGTTGCAACAATCTAGGCTTTATTCTGTAGTATCTCAGTGCTATAGGCTTTTCACAGGCTTTTGGGGAAGTTATGCCAGGAGAGGAAGACATCAGGGAGATCGATACCTCACTCTCCTGGATCTGATATAAGGACTGGATGAGCACCTCTAGCACTGCTACCTTCTGTGCCAGTTCTAATTTATGCTCACCTTTCCTACAGAGACCATTAATATTAAGTTTGGCAGCAGAACTAGTGCTAACCATGTTGCACTCAACACAACACAAGCCTGCGGAAAATGCCCTAATCGATTCTCATAAATAATCCTAGTGTTGCTTCCAAGGTTGAAGTCCTGCTTCCGAACCGGATTAAGTTGAAAAATACAGTCTAACAGATAGTTGGGTAAATAGTAGTTTACATGCACCGAGTGGTCCATTTGAATCATTTTAAAGCTCACCAGGAGGTTCTACCCACGTTTTGTAGACTTCTGGCATAAGTCATTTTCTTCAATTAATATGGTAAGATTTTTAGGAACACACTGGTTTGCATTCTACCATGTTAACTCACATTTACATTGAACAGACACTCTTATTTAGAGTGACTTACGTCCTTTACATACAATCACTTCATACAGAGGGATATATACTGAAGCAATTAAGGTTAAGTACCTTGCTTAATGGTACAACAGCAGTGACCAACCTGGGAATCGAACCCTTTCACTTATAAAACCATAACTGAAAAAAACATAAAATGATCATTATTAATTCTGGTGCTGTGATGCTCACTTTGATTAAAGTGTTGCAGAAAAACTTTTATATGAAAATGTCCCAAAAATTGTGAAATTGTCAAAGATTTCGTTCCTAAATTTAACGTGTAATAACACATGTATGGTTCCGATGTGTATTGAGTTGCACATACTGCCTCTATTTGTGCTTCTATTGGTTACCCACAGATAAATAAGAAAAATCACATTTTCCTTAGAAATGTGCTTAACCTAAAATAATGTAATCACAATAGAATGGTAATAAATGTAGCCACATACACACAGACACGCAAACACACGCACACGCACGCACGCACGCACGCACGCACGCGCGCATGCTCATACACACACACATGCACACACAGTCACCACATGCACAGACACACATACACACACTGACACACCCACACATACGCAGAAGCAGAACATACCAAACCAACGGAGCGGTGCATTTTACAAGTTCACATTAAAATGAATACTTTCTTAATTTCTGGGGCTGAGACAGATCCGGAGTCCAGGGACGATGTTGATGGATGACGTTTTAATGCAGCCGAATGTTATTTTTACTGAACAGGGAAAACTATAAATTTTTACTTCATTGGCAATGATGGTGCCCTATGCATAAAAGTGCGTGGGGCTCGTGTTGCCCATGAGTAATCTCCTCTCTCAGCAGATGTTACTTTGCAGAAACCAATTCTTCGGATAAGATTTGCAGAAGATTAATTGTCTACAGCTGTTTCATGGCCCGGCGCAATCTTAATACATTTATGATAAGTTTAAAAGCTCACTAGAGGCAACAGACGCTCCCTTGTGAGACGGGGAAGGAGAAAAGGGAAGCTTTTTCCCCCCCTACATCTGGATTCATATCTGCTGTCATTTTTATTACAGCCTTTATGCAAGCTGACTGGCGCAGCCTGGGTTGCCATTGTGCCCTGTGCAACCACGTTCCAGCCTTCCCCCGGCCTTCTTTATCCTTCCTTTCTCCCTTTCTCTTTTCCCAGCTTCCCTTTCTTACTCCCCTCCTTTTCTTTTCTTCTCTCTCTTTTTTTTTGAGCTCGAGCGAATTATTTAAATTTGTGCAAATGAGTTGTTTCCATTTCTCTCCCCTCTGAGTGGAAATTGAAAGTGACCCAGGGTGACCTCCCTCTATTAATCGTTGTAAATTGCTGCAAATGCACAATCCCGAGTGCCGTAAATGGTACAGGGTTTCCGCCAGTGATTCATTAACGGGAGCGATATGACCCAGCCGGCACAAGCCACCTGCAGTAGTTAAGAACAATCGCGGTGTTATGACCCACACCAGGAGTTTAAAAAACGACCATTTGCATACAGTATTCTGAGGCAAAGGAACCACTTTGTTTGGACCGACGGTGTGCCAAAGGTCACTCTCCAATCAGAGTGGTTAAGGGGTGACTTTTACAGAATAATCTAATGTAAGTGTCTGGTATGCTTAGGCAGACCACAAATTGTCGGAGGTTTTCATTTGTTCAACCTTTGACCTTGCGCATGTAACGAATCTCCTCAGAGGCATTGTTTGCTGTGGCTCAGTAATAATGGCAGATTCTCTCCGTTTTTGTGCCTTTACAGGAGGCCGCTGAGTTCTTGGAAGGTGAGTTTTCAGCGCCGGTGTCTTTTCTGGGAAAGCCTTTTAGTCAAAACGAGGTCAATGCAAAACACATCCATCCATTGTCCTATTATTCAAATTAATATCACATTGTTATTCTTGACTTCATTTGTCCAAGAGAAATTATGCATCAATTTTTAAACGTCTTATTTTTTTGTTCAGTGCAGGTAGGAAAGAAACATTAATTGACTCTTCTAGAGAAAACTTCAGTGCAGTTCGACTGGGAGTCCACAGTGGGATGGCAGTTATTGATGATCCAAGAAAAATCTTTGTGTGAAAGAAACAGGCCGCAGCATCTGTCTGGTGATCGCTATAACCGTGCTCCTTAATATTGTTCTCACCTTCCCAGCGCATTAAACCGCTATAAAACCCAGCTTAGTGTTAACTGACAGGGAGGGTCATAAATAACGCTGACTAACCTTGGGTACCGCTTCACTTCAGTGCAACCTCACGCATTGAACATGACTTAATATGCTGTAATAAAACGAAACCTTCAGTTCATAAATTTGCATGATTTATAAGGGGAATATTAAATTAATCTAACGTTATAAATATGCAACAACATGAAAGCATTGTCGCTGCATAATACTCATTTATTCTAATATGATGATGAAACTTAATTAGTAATTGGGCCCTCTCCCCCTCTCTCCTGTGTGCTCATTAACCAGAAATAATTAAGTTAATGATCTTAAGATTATGCCACTACTTTTTTAAACTTTTAGCAGAGTGTAAATAAATAAATATACACATAAAGGCACAACACAGGAAGAGTTGTACTACACACATGTACAGTATAATGGTAATTCTATTATAGCATTTTCTTAATCAATATAGGTTTATGTGGTTTATGTGCACAAAAAATAGTAGCTTCAGAACTGCTACATGTATTATACAAGTAGTTTCCTGCATAATGGCTGTAGTCTGTTATTTAAAGGACTGTTTGTTTGTGGATTAACAGAAATATAATTATAATGAGATTAATGATAAGATTAATATTTATATATGAAGTGCTTTTTACCTTTGAAATAAACTGATCCATAACCTGTTGCTCAAGATTATTCAACATTCGATATTTATAAAGCGACTATAAATACTGAATCTTTACGACTATTTCAGAAGCATATGGGACCTAAAAGATAACACTGCAGACATTGCAAAATGAAAAGGGAATCTAACATAAAATAAAAAAGGCATGTTTCATTTTAACATTTTTAATCAGAAAATAACAATACATAATAAAGAGAAGAGGCTATTCATCCCAGCTAGAGCATGCAACTTACTATGCAAAACCCCATAATATTTGTAACAGCGGGTTTGGAACGATCGCTCTATCTAAGATGACGTCAGTGCTTCTATGTCTCACTACCAACTTTATTAAGCAAGTATACAGGTTTTCAGTAGTACACAGCATGCAGGTTTTCAGCAGTTCACAGCATGCAGGTTTTCAGCAGTACACAGCATGCAGGTTTTCAGCAGTTCACAGCATGCAGGTTTTCAGCAGTACACAGTATGCAGGTTTTCAGCAGTACACAGCATGCAGGTTTTCAGCAGTTCACAGCATGCAGGTTTTCAGCAGTACACAGTATGCAGGTTTTCAGCAGTTCACAGCATGCAGGTTTTCAGCAGTACACAGCATGCAGGTTTTCAGCATTACACAACATTGCGTCAAGCGGTCGACCTGAACACTGCAAGGGACTCTGCCTGTACTACATGACCTGGCAAGATGTTACACACAGTAACATGACGCATGTAAAAAATACTTACTGATATCAGTGTGGAATTTACCATTGTCTAATTTCCACCTTTATCGAATTCTTGTTCTTCTGACAGAACTCAGCCTAAATTCTTTTTAATGAAAAAAAAAGTGTGCCTGTTCAATGGGAAGGGTGAATAATGTGTGTGTGTGAAGGGGGGGGGGGGGGGGGCAAGTAGGGGGGTGTCGAAGTAGCCAGTGGTATTAACGCAGGTTCCCCCCCGAGCAGAAGACTGGCCTGTGGTATTAATGTGTGTTCCCTCCAAGCAGTTGACATCATCACTCTCTCAGCCACTTGTCTCTCTCCCCCCCCCCCACCCCCCACCCCCTGGTGCACATCCCTGGGTTTGTATATAAACAGATACCTGTCACGTATGACAAATAGGATGCCTCCTTAGTAAATGCCTCATTCTCTGCAGATTATTTACTTTTAATGGGTGGGGGAAGGGAAAAGCACTTAATATGTGGTCACAAAGACCGTGATGTATGGGGTCACCGCAGCGACGCTGGCGTCTCCCTGTTTGCTCTTTTCAAATAAATCTAACGAGGGATGGGGTTTTCGTCCAAGGTGCAGCGCGGTGATCGGAAAGCCTCCCGCTCATCCAGGGCAGGCCAGATTCAGGGCCTCGGCGGGAGAATAGATTATACATGTGCATTCCCTTCTTTTTTCCCAATGACAAATGAGTGTTCAGGAGGGCTTTATACACTTTGCTTGTAGTGAGTAACTGTACTGTGTCTTATACAGAATACAGTGGTCTGTAATAAGACAGAGAAGGCAGAGACAGATAAAGCCATGAGCCTGCGTTTGTTTGCAGGCCCATATTTTGTAACGCAAACACTTGCGTTTAAACCTTGTATGGCAGCTCACATAATGCATTATAGACAGTGTACTTGACATAAATGCATCAGAGATGTTAGAGATGTTAGTTGTATTTACGTGATTTCTGGTTTGGCTTTTTGGCTTTTGGTCGGCCAATGTGTTTCCAACACTTGTAAATGCACACTTTAATGTATTATGAAGCACTGTGTGGCATTATGAATAGCTAAAATGCATTATAACAATATTCTTGACTGAACTCTTTAATGATCAAAAGCATTAATTCACGGCTGATTCTTTTATTAATATCCTGAATGGTGATAAAAGAAGTAATAATGTAAGTCCAACATAAAGACAGAAGGATGACATTATCCTTACCGTCATTTGTCTTTTTAAAATGCCAAATGATAACATTTTATTTCAACCAAGCTAAAGTGATCAATTTTCTTTCACTTTTTAATGCTGACTAATCAAAGTCATTTTTGCAGCAGCTTAATCAAAATCCCCAAACTTCTGTCATCAATCTTCCAAAAAAAGGAGCTACTGTACAGCGGATCATTTGTAATTCAGATTCTCAATTTCCTTCCCTCACTTCTTTTTCAGCTGTGAGAGAAAAAAAATAGTTCATTTGCATAGAGGAAAAATGTAATTACTGATTGATTAATTCATTAACTCTAGCAGTGACACTGTGTCTAAATGGCTGTTAGCCCAGACAATCAGCATGAAACAAAAGTGAAAATGCACGTGGCCTCTATCGCGGGCCCTCTGTGTGGACTGCACGAGGCCGGTGAGTCTGTAATGGTTCAGAGGGCGGTCAAACTATATCAAAAATAAAAACAAACGTGAAAACATGAAATTGACACGCCTCCACCTTCTTATGTTATTGCGTAATCAATCCAAAGTATATTTGACTTTTTACATCCAGTCAAATCTGTTTTCATCAAAAGCGCTGGCCTGTATTCAATCAACGTTTGTACTTTTCCTTGTTGATTGAATCCAGCCTAATGCTCTTGTGCACCTCCCCATCTTGTGTCAAAGACTTTGATCTGCATCTCAGAAAAAGATGCAAATCTCATCTCGTTCAACGTATGGTGTGACCGTGCGTGGGCTGTTGCTGCTGTATGGGAATGTTTTCCGTGATTCGACCGAGCCCGGCATCATTTACCAAAGGGAACATTATGATTTCCTTCCGCTGCCCGCTGCCCGCTGCCCGCTGCCCGCTGTTCACCTTGATTGGCTGCGTTTGGAAACTTCAAGATGCGGGTTTAACATGTTTAAGATTTACTACCTGCAAACAGCAGAGTTGGCCACTCAGTACCGTTGCTCTTTATGATGTCATCATAATGAATCATCATTTACGCCATGCTATGGACAGGGGGGGGGGGGATGAAGAAGCATGGAGTCAGACACACACACACACACACACACACACACACACACAAACAAACACACACACACAAACAAACACACACACACACACACACACACACACACACACACACACACACAGGTGGGATGGTAATGTCTGTGTTTGGAAGGTAAAGTTTACAGTCAGGGACACACACACACACAGGTGGGATGGTAATGTCTGTGTTTGGAAGGTGAAATGAACAGTCAGACACACACACACACACACACACAGGTGGGATGGTAATGTCTGTGTTTGGACGGTGAAATGAACAGTCAGACACACACACACACACACACACACACACACACAGGTGGGATGGTAATGTCTGTGTTTGGAAGGTGAAATGAACAGACCAGCCTTTTTGTATAAATTAATGATGGTGTGGGGTGGGGTAGTGGGGGGGGTGTATAGATGAATCACTAGATTACTGGGAGGGCTGCACCCTTGGAGAATGGAAAAAGGGGGCGCCCTGGCTGGCAGCAACGTGTGCAAGGGGAAAAGGGGGCGCCCTGGCTGGCAGCGACGTGTGCGAGCTCGTATTTCCCATTATTCTTTAATAGCCTATAATATTGTAGCGGGAGATTTCTTTTTTTTTTGTCATGGTTGCATCTGATTGATGGTGTTGCCTATGAGGCATTACAAGTACAGAGTAAATTGACCAAACAGCTAGACATACAAATTATTTAAAAAGGCGGGAGGGGGTTGGGGGGGGGGGGGGGTTCGCATCTGGACCTCTAGGGGGAGAGCAAACAGCCTTTAGTTAAGCCCATCCTATTTCCAAGTGCAATTTATAGTCTATTGACTCGGGATGGTGTCTTTTCGGTGGCACGGAAATTGTCATACATTGCAGATGAGATGCTCCTTCTTGACAGCCGGTTCCGAAGGCCAACGGCGAGAGCAAATATCGCATTAAATGTCCGGGGAGAAAGGAGAGATGATATCAGGTTGCAACATCGCCTAGGTCGGACGCTTCTTCATTTCCTGAAATCTTCAAAAAAAAGAAACGCTGCCCACCACACACACACACACACACATACACACACACACACACACACAAACAACACCCTGTATCCCCTCCACCATCTCATACCCAAACGATTTACACCGATTAAGAGCGGGGCAACAATGCTTTTCTGACACCTTTGGCAGCGGCGTGCCTGGAAGAGAGTTTGCACTCGTGAGCCGGTTCTCATTATCTCACCGGCGCTGATGTTTTGACAGGGAAGATCCTCTGCTGCCACTCAAGTCTATCAATGTCAGGAAAGGGCTTACCAGCAGACTCATATATTTGGATTAAAACAGTCAAAGTCATTATACGCAGAATGTTATTGACCTTTTAAGATACAACTTTAATAGCTTTTTTCTCTCTCCTCTTTCTCTCTCCATCTTAAATACGTATGGCCGGGCCTCATTATGAAGTCCCTCCCAGGACTTATTTGAATTGGAATTAGACGGTTTATTTCCTCTGTTCCTTCTGGATAATTCCGCAAGCTTTGTTTCTGGAAAAGGGAGGTATTAAAGGGGACCAGGAGGAGGAGCTGCCCATTAGGATTACAAGACAGGCGACTCATTTTACGCTCGATGGCCAACCTAGACCGAACCTGACTTACACCAAATCAACGGGCTTTCTGTCTGCTACAATTGAGTAGAAATGTAATAACAGAAAAAGACTTGAAAAGACGCAAGCAATGTCTTATAAGCAAATACAGCTGTAAATTTAAGATGTAATTTTTATCACGATACAAAAAGTGTATTCACTATTCATGTAACTTTCATTGCTGTAATCCCTCTTGAGTCTTGTAACAACTTTAGTAAGTTTGATGCCAATACAAAACTGATGGACTTATGCATGTGCATGTGCAACTGTGTGTATCTGTGTGTGAAATAACCGTCGTGGTTTTTGATTGTCTTTCTATGTATATATTTGTGTGCGTGTATGGGTGTGCATGCATGTGGCGTGTCTCTGTGTGTATGCATGTGTGTGCATGTTTCTGTATGTGTATGCCTGCATGTGTGTGTATGTATACCTGTGTATGTGAGTGTGTGGGTTTATGTGTGTATGTTTGTGTGTATGTGTAAGTGTGTGTGTGGGCATGTGTGTGTGTTTGTGTAATATCCTGCCCTGTCATGCTTTCAATTTCTCATCATAGACACCTCCATCTGAGTCACAAGTGTTGAATAAAGGAGAATCACTCATGCATAATGACAACACTATGTCCCTGTCAACAACCAGATTAAAGCTATGATTTCTTCTTGTTAACATGCAGGTGTAATTGAGGCGGTGTAGATGGCTATTTATTTGTTTATAGCAGCAAATGATAAGCTCAAACGTTTCCCTTCTTCACTGAATCTCCGTCTAGACTTAAGAATAGAGATTGTTAAAAAAACATGCTACTTAGACATTTGAGTGTGCTAAGCTATCGATCAAAGTATTGCCACAGTTTCATCTCACAGGAACACGTACACCTCTAAAACTTTTTATTTTTATTTTCTGCTCTGCTGGAGAACAGGTTTCAGAGGCTGACAGCAGAAGTCAAGCGCAAATCCCTCTTTGTTATTCCGCCAATGGACTGAGTTTAATAGTGATACATTGTACACACTTTGTTTTTGTGCTTTCATCCACACAGATTTGGAGAGCCTGCTGAGGATAGGCTAAGCTCTGAATCTGAATCAATCTCATAAGCTGAAGTCTTGCAGGCGAGTTTGTTTTTTTGGAGGAAACCTCCTTTGGCCATTCACCTATAGTTTATACAGGATTATTACTATAATAATAATAATAATAATAATGTAGGAATATAAAATAACAAATTCCATCTCTGTGAGGATGTTTTGGTTGGTTGGTTATTTTCAATTTATTCCTACCTGGAGTACCATTCACGTCTCATGTTATCTTTGACAGTAAGCAGTTTTGCATTTCCAAATTTATGATGATCAAAATGGGTCAAATAATGACCCCAGTGAAATTCTTACAGGTCACTGATAATAAAAAACAAACCTATTTTCAGTTACTCAGAACAAAATTATTCTTTCATATGTTTCATTAAAAAAATTCTGCAGGAGATCTACAGGCGTTTTAAAACTTGTATGTGTATCTAAACAGTTAATGTATTTCATATACATATTTGGCTCAGGTCTGATGATGATTGACAGCTACTGGCTTAGGAACAGGTGTGCTTGAAGGTAGCTATCTTAACAGGAGCATATGTCCTTCATGTTCCATATCTGAGCTCAAACTACAAGAATGGATTTTATTTCTAAATTAAAAGGGGATAAATTATTCAAATTCATACAGTATAGTTGAACTGAATAAATTTTTTCCCCCCATTAACCAACATTTGGGATCTATTGGGTTAAACCTCAATAAAAAAAGATTGTCTGGGCCTGATAACTGTGATTTCTTTTTCTTTGACCGTATGCTCATGCATCCCTATCCCCTTCTAGAAAGGCCAAATCCTGTCCATATCTAAGTACATTTGTAGCTCTGCTGCAACATTTGGATTGGGTTATGTGGGCCCCCTCGGGATCCTAGCCCGCAGCTTGGCTTCACAGTGGACTCTCACCTGCTTTCTGCCAAACCTCAGCAGTCAGTCGCTGTCTCATCAACCGGCAGCTTTTTTCAATTTCAGGCCGAGGGAAGTTACAGCTTTTTGTACAAGCAGCTGCCATAATTGAATTTGCCGCAAGAAATAGCGGGCTGGAAAATTTCATTTTCTTCTTCTCCGGGATGTGTGTCTGTGTGTGTGCGTGTGTTAGAGAGAGAGAGAGAGAGAGAGAGAGAGAGAGAGAGCAGCAGGCATGTCCCCTCTCCCACCTTATCCCTTCTTTCTCTCATCCTTCTCCCTACTCCCACAGTCCCTCCTTCCCCTCCTCCTTCTCCTGTCTGCTCTGCCGTCAGACCCACTGGACCTTTCCACGGCTTCTTCTTCTTCAATCCCTGCTTACTCTGTGGTGGCACGTTATCCCACTGAAAAGAGACACGCACGTTTTTCCCCATCCTCCAAATCCTTGTCCCTCCGATAAGCTCCCTGCGCATTGGGCGGGGGGGGGGGGGGGGGGGGGGGGGGTCTTGTCACCGTGGTGATTTTCTCCTAAATGCCTTCCACAAATAATGGTTTTCAGAATGAGCATTAACAGGCTTGATTACATGAAATGGCCCTTTTAATTTACAGCGGGATTCTATTGATCAGAGGGGTGCAGATTAAAGCGTTCAATGAAGCTGGTGATGAGGTATTAACCAGCCCAAGCCCCCCAGGGAAGGGCGGGGGGGCCAGCAGGCCCAGAGACAGGCCAGGCCCCGCTAGCCTCTCGTACAGTAATTCCCCAGTAATGAAGTGGCTCTATGCAGCAGCATGAATCCTGGGTAGGAAGAAAAGATTGGAGACGATGAGCTCTTCAAAGTCATTTCTCGGTCTCTCATTCCGCCTCATGCCCTGCTCCCCCTCCTCCCCTCTTCCACCACTACCTCCTCCTTCTCCTCCCTCCAAAAAAATGCACTGGGATTTACTTAGCTGGACCAATGCAATTTTTATGACCTTATTGCTTTTTTTTTTTACCATGGTAATAGTTTTGAATCAATTTATCAATCTGCAGGCACCATCAGGCACGTTGCCCTCGAAGATCAAGTCCGGGTCATCCCATCAATTCACTGATGTGCACTGAGATGGAAAGGGGGAGGGAAAAAGAGAGGAAGAAAGCACCCGATACCCCCCCTCACTTTTAGAGAGGTGCTCTAAACGGCTTAGTAAACATGCTCTTACCAGTTTAACCCCTCCTTCCCTCCCTTCCTCTCTCACTCTGTCTCTTACCAGTTTAATCCCTCCTTCCCTCCCTTCCTCTCTCACTCTGTCTCTTACCAGTTTAATCCCTCCTTCCCTCCCTTCCTCTCTCACTCTGTCTCTTACCAGTTTAACCCCTCCTTCCCTCCCTTCCTCTCTCACTCTGTCTCTTACCAGTTTAATCCCTCCTTCCCTCCCTTCCTCTCTCACTCTGTCTCTTACCAGTTTAACCCCTCCTTCCCTTTCTTCCTCTCTCACTCTGTCTCTTACCAGTTTAATCCCTCCTTCCCTCCCTTCCTCTCTCACTCTGTCTCTTACCAGTTTAACCCCTCCTTCCCTCCCTTCCTCTCTCACTCTGTCTCTTACCAGTTTAATCCCTCCTTCCCTCCCTTCCTCTCTCACTCTGTCTCTTACCAGTTTAATCCCTCCTTCCCTTTCTTCCTCTATCACTTTAATGTCTCTAATGCCAGGCTGGAGTAAAGAAGCATTAGAAATGTTATATACAGATATACTGTATGGGGCTGAAGTTTCTTTCATGCCAATTAGCCAGGATATTACAGACTCTCATGAAATAAAGGTGCGGAAAGTATCTAAAAACGCACTTGTCACTGGGGCGGTACCCAATAGGTACATACAATTGTACCCCTAGCCAGCAATACATAATTTGTACCTTTTTTTGCTTGAGAAGGTACTTATTAGTACCCAAATAGAACATTATTGTACTTTCAGAGTACATTTGGGAAATGTGTTCCTTAAAGAAGAAAAAAGTAC
Source organism: Ilyophis sp. 1 JC-2022 (assembly GCA_022702515.1). Taxonomy (NCBI): domain Eukaryota; kingdom Metazoa; phylum Chordata; class Actinopteri; order Anguilliformes; family Synaphobranchidae; genus Ilyophis; species Ilyophis sp. 1 JC-2022. The sequence continues at coordinate 30,467,168 of CM040394.1, read as the reverse complement.
CTCCGCTGTATGTTTATTTGTGAGAGTGCAGACGCAGTAACGGTATATACTGTGTCCCAAGGCTGAATGTGGGCAACAGACAAAATATGAAAATATATCACAACATCATAAAATATGTAAATATGTACAACATGATCATTTAAGTAATGTTTTACAATGTCTTTAAAAAGAAAAACTGCCAGAGATCAAGATCAAGATCTAGTCCTTTATTGAATGTCTCTCTCTCCTCTGGCTGGTGTCAGTAAATGTCAATTAATTGGCAAATAAGGTCTGGGCTTTTTAATTCTACTGGTTTGAATGATCTGCAGAACTGTACACTGTGCACACAGGAATGACAGTAATTTGATAATGACGAAAATGTCAAGTCTGAATCTTTTCAGATTTACAAAATGCAGTACATTTAAAAAAAACATTTGTGATATATTTTGTGATTGTAATTGTGATATTATTCTTATTTCATCAACTCTTATTTTCATGCCTTTTGAAATGGTTAATTAGACATGTGGTTTTGGTCATCTATCTAAAGTCTTCAGAAAAGATTTGACAGACAAATAACTAGTAATTAATATTAAGTTATTGAAATAATATTTAAGTCAGCAATCGAAAGTAAACATAAAACTTAAAATAAAAATTGTAATAATAATATAAAATATCATTGTGACAATGACAATTATGTTGATAACCAGAAATGTTGTCAGAAAATGTCTTAACACTTGGACTTTCCAACTATATCAAATTTTAGAAAGACACTGCTCCTCAAAATTCAAAAAGTCAGTGTAACTGTGATTAAAAACAGACTCCACAGGAAGATTTAAATGTGATACATTTTTCTGTGTGTGAATTGTTCTGTATGTGTGGATATGTGTCTATGTGTGTGTGCATACAGTATGTACATATGTGCATTTGTTTATGTGCATATGTCTGTGAGTGTATGTGCATGTGGGCATGTACACTATGTAAGTAAGCTTGTGTGTGTGCATGTGTGTGTTTATGGGTGTAGGTATGTGTGTGTGTGTGTGTGTGTGTGTGTGTGTGTGTGTATGGGTGTAGGTGTGTATTTTCTGAGCCTGTGGGAGGCCTCTCTGTGAAAGCGTAGGCTGGGCATTCCTCTTTGCACTGACAGCTCTTCATGGTCTATATTTAGCTCTCTGTGAAAGTGATCTGCCCTTCGCTGTCTGTCCTGGCCTTTTGCCTTCCCCTCAATGGAGCTATTTGTCTCTGGGAGCCATGGCAAAGCAGACCCTAATGAGCCTCTTTAAGGCTGTTTGAATTTCTAATGAATAACACTCCTCTGTAAAATAAACACATTGCTATTGATCATGCCATAAAGATTTGGGCTAATTTAATAACTACCAAGGGCTCGCGCTGGAGTCTGGGAAATCCAGCGATTTATCCACAGGGCCCTGCCGTCTGAGTTTTGTTATTGCGGCAGGGACGGCCCCCGCGGACTGGAGAGAGGTCGTACGACATTTCAAACTCCATAGTTCATGAGATGTTATTGTGGCTGTTCAGAGTCTGTGCAATAGGGACATCCATACAGCTTCCATCACCCCTGATATTTACATTGTTTGATGTTAAAGGTAGATCTTCACCTTGTTTGATGTTAAAGGTAGATCTTCACTTTGTTTGACGTTAAAGGTAGATCTTTACCTTGTTTGATGTTAAAGGTAGATCTTCACTTTGTTTGACGTTAAAGGTAGATCTTCACCTTGTTTGATGTTAAAGGTAGATCTTCACTTTGTTTGACGTTAAAGGTAGATCTTCACCTTGTTTGATGTTAAAGGTAGATCTTCACTTTGTTTGACGTTAAAGGTATATCTTTACCTTGTTTGATGTTAAAGGTAGATCTTCATCTTATCTGATGTTTAAGATAGATCTTTACCTTGTCAGATGTTAAAGGTAGATACTGACATGAGCCTCAGCATGTTCAGAGATTGATTCATATAATTATAGGGTTCTATCTGGAGATGCAGTTTTCAGATATCATATAGTCTATAGTTCCATATCCCAAATGTCATGCACAGCAAGAGGTTAAAACCCAACACACAACACTAACACCCAAACACAACTCCATTTCTTTATAATCTGCCACAGAAACAACCCCTTCAATACACTACATCATTGTACTGTTACCACATCATTCATATTCTTAAGGCATGTACAGCTATACCCCCTAAAAAAGGGTTGCCTCCCCGCAAAGAAAGTTCAGCAAAACCACCCTGTATAACTTCTGAAAACTGTACTGTACATTTTTCAACAGACAAGACACAGGTTTCAGCCTTTCGCTGTTAACAAATAGATGATGCACTCTTTCAGAACTATCACAAAAAGGTCCTTCCCTTCCTCTTTCTGAAAACGTTACATTACATTACAGGCATTTAGCAGACGCTCACAATTTACTTACACAATTTTTCTTAGCATTTTGTACAGCTAGGTATACGGAAGCAATTCAGGTTAAGTACCTTGCTCAGGGTACAATAGCAGTGTCCTAACTTCCCTAACGGGTTGCCAGGTAATGTTTGTGGGGTTATGCGGTTTCAACATGTCAGTGAGAATGTCTTTAATAACCGCATTTGCCTTTAGGAAAATCCTGCCCTTGCGCATCATAGTTGCTCTTCCGTGACGGGGTATAGGCATGCAGTGAACGTATTTATACATTGCATTGATAAAATGATCATAGCTTCTATTGATGACTGGGATATACCCATCACACAATAAAAAAAATAATCGCTGGACGGTGGAGGCACGCAATATTACTGAGTAAACAAATAAATCGTTGGATTTACTTTTTAAAAAATGTATATATATATTTTTTTACAATTTAGCCTACCTAATAAAGTAATGTACAGTAACATAATAGCCTGTGACTTCTTCCACTTAACCAGTTGAAGTCACATATACTTAATAATAGCCCATTACTTGCAACCACTATGCAAAGATACATTTTTTTAGTGCATCTGTCACATGCTGGAAGGATGTGGCCAGGAAAGAGAAACATTTTAACCTGGAGCACTGGTAGATCTACACTGCGGGGAGTTACTTTGCGCTTCCTAATCTCTACCGCACGCGCGTAATGGTACATATGTACTGGAGAGACGCTTAAAACAGCGGATAAGTCAAATGTCTGAATCAGAAATAACTTAAGCCACGCGGAATTTCAGTAGTAAGTCCCATTTGCGCATGCTTGTCTCAACTCCGAATCCGGCCCATAGTGAGCGGGTCTATAGAGCTCCGTAGTCCTGTCCCCTCCTATCCCTGGCTGGTCCCGGAAGACTGCCGGAAGCCATTACCTGGCCCACTTCGTAATTTTTCAGTCACTCTTATGATGATATTATGGCATTGTATGGACCACACTTTGACATGATACAAAGTCTATTATATACTCACCACCGCGTTTAAATCAAATTTGAATCGTATAATTAACGGAGTTCGAGAAACATAACTACACTACCCAGAATCCCCGGTCGTACATCACCGGCTCCCACTTTTGCTAGCTAACGCAGTAGCTACTGGGCGGCCGCTCTGCTAGCGAAAATGGCTATCACTCGGTCTGCTCTTGTAACTTATTATGGAAGCTACCGGCCGGTCTGCTAGCGAAAATGGTTATCACTTTGTCTTATTATGGAAGTGAAACTAACAGTATCACCAAGGGCGAGAATCACTATTAGTCTGGCCATGTCGAAAGTGTCAGCTTTATGGCTTTAACTTCAGCAGTGGTAGTGATCAAGTGAGTGTAGTCGTTTTGTTAGTTTTGTTGGACATAATTTCAAATGACCAATTTTATAATTTATTTTAAAATATGACAACCCCTCTCTTGGGTGTTTTGAACGTGTAGTTGCCTGAATAAAATAAAATAAAAACATTTTCAGTCGATTGACTCCCATTGTATTTTTTCAGAAAAGTGGCACCAGAAGTTCGTCACCAAAGTGGGCGGGACTACGGAGCTTTATTCACAGGGTGAGTTCCGCAAAAAGTTTTTCCGGTGGTAGAGGGACTCTCAAAATCCGCTGTCGTTTAATTTCAATTATTTCTTCTCGATTTTGTAATCTCGATTTCGTAACTCACTCAATTTGAGATTCCTTTGAGTCTGCACTTGATTATAGGGCTATGTGAATCAGCTGTTGATCAGAGTCTTGGAGACTTATTAATTAGTCATTGAGTCACAGCTGCGGTGCATTTTATTTTGTCCAATGAGGGTGTGACTACACCCTTCCTGTTGGCATTATTTGTTTTTTTTTAGTTTGTTTAAGTTGGGCTCTGAAAATCCTCCACCTACCCACACAATTTATTTTTATTTTCTGTTCAATAGAGACAAGAAAGACTAATTTATAAAGACGAAAAGAGAAAAACTCTATGTAGTATTTTTCAAATTGAAGAGGCATTTCTTTGTTGTATATTAAAGAGGCATTTGTTTAATGCACCATAAAATATAATCCTCCTTCCCTTATTTTACGTAGTTGGGACTGGTACTCTGACTCCTTCCTGATGAGCTGGGGTTTGGGAAAACTGTACAATATACCAACTGTTAATTTATGGGATTTCTCATTGAAGTGAAATTATAAAATTTATAAAATGCATTTTTATCCATTAAACAATTAATTTTGTTAGTGAGTCTTAATTAGATGACGTTAGATGTGGAACATCAAAGGGTCCCAAAACTCATAGAGCATTGCAGTAATGCATTAATACAGTATACTACATACAGTATATACTGTACTTTAACTGTGGCAGCCCCCAAAACACTACACAATGTATATCTATTGGAACGGACATGGATACACACATTTGTAGTGTAAAATATGAAAATGTAATGACATTTGGTGTAACATTTATTCATTTATCAAGATTGTGATACTAAACCTATTCAAAGTGGGTTCATACGTGCTTGTGAGTTATCCTATACCACTGCACACGTTAAGGTCATTCCCATTTACTTGCCATTGATAAGTGTGTGATCACTCATGGGGTTTAGAGCCCATGCCACTGCAGTATTCCTGTTTAATATTGACATTTAAGCAGCTAGTGTCTCCTGGATGACATAAAACATTTATTTTGGAGTAAAAAAAGAGAATGCAAACCAACTGGTGTTTTAAAAAAAACACCAAGAAATAAAGTGTCTGCCATAACTCATTTTGCGAACAGTCATAGATTCATAGTTAACATTATACTATTATATGCAATTGCCTTATGTGTAGCATGGAGGTTGAACAGCTGTGGACCAACGTTACAGGTTTGGCTGGGTGACTGCTGTTGTACACTTGTGTAATGTGCTTAACCTGAATTTTGTCAGCAAATACTCATCTGTATAAAGGGATCATATCTATATGAGTTACACAGGCCTCTCAGGATATCTGCTAAGCAAATAAATTATGTATTGAATTGTAATCATGATTTTCAACATCCAGTGTGTGTGTCTCACAGATATTTGCCAGGATGAAAGATCTCTTACAAATGTCAACATCTGGCTGTCTGAATAAAAAAATGTAAATGATCAGTCAGACTTTTTCTGATTCCTTTAGCTGTATATACTTAATGTACAGGGGTTTCAGTTTGTTAATAAAATATGTGACTAAAAACAACAGATTGCTTCTGAATGCTAAGTTTGGGGCTTATTTTGACGACTACATTAATGTCCAGTTTAAAATGAACTCTATAATTGTGAGTAAAACATGTTCTATCAGAGTTAATCTAACACTTTTAGTGTCGTGATTAGAACCCTGATGCTGGCATAATCAGGTAGAGGTGAATGATGATTGTATATATAATTTCTGTACCACTTAACTTGAACTTCAATAAAGCTTGCTGCCATAATCATTGATGTAACACCTGTCATTACTTGCCATGACAGCATATTGCAGCTCATGACAAACATCATATCACTGTCATAATATATGCCGCACATTTTATAAAGCATATTTAAAAATAACTGTTACAAAATTATTGCAGTATACATCATACCAGAAGCTGTAATACACTGTCATTACTGGTTATGACAGGTGTTGTGCTACACTTATGACCAGTGTTACCAATGTATGTAATGTAATGTTTAAATAATTACTCTTATTTAAAGTTACTGACTACATGGGGAGGAGTGATTTTTTGTATTTTGTATTAAAATAGATTACTTTATATGTCTTTATAAAAAATAAATGTGCAAGCCTTAAACAATTATGACATGCTAAACAGTATTTATCATTATTAACAATGACAACGCTAGGCAGGAACATGAATGAAGCAAAACCATTTTTTCTATATGCTCAAAAATGGGACTGAGAAATGTTTTTTTGTATTTTTTTGTATTTTTATTTTGAGCTATTCTCATAGACAATTATTGGAATATATTTTATACTGTTATATATCAATTATAAAATCTATGAATTATAATACCTTATTATGAAATATGTTATTATTCACACAGCAAAAATGGTGGTGTCAATTTAACACTCATGGATGCTTATATGAGTCTGTGGACTCATATAAACACTCTACGATGTGTCAATTGCAGCTACTGGCCACAGTCGGTACTGGCATGGACCAGATTCTACTGAGGCCTTGAGGCTCATCCATCCACCGAATGAGCCAACCAGCAGCCATGTAGAACATTTTTGCTAGCAATAGCTCATATTCATATCATTTCATAAATAGTAGTTAACAATAATCTTTTGCCCTGTTTTGAAGTGTGCTACACAAACATTGAACCGTTAGCCTTTTGGATTGTGCTTGGTTTATAAAATGTGTCAATTGGATCATCAGTAATGCTCTTCCATGTGGTTACTAGTTAGGTGTTGTCTGTGCATACTTATTTGAGTTTAGAGAATGTTTTTCCACCAAACATACCTTATGCTCACTGAGCAAGGCATGTCAGACTCATGGCTGGCCAGCTAGGCTACACAATTAACATAAAAAAAATCAATTTCCTTAAGAGCTTTCTGTCCCGACATTTACAATAAATAAGTTCCATCTTGGTCTTGCCTGCAGTGATCAATAATGTTGATGGCAAAGACTAAATCTCAAAACAAAAATCTCAAAACAATTAACATAGCTGTGTCAAAGGTCATCACAGCAGCGGTGAATTAATAAAGCTAAATCACCACAAATGACTTCATATCTTTATCACTATTAGTTATGTCCCATTAGTTTCATCATGTCCTGTCATTTTGATTAACTTTTAATGGGGAGAGATGTTTGAATTTCCCACATGTGAAAAATATTTTAAACTGGGTCATAACAGGTTTTCATTTGCTTTTTCAAGCAATAAAACTTTACAGTATGGATCTGGCCAAGATGAATTTATTTAAAAACAGAAAAACCTTTGAAAGTGTTCAAGTTAGATATACAATTGTATGATTATGTAGTGGTAATTTTACATGGTGTTTTTATATCTAGTGTCTAAATATGTAGTGCAATACATAATGCAAGAATACATATAGAATTAATTGAAATGAACAAATAGTGCAATAAATGTAGTTCTTAAACAAATGCTAATTGTATTATTTTAATAATATTAAACTAATAGAAAATAAGTAACAGAAAAAACTAAACACCGCACAATGGACCAACCTCCTCACTGAATATATATCAATTCATAGATAGAATTGATATTTAAAAAATTGCAGCCTCTATCAACAACAACATGAAGCTTGTCTGTTATCCCATTAACCAAAAACACACGTGAACATGTAGCAATTGTAGCCCTTTGTATACGTATTACCCCCCATTTTAGGGGACCAAAAGTAATTGGACAAATTAACATGTCATAATATTTAATATTCAGTTGCATATCCTTTGGTTGAATATTCTTTGCATGCTATGACTTCCTGACGTCTGTGACCCAACATAATCCAAAAAATCTTGATATCTTTTAGGTACTCTTACAAGTGATATTATAACTTCTCTGAATTTGAATGGATCTCTATGAAAATGGGGGGGGGGGGGGGGGGTGAAGATTAAGCTATATATTACGCTGGAACAGTATGGAACACGTGGTTGGCTAAATGGCGATAAGTCATGAAGGGTCTGAGGTATGAAACAAGCCTCAACCCTTCACTCTGCTACTAGATATGCAGATTATTTCAAAATTTGCACCGTAAAAAAAAGGAAGGAATGTAAAAAAACGAAAACACTTCAAGGCCTGAATATGGGCCAGTGCTAGTTAAGCGGTTAAACTGTATGAAATTAATATGGAGCTGTTCCTCTAAAACCATAATCCGCTGCAAAGTGGTTCTGCTTAAGTTATGGGGAACAGGGTCTCTGTTTGACGGCTGACATTTTGAAGACTCTCTGTGGTTGTCGTCTCAGACTACTTACATGTATCACTGACCCCAAAGAACTCATTTTTCTCTCTTTTGTCTTTTCCGAGGGCGTTTTTGATGGGGCGGAGGAGGTGGAGGGGAGAGGGGTGGAGATATCACTGCAGGGTCGTCTCTCCAAAATGTGTAACGGTAAAGGCTGTGTGATTTGTTCCTCGTCAGCATGGCAGCTGAATTGATAAGTGGGCCTGATCTCCTCCAGTGAGAGTGCAGGATCAAACATCCAGGTCCCCCTATTAGCGCTTACTTAATGTATTGAAATATTATGCAACGTCTTTAAGTAATAGATGAGTGCAATCATGGGGGGGTTAGATGATTGATTATTTGATGACACTACCTGGTAGTTTTTTACTCATCCTTTCAAAGGACTGATACCTGGCCCCTGGGATATCGGCCAGAAGATTGTAATGGGTCTTTAGGGCCAGCCGTGATGAATATTTAAAATATGTGGTACACGCAACTGTGTCAAGGGTATTTGGCTAAAAGAAATATTAGCATTTCTCATAGACCTTTCTGGAGTAAATAGCTTGCAGTAATCTAAATACACAGGTGAAAATCATTTTTAAAAACCATATGGCAAGTATTAAGTAGGTTAATTAAACTGTTATAGTACAATGTTGAGTCTTGCTATAACGGACCATGAAACATACATATGTTTTCCAATATATTGTATAAACTATTTATTTATAAACTTATATTTATTAAAATAATGCATTTATAATATTATTCATATCAGAAAATGTATTGCATCTTCAATTATTGTATAATTCAATTATTATATAATGTAATGCATATAATGAGTAATATATTTAATTTATATTGTAGATCATGGTAAAATGGTGGGGTTTTATGAAGGCTTTCAATATACTTTTAGGAACCATGCATGGTAGCTTGATGTATGAAGAATAAATAAAAAAGAATCTCATTCTGGCTAACTCTTGGTTACTCAAGCACTATTTTTAGAGTTAGGAGTTAGAATTACTCTAAGTATTACTGAAATAAAGTAACGGAAGCTCAAACACATTGGAAGTTTTTTTGTCTAAAAGATTAGTATTTTTTTGCAATATGAATGCAAAATAAACTGAACCGGGCCGTTGCTAGTTAACGGGTTAATGAATCCATGACGACTGCATTAGGGTCATGTGGAGAAAACAGATGGAATCCCATTAAAACAGAATTAAGCAATCCAGAAAGTTTAATAACCAAATAAACATTTATAAATATTAGAAAGTAACATAATTGATTGATGATCGCTGACTGCTTTACCACAGAGGTGTTTGAAAGAAAATCAGAAAATCAAAGCAAATAAATGTGACATTGTTGCCAGAAGCAGAGACCACAAAATGTGGAATCAGAGCAACAGAATGCTCTATCATTGAATAATTAATGAACTGATATCAAGTTATTATATTGTGCTGTCAGAAGGCTGATGTGTACGATTGGTAACCAATTAGTTAGTTCAGTCCTTGGTTGTGTCCGAATCAGAGCCATGTTTTCTGTGTACTGTGTACTAGCAGACCGTGTAGTGTTTTCTGTGTACTGTGTACTAGCAGACCATGTAGTGTTTGCTGTGTACTGTTTAGTATAAGACTTGCAGTCCTAAATTGTTTTTTTCCCCAATGGTACAGAATGGACCATTCATTTGTACCCTTTTCTGAAATCAAATTACAAACACCAATTTCAAAAAAGGAAAATATTACATACTTGGGACAGTATGTAAAATATATAAGAATGATTTTTTATAACAAATATTTAATTGAATTGGGAGGTGGGACTAGATTAAGCTGTAAATTACACAGGAATAGTATGGAACCCATGATATGCAGTAGATATAGATGGATCACTTGAAGGGTTGTTTATTCTTGTTTATTTTTCCATAGAGTTCAATAGGAAAATGAGTAAGGAGAAACAACCCTTAAAGTGATCCATCCATATCTACTGCATATCTGGCAGCAGAGTGATGGTTTGAGGCTTGTTTGATACCTCAGACCCTTGATGATAGCCATTTATCCAACCATGGGTTCCATACTATTTCAGTGTAATTTACAGCTTAATCTAGTCCCACCCCATAATTCCAACAGAGATCCATTCAAATGCAGAAAGGTTATAGTATCGCTTGTAAGAGTACCTGAAAATAAGATATCAAGAGTCTTTTGATATCCTTTTATACCCAGTCATGATAGCATCACCTGTTCCAACCTGCAACACCTGGTCCAACCTGTAAGGGAACGGGATGGTTTGGAGGACCAGATGCGACAGAAGGGAATCTGAAAGTGACCACTAGTGGACACCAGTAGAACGGAGCGGACTCCGTAGGAGGGAGAAGAAAAATAAGGAAAGAACAGAAAGGCTCCAACTCTCACTACGAGAGAGTGCTAACGTGGAGACTGAAAAGGGAGAAATGAAAACGACCCGCAAAATAATCAGAGAGTAGAATAACAGGGAGAGAAAACACCTCTCACTCTCAATATAAGAGAGGAATATAAGGAGGTAAAAGAAACAAAAGGTAAAAGAAAACAACCCGATAGAAACGGGCAAACAGGCTCGTAGGCTTGAGCAAAGAATAGGGAGAAAGCAAAAAACCTCTTGCTCTCATACACACAGAGAGCAGGGAAAAAAGAGGTGGAACGAAGGCGGAAGAGACAAACTGTCTCGGACGAGTAGCACAGGAAACCAACAAAAAACAAAGGTATCGACAGTGCAAAGAGAAGGAAGGAATCCTGAGAAAACTCTAAAGCACTACAGTCAAGTCCCGCGGTACTTCAACGCAAGCGATGAAGCAAAGTGGTCGACTTATAGAACTTGTCCTATACCATACCGGCTTAAATGTTAAAGGCAATATAACATAGAAGCGCCGAGGCAGGAAGACGCAAAGCTTAAATAGCCGGCGGAAGAACAGAACAGGTGCAAACACTACGTGCCGGGGCCGAGCGAAAACCCGGAACGGACACAGAAAATAAAAAAATGGGCGCCCCAAAAGCGCTGCGAGGAGGAACTACCTAGGAACAGAGATAAGACTGCCAAACCATGACACAAACAAGTATTTTTAGAACTTCCCAGTTTTTTTTTTGCCCCTGTCCCAACTTTTCTGAAACGTGTTGCAGGCATTAAATTCTGAATTAGCGCATATTTACAAGGTAAAACATGAAATATCTTTTCTTTGTACTGTTTTTAATTAAATATATCAAAAATGTTTTTAAAAAATCAATGCTTTCTGCTTTTATGTGCATTTTTCATACTGTCCCAACTTTTATGGAATTGGGGTTTGTTTGTACAAAGCTGAGTGTGATATGATATGTCGTTGCAATTAAATTTAGTTAGTTTGTTTTCTGTACCATACTTTCACAGTGCTCTGTAACACATTATTTGTGGCTTTGGTCATTAAATATGTTTTTATTTTTTTTGACAGATGGGTGATTCTGAAACTGCTGTCCTCTGTCATGCACTGACTTTGCTCATACCCTCCCTTCCCAGGGCCATGTTTGATAGAACGTGCCATCGTCTCTCAGGTAGTAAAAAGTGGGCCACAATCCAGAGACCTCTCCCTGCCCTGACCTACACCATTCCCAGAAACAGGCCCCTGCGCCGGGGCCATTATTAGACTAATACCCCTATCTCTCTCTCCTTGGAGGTCAGCCTTAAAAAGAGCATTAAGCAAATAGCTAATGAAATTAAGGGTACAATAATATAGGGATATAGTGAGACAATTCTATTAACAAGATATAAATCATGTTGAGTGTGAGGTAAGTGTTTTTTAATTGATTGATGGAATAGACGATCTATAGGTTTTCAGCCATTTACTGTCTCCTCCGCAGTAAAAGAGGCAAAAAAAGGGGAGATAAGGAAATTACAGCGCGCAGGGGATAAATTATTCAGAGAAGATAATCATTTTGTGCTGACATTACTAATGTGCAGAAGCATTTGATCTCCCTCTGTGAGCCACACTCCTCCAGGACGCTGCACTTGGGTGAAGGTTTTTATAAAGATTAAAGCTGCACCTCGCTGCAGTTTTTTGAGATTATTCAGACCTCTTCTCTGGAGTGGGAAAATGTTGGAAGACTGCCTAGAGACACACGTACATTCAGACACACACACACACACACACACACACACACACTCACACACAATATACACAAATACATATACATTCACACGGAGACACACAATCACACACTATACAGTCAAGCCGGAAAGTCTGCACCCCCCTTTCACCTTCTCCATGTTTTATTATGTTACAGACATATTCTACAATAGATTGAGTTCATGTTTTGTCTCAAAATTCTACACAAAATAGCCCATAATGACAAAGTGAAAACAATTTATTAGACATTTGTGCTAATTTATTAAAAATCAAAATGTAAAATATCATATGTACACATTGATATGACACCCAAAAGTGAGCTGAGGTGCATTTTCTTTCCACTGATACTGCTTGAAATATTTCTACAACTTAATTGGAGTCCACCTGTGATAAATTTAATTGATTGGACATGATTGGGGATGGCCAACACCTGCCTATACAAAGTCCCACAGTTGACAGTGCATTTCAGAGCAAACTCCAAGCCATGGGGTCAAAGGAATTATCTGCAGACTTCAGAAACAGGATTGTGTCAAGGCATAGATCTGGAAAAGGGTACTGAAAAATCTCTGCAGCTTTACAGGTCCCAAAGAGCACAGTGGCCACCATCATTCGTAAATGGAAGAAGTTTGGAACCACCAAGAATTTTCCTAGACCTGGCCGCCCGGCCAAACTGAGCAATCGGGGAAGATGGGCCTTGGCCAGGGAGGTGAGCGGGAACCCGAGGGTCACTCTGACAGAGCTCCAGCGTATCCTTGTGGAGATGGGAGAACCTTTCAGAAGATCAACAATCCAGGCAGCACTCCACCAATCAGGCTTTTATGGCTAGATGGAAGCCCCTCCTTAGTAAAAGGAACATCACAGCCCGCTTGGAGTTTGCCAAAAGGCACCGAGAGGACTCTCAAACCATGAGAATCAAGATTCTCTGGTCTGATAAAACCAAAATTGAACTTTTTGACCTGAATACCAGACGTCATGTCTGGAGAAAGCCAGGCACCGCTCATTACCTGGCTGATGCCATCCCTACAGTGAGGCATGGCGATGGCAGCATCATGATGTGGGGATGTTTTTCAGCAGCGGGAACGGGGCGACTAGTCCTGATGGAGGGAAAGATGAATGCAGCTAAGTACTGTTGTGGATACTGGATCCAAACCTGTCTGATTATGTACACCGAGATCCTTGAAGAAAACCTGCTCCAGAGCGCTCTGGACCTCAGACTGGGGCGAAGGTTTACCTTCCAACATGACAACGACCCGAAGCACACAGCCAAGAGAACAAAGGAGTGGCTTCGGAGAAAGTCTGTGCATGTCCTTGAGTGACCCAGCCAGAGCTCAGACCTGAATCAAATTGAACATCTGTGGAAAGAGCTGAAAATGGCTGTGTACCGACGCTCCCCGTCCAACCTGACGGAACTTGCAAGGATATGCCAAGAGGAATGGGCAAAAATGTCCAGAAACAAGTGTGCCATGCTCACTTTCCCAAGACGCCTTGAAGTGTACAGATATGTAACCCCTAAATAACCTATTTTTGTCAGTAAAATAAAATTGCATATTTTCTAAAAACCTGTTTTCACTTTGTCATTATTGGCTATTTTGTGTAGATGTTTGAGGCAAAAAATCGTCTGTAACGTAGTAAAACGTGGAGAAGGTGAAAGGGGTGTGCAGACTTTCTGGCAGACTGTATAAACACACACATACACACACACAATATACTGTAAACAAATACATGTACATTCACAAACACATAGGCACACACACACACTGCATATACACAAATACACACAGACACACACAGAATACACAAACATTCGGACAAACAAACACACATATACAGTGCTGTGAAAAAGTTTTTGCCCCCTTCCTGATTTCCTCTATTCTTGCATATTTCTCACACTGGATGTTTTCAGATCTTTAGACAAAATATAATATTGATTTTAGGGAACCTGAGTAAACAAATGACACATTTGTTTTTTACTTATTAAATTTATTTAATGAACAATAAATCCCAACACCCATTTCCCTTGTGTGAAAAAGTAATTGCCCCCTTACAATAACTGCAGCCAATGTATAATAAAGTAATCATTTGTAATATTTGGTCACATATCCTTTGCATGCCATGACTTCCTGATGTCTGTGACCCAAAAATATCAAAAGACTCTTGATATCTTATGTTCTGGTACTCCTACAAGCGATACTATAACCTCTCTGCATTTGAATGGATCTCTATGGGAATTGGGGGGTGGGACTAGATTTAGTTGTAAATTACACTGGAATAGTATGGAACACATGGTTGGCTAAATGGCTCTAAGTCATCAAGGGTCTGATGTATCAAACGAGCCTCAAACCATCACTCTGCTGCCAGATATGCAGTAGATATGGATGGTTCACTTTAAGGGTTGTTTCTCTTGAACTCTATGGAAAATTTGTCAGGAGAAACAACCCTTAAAGTGAACCATCCATATCTACTGCATATCTGGCAGCAGAGTGATGGTTTGAGGCTCGTTTGATACATCAGACCCTTGATGACTTAGAGCCATTAGCCAACCATTGTTTCCATACTATTCCAGTGTGTATTACAACTTCTAATCTCCCCCCACCCCCCAATTCTAGAGATCCATTCAAAATGCGAGAGAGGTATAGTATCGCTTGTAGAGAGTACCAGAACATAAGATATCAAGAGTCTTTTGATATTTTTGGGTCACAGACATCAGGAAGTCATGGCATGCAAAGGATATGTGACCAAATATTACAAATGATTACTTTATTATACATTGGCTGCAGTTATTGTAAGGGGGCAATTACTTTTTCACACAAGGGAAAAACATCCAGTGTGAGAAATATGCAAGAATAGAGGAAATCAGGAAGGGGGCAAAAACTTTTTCACAGCACTGTATATATATATATATATATATATATATATTGTGGCAGCCGGCCGGGAGCACCCCGCGGCTGGGTAGTGAATGACCGTTATCAGACATATCCGTGTGCTTCCCCTATGCCCATAGTAGGAGATCGGAAGCCAAGCCGGGAGCAGACAGTGATCAGCTGGAGACGCCGCTCACCTGGGGAGGATCAGCGCAGCCCAGGTGCACGGAATCATCAAACCAAACAAACTCCCTTTAAAACCAGGAAGTATACAGCAATCGATGGAGTAGCTTAGGCGAAACCGTGGTGGAAGTAGGAGACGAGAGGAGTGTTGGAGAATAATTAACCGTGCCGTGTATGATCTGCAATTTTAGGAAAACCCTGCCGTGTGACAAAGCCCTGGAACGTATGAGACCCCGATTTGGATTTGACCCTCGCCTGTTTGACTTCTCTTCCCCCGCACCAGCCCTGGACAGTACGAGAACCCTCTCCCGTGTACCGACCCCTGCTTTCGGACACCGACGATTCTCTTGGACGGTGGACTGGCAGCTGACGTTATTGTGTGTATGCTTTTGCCGTCTTGTATACCACAGTAACTTAAGTAAAGCTTTTGAACTTTATTTGTACCGTGTGGACATTCAAATCCTTGTTCTCAGTCAAGTGGCAGCCCTCCCCTCCCATACGGCTGCCACAATATATACACACACACACACATTCATGCATGCCCATACAAACACGCACATGTGCGCATACGCACCCACACAGGTAATATACATGAATACACTCATAAACACACACTCAAACTCACATGTGCATATGTGTACATATAAGCATAGAGTGCACATTGATGCATGACCACACATCTGCATGTACATGCATGCACATGTTCATGTTCATGTGAAACTGTACAAACAAAAAAATACAAACATCAGTTACAAGCCAAATATGGTAAAAGCTTAAGTAATTACACCCTAGCGAGCTCCTTATTGCAAAAGACATTGCTTCTCTTTGTTATTGTCACTGATATAAGAAGGTGAGCAGAAAACAAGGCACACTTTCTTTCAATTAAAAAGGAAATAAACTTGCCCCTCTCCAACTGTCTTGGCCCCATGTAAAATCAACAGGTTTTTGAGGGGAGCAAGTATCTGAAAGAGCAGCATAATGGGAAAAAAGGTGTCCACTTGTACAAATTAAAACTCACAATAATGTGTCTGACATATTGACAGACACATTTGTTCTTAACAGTGCTAGAAGAAGTTAGAATGGAACTGGATAGAGACCCGCCTGCTCCTCACTTGACCACTGCTCCCATTTCAGGGTTCTCTCGCTGCTGGCATGTCTTTTATGATGTAGAAAGTATAATTCCCAGAATGCTTTGAACTCATAGACCACCTGTTTATTGTTCTAAAGTTTTACTTGATCAACAGCTTCCCATTTCTCTGTAACACACATCTTAGTTTCTTTATTTTTATTCTATATTTTCACTTAGTTTGTACTGGTTTATTTATTTTTATTTTTTGGTAACAGTCTATTGCATAAGGGTTATTAATTTGCTGAGTGCTGAGTGTGTAACTTAACGCTCATCAAATCGGGCACACTCTTCAACATTGGGGCACAGTAAATATTCGACAAGCAGGAGGAAAAAATAAAGAAGGGAACAGCAAGGAGGTCTAGGAAGGCAAGGGGGAACAAGGGGGAAACACGGGGGGCAGAGGGGAAAGGGGAAACAAAAAGGGGGCAACAAACGACAGACCACCAAAAAACACAAAAAAAGACCAATCCAAAAAAAAATGGGTCGAACCCAGAACAGCGTCAAAAAAAATAAAAAAAAAAAAAAACTGCAAAAAAAAAAAAACAAAAAAAAACAAAAAAAAAAAAAAAACAAAAAAAACACAAAAAAACACTAACAAACTTACAACAACAAAACAAAAACACTAAGAAGAACTAACTCAAACACGTAGAAAAAGAATGACGAACTCAAGCGACGAAAACAAAGACAGCAGGTATACAAGCAAATGTAGAGACAGGCCAAAAAATAAAAGAGAGAGAATGGGAAAAATGAAAAAGCGGCAGGAGAAAGACATTTAACAACAAGGCAATTAAATTCGTTAGGTAATCATAGTAATCTAGCCCCCCTAGCCCTAATTTAGTAAACAAACAAATGAAAGGATAAGAAGGAAACTACAAAAACAAAAAAAAAAACTAAAACGTGAAACTAAATTGTTAGTTTGTGTTAGTAATATAATTCTATTAAACCATTTACATTTTGACATTAGTTAGTTAGTTACCCAAGTAGTATTTAGTAGTTTAATTAATAAAGTCCTATATAAATGTAGTAGTGTGCAGGGGTAAACAAACGAACGAACAGAAAGAAAGTAAAAAAAACTCGTGAGAGGGAGAGAGAGATTCACAGAGAGCAGCAAGGCTGAACACGACATGAAAAGTGTGTATACCTACCGAAACTGACAATACTATACATGACCGAATAACAAAAACACTCAGAACATAACAAAATAGGGACCCAACACAGGCACGAGTTAGCCAAACCTGAAAGTTATTAGGGGGAGAGTAATCATGGAGGAGGAGTGATGTCAAAATTAGTCAAAGAGTCAATGCAGTATAAGCCAATGGTGTTTGATTAAGGCCCAGAACAAGTCAAACAGTTTGCAAAAGTGGTTAAGAACAGGCAAAATGGGTCACTGAAAAGCAGATATAGGTCTCTAAGGTGACATGATGAAAGCTGGAATCACCTGAGGTTCTGCCTGTTTGACTATTAGTAATTAACGACTACTCGTTAATTACTAATAAGCGATTTATAGATAAAGAATGAGAAGAGCCCGTTTAAAAAAATATGGCTAAAGTAATTTACATACTGTTCCAGTAAAAGATTCTAATTTTTCAAATATGTGTTACGAGAACTGATCAGAACCACTCGCAGACACCAAAAGTAGTAGGAATAGGCTTTATTCGTAGTGGACAGAAAAGGGTCAATATCCAGCAAACAGAACAATACAGGTAAGGCAGGCTCGTGGCCAGTTCCAGGCAGGGGTCAACGTCCAGCGAACAGGGCAATGCAGGATGAGCAAAAGCGAAGTCCAGGAACAGGCAGGGGTCAGAACCGAGAAATCCGTCAGAGCAGGGGATCAGGAGGGCGAAGGGCAGGAACAGTGTAGTATAAGGGTTAAGGAACTAGACTTGTAACCGAAAGGTTGCAGGTTCGATTTCCAGGTAGGGCACTGCCGTTGTACCCTTGAGCAAGGTACTTACCCTGAATTGCTTCAGTATATATCCAGCTGTATGAATGGATAAATGTAAGAAGTTTGTAAGTCGCTCTGGATAAGAGCGTCTGCTAAATGCCTGTAATGTAATGTAAACACGACAAGGACGGGGAAGGGCAGGCAGGCAGGAGGACTGGAACAGGGATGGACAGAAACAGGCAAGACAGTTGAATGAAGCAGGAAAGAAGCAGGAAAGAAGCAGGAAAGGAATCAAACGCTGGAAAGACTGCGCCAAACACGAATGCAGGGCACAAACCGATCTAGCACAGAACACAAAAACAGAGGAGACTATAAGCCAGACTAACGAAAAAACAACGAGGAACAGGTGAGACGAAACAAATGAGAAAACACAATTCAGGTGCGGGGAAGCGGAGACACAAAATGAAGAGAGAAAAGGAAAACGCAGAACGGACTACAAAATAGAAAATACATATAAACGTAAAAAAACAGAACTAGACTAGGACGTGGAGGCAAGGAACGTGGAAATATGTGTGTTTTTACTTCACTTTCAAGGTTACAAACGTTACAAAGTTCCAAATGACCCCCATTCTCAAAGTCTCAGTATTTCAGAAGATCTGCTGTATATTTTTGTTATAGTGCTTGGACAAATATATGATTTTGATTGGCCAATGACCTTGACAACGTGACAAAGAATACGTTCTGGAGGAGAAGTAAATGTGGTTGTAATGTAATGTTGTAATGTTGATCTTTCTTTATGCAGCCAGTGTTTTTGGGCGTATTATTATGAATAGTTTTCAAAGTGAGAAGGATTTACCCTGCAGTATATAGTGATATAAACACAGGGTTATCAGCCAGTCAGAATTGAGTATTATCTAGCCTTGGACAAAAGCCCTTTGGCAAACTTGAGAGTGTTGTCGCCTTTAGAAAAATGTTGTGGGACAAAAGACAATATCTTCATTCTAATAGCAGTGAGGATTCTTCTTTTTAACTACTAAGTGAAATGTTTTTTTTTATTACTTGTGAAATATAAAGCACCTTTTTATCAAAAATTATGTTCATTTAAAGTTTTCCAAGAAGGTCAGTCCTCCAGTCTTTATTCTGAAGTGATCAATGAGCGATTCAGTAAAATAATGGGTAAAATAACATAGCCTTAAATATTCAACCTTGCCTGACGCATTGCAGCCTGGAACTACACAGGTAACCTCGGGACAACACAAACAAACCAGGAAAATACATTTTTATAACAGTCCCTTGTGTACTCGCTCCTCTTAGTCTATTAACATGGATGAGTTGATGCCAGGTCACCTATGGCCTGTCTTCTTAAAACAGACACCTGACAACTGGATGCACTTGTGAGGACACATTCTGGGTGCACATTTTGCAAGGCAGAGAAAGCACTTCTGCTTTAATCTCATTGTCATACAGGAATTTGTCCTGCACGCACTCTGTTACCCCTGCCAGAGAGCTGGAGTTTTAATGGCTCAGCATTTAAGATACCGACGTTTTCCAATTAATATTCACGGTGGGACCAGAGTGTTCTTGCCCCCGTCCTGAGGGATGTAAACAATTTCCCCTTCTTTCCTGAATCAACAGATGCATCCCCTCCCCCTTCCCCCAGCCCTCAAATGCACACAGAAACACACATGCATGCACACACACAAACATGCATGCATGCACGCACGCAAATATGCACCAGCATTGGTCTCAGCCCTGATCCTTTGTTTTCAGGACAGATGCATTTTATTTACATTTCTGCTCTCTTCCTTTGTAACATCATTCCCTTGGACCTCTCTAGGGATCAGAATTAAAACAAGACAGGTTTCCCGCAGATAAGCACCCGTCGTGACAAATTATGAGTGTTACAAAGTAAAATGACAAACGGGGACCAGTGTCAGTGGAAGTGAGCAAGAGCCTGATCAGCACTGGAGCCCCTGGCTGCTGTTATCTCCTCTTCATGTTTATTGCAGCTAGGCCAGTCTTATTGCCCAGGCCCTGACATTGATGGACAGCTTCTATTAACCCCCCCCCATCCATCCATCCCCCAGAGCAGCTGGCGGGAGCAGATACATTAAATAAAAACACTTATTGCTTTTCATTGGCCTACCACTCCCCCCTCCCCCCCCCCCCCCCCCCCTTGTAAAATATGGTCGCTAAATAGCTGTTGCCATCAGATGCGTTTGGAAACATGGTTTTAATTTGAGAGACTGCCTTATAACATGCTGCAATTGACACCGGCCTTTGTTTTCCTTACAGCGGCGGTTGTGTATGTCTCTGTGAATTGATGGCCTGGCCTTGTCTTGGCCGGGCTTTTGTTAACGCTTTTAATGTGCCGCCTCTGCTCGTCTGTGATGGAAGCGACAACCCAAAAGGGATAATATCAGCGGCCAACACCCCCCAAAACCCTCCCCTCTTCTGCTCTTTAGAGAGGGTTCTCTCTCTCCCTCTCTCTCTCTCGCACACACAAGGTTTCTGTCCCTTATCAGAGGAAATGGGGCAGTAGAAACCTTAAGCTCTTGCCTGGTGACAAGATAAGATGTTCCAGCAAGCCTTGGAGGGGGGGGGGGGGTGGGCTGTCAGGCCCATGTTACAACTCCTTCCTATACGCATCCTGCACACGCTGGGCTGCAAGCACAAAATGGGGCCCAAATGCTCATCTAATAATGATGTATCTGTAGAAGCATAGGGCTGTCCAATGCCACACCCCCCGCTCTCTCCTTCCTCCGCCCCCAACCATATCTCCACGGCGACGGATGGGACAGCTGCGCACTTACAGTGCGGGTGTCATGTCTCCCCTTTGTGTGCTGCATATTAAAAGCTTTATGGAAGCAATTAAATGCGCTCTTAATGGCAAAGAGTTGGCAGAATCAATGTACAATTGAATTAGCAGTTATGATGGGGGCGCATTACAAGATGAAGTAAATGCAATTACCTCAGGCGTTTTCTCCTCTCCTCCACTCTCGCTCTCTCTCTCTCTCTCTTTCTCTCTCTTTCTCCCTCCCTCCATCCACCATCAGGTTTGGCTGCATGACATGACTTAATTACCCCTTGTCACATACACTTTTGCTTTCATCTAATTTGTGTGCAGCCTGAAGTGCGGCTAAAGTAAGGGTGAGCCCCTCCCTGGTCACGCGCTGATATTCCAAATACCTTTTTGGAACGTGATGTATTGGAGCTGACTCATCCTAACAATAATTGCTTTACAAATTAGCCTGGGCAGAAGAATTCCAGCACTTACATGCTACAGGTTGATTCAATTAAAATATGTTGTTGTTGGAAGAGCTGTTGGGGGTGGGAGATTAGAAATCGGGTTGGTAAACATACCTAGTGTATGCTTAAAGTTATCGTAAGTTTTGAATAATAAAGTTCTAAAAAATTCTTTAAAAATATAGTAATTATCATGGGGATGCTCTTTGTCCAGTTATTTTGCTACACTACAGGGTAAACACTCAAAATGACATTAAAAAGACATGTTAAAATCAACATAAATGTGGCACAAAGCAAATGTCTGCAGCACCATGCACTCTGCGTCTGCTGAATTGCTGAAGCTAAGCAGGTATGGGCTTGGTTAGTACTTGGATCGGACACCTCCTGGGAAAACCAAGTTGTTGGTGGGCATGCAGGGGGCAATCTTCCCTCTGGTCAAATAAACTCAAATGTAGTGATAGGGACACCGTGCTGTAGGAGATGCTGTCTTTCAAATGAGGCATTAAACCAGGGGTGTATGTTAAATCCAGTCCTGGGGGGCTGGTGTGTATGCAGGTTTTTTCTGCCACCAGTTACCCTGGCTCAATAAGCTAATTAGTGACAACATCGATTTTACTTGTAAATTAGACCACGATAAAACGCAACAATACGTGCATACAGGCACAGGAACATTCATCAGCTTCTGTTTATATCGTAGAATGTAGCTAAAATATCAGATTATGTAAATGATTGAGCTAATTAAATAATTGGTAACTGGTGGAAGCAAAAACTTTCATACACATAGGCCTCCTCAGGACTGGAGTTACCCACGCCTATGTTAAACCGAGGTCCTGACTCACTGTGGTCATTACAACATCCCATGACACTTATTTCAAAGAGTAAGGGTTTCCTGGCTAAATTCCCAACCTGGCTTTTTCAATCTGCTACCCAATCATCCCCAGTTTAATTGGCTAAAAATTGTGCTCTCCATCTCCACCTCAGCTGATGTATGGTGAGTGTTCTGGTGCAAAATGGCTGCTATGATTCACCCAGGTGGGTGCTACACATTGGTGGTGGTTGAGGTGAGTTTCCCCCTCATCACTGTAAAGCACTTTGAGTGTGAGAAAGGCGCTATGTAAATGCAAGGAATTATTATTAATATATCATAACTATGCTGTATGTAGATCGAATCCTCTAACTCTAAGCTCTCAAAGTATAATTTTTGAATGGTGGGGAAGTTACTCAAAACTACTCTTTGTGTTTAAATGTTTGGTAGCGGTGCTTTGTGCAGTTACCCATTTAAAATTATACATTGATTTGTGGCTTTTTTATTGCACCATTTCTTAATGAAATGAATGGCAATTTGACAGTGAGTCACTACTCATTGAACTGAGTGTCTCTGTCAGGTCTGAGCATCACGGATACCAGTTATGGATTCTGAAATTCAGTGTGAGCGTTCTCAGTACATTCTGTGCTGACATCAATTTAATTCTCATTCTGCAGAGTTCAAAAAGAAAGGTTGTTTTCTGTTCCCAACTTAAAATAATGCACCATATTGCCATAGCGCGTGTCAGGGGTAAGGACATTGATAAGTGGATTATAAGTATATGAAAAACACTGCTAGCGGTATATGACATTGGCCTGAGAGAGTATGAAGGCCCTAACTTGATAACACACCGGATTGGTGAGATGTAATTTGACCCTGATCCCATTGGCTACCAGAGGCATTAAAACCTAGTCAGAATTTCAAATCTCTGATGCTAATAACCTCTGAACCGGCCCCTGGCCCTTGAACCCTTCCATAGCCCCTAGTCAAAAATGTCCCAAACTCCCCATTAATTATTTTAGGTATTTAGATGACATTTGGGAAACATGGACACATAGCTCAGAAGATTTTGAACACTTCATAGGGATCCTCAACACGCACCACACATCTATCACAATTAAACACACAACACACTATGAACATATAGATTTTTTGGACACTACCACATACAAGGGGACCTCATTTCCCCAAACACACACATTAGACACTAAAGTATTTTTTAAAGACACAGACACACATGCACTCTAACACAAGGACAGTCTCCACCCAAAACATACATTCAGAGGTTTGATTAAATCCCAATTACTAAGGTTCAACAGAATCTGCACACAAATGACAGACTTTGAGGAGGCTACCAATACCCTCTTCAATGCATTAAAGGGGGTATTCCAGATCGTTCCTCAGACAGATTCAGAAAACCTTCTTGGCTACAAAACAACAGGACACTAGAAAAATCATTCCGCTTATCACCACCTACTCGACATTCAGCCAAATAGCGAACGGAAAAATTAAACGGAACCTGGTCAGGATTCTGCAAAACACAGACCTGCTCCAAGAATACAATATAATTTTGGCCTACAAAAGAAACAAAAACCTTAAAAATCATTTGGTAAGTAGTAAACTACCGGAAATCAACATTTTAACCACATAAGGCCCGATATTTTACAAACAGGCCACTACAGTGAAAAACAACACTACAAACACAGCATACCTTATTAAACAAACACTCACAGCTAACACATATAACTGCATATATGTCATAAAGTGCACACACTGTGACATAAAATATGTAGGTGAAACAGGAAATACAATTAAGACCAGATTGGCACAACACATATATAACATAACAAATCATAAAAAAACAGACACACACATAGTGGCTCATTTCCTACACCATGGACTTGAAGCAGTAGAAATATCAGGCCTGCATTCTAACATTAACTGGACACAGGAGGACAGACGTAGGACAGAAAGACATTGGATTAGAAAACTCAACACCATATTCCCAGGAGGATTAAACAAACGCTGGTAAAAACTTCAACACAAGAGGGACCAAATTCTTCCTTCTTAAAGGCTGCAGTACACTGAATGGCCAGTGCAAACTTTTCTTTCCCAAGGAGCCCTCATAAGGGGTAACTTGGGAAATATTTTTTTTTTCTAACCCTAGTCATTCAAATGCTATGACTTTATGCCATCAAAATGAGGGCCATTTTCAAAAAAAAGGTTTTGCAGTGAGGCGGTTATATACAGTAATAAGCTAAATGGAATGCACCTCTTTTTGATAAAATGACAAAAGTTAAAACAACGGGTTCCAATTTATATGAAGTGACCTTAATGCCCGTGTTATTACACTGTATTTACACTTTTAGGTACATGTAATTACTTTGCATGTACACATCGTTCCGTTGTGCTTACTACTGTATAACCTCTTGGCGACTGTATTTAAAGTACTGTTTCTTACTGAATGAAGTCCCCATGACCAGAACTGTATGTGCTAGCGACTTAATTCTGCAGGGGGCACACAATCTACTGGTTTTTCTTAACACCTCACATCCAGCCAGATGAGGTCAGTTAAATGTGTAATCTGCTGCTGTTCATTATTTAAATGCTGAGTAACATGCCACACCAGCATACCCTGCAGCTCCCCAGGACCACAGTTTGGAAACCCTGACATTAAAGGTAGAAGAACGCGCTTTCTGCACCCCCCCCCGATGACAGACGATGAGGCTGAGCTTTCAGACTGCGTCATCTGCTGAAACTCATGTCCTTGGAGAGTCAGTGGTCACTGTTCAACTTTGGCCATTAACCTGAGTGCAGCCAAAGAGTTGGACCCCCCCCCCCACCCCTCCCTCCTCCTCCTCTCATGGATGTCATTGGCACATTTATTGTCCCTGAATGGGCTAATGGATCCCAGTTAAGGTGTGTTAACAATTTTTCTATCGATTAATGCAGGGGGAATCATAGCCGGACTAACTTAGACCACAAGATTTAGTAGCTTTTAAGGTAGTAGCAATGAATATAATGCTTTAGAAAGAGCTTCTGTACATTATATATATGACACCTGCTACATTAAGCTACATTAAGGTTTCATATGTCTTCATTACTGGCACTCCGCCCAACCCCTTCAAGGTTGAAATAGAGATCCACCTTTCATAATGCCACCCATCAAGGCTCTATGGAGAGATATCAAATAATAATGGGATTGTTGAAAGAGTTCTGCCTGCCTTGTTAATGTGTTAATGTTATGCAAGGTATTTAATATTACAGATTTTCAGAACAGCACTTTGAACCGCTGCCATCAGGGGGTGGCTCAAAATATAGCTGCATGCACAACTTTTCTGTTGGCTGTAATTAGACAAAGTAGCCACTGACTGGGGCTCTCTGACCCCAACTTTCCCATACCCCCCCCCGTACACTGCAACATAAAGTGAAAAGTGCCATTAAAGTCCCATTTCAAACTGGGATGTAAAATGAAAGGATCGCTTCCACAGGTGATGAAGCTCTCATATTTAACAGCCCTGCTGCTGTGTACCGTGCTGAAGCTCTGGTGACTGCTTCCGTACAGTCCAGTCCTTGTTCAACGTGAAATCATCAACGTGTAAAATGTTCAACGTGAAATCATCAACTCTGATGTCGTATATTTTCACTGTCTGCCAGTTCATTTGGAGGTGGTAAACACTACAGACCATGGATGCTCAACATTCAATATCTCGTAATTAAGAGATGGTTTATATTCCAGCCTGTTGAGTTGATATGTTTTTAGATATAAAGGCTAAATATGTCTCTGTAATAAAACATACTCATTTATTTTAGGTGGCTTGTTACATTAAAATGTATTCCTTTTATAACGCCCTTCCCTTTATTAGACATTTTAACCTGAGAGACTAAAGTGTGTATATACTTAACAGAAAAATCTTTTTTATTTATATTGGTAAAGTTTATTAATTTATGTGCTCCCATTGCCAGTTAATGTGTGTATATTTTGTGATTTTATTTACATATTAATATGCCCCCATATAATGGAGAGTGGAGATTTACAGTATATGCGCCCCAATAAGGGAGCGTGAAAAAATATTGCCTCATTTTGCATGATGTATGTATTAAGTTTCTTCATCTGATAATTACCACAAAATTACAATATCTTGGTAGTATGCTTGATTTTGCTGTTATCTTAAACACAATATAACACCCCCTAGTTAATTATGTAAAATTTAAATTGTATCTCACTGTAGAAATGTGTAGGCTTAATGTGTTTTTGTGAAGTTAAAGGTGTCTGCTGGACTAAAATAATGAAAAAGAACTGACAACGCAGGTAAAGCAGCCAGTAACTCAATTTTGCTTCAGCCACAATTAGAATTCAAGTTTAGGCTGCATAGCTTCTGTGACATGCTCTCGCAACTTTATACGTAAGCTCTGATCCCTGTTGTTGCCTCCTTCTAGGCTCAACTGTGCCGTAAACACAATTTGGTTTTGAACAGTAGAAAAGCAAATCCCTCTCTTTATATGTTGTGATTCTGTTTCTCTTCTCTGATAGACACAAAACTTTTCCCTTTGCCAAGATGTGAACAGCAGAGATATTTGTGTGTGTGTGTGGGGGGGGGGGGGGGGGGTTCAGCATTCCTGGACTGATTGATTCTATGGTCTTTTGAAATGGAGCGTACGGTTTTATCAGACTGCACGTTAACATTTGTCCTTTGCACCAAACAGGTGGAGACCATCCTCAGCACTGAATTCCACAGCTACCCAAACTCTTGAACCTTGTCAGTATAGCCCTCCCACTTATTGGAGCAAACCAGACAAGGTTTGTGGGAGTTATTGAGTCTTTTATTCAAGTTTGGTTCTGTAGTGGGGAGATGTGTGGACTACATGGTCCATATGATAAAGAAATGGCTGACTCTGCTGCTCCGAAAGGCTGTGGTTGAATTCACTGAAACCAATTGTACCATTATTAGTGGCTTTGCTGAAATGTGCCTAATTGACCTTGGCTACGAACATTGCTTGATGTTTTTTTTTAGCACCATGAAAGTAAAAGTACAAACACGTTGGATTGAAACAGACACTCACTACGTACCAGATGAAAGCCTCTCATTAAAAAGGTAAATACAATTGCCCCCTGAAGCTGAGAGTGGGCGGCCATCTTGGATTGGGGGTTGGATTCCTGGATCCCGCACACGATGCAACGCAAATAAACCGAGCGCAGCGAGCTAATGTCAGGCCGGCGGCTGCAGGCCCGCATAGTGGTGCCGGCGGTATGTAAAGAAAACAGTGTCCTCTGCAGGGCGTCTGCGTTCAGCCCAGCCAGCCAGATATCCAAACCCCGCAAGCTGTTTCTTTTTCCGCCAAAGTGTCCAAAGGGTTACTCATATTTGGTTTGCAACTCTTTGAAGTGCGTATGTGTCTCCTCATGTTGGGCTTTTCCACTCAGAACAAACATACCCCCAAATCGTCATGGCGTATTAAATGACTATGAGAATATTCTCACTGTATTCCTGAGACTGCTGGGTTGTACAGGTCTAAGGAAAATATTGGTTATAGATGGGTTTTATGGATTACCATTTCTAAAAAAAATTTACTTCTGGAAGAACTCATCCAGCACAGGGTGTGGTTGGAAAGATATGTGAGCAGTTTTTTTTAATTTTTTATCTGAGCTACATACCCAAGCTCAAGTTTTATAGCAGTATGTGTAAACATAGAAGAACTGTACATTTTTTCATATTATAAAGTAAATCATAATAAATTGGACAATAACACTGATAAATGTATGAATGTAGCACTACACTGTAATTTGTAAATGGGTTGCATGCCTTTATTTTTGTACTGAAACTCTTTTAAAATTATTTAGAAACAGTTTGCCCAAAATGTTTCATCTAACATGCACATTTACAATGCAATTTTTAAAAAAATAACAAGACTATATATGATGTTTGCTCTTGCAGCAATTCATAATTAATGCTTATCTAACCTGTCTTTCACTGCAGAAAAAGGAAATAAATATAAAAAGTTGCTCATACAATAGAAAGAGAATTGTTTTCCCCCCCAAACATGAAAACATGCTGCTGCTGACTCTGATAGGTTGAGCTGATTATTGATGGAATAACATTTCCTTGTTTATAGTTTGATGCCACATTAACAATCTGCAACGTCTTGGAATCGTTGCCAATAGTGCCCACTTTCAGCAGATGGGCCGGCCTGCAAGATGGATCAGTTGCCACATAAATTCACACTGGCCGCCAAACCAAACAGAAAGCCAACATGGAAGGGTTCTTTATGGCTTGGGGCAGTGTGTTGTGTTGCCAAATGCAACGGTTTATGCTTCCTTTCTCCCATTCACAGCTGTGAGAAATGGATCTCAGTCTTGTTCTCCACGCTGGCATCACTATAGTGACAAAAATGCAAAGCCTTTATTTTAGGGGCTGTCCATAAAAATCCACGCCGCTCACTCAATGGCGTACGATAAGTCACTGCATATTGTGAAATTTTTGGCATCATGTTCTGTGGACACATTGCGCTATTATGGGATTGGTAGAGCTTTATTCTCCCTTGTTTCCACATTAAGTTGTGAAGGGCCTCGCATGGCAGGCTACCTCTGGTAACTTTTTTTCTTCTGCATTTTGTGACATGATATTACAGAAAATACTGCTAACATTATAGACATATAAATAACCTAACAACTTCAAAATAAATGTTGAAAAGTTTAAATTGCATACTCAAAATCTCCCTGAGAATGTCTATAAGTTGTTAAATGATGACATTGAGTTCAACATTTCACTCCCCTTTACACAATTTTCGCTTTTTTTCTCAAATGTTTTTTTGTTAATAAATGGAAGATTATGGCTGAAAATAGTCTCATGCTAAGTTTGTGTTTGAATGTTTGTATTTCCATGTCACTTATATGCGTAAATGGTTGATAGAGTCCTGGAGTTTTATATGGCAAACAGATGTGGAGTAAGCCTGGC
The DNA here is from genome assembly GCA_022702515.1 of Ilyophis sp. 1 JC-2022. NCBI lineage: Eukaryota > Metazoa > Chordata > Actinopteri > Anguilliformes > Synaphobranchidae > Ilyophis > Ilyophis sp. 1 JC-2022. The sequence continues at coordinate 30,437,713 of CM040394.1, read as the reverse complement.
TCAGGCTTATGGCACCTGCTTAAGTAAACACAGGCCCGTTAAAGCCTGGGACTCGCCTATTTTGTTTTCCACAGGCACCTTGCTGTAGCTCAGCAGTAGTAGTGCCCCTGGTCCCTGTGCTGTGGTGGGTCCAGATTGTCCCATTATCTGAACCCCCCGCCCCCCAAAGTCACTTTGAAGGTTGAGCCAAGTTACCGCTTGCTTTTATATTGGAGATTGTTCAAAGAATACCAGCTATGAGAACCAAAAGCAGTACAATAAGAGGAGCACAAAGGGAAATATTGTTTATCTCCACAATGGTGTGCGACCATGATGAAAGTTGCATATGGCAGTTGGATCGCATTCTGTTTCTCATGTTTTTGTTTTTTGTTCCTTCTGAAAACAGCTAAACACTATTTTGACTTAAATTAAGCTTTGTTTTACAAGAAGCTATTATTCCTTTAAGGTTGACTCATTCAGTTATGTACAATGTAACTACAATGCACATTTTGAAATGTAAAAAATCACAACTGACTGAAAGAATCAAAGTAGATGTCAAAATAGTTGAGAAGACACGGTAACTAGTTCAGAGATGTCAACATTCAGTCAATTTACTTCACCATTGCCCTACCGACAAGCTGAAAATGTCTCATAATAAATCACATCTGTCCTTTATCACAGAGGAATAAAGAAAAAAGAATAGATAGACGAGGGAGGGAGGAGAGAAAAAGCAATCCACCGATGCCATCAAATCTTGCTGTGCACCTTGTGCTTTCTTCCTCCCTACAACGCAATGCTGTTAAAAAGATTCCCCCCTCAACCACCTTGTCTCCTCTGGCAGCCTGCCCTTATCTTATTACAAAACACCAACAGGCTGCATGACAAGTGTATCTTTTGCAAGCAGACGTTTAGCCCGATAGCCGCTTCATTTTGTGCCCCTCCTTTACCGCAATTGACTTGTCATGTATTTTACAGCTAATTAGGTTTTAAAAAATGAAGGGGGTGTCAAGAGTCACCTGATAAGGCAGGGCGGGTAAATTGACCGTAAAGTCTGCCTTTCAATCAGGCACAATTAACACCCCTGTAGCAACAATCGGGCCTAATTAATAATGACTGGCTGTGTGTGGGGGTTGGTGGGAAACGCGCATATGCTTGTTAGATAGCAGTGTCCTGCTCTGGCTGAACACAGTTCCCCTTTCTTCTGTGTCAACACCAGCTAATTAGCAAAGTCAAAGGTCATGTAGGAAAGAAGAGGGGGAAGGCAAGGCCGAGCAGACTGCCTGAAAGGTTTTGCAACCGCGCAATAACAAATTGGTTCTGTTTTTGGGGTTGTTTAATGATAAGTTTATTTTCAGAATCTTTACTTGCAAAACTGCAACTGTTTAAAAAAATGTTTTGTTATCCTAGAGTTGGTTCCAAATAATTTAATTGCATAAGAACAGCTGGAATATTATTTTGGGTAAAAGTATTTTCTTATGAAAGAGTATTAGGTATAAGTATTAGCTATATGAAAGAGAATTAGCTGTATCAGTTATATGAAAGAATATTAGCTATAAATATGAGTTATATGAAGGGGTATAAGGTATAAATATTAGTTATAAGAAAGAGTACTGTGAATAAATAGTATTTATATAAAATAATATTAGCAATATTAGGTATATGAAATACCAACAAAAAAAACAGAGCAGCAATACATCACATATACCCACCCACGCACACACATTTACAAATAGAGACACACACACACACACACACACACACACACACACACACACACACACACACACACACACACACAAACCTCTGGCCCCCACTAGTCCTGTAGGTCACCAAGAAGACTATTGGGGTGCAACCCAGACGTCCCACTCCTGTCGTATCCCATAAGCCCCCTCCTCCAGGACCGCTGGTGGAAGCTGAGGAGGGCTGTTGATTACTTGTGGCTGTGCTAGTTTTGCGCGATTAAGTTCCACCCTCCCTAATCGAGTGGGGCTGTCCAGGGTGGGCGATGAGAATCAGAGGGGAAGCCTGGGGGGACCCCCCAGGGAAAACACTGCCGTGGTAGAGCTCCCTCTCCCCCTGACCTATCACAGGGTTTGTCGCAGTCGATCGCAGAGCAGTCCACCTGACGCCTGGCAGAGCTTGGGAGACGAGGCAGGTGGCAGCAGTGAATCTGGTCCGGTCCAGGACGTCTGCATCTCTCGGGCGACCATCTCTCCCCCGCCATCATCAATACAACCTGGCAGATTTAATTCAGTTGCTATTAGGAGAGAGATTTGTTATTTCTCACCCCTCACAGTCCCTGACAAAAGGCATTTCCCTGGTTGGAGGGGGCCTCCCCTGGGCATTTATTTTCTTTTTTTTCGGTGGAGAATTTGTCTCCAGGCAAGGTGCTGGCGTCACTTTGCTTACACTTCTGAGACTAATATAAGACATCAGAAACATATCTTGCATATTACAGACAGTATTTCTACATAAAAAATTGGACCAACTTAGGATAATTTTTGAAACCCTCATATACATGTGTATAACAAATATGTGCACTGTTCATAAGTAAATCAATGACAGCTTGCTTTGAATTTGACCAGTCCAAAAAAACATACATTTTTATTCTAGAATATATTTTCCAGTGATAATAGTTTTCTGTTATACATTTTATAGGTTCTGGGAGAGGCTGTCAAGCTCCTGGATCATCGGGATGGGGCATAATCCTCTTACCTTTTCAAGTACAAGGGTGTGACTTTCTATGGAGAAGGATATTCTGGTGCACACCTCTTTTTGAACATAGTTAAAACTAAATAATGTTCAACTTGCACCCACAGCTGGGAAGTGGAGACCAGTTTTGCAGAGTGTGTTAATCTTGTATCCATCTCTCACTCTTAAAGGCTGATGTTACTCTCTTCCTGTCTGGCGAGAATAGCGAATGAAGCGATCAGATGTTTTTTTTTTCTCTCTTTCTGTCAGCGGTTCTGACCTTCCTTCCCTCAGTGACAGTGAACGGCTTGAAGGGCGCCGCGGCGGGCTGACGCTGCACTTCCGCCTCCGCCGTTGTCACGCCGGAGGGTGCCAAGGTCCGAGGGGGGTCCGGTCGCCGCGCGGGGCAGTTGATGAAGAAAAGGAATCGATGGAATGAGGAATGATGAAGAAATGAACGAGGGAAGACGGACAAGCCTGCAAAGCGATCCTGGCTGTTGCACTCTGACAAAAACTCTGAATTAGAATGCAAGAAAAGCGTGGGGGTGTGAAAATGCAGAAAGGAAATCAATAATGAAAATCCCATCTCATTGGACAAAACAGGACTTTATTTATTCATTTACATACAGTTAACATCATTTCATAAAGATAGTTTTGTATATTATGACCCAAGGTGGGCGTTATAGTTAGTGCAAAGCAATAGCGCTAAGGCTAAATATATTTTATTTTCATATCATCACACTCATAAAAACTGCTTTATAAGCCACTAGTGCTTTGCACAAAATGATCATAAATTTTTTCCATGGTAATTGTGGATCATTATGTATAGTCAGACAGCAGCTCAAAGCTCTTCAGGGATAGTGATTAGAAATTGTTTTTTCTTAAGGGGAATGATATCAAAACCACTTGTGACATCATGTTAGCGGGTTTATAATCGATGTGAGTAATGGTATTCATTTGTTAATTTGATTGCTGCGTGACTGTTTTAGCGGGGGGCTGAATAAATATTTTAAATAGTTAAAATTTTTCCAGGTTTTACTTTGATTTGTGTTACAGGCTATTGCATCGTTATGGTGGTTTATCTCAAGGTGAAGTGGGTTGAGTGCTTAAATGTTTACTCCCGGCCTGGGCTTTGTGGCTCATGTGAGTGAAGTTATTTATAAAAAGAGTAATATATTCGGCAGAGAATCATTACAATAATACTGTTGCCGTGGAGCCACGGAAAATGATTGATGAATATATGGAATTCTAAACTGCTCTTTGGTCACATGCCAAGAAAGCTCGGTTTATTTATCTTCATATTGTAAAAGAGTCTATGTTTATGTTCTGTCTCTGAAGAAACCACATGTCCTGAGAAATCTCCCCCCTCCCTACGAAAGATTAAATTCTCAAGGACCGATCTGTCTTACGGTCCATTTCATTATCTCTATTGTTATTAGATTTAGGCCTACTACATATTTTAAAAATTTACATTTAGTCCATATTAATTTATGGTGTTGCAGGTCAGATGGTTTACTGTCTACTCCTGACATATTATTCTTTTTGTTCAGTTGATTTGCTTGCATTTTGAAGGAGGATAAAATGCATGTACATATGAATAGGCACCCAGTGGAATGACTATGTATAGTACAGTTGGGGTCGGGGCAAAAGTTGTATGGAATCAATCAAAGTTCTGGTTCTCAATTCAAATCTTATTTGCAAGGAAACATCCTTAGAAATAAATGAAAGAAGGGCCTGGTTTGACACTACTAAAATGCATATAGATAATGGACAACAATCTTGAATATAAAATATTTTTGAATGAATAATCTTTCTCGGCATATTCTGTGTGTGAATACCCCCCTCCCCCCACCACCCAGGACCCTTTGACCCCTGACCCCCCTTCTCTGGCTGCAGCCACGGGGGTCAGCAAAAGACATTGTCCCTCAAAGACATTGCAGCAGTCTCCTCTCTTCCACTATTTCTTGACCAATTGATTTATTTCACATTATTAATGAACTTTGCTGCAGTTCCACTTGTCAGGGCCGGTCTGCAGGGGTCAATAACCAGAGGAAACTAGATGGTAGTGGATCCAGCTTAAGTGATTCTGTCGTGCTAATGATTCAATATATCAGGACAAATGTCAGCTGCTTTTAATATGTTGATTCACCGCTGCTAATCTGCATAAGCGCTAAGCTCCCAGGGATCTCAGACCTTGTCTGGCCGGGAGATTTATAAAGGCCTTCCGGAAAATTCCTGCAGCTTTCAATAAATATTTGATGTAACAGGTAAATGCGGCCGATTTGGACTGGGTGCTGAAGAGCAAATAACCTCCCCTTCTCTTGTTTGTGAGTGCTACCTTTATCCAGACCGAGGATGTTCAGCATGTGTTAAAAATATGAGGATTATGTCACACGCGGTCACTCTTTTCCACAACAGCTGTTCTTAGGCTGTGACCCCAAATTTGGGTTTATGTTTATGTCAAGTTTATTTTCAACAAGGCCTAATACAAAACGTATGCATGAATAATAAAAATGAACATATTGATTCATCACTGTGTGGTTTTTCTGTCTATCACGCCTGTGAACCATTGTGTTTAGTGGGTTTTCAAGTGATTTGTTTACCTGCATTAGGCTTGTTTACAAACGACCTTAAATTTGACCCTTTTTAACCAGCCTGTGCAGTATTCACACAAAATGGGTCTGCTCTGCTTTTAATTAGGCCAATATATAAAGCATACATTTTAATTGAACAGAATGCGGGGGGTGTTGGAGTTTTAAGTGCAACTCCAACCACTAATGGAGAAATAGGGGCTTCCACACTTGCTTTGTAAGTGGCACAGAGGTATAAACCCAACAATCCATACCATCTTTTACAGCAGCCTATATCAGGCATACATACAAATGAATTCTTCTCATACATGTATTTGAGGCTCTGGCCATTCTAGACTATGTCTATGTCTATGGCAGGGGGGAGGACCATAGACAGTATAAAGGGGAGGACCCATTGCTTTATTGGGTCCTTGACACTATAGAGTTCTTTCCACCTTTATATGCTGATTTAAAGTCATTTCTCCTCCATGACCTCTAAATAACACTGCGACTCCACAGTATTGACTTTTTCTGCCCCACACCCTCTGCTACAGAATACTCCAGGTCACAGTAATGGAAATGAGAAAAAAACTGAAGCTTTGTTTCATTTAATGATGCAGTATAATTCATTTAATGAAAAAAATCACAGCTGCCAAAATTTAGTATTTCTTTCTCTTTCAAGTATAGCACATTTAATTTATACTTTAGCAGAAATAAGAATGGCATACAGTATACTGCTCTGATAGGGGGGGGACGATTTCATAGTTATCAGGAAAAAAACAGTATTAAACAATTAAGCTGTTTTTCTATAGAGCAACTATGTAACTAACTAGGCTGATCACAAATCTTAGCTTTTCTTATTATGGTTGTGGCTCAAACACTGCGCTAACGATGAAATCACCTTTAGTGGGGGAGTTAGGCCGCATCAGGAGCGGATCGCTACACTATCCCCCCCACTTTCCAAAGAGCGTTCCTCATGCTCGCAGGCTCCTCACAGACTGCCGTCCTTGTGAGACAATGCCCTGTTAATCGAGGCCCGGCCTTCACTTCTCACACCAATGTAATGGTGTAATGCAATGCATGGTTCTGACTGGGCACGAACATGGGTTTCCTGGGGGAGAGGCCATTGCGCTAACCACTGCGCTAAAGATTATTTCACCTCGCGGGGAAGTTACACCGCCTCAGAAGCCGCAATCATATTCTCTTACACTGCATGCCAAAGAGACACCTATTGATATTGATCTCCCTGCATTTGTACAGACAGGCACTGACAGTGTCACATTGTGAAATAATGTAGATTGATTAGCAAGGCATATATTCACAAATAATTTTTTCAGTGTTTCTGTCAGGTACTGCATGAGAAAACATATCTTCCACGTGGTAATTCAAATTGCATACGCAACAATGACTTGCAATTAGGATTTTATAAAAGCACTTCTATATGAAAAAAAATATGTGAATGAGAGACTGAGATAAGGCTTCCAAAATCACCCCACACTCACTCAGTCCCAGAGGATGTGTGTATGCATATAGGTGTAGATTACAAAATTATACATATTTAGAGCGACCAGACAATGCGTGAGTCAATACTGACTCTTGTGTTCTTGTGAGTGACAGCTTTAAATTGCTGATGTGTCTATGGGGGAGGCAGGTATCGGTAAGGGGGGTGGGGTGGGGGGTTGGGGGTGGCTGAGGGACGTAAACACCAAAGGTGACTAAATTGCTGGCTGCAGTTTTCCGGTCCAATGCAGAAATCACTGCAATGGATCGCTGGGAGAGATTTAGTTGCGTGTGGCAGAGGTCAGTGTATTGTGTATTCTGAGCAGTCAATAATAAAGTTAGGACTTATGCTGGATGAAAGTTAATGAGCAAATTGCAAGGACCTTGGAAAGTCATTTGCATCTGGACATTGGCTTCTCACTTTGGCTCTGTAAAGCCCTAAGGGATCTAAAACTGCAGTCTGATCTCACGGTCTCAGGGAAGAGGAATGTTACTTCTTTTATACAGTCAAGCCGGAAAGTCTGCACACCCCTTTCACCTTCTCCATGTTTTATTACGTTACAGACATATTCTACAATAGACTGAGTTCATTTTTTGTCTCTAAATTCTACACAAAATAGCCCATAATGACAAAGTGAAAACAGGTTTTTAGACATTTGTGCTAATTTATAAAAAATCTAAATGTAAAATATCAGTTCCGATTGAACTCTATGAAAAAATAAGTCAGGAGAAGAAACCCTTCCAGTTATTCATCCATATCTACTGTATTTCTGGCAGCAGATTGACGATTTCAGGCTTGTTTGATATGTCAGACCCTTGATGACTTACAGCCATTTAGCCAACCATGTGTTCCATACTGTTCCAGTGTAATTTAGAGCTAAATCTAGTCCCATCCCGAATTTCCATAGAGATCCATTCAAATGCAGAGACGTTATAGTATCGCTTGTAAGAGTACCAGAAAATAAGATATCAAGAGTCTTTTGATGTTGTTGGGTCACAAACATCAGGATTCAGGAAGTCATGGCATGCAAAGAATATGCGACCAAATATAAAAAATGTAAAGGCACAGTCAACTTAGTGTATGTAAACCTCTGACCCACAAGAATTGTGATATAGTGAATTTAAAGTGAAATAATGTATCTGTAAACAATTGTTGGAAAGATTACTTGTGTTATGCACAAAGTAAATGTCCTAACTGACTTGCCAACACTATAGTTTGCTAACATAAAATCTGTAAAGTGGTTAAAAATAAGTTTTAATGACTTCAACCTATAAGCATATGTAAACTTCTGACTTCAACTGTATAGTATATAAATAAATTAATAAAGAACACCGGTAATTTATTTTTCACCATTTTCTACTTTGAGATCTGCACTCTAAACCCGTGATTTTATATTTTAAAACCATCCAGAAGTTAACATTGTTCTTGCGTGGCAAGAAATGGCCACGTAAATGGCTTCCAGTAAAAGGATATAGAAGGTTCCACAAAAGTATATTTTCTCTGACTCTTCAATCAGGAATGACACCTGCTGGCTGGCTGCCACAAGTATGGCTTTTCAGCTGGTCAATAATCTGACAGTCACAAGAGACATGGTTGGAAAGTGAATTGGGCTTGAACCTGAGGTCTGGGCTGCGTGTTTTGCGGGAGCTTATGAGACTGCAGCACCCAGAACTGCATCCATTTCATGACCAAATTCCAACTCATGTTCATCTGATGGAGCTCTTACGCCTTCCAGAATGTAATTAACTTCTCTTTGATTCCCAAACAGCTCTTTTTTTTGATTTTTCACCACTGCTATGTTTTTTTTCCATTATGACATGTTCAATTTCTAATATGTTTTTCCTAGATGCAACAAAACATCCAATGATTAATATTTAACAAACCATGTTGTTATCTCAAGAGCAAATATGTTTGGTTCATTGATACATTATTTTTGTAATGCTATGTGAAGTTCTGTTTGATAGATTTTTCTACTTTCTAACCTATTTAAAATATATAACAAATATAAGCAAAACTTTCTTATCGTGAAAAGCGTTCAGTGAAGTACACATTCTTTCTTTGGCAAAATACTGTTTTGGTCTGTGTTTAAAAGTCAAGAGCCAGACGTTAAGCTGATAAATGGGAGTGATAATAAATGAACAGAGACTGAATAACTGAAGACCTCATTGTCCTTCTTATTTTGTTGTCCTGTCTTACTTTTTTCAGTAGGTAGTTCCATCCTTTTACAAAACATAAATATTTGAACTAAAAGCTACTACTGTTTTTTTCCTCTACGTTTGCATCCTATACTTATGCACAATTTCTGTTTTGTTTCTCTATCAATATTTTGCCAGACATTCAGACATTAGAGATTTCACACTCGTAATCAACGTACATATATTCCCGTAACATGTTTTACATGAAAATGCCATTTTCTCCATGAGATGAGATTAGCGCAGGGCCTATAAATGGGTTTAAGACTAAAAACTATTACCATATTATCCAGTGCAGAAAATCTGGCAATTGTTTTTCCCCATTGTTAATGAAAGATATCTTTCAGCTGGCTTTTTCTGGGTTTCTGGGCTCTCTGGGTCTTTGTGTTTTCACACGAATCGGCAGGGCGCGCAGGCACAAAGCCCAGAAGGACTGGAAGGTGAGTAGTCAATCGGAGTATTCGGCCTGCCCTTGAAGTCAGCACCCTTCCCCGGGTATGCATGAGGGATTCACTTTATCAAGAGGGTGCACTCTGCTACACTACACTGCTCATGTAATCAACCCCACTCCTTTCAAATCCACTGCAATGTGGCTGTAATCTGTCCCAGCTCCGCCCAGAGAGATGGAGAGAGAAAGAGAGAAAGGGGTCGCCCATCCCGGCTCTGGCTCCAGAACACTCCCTCTCTCTCTCGGTTCGGCCATGTCTTTAGCCCCCTCGACCCACGCCGGCTGCTCTCATAAGCAGAAAAAGGCACAGGAATTAAAATATGGGGGTGCGGGTCACGCTGGGGTGAACACAGGCCTCTTGCTGTCCCCTTTCACCTATCAGCTGCTTGGTGGAACTGGGGTGGAGGGAGTGGCTTGATTAATTTTAATTTAATTCATCATCCCATTCAAGTCATTGCAGTGCACAAGGAGGCCGTTTTTATTGACTTTTTTAATGGGGAGATGTTTATTCACCATTCGGCCATTTTGCATACATATAGAGACAAACTCCAAAACTCCCGAGTTAGTCCTATAGCTACTCCAGCAGCAGTTTGCTCTCTGAAAAAAGCAGGTGTGTTGTCCTTCCATTTCTGAACCATTCTCCTGGATATGGCTTATTATGTAGTTGTAGATGGGCTGTGTCCTATGCTTCTCCCAAGAATGAAGTATAGACTTTGTTCTTGCTGGCATGAAGAAGGTAGAAATGTTCTGCTAAAGCATTCGTCTGAAAGATCAGGAAGTGCTGACCCTGTGATGCATCATTGGTTTTGTGAAATTTCTGTCCCTCCCCTTTTCAAAGTGCATGCTTTACTACACCTTCTTCACCTTCATAAACCCTGTACTACGCCTTCACCTTATTTTCACAGTATGCACTGTAATATGCTTTTTTTGAAATGTTTTTTCATAGTGCGTACAGTACTATACCTTCTTCTTTTCATAGCGGATACTGTACTACGTCTTCAGCATCTTCATATTGCGTACTGTATGACGTCTTCACCTTATCATAGTGTGCGATGTGCTGCACTACGGCTTAATGGATTGATTCTCCAGTGCTTTGGTTTTTGACACGCAGCATCAAGTTAATACAAACGTACTAAGAATGATGTTGTTTTTGCTCACAAAGATTTCCTGTTGTTACATATAATTAATTCATCTTTAAGGTTGATTAATCATAAAATTTCTTACATTTGCAAATAAGAATGACATTTGACTTTTGACAAAAAACATTTGACTTTTTTTATTTAAGTTTTTATTTTGTCACTTAAATTGAACTTTATGTGAAAATAGCAGTTATTATACAAAGGTAACATATAGTTTGGGGTCATTTCCATTTCAATTCATTCAATTCAAGAAATTAAGATTCCAATCTTCTGGAATTCTTATGCTATATTATGGGTATTTTTCAATTCCTGTGTTGAATTTCAGGTAATTTCTTGTATACTCTTTGTTATATTTTGTAAGATAAAATAATTTGGCAGATGTCCTTGAAGTACTAAACCTTCTAAAGACTTCCTTAAGATGAATCAGCATACAGAATATTTTGTTTGTCGCCATTAAAGAGAGGAAACGAGTAATAGCAGAAATAAACCGTCGTCAAGAAAAAAGCACAGTGAACCAGTAAATGTCTTTTGACGTAAAAAAAAAATTTTTAAATGAAAAATGCACGTTATTATTGGTAAACTTATAAATATTACCACCCAATGTCTGTGACCGCTGCAGAATGGTAAGTCACTTCACCTTTGAAATATGGCGGATGCCAAATCACTCTATGTAAACAAAGTGGGAAGAAGAACATGCCAGCAGCCTCCTTTACACATTTCATTACTTCCCTCTTTGCCATCATTACGGAGCGGTAATGGAATATTACTGGGGAAACAGATTGTCCTCCTGCTCATACCCAACAGGCCTTATTTTAATATGCCAAGGCTGCATGGATCCTTGCTTTGTTACAGTCAAGTGTGAGACATCCCGCCCCCCCTCCTATTTTTAATATATCTGTATAGAGAGAGTAGATGCTACACTGTTCTGACAAGAGACAAATGTTTCATTCAAATGTTGCTTTCGCATATTGTGGGAGAAGTAATGAATTCTTGTGCTCCAGCGAGGCCCAGTTCACAGTGTCAAGCCTGAGCCAGCTGGAACCAGGCTCCTTTGGCAAAATTAAATGTAATGTTCCACTTGCCACTGGAAAGGTGCATAAATCAAGGCTTTTGATTTGCATGGACTGTGGCGAACAACCCCTCTTCCATGCAAAAATAAACCAAGGCTGGAATATTATGTCACAGCAGGAACAATGCAATCTCAGGGCTCCCAATAAAAGTAAGCAAGAGATGGGGGGAGGGGTTGTGGTTTAATTTGGACTTGTATTATGTTGCTCTGATGTCAAGTATATTATTAAAAATCCAGCTTCTACCCTCCTCTTTTCATTTAAGAAAAGAAACCCATTTCAAAAGTTCTTTCTTTTGCATTTTTTAATACCCTCACAGTAAACAAGACAAATGAAAGTTTTTCTGAAGGGAGGGAAGCTCATTGAAGAATGCCGGTATCGGAAACGACCCTTCAACACAAACAATAACCTTGCATTTGTTATTTCTTCCCCTCTGTTTTCAATTTGATTTAACATTTTCAAAGCAGCCGATTACAGTGTATGACTAAAACGAGATTGTGTATGTCTTGCATGCCTCATAACCACTTATTCACGGACACCTTTTGAAGATGTGATTTCCTTCAACGGGTAAAACAGTTGTTTCATAATGTTGTGGTGATAATTTTATCCAATCTTATGAATGCTGTTCACTGAACATTTCACTATTAATTTTTAAAAACGGCAACGTAATGAATTATTCAAAAAGGAACATTGCACCTTGTAACCAGGGTGGTCTACTATGACTTGTGTAATGTAACTTTCCTCAGTGGTACAGTCATTACAAACCCTCATTCCTGTAATTTTTATACAAACCCATGTGTACTCTTGTCATGATATAGCGAAAGCAATCATATGTTTACAATTGTCCTTAAAGGATCAGTTTGCCATTGGAATGCAAACTGCTTTCCTAATGAATACAGCCGATTCAAGTAATTGAAAGCAAAAATAATTTTCCAAATTTTCCCTCTCGGTCACGGTTTCTTCCCCAGCCTGAAATACTACAACAACCAACATGCTTTGCACGTGCAAACGAACAAACGAGCAAATGAGGTTTGACAAATAGTGACGGACACGTTACAAGATGGAATTTTATAATGACTAATCTCGGACTCCCGGTCAGAGAACCAACTCTTCAAATATATTCACAGTAAAATGCAACGAAGTATGCTAATGTTATATACTGATTTCCGAGATTATATCATTACAAACAAATGCTAACAATTAGCTAGCCCCACCAGTAACTTTACTTATCGCCGACTTTAGGACTTTGCTCCGGGATTAACTCGTTATATAATAACACATATAGATATCCTTGAATGTCTTCTTCAACAAGAATTGCATTAAAAATATCATCATCAAGAATTTCTTCTTCAAGGTAAGCAGCTGCCATGTCAATCTGAGCTGAGGCTTCAATGTTACGGATTTCGAAGCTAGCGACGCGTTGCTTCGGCACTCTCTCTGGTGGCGTAAACAAGGCACTGCTGTAGTTCTTCATTGCAATAGATTTACACCCAACTACGTCACAGGGTGTAAAATCCAGGGACTTCTCAATTCACGGAACTTATTAAAAACTTTTTTTTCATGCTAACATGTACTCCTCGAGCTAGAAACACCAAATTTAAGTGTAAAAATGGCGAACTGGCCTTTTAATCTCATCATCAGATTTAAATAGTGTAATCATCTTGTTTGCAATTTACAGCTTTCTCAATCGATTTAACACATTTATCCAAACTAAGGTCCTCTCTGATAACACACTGTTAACACAGCTGTCTAAATGCTTATTTTGCAAAACTAATAGCACATTTTCATTCACACAAAGGACAAAACTACATACCCCATTTTGCCATACACTACAAACAAAACTAAAAAAAAATTTCCGCGATGTCAAATTACATGACAGGTGCTCAATTTTTTTCAAATTGATGTCAGACGGGTTAATACAGTTTGCAACACAGAAAATGCTAATGCTCAATTGATAACTCAATAATCATCACTTTGTTATGTATAAAAGAAGTCACCTGTAAAAACTTGGATTTGTAACCAAAAGGTTGCAGGTTCGATTCCCAGGTAGGACACTGACACGTTGTACCCCTGAGCAAGGTACTTCACCTGTATTGCTTCAGTATCTATCCAGCTGTAAAATGGATACTATGCAAAAATGCTGTGTAAGTCGCTCTGGATAAGAGCGTCTGCTAAATGCCTGTAATGTAATATGGAGACTGAACAAACAATGGAGCAGGATGACGAGAAGAAGAGTGAGAGAGGGAAGAGTAGGTGAAGAAGGAAGAGGGAAAAAAGGAGATGGTGGAGAAGAACAAATACATAGGGGAGGTAGATGAAGATTGAGAGGAGGAGGTTGAGAGCACGTGAGAAGGGTCTCAAATGACTTGAGAGCTAATCTAATTGACTGTGCCAATTCATTCATTCATGTAATTCATTCTTCTGAGTGAACCACCTTCAGGTGAGCAACCTCACAGAGCAACAAGAAAACGCTATTGTAAAGATGTGGTCATCCAAAAAGCATAATCGGTCTGAAATAAATACAACAAAAAAAGTATTCGGGATAATCAAGTCTTCCACAACATTCAACACTGCAGTAGGGCTGTGACTGATCATGTCCTGAAAAGGACAGCCATCCGCATGACCAACCAGTCATGAATATATCTATGTGGATGAAGCTGGGTTCAATTTAACCAAAAAAAAGACAGGGAGGAATATCATTGCTCAGCGTGCCACTGTCAATGTCCTATGTCAACGTGAGGCAACATCACCATCTGTGCCATCAGCCATCTAAAGTAATGGGGTCTACAATGTTGTCTTGGGCCCATACAGCAAGGCAAGTTTTCCCCTGGAGGAGGAAGGTGTATGACTGCAACCCAGACAAGAGCGCATTTTTCCCCCCTAGATGCATGGCAAGAACATACACTACATTGATGAAATCCTCTGGCCCTACCTGTGATGGGTTTAATAGTGGTGAATCAAATGCGAAGGTAAGGGGGTTCAGAACAAGTCACCCACACAGGTGAGGACCACTAAGGGAGTAACAACTACTAATAAGTAGAAAGAAAGAAGGAATAAATCCTAGTAGCTAAACAGCCAAATAATAATCAACCCAGGAAAATAGGGCAAACTCAAAAACACGAGTGAGAGCACAAAACTCTCCCGAGCTCAATACAAGAGCTAACACGGGAAACTAGAAAAGAAAAAACACCTTTGGCACGTAACACTAAGACGGCTTGTAGAAGGTGAAACAAAAGTGAAACCACCAAAAAAAAAACTGCCTCAGTGAGAACAGAACGGAAAAAATAGCACAGTGAAGCTAACAGGAGGAAAATAATTCTATACCTGAATAAATAGCTAAGAAGCAAGTCCCTCGTGAGCATGCAACAAGTTTAATATCACAAGGTCGCTTGTACCTGGCTATACCTGGCTCAATGTAATACGGAATGACAAAGAAGCACCGGGGAAGCGAAAGTGAAGAGCTTAAATACCCCGCAGGCCGTAGCCCAGTTGAAAAGAATAATAGGCGAGGTGAATAAAAACCCCGGAACGGAATGCGAAAAAAATCAGATAGATTCTCAACAGGAGGGAAAGGATGAGAACCGCAGTCGAAAAGGAAAAAATAACCCACGAATCACGACACGACCAAAATGAAAAATTATGAACAAAGCCATTGGTCACGACAGTAAACATGCTTGTGGTATCCTTTGAAGCAAATTGTGACTTCATGTGTAAATTCTCAATACCTCTACCTTACTGTATCGTAAATAGACAAACAAATTTAAATGTGGGATATGAAATGAACTTTAGTCCTGTGTGAATATAGATGAATATACTGTATGATCTAATCAATAGAGACACATAGTTTTGATGACAATTCGTTTTTTAAAATAAATATATTAGTCTGTTTAGATGGCTGTTTTAACAGTTTTGAGTGCATGGAGAAAAGTGTTAATTAGATTGCGAAGAACTGTAAGCTACTTGGTAACTTAACTGCTAAGATGCGGATGTGGAAGTAATTTATTAGCTGAATAATCTTTAAAAGATATAAGGTATAAGATATTTCTTACAGTTTTATATATTTTTTACAGTTATTTATATTTTCAAGACAATTGTAAAATTCTGCTCAAGACAATTTGGGCAAGTAATGCTTTCTCTTCAATAAGCCCCTATAGGTTTTAGTGCTTAGATTTCAACAATGGTAATCTAATGCAGGTCTCTTCTCTCAAAGAAAACAATTGTTTATGACGGCTTCCATGAAGACCTGACCAGCCAGTTTGTGAATTTGCAATTTCCACAATAGCATAAATTGAATTGTCTTCCTGATGTCATGTTTCTCACACATGCACATGCACACAGCAGATATTCTGACACCCATTTCAAATGAACATTGGTAGCCCCGCAAACACATCTTTTCATTATTATTTACATTACAATTTAGGCATGTACCAGGCACTTTAATCCAGAGCAACTTAGTTTACATTTAATCTACATTATACATTATACCTGGGAATCAAACCTACAGCCTTATAGTTACAAGTTCAGTTTACTCACCATTATGCTGCACTTGTACCTATTTGTCATATATTATATTGTATAATGTATTACTCTGTGTACTGCAAAACTAGTATTATGAAAGAATCATTGAGCTCATGTAATTGAGATGGTTATTTTTACAATGTCAGAAATAGTTTAACCCCTCTTCTTTTGACACTTGGTTCAATCTCTCATTGGTTCTCTTTTTATAAAGATGGTAAATTAGTTTAAAACACTTGTTGTAGCAAACTAGCCTTCAATTTATTATCAAAGTGCTGCCAATCCAGCTTGTGTCCAATATATTTGTTTGAAACATGTATTTTTTCCATATACATTATACAACTGCTCGCTTATATGGTTTATACCTGTGTGCCACCGGAGAGCAACGTACGCTTCCATAATTTTGATTGTGATTTGTAGATTCTTTTATTTAGGAGATATTTTGTAACATGGTAAACTGTGCTTTCTCAGTTTCAGCCACTGAGCCCCTCATTCTGCCCTGCGTAGGCTGCGGCTGGTGCACGTTTAGTCAAACGGACTGGGGTATCAAAAAATATTTGCATTTGACAATTTTTAAAAGGACGGAAAGCAAACTTGCGACGGATATTTTCAACGACATGTTAGTGGCAAGCGCCCACGCTTGCTCTCCAGTAAAATGGACGCTATCAGTTATTATTGATCTCTAAAGGGGAACTGCAAAGCTTTCCCTCAGAAAAAAAGGACAATTGTGCAAATAGCCTTGCATCCTGATGCTTATCTGTGTTCAGTGCTCAGGAAAGGGGGAGTATTAGAGTACAATGAAATGATATTACTGTCAGAAAGGTTAAATGGTTGCATCTCGCAGCGTAGGCTACTTCGGACTCCGATTTTAAAACTGTCATTCTGCAGGCTCCTCTTGAGGTTTTCTTTTAGAAAATTTCAACCTGGCACTTGTTATTCAATTGCACCTGTAACTGTTGTGTTTGTATTATCATTAACATCTTAATAAGGAAACAATATCGACAGCAAGAACAGACAGCGGGCCAAGCTGATAACTGTGTTGCCGTTGTTAATATTGTGTAGATGAAAAAATGCAGCTCAGCAATTCTCCTATTAATTAGCTAACAGCTGCCTTGCATTAGCTATTCATGCTTGGATGCCTACCCCCATGCATAGTTTTTCCTTTAACACCTCAAATGAGGCCCGGGGCTCAGAGATCCCACGTCGGCAGTCTGAGTTTGGGGTGGGGGGGGGGGCATTGGTATTCCACCACCACTCCGCTTTACTGTAATTTGAAATTGGTCTGCAGGTCCCATTAGAAATCAAGCAGGATCGATACCAAGTGAATTAGAGTCTCGCTGATCTGATTAACTCCCCATTATTTTCTACCCGTCCTTATTTAGAATGCACGAAGAAAAAATATCCCAGTTTCTCTGCTTTATCCCCTTTTAAATGAAATATAGACATCCTGACTGGCAGTGACTGCATTGGATTCAGCCCTTATGAAAATGGAATACACTGCAATATATTGTAAATGTGTGGATTTTTTCAGAAAATATAATGAAAAATGTATTTCCCATGTGTTCTGATGTGTTGCAATATCATGACAATGTATATGTTCAACAAGTCCATAACAGATCCGGGGCTTGAAATGCTATAGCCATGCAGGTTTTAGCATGTGACTATATGTGCGGTCTATATTGTTTGACCTCTGTATGCTATATTGTTGTACATGATAATTAGAAAAGAGAACTTGTGTAAGATTTAGAAAAAATACATGTGAGATTCAAATGTCTGAGAGCCAAAAAACAGAATAAACTGTAATATATGTACTTTTCTGGAACTACAATAAATACTCATGGCAATGTATTTTTTAGATATCTTGCAACATAAAATAAAATACATTTTTAAAAAAGAAAGAAAATAATAATATATATATATTTATTTATATAACTGCAAAAATATATTATTTTATGTATTCCTAAAAAGGCAATATATTTTAATATCTTGACAACATATTTTATTTCAGTATGTTACAGTATATTTAATTTCCTTAAGGTGCATGACAACTGCAGTTTAGACCTGCTGTGCTCTTTTAATCATTTGTCGAAATGATTACTTACATTATGCTAGTCCAATCTTTTAAAACAGCCTCTTATTTTGTAACTAAGCATCTTTTTATAAGCTAACCTACAATCAAACAAGCTTTGAAAGTTGAATGAGATCTCAAAAGAAAGATGTTATGCTTACTGAAAGATGCAGCATAACAATAACAACCTGTGAATCATTGACAACTGTTAGAAAATAATGCTGCCGTCTTGCATCCTCAAAAATGAAAACATCACAACTAGAAAAAAATTTGAGAATTAGAGAAGAACAGAATATGATTGATTGTGAGTTCAAAGCTGTTAAAAGCAAGCTAAGGATCATTCTATCATTAAAAACACTGGTTCATACCCAGTTTGGTTGATCGGTGAGTCTGACTTATTTTTTCATAGAGTTCAATTGGAAAATGGGTCAGGAGAAATAACCCTTAAAATGATCCATCTATATCTACTGCATATCTGGCAGCAGAGTGATGATTTGAGGCTCGTTTGATACCTCAGACTCTTGATGACTTACAGCCATTTAGTCAACCATGGGTTCCATACTATTCCTGTGTAATTTACAGCTTAATCTAGTTTCACCCCCTAACTCCCATAGAGATCCATTCAAATGCAGAGAGCTTATAATATTGCTTGTAAGAGTACCTAAAAATAAGATATCAAGAGTCTTTTGATATCCTTTTCTACCCAGTCATGAGAGCATCACCTGTTTACCTGTGGAATGTTCCAAACAGGTGTTTTTTTAACTTCCCAGTTTTTTTTTACCCCTGTCCCAACTATTTTGGAACGTGTTGCAGGCATCAAATTGGGAATTAGCCTATTATTAACAAAAAATAATAAAGTTGATAAGTTAAAACATTAAATATATATTTTTGTACTGTTTTACAATTAAATATATGTAAAAGATCATTTACAAATCACTACTTTCTGCTTTTCTGTGCATTTTACATGCTGTCCCAACTTTTTTGGAATTGGGGTTTGTACATTTTCAACAAACTTAACTGAACAAGAGACTGGCTGTGCCAAGCAACAGAACACACAAAGTTCCCCAGGACTGAGTCTGAGTACTCCTGAACTAGGTAAGCCATTTTAATTTACTACAAAAGCCCTGGGTTCTGAGATTTGACGTGTCAAAGATGAGATGCTATGTGTCATTGTGACAGACATGTTACCCGGAGTACCTATGTGTTCTAGTTTACAGACCAGGTATAGGATAAGGTTGGTGGCGTTGCATTCTTTTGAACCCTGAACTGAGAAGGAGAAGGATGCAGGTTATTCGAAATGAAATGGCAGCTGTTCTAAATCTACTTTTCCAGCACTTTCCTAATACCATGAGAGAGAAACAGAGGGGCCCATGAAGAGGTAAGGATGTGCCACCCGAAAGCAACCTACACCTCCCAAGGAATTATGGGATTAGCGTCCACGCTACAGAGCAATTGCTGCAGCTCCCAGCCAAGAAAGTTCAGGTGTAGAGGCTCACCTCTGTACTTAAAGAGATTATCAAGTGGCAAGATAATCTAAAGAAAAGTTACTTCGTTCCGTGCCGATGATGAAAAGTCTTCCTTTTTGAACAAATTCCCAGAAAAGGCTTTTTATGGTATCAGAAAAGCTGTGGCCAAGCCCTCCACGCTGGTTACCATCCACTAACGCTCTGATCCCAGTCAGCATTGCTCCCATTCACAAACTTAATAAAAGGCATATAAGAGATGATAGGCTTTTATATTAAAAGCCATATATTCTGATTAATTCTAGTTTTTCTTAACATTGACATTCTGGGCTCGGTTAGAGAGAAAAAGGAAATGGCGGAGGGTAGAAGATTCTTCACCCCATTGGTGGCAGAGACCCAGAGGGATGTGGAGTCACAGTGGACACAAGAAAAAGGGGGTCCCCTCTTATTGTCGACATCCATTCATCCACATGTGCATCCACACATAATGCATGCATCTATCCATTCAATAATTTCTGAATTGTACATCTAATTGGCTGATATACAAACCCAGACAGGAACCACATAATTTTTTAAGACTAATTCTGGCTCTGAACATTTTCAGAAGGGAGGGAAGTTAATTGAAGAACGAAGGTTTAGGAAAAACGAACCTTTTTTAAATTTCTTCCCCCCTTTTGTTCCCTTTCTCGCCTTTATATTTGTGGTCAGTTTTATAGTCAGGCATCACACTCACTGCTATAATAAGCACATCAAACTGAATAATATTAGCATTTTAAGATTGATTACAAGATGACATATTTCACCCCTCATAATTACACAAAGCACCTGTTACTGACTTTCACCGCTAGAGCATGCCTCTTGCTCTCGTGATGCACTTGGCACATACTCCCATAGTCTTAGGCAAGCTCATTTTTACCCCCAGTATTGAATTTCCTCCACCATGAGGGATGCTGAGCATCCTGAGTAGTTTTCCCAGGCTAGGCATGAGGCATTGCCAAGGTAAAGACCCCAGCTGTGTATGCTTGCGCCACATAAACAATTAACAGCACACTCTTAATTGGAGGTGCATGGCTATTAAACAGAGTAATTTACACTGCAGAGTTTACAACTCAACAGAGAACTGATTTTTTTTTTGTTTGGGGGTGGGGGTGGTGGTTCACAATGCAGGGAGAGGGAAGGTTCCAGAAATCATGAAACAGGAGGCCCATCTGCGGGAGTGAGGTTGCTCAGTGAAACAGTAACAGTTAACGGCCAGATGTCTGCACATAGAGCAGACTGGTGCTCACAAACGGATCTTCCAAACAGTCACATAGGGAGATGTGTATTTCAGAACAAAAACTCTGATTATAATCTTATTGTATTGTTTCTTATTTCAGCTTTGATAGGCTAAACTGCTTCATGTACTGACAGATAAAGCAAAAAATACAGCATTTTGAACTTCATTAAATTTTATTTAAAACTATGTAAACACATAAACATATTTATTATTATTATTATTATTATTATTATTATTATTATATTCAGCAGACAAGATGGTTTTTAAATGTTTTCAGAATACAACTCAATCAACTCATTATCATTTGTTATGGAAACAGTTGTTTCATTTGTTAACATTTTGACAGAACAGTGCTTTAACAGGGTGAACCACCCAGCAACTCCTAAAAAGTGGGTTTATGGCTCAAAACTGTGCTTCCACCAGCCTTACAACAGAGAGGCATACGCTGGACACACAAGGCTAATATGTCTATACAGTTTTTCACAATTGTTAACACACGTTTCTCAAAACAATAACGGCTTTCTCAAAACTGCACACACAAAACTGAAAACCTCACACACAAAATACTAAACCTGACACTCCCTTTGCAAGATGACTCTTTGCCAACAAATCTCTTAACTGTTCACAAAATGGAACTCGTGTTTTCATTTGGTACACACAGCCATATTTTCAAATGACACACACATACCATTCATTGAGTACACACAACTAAGCATTTGCTGCACACTACCAAGCATTTACAGCACACTGAAGTGCAAAATTGAAAACACAATCATAGAAATGGAACACACCATATGAATGACAATGACTCTGGAGAATGAGCCATTTCTCCTTTTGTAAAATGTCTCAGTGTAGGCCTACTCTGTTTCATAGTCAAACATAAAACAGCACACAAATATGCAGCAAAAACAAGTTTTATTTCGGTACACACAGAGAACAGTACAGTACTGTAAACTGGCCTGCTCAACCCCCCCCCCCCCACTCCCCCATCACAAAAATGAATTAGGCATCACGCCTCCGGTTCCTGTCTGGCCAGAGGGCCTCATCCACATCACAGGCAATGTTCTCCCTGTCCAAGCAGCGTTGGAAGAAATGCCTCGAGTGGCGCGTGAAGCCCTGACAGGCCTCAACACTCACATAGCCACAAGCCTCCTCCATGGCCTGGAGCAGTGGGACCCGGCCCTGTGGGTTCCGTTCATATACCTTCCACCTCCAAGCTGAAAGGAGAATAAGGTGGAAGGTATAGAACGGGAAAATGTGGGTGGTCCTGGAACCACTCACGCACTTGAGCAGCCCGGTGGAAGCTCACATTGTCCCAGATGACGACGTGATCGATCCGCTGTGGGCCATCTATCTGGTCAGGTGGTACCAGCAGGTCATGCAGGCCATCCAGGAAGGCGAGGAGACGGGCAGTGTTATAGGCTCCTAGGTGGGCATGATGGTGCAGGATCCCATGGTGGTTCATTGCAGCACACATTGTGATGTTCCCACCATGCTGGCCAGGGACCTCAACAATGGCCCGCTGGCCAATGACATTTCTGCCCCGGCGCCTCCTCTTCGCCAGGTTGAATCCAACCTCATCAATGAAGAGGTACTCATATAACTCATTAGCTGTGTCATGCTCCTGGATCCGCTGAAACAGACAGCATGAGAATGCAAGTTACAGTATGGACACAGAGAGGTCAACACAGTGGGCTACAGTGAGACACTGTAGAAAAGGAACAATATTGGATTACAGGTACAATACATGGATGTGTCAGTGCTGAATGTATGGGACTTACAAGCACAAACTCTCGCCGTAACTCCTTGACGCGGTCTGTGTTCCGGTCAAATGGGACCCTGTACACCTGTTTCATCCGCATTCCTGCGAAGAATACGGTCCAATGTAGAGATGCTGATGGTCTGGACGTTCCTGAATGTAGCACGGTCAGCCAGGATCCTAGTTTGTATTTGTCGGAGTGTGATAGCGTTGTTCTCACGAACCACATTTACAATTTCAGTCTCCTGTTCGGCTGTGAAAGTGTGTGTTCTTCCTCCACGGTGTGGTTCTCTTTCAGTCCTGCAAAATACAAATACTGTGAGCACACTGTATTCTATTTATATGCAGTATTACAGTACACAAGGCAAA
This sequence comes from Ilyophis sp. 1 JC-2022, assembly GCA_022702515.1. Taxonomy (NCBI): domain Eukaryota; kingdom Metazoa; phylum Chordata; class Actinopteri; order Anguilliformes; family Synaphobranchidae; genus Ilyophis; species Ilyophis sp. 1 JC-2022. The sequence goes on along the minus strand of CM040394.1, from coordinate 30,414,676 downwards.
TAGATTTCGTACCTGTTCTCCTTCCTGAAGGTTCTAATGATGGCAGCAACTGTGAAGCGGCTGAGATTTGGTTGGACCCTCTGGCCAGCCTCCCTCATGCTCAAACCATGGTTGAGCACATAGTCTACCACAGTGGCCCGAATCTCATTAGAGATGACCGTTCTCCTTCTTCTTTCTCCTCCTCCTCCTTCTCCTTGTCCTTCTCCTTGTCCTCCTCCTCCTCTTCCTCCTCCTTGTCCTCCTCCTCTTCCTCCTCCTTGTCCTCCTCCTCCTCCTTGTCCTCCTCCTCCTCCTCCTTGTCCTCTTCCTCCTCCTTGTCCTCCTCCTCCTCCTTGTCCTTGTCCTTCTCCTCCTCCTCCTCTCACTCTTACCCCTCTCCTTCTCTGGTTGTCTCTCTCTTCAAAGTTCTCCATTGTTCACCAAACAAAACAGAGGCTCAAGGCACTTTTATGCTGCAGTCCTGATTGCAAATTGCTCAACAGACCTGAATGTTTAGAGATTTGAATATTTGTGTGTTGTAGGTTGATGCTTTGAGATTTTACTTGAGAAGTGTGTGCAACAACTGAACATTGTGTGTAGTGTTTTGACAACAAGGTGATGTGTAATTGACATCAGAGTGTAAAGAAGGAAAGTCAGAGTCTAATGCAGATAAGGGAGTGTGAAGTAGTGCCAAATTGGGTCGAGCGATTGGTACATGAAGTGAAGGTTGTGCAAATTGTGCCGAATTTTCGCTTTTTGTGTGTTAACAATTGTGAAAAACTGTAATACCATACTACCACCAGCAAAGATATTATTGTGAAACAAATTTATTAAAATCTATCTTTCTGTTAAAAACAAAATTTTTCCTTCCCCAACATATTAAACTTAATGTCTGAAACTGACTAAAGTTTTCTTCTGCCTAGGCCAAATGGTTGACCGGCATCCCAGCATAGCAGCACATAATTGCCCATAGCGTCACCCAGAGTGGAGGATTTGGTGGGACTGTACTCTTTTTGGTGTGAAAAAGTGAAGAGCGCCCCCTCTGGCTGATTGGGCACCTGCAGTCTGCTTGAATTAACTGCACATTAAGTTTACACCACCGCCAGCTCAGAGGGTGGACTGTGGCCTGAAAGGACTGTGTGTATTCAGGCCTGTGCTTTTTAAAAATCTAAGGGCCACTGCAGTGATGGAGTAAGTGTAATTGTGCATTCTAAATTTGGAGAATAAATTAGGCATAACATTTTTTGCTTCATGACAATGGTTCTGCTCAACATATAAGCAATTTTAAAAGCAATGAAATTTCCATAAGCCACTGTCAGTAAAATATAACTGCCTGTATTAGAAATTAGATGATGATGCATTAGATGCCTGCATTAGAAATAGATGATGATGTAGAAAAATTAAAAGGGATACATGAGTGTGATCATCCAGTTACACATATCACTGTTATATTACTGTGTTCACAGAGAAATTAAATAGCAAAATGATTGCATTCTGAATATTCTATTAGTGCATTCCTACACCGCTGACCTTGATCTTTCATAATTTAGGACTTGATAACTTATTCAATATTTATTGATAATAAAATGCTGAATGAACAAGATAACATTAAATCAACCTTCAATACTCTACATTTTCATTATATAATTTCACGTGAATTTCATTACTAAATATCAAAGCAGCCAGTAACTACATTCAGGCATTTGGCAGGTCCAAAGCAATTTGCATATTTTTTACATGCAATACACACTGTGTAGTTATTGAAGGAATTCAAGTTATATACCTTTTCCTGAAGGGTACAACAGCAGGGTCTTACCTGGGAATCAAACCTGTAAGCTCAGTTTAACTTGCACTGCACAATTAAACAGAAACAAGGATGAGTTTTAAGATGTATAAATGGCAATAGACTCATGACCAGTCCTCTAATACTGCAGTAATGAAGTGGTACATATACTGTATCTCTGGGCACATTGTGTAGACTGTTGTGTAGGGATTGTGCCAATGGTCATGTGATTTTGAAATGTTTTGTTTGGTGGTTGTATAAATTGGTGTGTGGTGCTTGTGCAGAGTGTTGTGTGGTGGTTGTGTAAATTGTTGTGTGGTGATTGTGGTGAGTGTTGTGTGGTGGTTGTGTAAATTGTTGTGTGGTGATTGTGGTGAGTATCGTGAGGTTGTTGTGTAAATTGTTGTGTGGTGATTGTGTGGTGGTTGTGTAAATTGTTGTGTGGCACTTGTGTGGATTGTTGAGTGGTGGTCACAGCAGTGGCCTTGGTAGCAGAAGATAAATTAACCCAACATGGCCGTTTCCAGTATGTGACGCACAGTCAGTTTAGTAAAACATACTGTAAATCTCCGGATATTCAACACCTACACAATTGTACAGTAAGGAAAAAAAATAGTTTATTCTTCAGTACAGCAGAATATGGTTCTGTTCAACAGACAGAAATTTTCCTGTGTAATATTTGTGTGTGTGTGTGTGTTTTTGTCTGTGTGTGAGAGAAAGGATGTATGTGAGAGAGTGTGTGTATGTTTGTGTCTGTGTGAGAGAGAGTGTGTGTATGCGAGAGTGTGTGCGAAAGGGTGAGAGGGTGTGTATGTTTGCGTATGTGAGGGAAAGGGCAAGAGTGAGAGTGTATGTATGTGTGTTTGTGTGTCAGAGAGAAATAGTGTGCATTGTGTGTGAGAGAGGAAAAGAGTGTGTGTGTGAGCGAGAGTGTGTTTGTGAGTGAAAGTGCACATGTGCGTGAGAGAGAGAATGTGTGTGCGTTTGTGTGTCAGAGAAAAATTGTGTGCATTGTGTGTGAGAGAGGAAGAGAGTGTGTGTGAGTGAGTGTGCTTGTGAGTGAAAGTGTGCACATGTGTGTGAGAGAGAGAATGTGCGTGTGTTTGTGTGTCAGAGAGAAATAGTGTGCATGTGTTTGTGAGCGAGAGTGTGCGCATGTGTGTGAGAGAGAGAATGTGCGTGTGTTTGTGTGTCAGAGAGAAATAGTGTGCATGTGTTTGTGAGCGAGAGTGTGCGCATGTGTGTGAGAGAGAGAATGCGTGTGCGTTTGTGCATTCTTGTGAGTGACAGAGAGATTGTGTGCATGCATGTGTGAGTGAAGTGTGCTTGAGTGGGTTTGTGTGAAGAGAGAGAGTACATGTGCACGTGTTTGCGTATGTGTGCGTGTGCATGATGTCTGTGGGCATATGCATGTACGAGGGTGAGTGTGTGTGTGTGTGTGTGTGTGTGTGTGTGTTTGAGTGAGTGCATGTGCGGGTGTGTCAGAGTGCATGTGTGTATTCATGAGCATGTAGGGAAAATTCAGTAGTGGGAGACTGTGAGAAAAACACACAGACTCATGCGCCAGTGATTCAGATCAATTCTACAGAGAAGCAGGCGGAAATTCCTGCCCCAGAGACCAGCGCAAGTGGAGGACAGGACGGGACGGGAGAGGAGAGAAGAGAAAAAATAAGTAGAGGGCAAAAAAAAAAAAAAACTCAACTTGCAAATAAAAAAAGCAAAGCAATCAATCATGTTTGAGGGCCTTCATTCCTGGCCTGCTTTTCTGGAGAGCAGGAGAATGAAATCGGACAAGACCAGACTATGCAAAGTTGTCTGCTCTTTAAAGAGTTGTAGGGAAGGGGGAGGGGGGGGGGTTAAAAAAAAAAGACAAACGGGCATTCCAAGAAAAGACATGCAGACTTGTTAAAAGTTTACTGTCACAAACACTAATTAATCACCTTGCCAGCCGCTATTAATCATATATTAATGAGATGCTCTCTTTACTTTGGCCTGTCCAGGTTCCCCTTTCTTGCCCCCGTTCTCCCTGGGAGCCCTGCTGGGCAAAAAACATCCAGGACTCAATTAATCTTGGAGCTCAGCGCTCATTGGGAGCCGCCGCGTTGCTGAAGGGAAGCAAACAGTGAGCACATTCAAACTGTCCATATTTCACCATGCAATTTCAGAGGCTGTTAATCACCCCCAAGGTCCCACTGGTACATACTTTTATTTGCCTTTGGGGATGAGAACAAGAGAAAAATGCATCCATGATGAAGTTATACTGTAGAGGGAGAGAGACTGTGTGTGTGTGTGTGTGTGTGTGTGTGTGTGTGTGTGTGTAGAGTAGTGTATGGTGGTCAAGTTTTCAAATTCAATGTTTTTATTACAGTACTGCACTTTATTAGTAATACTTATTTATGTTTGAGATGAATTTGAGGGCCAGGATAATGTTAACATCTCTTCAGCATCCCAAGCATCTCTAGATGCTTGACCACCTTTTCAGACTGTATCTAGTTTCTCACCTGTTCAGATTGCATCTAGCTGCTCACCTGTTCCGACTACATCGAGGAGCTCACCTGTTCAGACTATATCTAGGTTCTCAAAAATAGAGAGGCATCTCACAGTGTGCTCCTGCTACTTGAACATCCACAGGATGAAAGCAGATGTAACATCATAGGCAGTGCTTAATTTGTGCCGGATCCTGCCGGGACTGGATCCGAGACCGCTCCGTTTTGGACTGCCTGTGTTTCTGGAGATATTTTAGTCTCTATCCAGCACCTCCTGCCTTGTATTGATGCACGGGGTCACCAGGGCTCGGGCCCCGAGGCCCTGACAGCTTGGGCCCCGGGGCTCGACAATTAATTCCTGGTTATGCCGATGCCTGCGCTCTGTCCTGTTGACAGCACAGAGAGGGCTTGTCAGTACTCAATTTCCCAGGTGTCCATCTGGCGCAAAGTTACTAACATGTAAACCACACGGCTGATGCACAAAACTGTACTTGTGGGCTGATGTAAGCCAACGTTGCTAATTAAAACTAGCTACCTAGCTTCTGTCAGTGCTGTTAATATTCAGATCAGGATGGGCTAGGTGATGCATTATACAATCAGTAGGATTGTATAATGCTGACCTTTCCTGTACATAAGACAAGAACATTTTCTTGTCTTATATACAGGACATTTTTTAAGCCAGTGGAATTATACTACATGTGGGTAAATACAACAAAAAAAATCAGCAAAAGTAAAATTTTCTTTTTGAGTAATGGAGCTTACTTGTCATGATGTAAATTAACCTGCATGCTTTGTGCTTTTTCAACTTGCTTTCATCCCTTAAAGTATTTGTATTCATTCAATTGTTGTGGTTAGTTTTCAGCACCACAGCCCTGTCCACTGCACTTTGGCACCTTTTTTTGCATTGTGGGACCTCTGAGATGCTTAGGGCACCTCCCTCACACGGGCACCTCCCTCACACGGGCACCTCCCTCACACAGCGCCTCCTGATTTACAAATGAAGCCCTGGTCATAGGACCGTGTTGGGTAGAGTGTACATTAGTGTGATATAAGCCGTTGTGTTGTTCCTAATATATGGCATTCACTCACAAGGCCTGCTGGTTTCTGCTTTCCCCTGCAAACAATTCAGAACCAACTAACCCGGGCCCCGTTTCCCAAAAGCATGTTAGAGTTAGGGCCGAAACATACCATACGCAAATACGCGAACATGGAGGCTTCGAGCTATGCGAAGTCGATTCCATCTAAAATGTGTCACCTGAAATTCTTGCGATAGCACAGCAGCGAGGGACGCTATAGCAGGCAACAACAGTCAATGACTTTCTTCTTCGATCTGTGCTTTCTTCTGGTTTGTTTTTCACAAATGTCACGGCAAAGAAAAACTGCTGTTTGCGTAGCTCGAAGCGTCCATGATCGCGTATTTGCGTAAAGTATGTTTCAGCTCTTAAAATCATCTTAGTGTTTTGTGTTTGTGCTTCATTCATTTTATGATTAAAATGATCAAAATTTACTGACATTATATAAAAAAGATAATAAGAGGGTGAAAAACAAAAATCAAAGGACGAAAAACAAACAAACAGTGAAAGTAATATAAAAACAGAATAGCCTAAGATGATTTTTATCTCAGATCCTTTTGGGAGTTAACTGCGTAACCAACTGCTTTAATTGATAAATTAAATGAGCATCAACGGAAACCAGCAGGTCCTGCAACTCCCCGATGGTTTCACAGATCATTATAGGAACTACAGTATATAAACATGAATTAGAGGTAAGGTTGTTATTCCTGTGTATCATTTTTCATTTTTTGGGGGTGGCACTGTTGCATATGCATATGCTAATTGTGAAGTGTTGCAAAATATATTTTCTGATCTTGATGTTATACTTTATTTCAACATACTGCATTGTCTTACAAGTATATCGTAGTATATTCCATTCTCAGAATGGCAACTGATGTACTGATCATTTCCTTGAGAAAAGCTCTAGGTGCCCTTCAGATTATTTATATTTGCACAACCAAAGAAGGACAGTTGAACAGCTGAACACCCTCTAAGATTCCCTTTTACCGTTCATCTTAGGAAAAGATGAATAGTAAAAGCATTAAAATGACGTACATAGCACTGAAGAAAATGGTACAATTAAAATAAAAAACTCCACGATATCTTCTTTGTAACCCCTTAGATAATGCAGAGAGGATGTAGGCCTTGAAGGTGTTAAATATTTTTATGTATTTTTGGTAAAATATGCAACTTCAGTTCCAATTCAATTCCGCGCATGCAACGCTCTGCTGTGGCGACTGCGTTCCGCAGACCTTGTTTTCATTAACTAGGATATTAATAATCCGTGTCCGCGGCGTGATTGAAATGTCCGGGGAAATGGCGGCTGATTCGGAGCGCCCCACCCCCCACCCCCACCTGCGGTGCCTCCGGGAGATATTGTTTCTGATTGTATGAAATAAAATACGGTCACGCTTTGACAAGTTCAGATTAAACTGTGACAATCCCTATGCTGCCCTTCCCTTTTCACCTGGTACAGATGGAGAGAGAAAACATGTCGATTGCTGAGGGTGATTGTTGGGGGGGGGGGGGCATGGCATTACCTCACTTTGGCAATATGCAGTCCTTGGGCATTAAACAAAAGATCACACAAGGAACAAATGCTCTTTTCACAAGTCCTTAGGAACATCATAAGATAAGGTCATAATTCCCCAGTGCTTGTAACCTGCAATTGGCGGTAGCTTTAAGATGTCTGCTACATTCCCTCATTAAGTGACCAGAGTACACATCACAAAGAGAATGTTTGTGGATTGTTCGTAGATTTCAGTTTGTCCTTACAATTCACCACCTTATTTCAGATGCAGTGCACACATACAATATTTCCAGCCAACTTTTTTTGGTTGTCAGAGCGTTCCTGGAACATTAGGAAAGTTAAAGTAAACTTACCCCAGAACAAACATTTGTGATTAGTCCTGTTCCCATTTTTTCTTTCTTAAATGTTTTTTTTTAATTCACAAGGAACATTGCAGAAATGGCATCTAACAAGTTTAAAAGTAATTTGAGTAGTATAGGCCTATGGTCAGTTCTTTAAATTTTACCAGAATTTTTTATCAGCAATAGATTCCATATGTCAGTACTTTCATTTAGATAATTTTTAAAATGTTCTCTATGATGGTATCATGACTAAATTATAACCTCTGGGAGTTTGTGTGCGGCGTGCCTGAAACATTTTGTGACTTTGTTTAATTCAATAAATATTGAAATATTGAAGACTGTTTGAAAATACATATATTCTGGAAATGTTTGCGTTAGTTGGTTGCACATTTTTCAACTATGTTTTCTTAATTTATGATGCAGGAGCCATCCTACTCTCTTTCAACAAATGTGGGACTTAGGCATGGCTGCCACTCAAAATCCTAAAGCAGGACTGAGCATAGTACTATAACTCATTCCTGAAGCAGGACGAGCATAGTACTATAACTCACTTCTGAAGCAGGACCGAGCATAGTACTATAACTCACTTCTGAAGCAGGACCGAGCATAGTACTATAACTCACTTCTGAAGCAGGACCGAGCATAGTACTATAACTCACTTCTGAAGCAGGACCGTGCATAGTACTATAACTCACTTCTGAAGCAGGACCGAGCATAGTACTATAACTCACTTCTGAAGCAGGACCGAGCATAGTACTATAACTCACTTCTGAAGCAGGACCGAGCATAGTACTATAACTCACTTCTGAAGCAGGACCGAGCATAGTACTATAACTCACTTCTGAAGCAGGACTGAGCATAGTACTATAACTCACTTCTGAAGCAGGACCGTGCATAGTACTATAACTGACTTCTGAAGCAGGACCGAGCATAGTACTATAACTGACTTCTGAAGCAGGACCGAGCATAGTACTATAACTCACTTCTGAAGCAGGACCGAGCATAGTACTATAACTCACTTCTGAAGCAGGACCGAGCATAGTACTGTACCGCACTTCTGAAGCAGGACCGAGCATAGTACTATAACTCACTTCTGAAGCAGGACCGAGCATAGTACTATAACTCACTTCTGAAGCAGGACCGAGCATAGTACTATAACTCACTTCTGAAGCAAGACCGAGCATGGTACTATAGCTCACTTCTGTAGCAGGACCGAGCATAGTACTATAACTCACTTCTGAAGCAGGACCGAGCATAGTACTATAACTCACTTCTGAAGCAGGACCGAGCATAGTACTATAAGTCACTTCTTTTAACACTTTATCAAAGAAAATTATATATTTCTTCTTTAGTGAAGCTTGGACAGGACAATTAATGTTTAAACATTGTGGGTAAACTAAGCTTTAAAGGCATAGTGAACTTTGTTAGAACATAATATTGTATAGGTACTGGGCCCTGATATGAGTTGTAATATTCAAGCTCACCTTCATTAGTTGCTCCAGTGGTCAGAAACTGACCAACGAAGAATGACATTTTTTCTCTCTCCAGTCACTCTCATTGCATGGCGAAACAGGTCTCAAAAGCACACTTTTAGCACATAAACGAATGCAAACAATGCGGATTATGCCGATATACAAAATCAGGACATCATTTTGAAGAACTATTTTCTGAGAACTAGCTTTTTTGCTGCTCGGTTTGTTTACTAACGCACACTTTAGGAAGTGAGTGGGATCGTTACGGGTGCAAGAACAAAACAAGGACGCTAATAAACTAATGGACCTTTGTTTGGAAAAAGTGTAAAATAGCATGAATGGAGCTTTTTATCTTTTCAAATGGTCGGTTCCGGATGTCGTGGTTTTGTATATCGACATAATTTGTGCACATGCATTTCTTAGAGGTAAAGTTTATGCAGCAATTGACACTGTTAATCCTTTTAACAGAATAAAAGCAATTAAAAATGCAATTAATCAGAAGGAAAAAATACATTTATTCTGCATTCCAAAATGGACATGACACAGGTTTTTTTTAAGCCCTTCTTGAGGGCAGAGCCACTTTTGTAGTAATTGCCTGGCCATTAAAGAGCTGGGCATTAACTGTTATGCGGCAGCTTTGGTGTAATTACGGCATGGAGGATCTAGGTGATTCATGCGTTGCTCTACAGTCAGAATGGGCATTACTTTTCTGCCATTACAATGAAAAAGCTATTAGCTGGCTGTTGTGCTTGCAGCTGTATCAAAGAGTAAATGCTGTAGAACTAATGGACTTTAAAATGCTCCCAGCCATTCCTCATGCCCTACCAAAAACTGCCCATTAAATAGTGCCAGAGACTGAATGCCTGCTCTGAATTCTTTATTTCCCCTCTATTTTAAAAACAAAGCCTTGGGTACAATTCAGCGAAAGCATAAAAAAAAATTGTCATTGGCACACGTGGTTGGAAAATGGTCATAGGACCGTTTTCAGTTCTGTCAGGTAACGATCCAATCAGTGCTTCAAATGACTCACTGCTGTAACATCCCATAATATCCACAATACTGGGCGTAGAATTGCAGCACACTGATAAATACCGTGTTTACACGCAAAATTCTGTTCCTAATGTCTCTTGTTAATGGCTAATTGATGGCTTCTTGCGTAATACTGTGACATCCTGCTTGGATAAGAGGTTTGATTAACATTAGAAGTGGTCATTTGAAACTTAAACGTGTTCTGTCAGAAGAAGAGAGCATTTGGTAGTCATTTTCAAAAGGCGAAATAATGACGTGGAGGCTAATTAGTTTCCTAGGGAATGGGTGGCGAGGACCAGGCCTGTGAGCAGGCTCAGCATTGTGGGTCTTCTTTATCCTGAGACTCATCTGTCAACTGTCACAACCCCTTTCAGTGGAGGTTTTCCCAGAATGCATTTCCCCTGCCCATCTCTGCATCATGGCTCCTCTGTTCCCCCTCTGCATTCAGGCCTGCTCCTGTTTGCCTTGCGCTCCTACACACTCTGCATTCCTGCGCCCGGCTCCAGAAGTTGAGCAAATGGAACTGAAGCTGGAGCCTGTCGTGATTCAAACACGCCTCCGCATCTCAGGTCACCTGTAACCAAGGCCGTCCCAGAGATATCCACAGCTGACAGTCTGCACTCGAATATATTTATATAATAAAATCAATTAAATGGAAGATAAATGAAAAATGTATACATAAAGGTATTATGTATATATTATATTGTGTATGTATTTAACTACTTATCTGACCATACGTATATTTATTTATATATCACTTTATTTGTTTGTTCAAATGTGTTAAATTAAGATACCATTTAATTGCAGAAGTAAAACCCACTTAAGGGAATGAGTGTACCCAGCTGAAGTGTCATGCAGCAACTGAAGTCCCAGAATGCATCTTTTTCTCGGGACTGAGGCCTTACCCCACCGGACCTTTGGTATGTCAGTCAGTCCCAATGAGTAATGTGGTGTTACCAGCTGTGCAGCCATGCCCCTAAGTGGTTGTGGGACACTAGCATGTGCTTAACTGAATGATCCCTTGGGGCACAGGTTCATATGATTAATTGACAAAATCAAGCAAGCAGACCAATCCACTGACCTACATATTTTTTAAGAAAAATCTATTTGTTTTTTCAGCATATTATTACAAAAAGTACAATATTAAAGCGATTGAGGGATGTATCTGGCTTGCAGGGAAATGTAGTGAGCCTGTGTATTTCTGGCCAAATGGCTGAGACTGAGGTCGTGTGTGGCTCCCTACAGCACTGAGACTGAGGTAGTGTGTGGCTCCCTACAGCACTGAGACTGAGGTAGTGTGTGGCTCCCTACAGCACTGAGACTGAGGTAGTGTGTGGCTCCCTACAGCAATGAGACTGAGGTAGTGTGCGGCTCCCTACAGCACTGAGACTGAGATAGTGTGTGGCTCTTTACAGCACTGAGACTGAGGTAGTGTGTGGCTAGCTACAGCACTGAGACTGAGGTAGTGTGTGGCTCCCTACAGCACTGAGACTGAGGTAGTGTGTGGCTCCCTACAGCACTGAGACTGAGGTAGTGTGTGGCTCCCTACAGCACTTAGACTGAGGTAGTGTGTGGCTCCCTACAGCACTGAGACTGAGGTAGTGTGCGGCTCCCTACAGCACTGAGACTGAGATAGTGTGTGGCTCCCTACAGCACTGAGACTGAGGTAGTGTGTGGCTAGCTACAGCACTGAGACTGAGGTAGTGTGTGGCTAGCTTCAGCCAGTGGCGGATTTAGGTATGGCTGATGTGGGCAGCCACCCAGGGTGGCATCTTGCCGGGGGCGCCCGCACAAAAAAATTCTGAATGGTGACATTTGCGCAATCCGTTTTTTATCGCTCATTTGCACGTTACTCACGTCAATGATATCATGTCAGACAAGACATATGGAAAATAGCTTTTTTAATTAACCTTCTTAAATGTATTCAGCTCATTTCAATTGACAATATAAACGTAGTAACAGGGTGTTCAAAATGTTGCTTTTAAAACGACATTGACAAATATGAAAAGCTAATCAAATGAAATAGAGGGCTTTCACACTCGATTATTAATTGATTGGAGAGTTCTTCGTAATAAATAGCCTTAGCATATCAAACGCAGCATGAAACGTAGGCTACAATATTAGGTTTACAATATTAGGAGTAACGCGTTGCTAATTTAGAAAATGTAAAGTAATATTATGACATGCATTTATAGAGTAATGTGTTATATTACCATGTTACCAGAAAAACTAATATTATTACAGTAGCGCAATACTTTAGTGGCTTTAGTAATGCGTTACCTCCAACTCTGACCATGATAATGTGTGTAGCCTGCAGCAAAACGATTACAACCTAACTAGCACATTATTGATTTGGTTAACGTTCATTGAGGTGACATCATACAGGTTTTCTGTAATTGTATAGACTAGGTCCTGAGCTCAGAAAGGGGAATTTCCAATGCTGTAGGCTAACTTAAAAAACATCTTATATTTTGCTGATATTTTGTATCTTTTGTGATATATTGAGTCTTTTCGGGTGTCTTATGCCTAGAATTAACCAATTCCTTGTTACTTTCTGATATTGATTAGTCTTATTTTTATATATTTTTAAATATTTATATAGTTTTAAATGTTATGATTATTTATTTGTGTTGTTCCAAATGTCTGACAGTAAGTGCAGAATGGTGCTTTTTTTTTGTTGGGGGGGGGTAGACACACAGGGGGAGTTCGCCCTGGGTACCATACAAGCTAGAACCGCCACTGTCTACAGCACTGAGACTAAGGTAGTGTGTGGATTCCTATAGCACTTAGACTGAGGTAGGGAGTGGCTCCCCTCAGCCACAGGGGGCTGATTCAAAGCCATGAACAGGGATATGAAAAAATACAAAACATTCTTCCCAAATAAATATATCTAATTCTATTAAAATGGGGGAGGTGTTATATGTTCATGGAAATACATAAATATGTGTTTGTAAATACTGCCATGTGGTGCAGAAGCATACAGGCTTCTACTCCCTTTTTGAGGTGTGTGTTTTTTAATGAAATTTTTTAGACATGTCTTGAGAGACACTGGCGAGGCATGTATACGCCACCATGGCTGACCTTGGCCGTGTTGGGCAGAAATGTTTGTCAGACTTTGGGCATTTATAAACTGCGGGAGTGCATTAAACGGCGCAGGTGTCAGCGCGCGCTGATGGAGAGAGCAGCCCTCGCATTCCCAGCCGGATGCAAATTAGTGGCAGGGTCAGCCTGCCCACAGCCCTCTCCCCTACCTCCAGTACATACTAATACAGGCGGCCAGGGGGTAGACCAGCATAACGAGCCTTCTCTGTATGTGAGGGGGTCACAGCACCTTCCCAGAACCCCACCCTCTGCATTCATCGTGAGGGCCATTCAAGTGGAGAAATCCGGTCCTGCTCCCCCTCACGTCCTGCCTGAGGTAGCAGTAAGGGGAAGCAAGCAGAGGAGGTGCCAGACCTGCCCTTCAAAAAAAGAAATACTGCAAAAAACCTGCAAAGCTTGCTGCAAATGCAGAACGCACATCTGCAAGTCGCACACGCGGACGCTCACATACTGCCATTCGTGTGTAGTATGAATAGATCACAACAGACCAACCCGTCAATCCCTCCATCCATCCATCCATACAGTAGAGCTGTTTAATAATAAAAACCAATCAAATATGACAAGTAGCAGTGTATATGGATAACATTGTTTGTGTTCATGGTCAAGGTATTTTTTGATATTTCCACTTTTTTATTTTAAAATTGAAAGTGCACAGTGAACCTTCGGGCGATGAATAGGAACTATACTGGTAGCGTTTGCAGTTCTCACGCAGTAAAAGTGTGCGTAAGTGTTAACTGAACTTTAACTGATTTTATTTAAGTTGAAGAGGCAACAATTGCATTTGTGTATTCGTGTACCTGTGTATTTATTTATTTATCTCTTATATTTAACCAAGAAAAACTCATTGAGACGACAGTTTTTTTTCCAGGGGCCCTGCAATACACAATTGAAAAGACAAAGAAAACACAAAAATTGTACGTACAGTGGATAATTTTATACAATGCAGAATATTAAATATTGAAAGACTTTTGATATATATACAAATATTGAACTTTTTGGTAAACAGGCCCTTCACTAAGGTCCTGAGGTAATTTATTGGAACCAGGTCAATTTAGGCATGAGAAGCACAGTAACAAAAAGCAGTTTTCTCCGTTTAAAATTAGAATAGATAATTATTTTTTGTTCTAGTGAACAGGGTTGGCCAGCCCACTGACGATTTTCTTGCAAAGATTGTCAACACAGTATTTAATAAATTAACATGACAAGTTGAATGTGTTATTAATTACTTTGGAGTTAAGTAGTGATGAATAGAACAAACTAAGCGATGGTTCTATCCACAAGATTATTCTAGTACTAGAGTAGGCACATTATCCCACATTATGCCTTACCATCTTACCACCAAGGCAGTTTATATTATCTTTAAAGCATGTTGACATGGCAGTTTCCAACCATTTAAACTCTACTTTCATTTAAATGTCAATATATCCTAAAAATCTATGGTGAATTTAGTCATTTAAGTAATTTTTTTGTGAGTTTTAGTGGCTGACTTCGTTCCTCTCTGCCAAAAAACATTGTAAAATTGGCTGAATTCCACATAGCAGGCTATTGCACAGCTAAACGGAATATAAAGCATACCTTCATAAAAAATAACAATGGATTGCGCATTTTGCATGTTGTTTAAAACAATGCAAAGATGAGCAAATGAGCTTGCTTTCATTTTTAAAAACAGCACTGAAACGCATACCATATTAGGTAAGGAAAATTCTGATTTTGTAGTCATTTTTTAATAAATTTAGGGAATGCTCAATTTGATATTAAAATCATGTTTATTGTATATATATTAGCATACATGTGGGGAATATAGTGTGTACAAGGATGCAGATGCCATCAGATGAAAACACCTACAGTGATGATATGAAACGTGAAAGAAAAAGATGCCACTGTCATGTCCTGCGTTATTCGTGAGCTCAGTACTAAACGATAACTTGATCAAAGATGCTAAATAAATTATATTCAAAAAAATTGCTTGTGACAGCTTTAGATATTATACATTATGCATTCAATTTTTTACTATCTTTCACATGACTTGCAGCCAAAGTACTTAGGCATATAAAAGAAGAGACCACGGAAATAACCTACTCAAGGAGAGAATGAGAATCACAAGCTGCCTGGATTACTTGCCAGGTACCTTTCATGCCTAGTGAACTATGGTTGACTATGGTTGTACAGGTAAGTGTGTTAATCACACTAGAGGATTGCAGCTTGGAAAAGCTATCAGTGCAAAATGTACAAAAATCTTATCCAAATGTGTGCAAAACTGAACTTTTATGACTATACAATGTTTTATGGATGCACATGACACACCACATGAAACAGGACTTTAACTTTGAAGTAACTAAATCACAATTGCAAAGGCAGCTTAGTCAATGTCATTTAGCAGTATGTGTCAGCTATAAAAGAAGTCTGGCAATCAGCACTTTAATGCATAAATGATATTTCAAAGCAACATGAGACAAGTAACATTCTAACTTTCAACTAAGTTCTTAAGAGGCCAAATTGTTGGAGCCCAAATTTCAGTCACAAAAACTGCAAAATGAATTAATGTGGGGGAGGAAAACAGCATCAAAATGGCACTGGCAAAGAGGAACAGTGGTCACAAGTCGAAGCTCGCCGACAGGGACAGATGGACACTTAACAGAAAAGCTGTTAAAACCCCCAAGACTACGGCCCCAATGACCACATAATTCAATTGACATCTCTGTTCCCAACAAAAACCGTACAATGCCAACTTCCCAAAGCTGGCATCTACGGCAGGGCTGCCGTACAGGAACTGCTTGCGTCCACGGCTAGTGCTATAGGTGTTTCCATGGGAACAGGTTTGTATACAGATTCCCTTCACTGTGACCCATGTGATGCATTCTGTTCTAAACACAGTTTTTTCTCTACAAGAACATCATCATTGGTTTTGCCGATTCTTTGCATTTATGGTAAAAATAAAGATTGGCCTGTATGTACCCCAAATGGAATAACTGTAGCTTCTTGACGGCAGCACATAACCCTATTTGATTTTTTTACTGTACGGAAAAATGAAAAGAAAGCTTGGCAGTTCATAACTCTTTGATTGTGGGATGTGCAGAGTTAATGTACACGAGGCTGCTAATGAAGTGAAACTCGTGGTTTTCAAGGCCGAACAGGCCTGCTGTTTGATGACCTTTTAAACAGCCGTTTGAAAGTCGCGTGTGGGGCGCCGTTCCTCTACAAGAACAATGAGGAGCCTGTTGAAGTTCAGCGGCCTTCGTCTTTCAAACTAAAGTCAAGCGAGTGTAATGGACAAGCAGCAGAGAGGTGTACAGACTTTCCAACCCGTCAAGAAAGCACCTGATTCTCGTAAAACTCTCCCCACCCCCCACTGTTTCTCGACATTCCCGCCGGACATTTTACAGTTACCCTTTTAAAAAGGGTGAATTATTGGGGTCCCCACGATTCAAATATGAATCTGAAACCAAATGGCAGTAATAAACCACTCAGGCGGCCCTCTGCCCCCTCCACCTTCCAAGGCGAAGCCCCCCCCCTCAAGTTTCCCATTTGCCATCTACGACCTCCCATCTATGACACTTATCTGAGATAATGGGGCCTGCCAATGGTGATGACATAATAAACACGCAACCTCACGGCCAGGTTTAGTCGCGGGAAGTGTCCTTTAACGGCGAATGACACTGTCTAATTGGTTTGTCTCTCATACAGGGGTGTGGGGGGGCAGGAGGAAGGCCCCTCCTGTAATTGCCTCCAAAAAGGAGCCGCAGGAAGCCTGAGGTCCCATGTGGGTCCCAACTGCCGGCTGCGCTCGTGTCCTTCGGTACATTGCCAAAGATCACCTGGAGGAGGGTGATGGACATATATCTCCCGTATGCATCCCACGGGAGTGTGGTGGTGGGGAGGAAGGGTGTTGTCTAATTGCTTAAAAGCAGGGGAAAGGCACAGGAGACCAATCAACCTGGGACTGGAGAGCGGGAGACAGGTGTGACAAGGTGGGGGATGGCGGGGGAACAGTGTTAATGCGTTCAGGCTGGAGTAGATGTACTAAGGGGAAAGTATTCCCAGAGCCTCATGCAACCATTTCACCATGAGACCTTCAGGACAGTTTGCTGTCACTTTAATGAAGGACCCCCGGTCCCTAAAAGACAAGCACTAAGGCAGGGGCTGAGCAACGAACGCTAACTCATTTACGGTATTTCATGCCATTTTCTGCTCCTAATTTTTTTATTAGCCCCGGTCATTTATTTGATCTCATATTTTCAATAAAGTCATGAGCTACAGCGGCAGGCTGCACATGCACCTTTGAAAAAGTTTTAATGGGATCCAATATAGAACTGAATGTGCATGTGGTATACACAGCTGCTTAGACACCAAAGACAGAATAATTAGTTGGAACAGAAATCAGTGCACTCACACTGGCACTCACTCTGGCCCACCAGGACGGTAGAACTGTGCACCCCAAAATGTACAGTGTGATCCTGATGAGTGGTTCTGGGTGGGTGGTGGGGTGGGGTGGGTCACCCATGTTGGCTAAATGTGGGCCTGAGGTTGGGGATGGGGGGAAGGCCACAGGGGGAATCACTCGAACGGTACAGGCATGTTTGTGGACAGCCCGGAGGAGGCCGTGCGGCTGTGTGGTAATGTCAATGATAATGTTATGATTAGCTGGGCCGGGGGCCTTTGATGACACGGTTAATGAGCAGTCTCAGGGAGCAGACCCGCACAGAGACCTCCCACATCAAACGCTCCCAGCCCCGCCCTCCCTCCCTCCACCCACCTCATGCTCCCCACTTTTACAACAAAAAAAAGGAAAAGAATGTCTTCTGAGAAACTCCACGGCCTGGAGCCGGCTCTTTGTACAGTTCAGTTTTTCTGGTGGAATTGTAATTTCTCAGTCACGTTTTTCATTAAATACACGTACCAGCAGCGGAAAAAGCTGATTCCTTTATGGAAAAGAATGATTAGTAAAATAAATGCAGTTAAAAGAGATTCTCTGTGTCTTCAATGTGATTATTATCTGAAGGATACTAAAGTGACACATTCCGAAGTAATTCAGAAATAAATAATTCATAATAAAAAAAAACACTTTAAACAGGAATTACATTTTTTTAAATTTGGTACCACTGCAATTAAGCTGTAATACCTATTATTCTTGTACATAAACATGATTAATTCAGACCTTTTTTGGAACATCATTTGCTCTCTTACCCGGAATGTTCACTATTTGGATATTATCAGCTGCCTGGTCAAAATGCACTGTATGGAACATAAAGACCTGAGTGTGAATTGTGTGGTTTTAGGTTTGGATCTTGAATGAGGATATTTTGGTGATTCCCCTGATGCAGGAGGTCCTGGATAACCACGCCTATGTAAACATTTATGACCCTGTATGAATATGCTCTCATTAGTAATTACAACTGCTGGTGTTAACATGATACTCTCAATCCTTTACAGAGGTTATACGTCTGTAAGTAAATAGCATCTTGATTCAACAAATTCAAATAAATAGGTAAATAAAGTGAAATATAACAATGTAAACATAATAACATAAATAAATAAATACATGTCAAATAAGCAATTAAATACACGCAAAATTGAATATATAATATATGCAGTTATTAATTTATTTTCCATTTTATTGAATTTAGACAGTATACATAGAAAAATATTTTGATCTCAGTGTTTCTGAGTGGTGTGCACTGAAATAAAAACATCTATCATGTCAGTAGGCAACTTTATTGCTTGGATGGATAACTTGAAGTGTTTCTTCTCCTGACTTATTTTCCATAGAGTTCAATAGGAAAACAACTCTTAAAGTGATCCATCCATATCTACTGCATATCTGGCAGCAGAGTAATGGTTTAAGTCTTGTTTGATACCTCAGACCCTTGATGACTTACAGCCCTTTCGCCAACCATGTATTCAATACTGTTCCAGCATCATTTACAGCTAAATCTAGTCCCACCGCCCAATTCTCATATAAATCCATTCAAATGCAGAGAAGTTATAGTATCGCTTGTAAGAGTACCAGAAAATAAGATTATTTTGATGTTGTTGGGTCACAGACATCAGACAGTCATGGCAATATTTTTTGATGGCCGAAAATGGGGGGGGGGGGGACTATGTACGAAAGGTTCTATAATTTCTAAACGGTTAATCCGATCTGGATGAAAATACCCTCAAATTACAGTTTTTTACGATTGCTTTGACTCATTTTGCACAGCAGAATTTCAATGTACAAAACTCAAAATGCAAAGTGCCAAACTGACTTTCAAAATTCGTACTCTAAGACACTACATCCTATGCTGACATACAAAGTGTAAAACTGTTAACGCAAAGTGCTAAACTGACTTGCAGAATTCTTAGCTTAAGACACTATATCCTATGCTGACATACAAAGTGCAAAACTGTTAATACAAATGCAGATCACTAAATCAATTCAACATGTGTTTGTAGTCATGTCTCAGTACTTCCAACAACCTTGCCCAGGTGAGTAGCATTGCAACACAATTGATAATCTCTTCACCACTACATAAAATGCCACAGCGTGGAGCCAACATCTCAATGTGTGCTGTCATTTCCCGCAATGGAGTTGAGGCTCGTGACCCTCTGCTGGGGGCATACAACTCCATGCGCCTCATACATTTTCTGGAGGGGCTGTACAATCGTCTCGTACAGCCAAATGCTCAGATGGTGTTCATCATTGTCTGGGACAATGTAAACTTCCATCGTGCATTGGCTGTGCGAGACTGGTTTACAGCCCATCCAGAGTTCCGATCACAATTCCTTCCACCTTACTACCCATTTCTAAACCCCATAGAGTAGTTTTTCTCGGCCTGGAGGTAGAAGGTGTATGATCGGCGTCCGTATGAGCAGGCGACACTCCTTCAGGCCATGGATGAGGCGTACGATGACATTACAGCCCAGCAGTGCCAGGGGTGGATAAGACACTCCCGAAGATTTTACCAACGCTGCCTTGCAAATGAAGACATCAGATGCGACGTAGATGAAATGCTGTGGCCAAATGCAGCAGAGAGGCAAGATGCTGCTTAAGCACTGAAATGCATTTTTTTTTTTTTTACTGTAAAGATTTTTGTTATTGTAACTGCTTTTGCTTTGACTGTTTTTGCTGTTACTGTTGTTTTTGCTTTTACTGTAAAATACAGTTGAGTTTACTGCATTACTGTATGATTTGTTTTCAATGATTAAACTTCATATACAGTCACCTACTGTAATCTAATATTTAGTTTGTCTTCCATATATATATACACTGCAGTCTATCACAAGGGATGCTTGCTGTACATCATTTCAAGTACTTATGGGGAAATTACCCTTGCATAGTCTTTTTTGATGACAATTATTTTGTGTTTGACAGCATTATTTGATAATGGCCGTTGTATTTGGAAATGCACCAATAATTAAACTTCAACGATGGACATATCCAATGTTCTGGTGCTATGATAAACATTTACATATAATGTTCTCTGATTTGACACCGGTATTTTTATTTTGCATGCTATATTACATTTTGAACCCAAAATGAGCAGTATAGCATTCTGTGTTAAGAGTTTTGCACATTGAAACTCTGTTGTGCAAAATGAGTCAAAGCAATCGTAAAAAACTGTAAATGAAAGCACTTCAACATACAGAACGAAATAACAAAACATGTGTCACTGTCCAATGAATTATGGTGCTCACTCTATATGAAAGAGAATTTACAAATCACTGCTTTCTGCTTGTATGTGCATTTTACATACTGGCCCAACTTTTTTGGGGATTGGGGTTTGTATAATAATAAATGGTAAATAAAAAAAATTCCTAAAATCACAAATAAGTGTGCGTGTGCGAGTGCTTGTGTGTGTAATGTTTGTGTGTGTGTGTGTGTGTGTGTGTGTGTGTGTGTGTGTGTGTGAACGTGTGTGGGTGTGTTGTGTGTGTGCGTGTGTGTGCGTGCGTGTGTGTGTGTAAGAAAGAGAGAGAAAGACACTGCTCACTGTGCAGCAGGGCAGTTCTGGGTAAGGGGATAATCTCCACATAGGGATTCACACCAGCCAGGGGTAGAAGTCAAGCAGCTCAGAAGCCCCGGGAGGCGTGGGGAGAGGGGGGGGGGGGGGGGGGGCATCTGAGGGTGCTGCCGAACAAACGCGGGACAGAGCTGAGGTTTAAGCCCTGGATAAGTCCGTGGAGATAAGCCCCCTCCTGTGTCTCTCCTTTTTCTAGCAGTCAGAGAAGTGCCTCCCTCCCGTTCCTCTCAGCTCCTCACACAGAACTGCACTGACTCAGAGAGCGATCGCTGCACCCTTTCTCTCTCTTCTGTCTTTTTCCCTCCCCCTTTCTCTCTTCCCCTCCCTGTCTCTTTCCCTCCCCCTCTTTCTTTTTCCCTCGCCGTCCTTTCCATCCCTCTCTTTTTAAGAAGTTTTCTCAGCTTGGGAATTAGATCTTGCAGATGGCGGCCAGGCTGGTCTCCAGGCAGGAACTGGCCAGTGTCACTGGGGGAAAATATTATTGCAGGCCTGACCTTCTGTTTGAAATTGGTCCCATCGAGTGTTTTTGTGGTTCCTGTAGTCCTGACCCTTCTGAGAAATCACCATCCTCCAGTCTTTGGAGCCTCTCTGCGGGACGACTGAAGATGCTGCGCATTCGCTCACGTTTGCTTGCAGTGGGAAAAATAGCTGCATCTGCTGTCATTTTTTTTTTATACAGTCTACACATCTCCTGTAATGCCGAGATGCTTTAAGGCCTGGTTTCAATCATATTCTTTCCTTTTCATAGTTCATTTTTGAGATCTCTTGACTTGCCAAACTGCATTGAAGAAAAACAAATGCATTTGTATGTGAATCGGGGTTAAAGACAATTCATTGCTACATGTTACTAAAAAAGTGTAGCAACACTAAAAAAAAACGGATATTTATCTTGTAAACAACTTGTTATTTTAAAAAACGATAGCTGAATAAAATTACATTTGACCTGTAACCTAAATGTTATACTTTGGTAAAAGACTACTGTTGTGGTCTTCACCATGGTGGTTAACTTTATTTACTGTGTTCTAATATCTATTTGTATTAATTAATTATGTGTATGCTGTGAACAGTGATGGTATTATTGTGCTTGGTATTAAAGTCTACAAAGCATTTCATAACAGCACAACACTTCATACTCATACTAAATTAAAGTAATGTATTTTGACCTAAGTTAATTTAGGAGAGGTTAGGCTTTGCATGCACGTGATGTATGCCTTTTAAAAAGTCATGAATAGGCAGCTCAGTACTTCAGTGTAAGAGGTTTGTCCTTGGGTATAATGAGATGAGTTCACAAGCGAGGCAAATTCTACATATTTCTTATAATAGTTTCTTTTAAAATGTAATTTTTTACCTGATGACTGATTTTTAGAAAACAAACAATAAACAAAACAAGCATTTATGAACCGTGAAGTCCTCTGGGACTGTCACATCAGACTTTGACACCTTCAGCCCCACTTGGCCCCTTTGGCCTTGTTTGGCCTCTGTTTGGCTCCTTCAGCCCCGCTCGGCCCTGTTGGGCCACTTCGGCCCCGCTTGGCCTTTTTGGCTTTGTTTGGCCCCTGTTTGGCCCCTTCAACCCCGCTTGGCCCCTTTGGTCCTGTTTGGCCCATTCAGCCACGCTTGGCCCCTTTGGCTCTGTTTGGCCCCTGTTTGGCCCCTGCAGCCCCGCTTGGCCCTTTTGGGCCGCTTCAGCCTCGCTTGGCCCCTTTGGCCCTGTTTGGCCTCTTCAGCCTGCTTTGGCCCTGCTTGGCCCCTTCAGCCCTGTTTGGTCCCTTTGGCCCTGCTTGGCCCCTTCAGCCCCACTTGGCACCTTTTTGGCCCTGTTTGGCCCTGTTTGGCCCCTTTGGCCCTGTTTGGCCATTTCAGCGCTGTTCGCTTTGTGACTGCAAAGCCATAAAAAAAATAGAGAGGGGGGGCATGTTTTGGCATTTGCAGATAAATGAACTTTCCTATTTCAGGACATGAAAGGGGTGGAAATGTTTGCTCAGAAAGGAAAATGCCTTCTTCTGTTTGTTCAAGAGCACGCTCAAGTGATGAACATCCGTCCACAAATTTACATCAAAGTGTGTCCCCCAAACCGGGGGTTTGGGAGGTATATTTGAAGTCCCAGTGTGACTCCACTCTTTTCTACAGATCTGAGGTTGGGGAAAGAGAGGAGGAATGGGGGAACATTAGGTTCGGGGGTTGTGGGGAGGGGGCCTGTGTTTGTTTCCCAAACTCTAATTGTGCCTTCATCACTTTTTATCGTCCACATGTGCGGGCGAGCCGGGTGACCGCAGGGGTTTTTTGCTTGTTTTCCCAAGCGGTTTGAGATGGTGATTGTCGGCTTGTGATTCGCGTCTGGTTCATCGTTTCACCGGGTCACCCTGAGTCACTGTTGACCAGCGCGCAACCCTTGTCCTCATCAAAAAAAACATCCCACACTGTATTCTTTTCACACCTTAGAAAGATTTGTTCGGGGCAGCAAGACGTCCGTCACTGTGTTCCAAAACCATGCCTGTGACCTCAGAACCTATGTGAGACAGTTTGGACAGTAAAGAAATCAAAGTGTCTACCTCATTAACAAGATTGGAGCTAACTACTGCACCTGTCTTGTGCAGCAAATGCAATGTCTTATGTAACATTCTCTCCCTTATTAGAATGCTGAAAACCAGGTAAAAGTTGTGATAATAACTACATGTTCAAAACTAAATGTTTTGATAAATGAGCCTTTTTAATAAACATAAAAAAGCTTAAATTATTATTTTGAGACAACAAAACCTAGATAATTCCATAGATTAAAAAAAAAAATTCTTCAAATATTCCATACCAGTACCAAAATTCCAGATACCAAAAAACATATTTAATTCTGCAAAAATAAAAATGATATTTTTTTAATTAGGCAGAAATACTAAGAAATAATAAAAAAATAAATCAGAACTGTAAGCTAAATCGTTTTTTAAATAGACAGCCCAAGGTGTTCTTTCATACTGAACTGAAGTTCAATTGAATACATTATTATCCCCTTCGGGAAACTATTCTTGCGGTCTGTACAAAAGCACATATCATAGAAGGCAGCACGGACACTCAAACAACAAACAAACAAACATGAGTTCATACATACACCAAGTTAAAAAGTGACAGGCAGTTTGGTTTGCTGTGACAACATATTGTCCTGCTTTAATACATGATTGCAGGTTGACCTGTAGAATCACTGTATCACTGAGAAAAGCACAATCCCCTCCTTTCTCACAGAACAGCCCACCCCAGACAGGATGACTACAGCCAGGGGTTGAGCAGTGATACTTTAAGAGTGATAAGCGCATGATGATAAGTGCGTACTGGTAGAAATGAGAGAAGAAGCACCATGCAAGAGGGATCTGCTGACAGCCGTACGAGAAGTATTTCGTCACTCGCAATGACGTCTGATCAGCGTCTCCTCATCAGTCAAAAAAAAAACCTCCAGTTCTTCATAAAGTGCATAAAAAAGGCTCTCCGCGGGCTGTGATCATAGCTTTTTTTTCTTCTCCCCGTAGACATATTTTGTCTTCAGACAGCATATACATATTTTTTGTAGCATCAAGCTCCCCTTCTCGTCCCACCAGCGCCCATGCAGACGGGGATAAGGGGAGACTCAGGACCGCACTGCCCGTTTCTGTGGGATGCCGGGAGGTCCAGGCAACAGTCTGATGGGCTTAGAGGGGGAATTTGTTAAGGGAACTGTCAGAGGAAACATAGCCTCAGGGGTTGACCTGCTGTTTCAGGGACTCAATTGATTTACAAGGATCTACCCTTAAATCATGCAATTTGGGGCTCCGACCTGCGCTGTCACATGCTGTCATCTTGTGATTGCCTAAAAATAGAATACATCACCAGGAAGACCAGCCAGTCGATTGCCTGCTGGAGGGGATCGGGTCAAAAGTTCTCACAAGTAATTGTTGATAAAAAGGGGTCAAATGTTAGTCCATCAAGGGACTTATCTCAGACAAGAGGACAGAAACATGACATGTAAACATATTGAAAATTCTAGGCGACTGTCAGCTTACTGAAATTTATTCAAATTCATGTTTATGTTCAGTATTTTGAGCCAATCATTTTCTGGTGTGTATTTTAGGTAGGCTATGGCATATTAATTATTATGACCTTACATAATAATATGTATAATAATATATTAGAAAATGATATTTAGTGTAAAGGTTGCAAATTACTTAATGAACACATATTTTAAAATGTTGTTTTAGAATAATATATGTCAATTTTAATTGGGTATTAATTATTTTTATTTAGTGATGTCGGACTTTTCCGTAGAATATTCACTATATACAATAAAATAATACATTACAGAAGTGTTTATTTATTTATTTATTTATATAAAGTTTACTTCAGTGTTTATCATATAGAAGACGAGTCAAGACGTGTTATAAGTCGGAAAATTAATTAAAATGCTGAAATGGTGAACGTCACATGATAAGCTGCTGAAATAGCGATCTTTAGGGAATTAAGAAGCACAAGGAACCTAAATTGTAGTGCAAGGATGGAACGGTACAGGTCACCCCGTACAACGTCATGAAAGATTGAGACCGAATCGATCGCTTTAAATTGGTCCCTTCCAAAACTATTGTTATTTCTCATCGTGACCGTACTGAATATATTTGAACAATGAGAGAATGTGAAACGATTAAACGCAACTTATTTAAGCCTGGTTAGCGTTATATTCATAAGTTTGTGAATTGCCAGAGGCATAAAAATATGACATGTGACAGAGACAAACCCCCTTTCACTGTAAATTGAATTATATCAATTACACCTACCGATGCGTGAAGACATTTTTTTTTATCCGTAGCCCACATACTCACTGGCGGAGATGTCCAGCTTCGGTCAGCACGTGGGTCCCGGTGGCACTTCACCATCCTCTCGCTTGACAAGCTGCAGTTCCTAGCCACATCAGTGGAGGGCTGATTTCTCTCTCTCTCTCTCTCTCTCTCTCTCTCTCTCTCTCTCTCTCTCTCTCTCTCTCTCTCTCACACACACACACACACACACACACACACACACACACAAAATAGGTTCTGTAAACAAATCCTTTGTAAATTGTATAACAGGTTAAAAGTAAATCGATATATTATTATTATTATTAGTATTATTATTATTGGTGTTGTCTTAATGTGAACTACGTTTTTGTTTCAACATATATTTTGAAAAGGTTAATACCAACCATGTTTTCATTTTTAGTAAAAAATAATGGTCTTGAGAACAGTTATTTTTTACAAGTTTTACCATCGCTATTAATTAACATTTGCTCGTAATTGATAGACTGCGGGATATGTAAATTTTTCATAATACATAAAAAACTAATGGATACAGACCAATGCACTGTATTCACATGCCCTCCATTTTTTTATTTTCTTGTGCGTTTCTTCCATAATATTTTATTATTTTTACATTGTTTAAAGGAAAAAATACATTGTGAATAATATAAAATAAATATTACCTCATGCATAACATGTAGGTCCTAGTAAAATGATTGCAACAGAATGTTCGTGCAGTATGGATAGAAGTAAATATATATATATAGTACTGGTTTGAAATACAGTTGTAAAGTATAGCATGATTCCACAGTTAACATATTCCATAAGTCCTATGTTCATAATTCCC
Organism: Ilyophis sp. 1 JC-2022; assembly: GCA_022702515.1. Taxonomy (NCBI): domain Eukaryota; kingdom Metazoa; phylum Chordata; class Actinopteri; order Anguilliformes; family Synaphobranchidae; genus Ilyophis; species Ilyophis sp. 1 JC-2022. The sequence continues at coordinate 30,388,270 of CM040394.1, read as the reverse complement.
AGTTTGATTGTAGCCTGCCGTTTCTCTGTATATAGCCTATCTGTTTTAGAAACCAACGTAGATTAATTATAGTATTTTATAACAGGTGTAATGGCTTTGCTTTTAATATACGTTTACATTTGATATTTATGGTAAACTATTTATCCAGGGTTTCGGTGAATTTACGATATGCATGTAGTTTTGATTGAATGTATTTTAATTGCGTTATTCTGAACAGACCAAATTGTCTAAAGTCACCATCATGTCTTGTTTAGCGTTTTCGGTATATAGTGCAATCTGTTCAAAATAAAAGCACAAAACGGGTTCCTCGTAGCTACTACCGATGATTAAATCGGTGCTGACGTTTCCTTTTCGATGCTGATCTGTTTTTTCTCTTTCTGACATTCAATGATAATGCGCAATACGCGTTGCTCTCCAAGTCTAATAACAATTACGCTTTGTAATTAACAATCATCGAAGATATTTTTCAGATAGCCAATAATGTAAACATCATCATGCTTTTATGAATATGAAACCAATTATTTAGGCTACCTCCATTTATGTGATATGAAGTCAGTAGGCTACAAAAGCTTTCTAGCCCGGTTTTAATTCAGATAAACTATTGTACTTAAAATCATATTGTTTGATGAAAAATCAAGTAGCCTAATCAATAAAAGCATTGATGTCGTTACTATTTGATTTATCATCAAAAGATGAGGATGCGTCGTGGGTTTTTGTATTTATTCTGACCTAATTGACACCATCCAGCGCAACATGTGGTTTTGGCTATTCGTTTGGCTATTCATATATTATGCAAACCTTTGTAGGCCTAATGTTTAAATATATTTAAATAATAGGCTACTTGTGGCCGCAGGGTGTGGACCTCCCTGTTGCTGACTGCTCAGTTACAGTCAATACGACTCTTATAGGCAAGGTAAGACGCTGGAGGATGTGCTGCGTGGACAAAGTCACCGATTTAAAAAAAAATGTATGTCGCATAACTGATCTCGAGGGTTGAGATATGAAGCAAGCTATTGGACTGCTCTGGAAACTGCAAAGCTACAGACCCATCCGTCTGAGAACATTTATGAGAAGATCTTAAGCAGCCTACCACATTAGATTGATTAACTAATGGCTTCACACACACAAAAAAACTAAATAGAAAAAAATGGCAGGTGCTTTCTGCAATATAATGTGTGGCCTACAGATGGCAGTCTTACAGAGATCACGCGGGTGCTACTGTATGCGGCGTGGAAAGTCATTCTAAACTTGATGGTTCCATTTAAAACGCGAATGGCTGTTTACATGAACGTTCCAAGCTGGACAATTAAGCTGCTTCTAATACACCTCCTGAAAATGTGAAATCAATACAGAGAGAAGATTACCAACTGCCTGGTGTGACAAATGTGTAAACAGTAAAGCATGAAATGCGAGAGAATGTTCACTGACTGACCCAGGTAGCCTATACACGTCTGCTGCTCTGTATGAAAAACACCGAGAACAGTAAGCCTTTGTTCAAACCCGCAGTTTAAGATATTATATTAAGTAAACAATTAAAAAAACATCAACTAAATGGTTGTGTATGGGCGTTTTTAAGATCTTCTTTTTATTTTTTCTACATTTTATATGTCTTGGCCATATGTCTTTTTATTGGACCTGTAGAAATATGGTACATTGTGTTAAGATAATTCAGACAGAAATTGTTTCAGTTGGAATAGTATCATGTCTTTCAATGACAGCGTGTTCTCTCTCTCTGTGTATATATGTGCTTCCAACAATAATTTTAGACGTTGCATTTTTTCAGGAGAGAATGTTTTTCCCATAGTTAAGACAAATGTAGTATAGCAGAATAATATTTGGTTAGATTTAAAGTCACCATTACACATGATCTATTGTAATGTTTAAGGGGTCGTTTAAACACACAATATTTTTCTAGAAGCACAAGTTCAGTAGTCAATCATCATCATCATGTAGTCAAAGTAGCTTATAGCTATAGAAGCTCTAAATTTAAAATGGAAAATGACCTCAAACCATCAAAAGTGTAGCAGAATGATATACTATAATGGATCTAACTTGGTATTTATTGCTAACTCGCCTAAAATAATGTATGTGTACCTATGTCTGTGTCTCTATCTGCATCTAATTTTATGTATTGTACATTTATTTTCAAAGTAGTTTTTCATCTGATAAATGAGTAGGCTAGGCTACCCACTATGACTTCTGATTCATGTCCATCTTCCTGTTAAGAGCAAAGGGTTGCTTTGTGATGCTAGCTGTAGAGAACTGAGGTTCACTTAAACCGTTATAGATGTCTCAAAATCATGGTACATTATATCGCAAAGGGGAAGAAAAGTAAGGTTTCAAATTTGCTTTTGAAAATACACAAATTTGTGAGTGTTCTTTAAAAAAGAAGCTTTTAACATGGACTGCTTTTACATCGTTTGCATCTAAATTGGTATACTGAGGCTTTTAATAAGTTCACATATGCATTTGACTCTGAGTGATTTGATTGTATCATGAGTGTCTTGGAATATTTATTCATAATGTCCAATGGGCTGGTAAAAACTGATATAATGAGCAACAAAAATAATATGTGAGAAACTAAAGTCATAATCTCAGAATTGTAGATTTTGTAACCCACTTGTCTATCTAAAGGAGACCTTCACAGTTAAATCAACCCAAGCACAGCAGAGATCACATAAACTCGATTACAGTTAAAATGACTCTATCAGCGTTGATTTCACGTTGAACCTTTCTTCTGTGCCGTGGTAAAAAAAAAAGCTTCCACAGGATTAAAGTACATCTTTGCAGAGTGCAAAGTGTTCTGCTATCACACAACTATTTGCAAGTTTCACACTAAAACATAGTACTTTTGAAGGTCCTAAAATCACCATGAGATGTGTATCTCAAGTACTGGGTTACTTCTTTTACCTCTTTTTTTTTAAAGTAATTTTTTGTAATTGTTATTTTGTTTATTTTGAATTGCGTTTTCAGTATCCCTCAATTCTCCATAGGCCACAGATGCTTTTAAAAGGACCTGCTGTTGACTGAGCAATTTCTGGGGTCTGTTTAGGTTTCAAACACCATGGACTCTTTTTCATCTATTTTCAGCTTTCTTTATCCCCTCCTTTGAAAAGGTTCAGCCAGTTGATTTAACACATATGTATGCATTGCTCACTCCTTTGGTTAACTAAATGGCTAACAGTTTAAGCCCTAATTGATTTTTTCTATCCCCCCCACACCCCCTTCCCCCACCTTCTCCCATAACCCTGGGACAGCACTGTCTGTAAATCCTATTTCAAAAACTAAATAATTTCATTAGAAGGAGGGAGACTTATATGATTTTAAGTGGCTGAATGGTATAAGAGTTGCTATAATTAGTGGGATGTTTAGGCTAATGATATTAGTGCCGATCCATCAGGGAGAATTAGAGGGCGTTTGGGGGGGCGGGGTATCAGTGGGAAGGAGCATATATGTGTGGGGAGGGTGAGCAGCTGGCGAGCCTTGGGTTGACTTAACCTCTGTCACTTTGATGGCCTTTGTGTTCACTGCCAGGCCAACGGAGGAGCAGCTGTCTCTCTACCCCTCCTGCCACTCCTCAAATCCCCCCCCCCCTCCACATACATACATACATACAAATACACGCACACAGGCACAACACACACACACAGGTACACGCACACGCGCGTGCACACACACACACACACACACACGCACTCTCTCTCTCGAATGTTGGGTGAAACCAGAATGGTTTCAGTCCATCGATATAGCCTTTCAAATTGAGTCCTGGTCTTAGAAGCACACAGACATTGTGTGTTATTTCTTTGCCTGAATTAAGACTGTGTAATGAATAGGACACATTAAACCCCCGCTCCCCTTTGGCCCCCGCCACCACCCCAAACCCCCCACCCCTCCCCCCCCCACCACCACCACCACACTCCCCAGCTTCCATCAATGAAAAGGAATTTGTTCAGTAATGAATGTTAACCAGTCATGAAATGGAAGTAGCTAAACAGCACCTTTAACAACCACCCAGGCTGGCTCGTGTAGTGATTCACTCAGGCAATCTATAATTTGACAGAAAAGTTTTTAATGGGCCACAGAAGCCTTGCTATAAACAGCTTGGTTTCCAACATATCAGCTCCTTTCTCCTTTTGTGATGCACTGCATTGTGCTGCCAGACTGTCTTTTTTTTAGGCAGCCATAATTTGCGAGCCTTTGTTTTGTGACAGAATTTCTGTCTTGAAACTAAGTATTCCATTTTGGGCCACATTTGAAACGGCACTACAAAGTATTTTTTGGTCCCACTTGTAAAAGAGATTTCGATCTCAATGGGGTATTCCTGCAGGTTTAGTGAAATAAAAATGTTTTTCAAAGGATTAAAAAAACACCCTGAGTGCTGTATGTCCATGGGTAGTTTTTTCTTTGACAGCTTCGGGCTTCCTTGCTAGTTTGAGAGTACCAGTACCAATGGATCTTATGAGAACAAATTCAAATAAAAGTAACAATGAAGAAATGTATGTTAGCCTATTTAAGCTTTGCAATATATTCTACGTATATTTTTATGACATGACTAAACTGCCATTCATTCAACAGTTATTTATTTTGTTTTCAACTGCGGTACAGAATTTATTTATTTACTTATTATTATTATTTATTTATTTTAAATAAAGATAGCTGGCCCAGCAATCCAACATTAACAGCAATTGAACAGAAAACATCAGATATTGACCATTGTCATTATGTTTTTGTACCCAATATGCAAATTAAATGCAAATCGTAATGCAACTGTGTTAATTAATACAGGAAAAGACAGATTGGGATTATTTAATGAGGCCCGTTTGGTCAGGGGACACATTATGAGAGTTTGATTTCTGTTTAGGTAGATTATTTATGAACCCTATAATCAGCCTTTTCACTAACACAACACATGCCAGACCCATTCAATAAACACCTCAGGTCATTCCATTTTATTCCCCTGATTTCTGTTTCATATGGTCCACAGCCACAAGTTTTCTTTTTTAGTTAGATTATTTTTACCCTTTTTCAGCGAGAGAGAGAGAGAAAAAGAGAGAGAGAGAGAGAGAGAGAGAGAGAGAGAGAGAGAGAGAGAGGAGGGGTGGGGAGAGCCCCAAACCTAATCATGATGAGGACTCACATGGTGAACTTACTTTACATTTTGTCAAGTGGGAATTTTTTTTTTTACTTCTGCATTCTGAGTTAAGTCCACTACTAAGAAATTCAATCTCACATCTGTTGATTAAAATAACTGCCCGTGACCCCAGGAGCAAATCGTAATCTGGGTACGTTTTACGGACCCAATTTCCTATTGCAGGGTTTGATTTTGGAACTGAAGCACTCTATTGTCCAGTGTTCATCATGGTCCAACAACAAGCACTCTTCTATGACCAATCATAAAGGAAAATATGAAAGAAACTTGAGAAAAGTCAGAGCCAGGTTTCTGATGTCCATGCATGAGTGCCAAGCACATGAGCAATTTCTCCATTCTCCAAGGGTGAAATTATTATGGAATTTATTTTGTGATTTGTCACTCCTCTTTTATTTCCTATTCCCTCTTTTTCTCCCAGTTTGGAATGCCCAATCATATAATCAGTGCTCATTGCTATCGATTCAGCAGAGCTCAGACAGGCGTGTGCTCTCCTCTGAAGCATGTGATATCAGCTACACATTGTAAAGCTCCAGTCTCTGCTTCCTATTGGCACGAACAAAGACCGCGTCCTTCGTTATTCTCTAATTTAGTCCTTGCGTTTAATTTTTTATATTCTCTTGGAGATGTAGTGTCCTTTTAATCCCCAGATATCTATGGAATATGTTAACTTTGGCATATGCTGTGAACTTATTTGGTGACTTTAAAAAAATGTGGCCCTGTAATTATCTCACCTGTATGTTATCTCCTCATTAGTAGATTTCTACATTGTGTGAAACGTGACATGGAGGAAACTGACGGTGACATGGAGAGAACATGCAAACTCCATACAGAAACTGCACCACCGTCCCACCCTTGTCACACCTTTTTGACCTGTTAAGTGAAGTTCCTTTTCTTTTGGAAGGCAAAATATTGGCAAAAATGACAGAGGGAATGAAAAATTTGTAATATTGCTCAAAATAACTTTATTACAAATGAAATCTTATATTGCCTCTACACTTGTAAAGATGTAGATACTATTACATTTCTAAATGTATTTATTGGTTCCCACATACTGCCCATATCCTATAGACATACCTTGTGTATTCATAAACAAAATGATTTGCTTTTCTTTCCTATTCCTCATGCAAACAAGAGACTTTGCTTTACATGAAAAAAGCTCTACCTTCCCTTCCCCATGTAAATTCTTGTGACAAAGGATTACCTAACACAGTGTGCTATGGCCCCTCCATTACACTGTCATTAATTGCTCTTTGGAATGTTGATGATTTAAAAATGTAGGCCTTTTTCTTTGTGCACCAATTGTAAGTCGCTCTGGATAAGAATGTCAGCTAGATGCCTAACATGTAAATGTAAGGGACAGGTACGCTATGACCAAACCTGTATTCTAATTTCCAACGGCTTTCCAAAAATTAAAAGCTACTAGGTGTTTGCAGTTTGCAGGGATAACAATCAGTTCATTTATTTGCACAATGCTCAAAATATATAAAATAAAACTTTTGAAGCACTATACCATATACTTTATTATACCAGAGTTAGCTAACAGCTGATTATAGGCTCTGCAGATTCCATGCAGGTCAGAGTAATGCAGACTCAGACCATAGTGGCTGTGTTATATCTTACCCAGAGGGCACTGCAGGGGAATCTGATGTGACTTTGGGCTCAGATGGATGTGTCCCCTTAGTGGTGTGCTGGTGTAGAAGATGAGTGGGCCACCTTTAGTGAAGGGGGGAGTGGCACTCCCGAACCCCTCTATCCCCTATATCCTGACACTATACCTGCCTCTGCTTCCTCACCCCTCCTGGGTGGTCCCATCTCTTTCATACTGGGCAATGTGAGGGGGGTGTCCCAAACAAAGCAGGGGAATTCATTAAGCAAATTGGCTATACAGTAAAGGCATCTGTAGGCTACTTGCCTACTCTCTCTCTCTTTCTCTCTCTCTCTCTCTCTCTCTCTCTCTCTCTCTCTCTCTCTCTCTCTCTCTCTCTCTCTCTCTCTCTTGCTCTCACACAAACCTCTCATTTAGGGCTGAGTCTGCTTACTTTACATGGACTAGCAATGCTGAAATGTTTTATAGATAATGTGTTGGTGCTGTGTTGGAACCTGTGAGATTATTAAGGCTCGAGAGGTGTTTATGTGATGTCTTAACATCACTCTGGCCGTGACCGAATATGATCCCTTCACCCATTTGACGGTGCATATTTGAGTCAAATTTGTCAAAAAAGCTTTTGAACAGGCAACTTTTTCTCACTTAAAATCCCCGGATGAAACCCTTATTTCCGGAGTTTTGTTAAAGGGATTCAAGAGGACACTCATCCGACAATTTCTGGAAGTAAACTGGAAGTAAAAACTACAAACCTAGTTTGTAGTACAAGACATAGTGTTATGTTTTGAGATTTGAGTTCTGTCTGTTTTGTATTTTTTCATTATTATTCTGATTATTACTTTTCATTCATACCATTCCCCTCTGTTCGTGGGTTGTCCGAGTCACATTCGTGTGTTTGTTTACCCTGTCTCGCGTATGCACTGTTTGGGTGACTTCGGGATTTTCCGAGGGTTCACGCTGTATTTCCGAAGTTTCTTTTTCTGTTTACTTCCTGCTTTACGTTTGTTGTGTTTATATTGTTTATATTATTAACTCGTGCTAACAATCACTCGGGTGTTTATTAGTTAGACACACATTACTAAAACCATTAACTTAAATGTTTACTAACATACTAATTGTCTGTATTTAGTTAGAACTAACGATTAACAAGTTTCCTCGCTGTATCTTTTCTATCTGCGATACTAAGCCGTCCTTGAGATACTGGTTAACTAGTTTCAGCTGTCTCTCCTTTGAGACCACGCCTCCTTAATTCTAGTCACGTTCCGCTCCTACTTGAGCCCGTTGTTTGTAATGTTTGTTTCCGAGTCCCTTCCAAGTTTTCGTGATTTCCTTGTTATCGAGTTATTGTCTCCTAATGTGTTCACCTTACGTTGTTTGTAACCCCTCCCACTTCCTTGTGTATTTAACCCAGTCATCCTAGTCCCTCTTCGTGAGTTCCTCATACTTTATAGCGTTTGTCTGTTGCCTGTAAGTTTTTGAGTGTTTAAGTATCTGTTTTTTCCCGAGTTCTTGTTTCGAGTTTGTTAGTTTTGTTGTCTGTTTGTTTTTGTTTAGTTTTTTGTGCCTTATTGATTTCCCGGTTTTTTACTTCTGCCCGTGTTCTCGCGACCCTGATTCTGGACTGTAATTTTGTACCTCTGCTGTGCCTTCCCGTTTTCGACCTCTGCCTGTTTTTGGACTCTTCTTTGGATTGTGATTTTGGTACTGTTAACGGAGATTCAACTTAATCTTATTTGTACTCTTGCCTGCTACTGGGTCCCCATTTCCACCGGTCATAACACATAGAGCATATATGCATGTCTATGGTACAAGAACGGGGTTTATTACAAACTACTTCCTCACTAGTTTGGAAATAGTTTTGCAGGACTTTCACACACTGCTTGCAAAGTGAGGGGAGAGGGCACATATTAGACAGTGGTCTGAGTGGACAGGGGACAGGGGGCAGGGAACAGGGATCATATTCGGTCACACTCACTCACTCACTCACTCACGTTCATCACATACTGTGCCATTCTGTGCTACTGCATCGTGGGATGGGAACATTCCTGGCACATTTGGTTAATACATTTACATGTAGTATCATTATCAGTTATCAGTTATCAGCCTACTCATAACAAACACAGTACAAAAATAAATTATACCTCAAAACGTTTTAATCATACAAAAATGCCAAGTTACTCGCAAATCACGGTCTATAACAAAACGAGCTAAATCTAGGCCTGCCATTAAAACTATTGCTTTAAAAATTAGGCCAAGTTACTGTTATGTTATAATAACATGGGTCACACTGTGTTACATGGGGTTTGCTGTGTGTTGCTATATAATGGTTACGGTACCTTTAAGGACTGTGTGGCTATTATGGGATGCTGACGTTACGCGCAGAGCGCGCGCTGAGACAAGGAAGTAGGAGCTGTACGCTAAGAGACTGAAGTAAAGCAGTGTATGTCCTGACGTTGAAACGTGTGTGCGTGTCAATCTTTTCACACACAACAGTTACCTCAAACAACATTGGCTATCTTAGCTCACACAAATTAAACAAGCGCTATTCCAGAGCAATGCTACCAAATGTTTTCATGTAACTTGGCCCTGCGTTTTCTCATCTTACCATCTAAAGACAATGTGATCATTCAAACGTGGTTTTTAATACAGCACAGACATTCAATTCACCAGGACATTCTTAATTTTAAATGTTGGGCAGCAGAAAACCACCTTGTAAATGAGTACCTTCACTTTTTAAAACACTGCAATAACTATAAATTTTAATATATTGCTATATTGTTCCATGCATGATATACCCGCTTTATCGGAGTAGTATGGACATACTGCAAGTTGTGGTTGTCTTTTTTTAAGTGGAAATTCAATTTTTTCAATTTAATTTAAGTCAGTCAATATAGCGTGGAGTATCAATTGTAAATCAATGTGCCTGTTAACAGCTCATTGGATTTTGTATGTGTGTGTGGTCAGAGAATATTGCCTGTTTATTTCTGGTTAAGAATAAATAAGCCTGCATGTCAAAAAGAGGAATTGTAAGACAAAATTAGTAGGAACTTTAATAATAATAATAATAATAATAATTATTATTATTATTATTATTATTATTATTATTATTATTATTATTATTGTTATTGTTATATTATGAATAATAATAATGATTATCATCATCATCATCATCATCATCACTTTATTTGTAAAAGACTCTTCTGCCATGATGCACAAATCAGTTGCCCCACTAAAAGTATACATACAATAAAGAAATAAATCAGAATGAAAACAATAAACACAGTATAAAACAGTAATACAGTTAGAATATAAGAAGAAGAGTCAAAGGCCTATTAAAGTCTGGCAGATTATTCCACAAAACAATCCCCAAAAGTATAACTTTTAGTTGGATTAAGTCCCTTTACTACACTGTTTTTTTGTCATTGCTTTAAAAAGGCATCTGTTTTTAAAGCATCATTCCTTTTTTTATCACTGATTTGGAATCGACAAAGTTGGCTGTGCCTCCGGTGTCCCTGCTGTTTTCATCGAAGCCCAAGGAGCGCTGCAGATGAAGTGTGTGCAGTCCACAATGATCTCACCTGCTAGCTAGTGATTCATTTCCACATTACCAACCTCACAGTACTACAGTAGAGCTAGCGGCAGCTGGAGGAAAGCCTTGGAGGAATCACATTCTATCGCATTCTACGGCTCCTATGCCCCTAATGGCACAGCCCAGACCTCAGTGTGCTAAGGCCAAAACCTGAACTACCTCAGACATTCAGCGCCCATGTTGGGATGACGGAACATGTCAAAAAGAGCATTCAGCTTGCCTTAGAGTTCTCCGGTGTAGTGGGGTGGTAAACGGCAGTAGGTTGAGGAACCTTGAGCAAATGAACCCCCCATGTTTCTGCTGGGGCCTAGCACCAAGTTCAGTCAACTTTAAGGTCTCCCATTCAACAACTACACTGTTGGTTAAAATTATTAGAAATTGCGATCCAGTTTTATTAAAGAGGTTTAACATTACGATCCCTATAAATACCTTATAACAATTTATGAACATTAATAACAGTGTTATGACATTGAAATAGCTATATGTTTTTGATATATGCAACAAAGATTTGTCTGTTCCACATGGTGACCTATAACCTATACCAAAAATAAATATAAAATATACTTTAAAATATATTGCTCAGATAAAAGATGCATAATAAGAAATATATGACTAAACACATAAACCTTATATTTAGAACACATAAAATGTATGACATTTGCACAAAAATCTTTTTTGCTATTTTTTTATGATACCAAAGATGATTTGGAGAATACTTATATATATTTATGAAATATATTTTCTGGAATGAAGTATAATAAAATGCATTTTGAAGAAATATATACGTTTTTATATTGGGAATAGTTTAGTTTTGGTTTGGGTGCAGGTCGCAGGCCTACCAATAATGGTCATTTTTGCTTCATTAAATTGCATACATGTTGATCTGTCCAAGCCATTTATGGGAAAGCAGGTCCATGGGTATTGACACATCAGCCTAGAATGTGACAAAATGAAGAGATGAATTGCTGAGCTGCCATGTTTGATTAATAGCACCGTTAACATACATGTTAAACACAATAATAAACAAGCTCATCATTCACTTTTCATATGGTCTTCCCATTAAATCGCCCTGAACATAAATCAACATGAGAAACCCATTTTTAAAACTCCATATCCTTCACTTAAATCCTCACTTAAATCTTCGCACTAATATCTACGCCACCAAATGACCCAGTGGCGGGTCTGTTACCGAGGAAACTGCATTGCATCACCGGTTACTTGGGGAGAGTGTCTTCTGAACTTTGGCTTTTATCATTCGTTTGACATTCGTGAATTGTTTCGGAAGTGAATGACAGCATCTTAAAATAATCAGTTAAATTGTTGCATTAAGATAATGGAAGTGTTTATAAGCGTTTATTCAGCTCTGAATGTTGAGCGAAGGCTAGGAGTTGTGCCACGACAGAGCAGAGTTGGCAGTATATTCATCTAAAGTGGTCCATAAAAGCATAAAAATGTATCAGTATTAATGGACATTAGAAAATGATGCCATGAATATGACATCGTTGGCGTAAATGCTCTTTCTGTGATGGATTACTCATAACAAGGGCCTTAGTTGCAACTACACTTACATTTTTTTTACAGAAGTGTCTCCACCCTTGAAACTGATCTCCAAATGAGGAACAAATAGGATTACTAGTATAAAATAAAAAACCAGGGCAGTCTAAGGGATGTTTAATACATTTAGTTCATGTACGTTTAATATATTATGTTTTTATTTCATTTTCCAAAGGTAATGTGCACGTGTCCACTCGAAGGCCGCAGTATAGTCTGAACCCAATATCCATGCCTGAATGCCTGCCTTCCTTTTGCATCTTTGCTGAACATGTCTTATGTCATGTTATAGCTCTTTGACAGATTCCATACCAAGGCGCAAACATCTTTTTTTTACATCACACATTTAGCACAAGTGAAACCATGTATACTATAACTGTCAGAGTCTCACCATCAGTCACAGTAAACTGATTTATTTAGATTATAATAATGTATATGGTATGTGTATATGTGGCCTCTGGGACAGGATGCATGGCTTCACTATTCAAATAATTTTTATCATGCAATTGCATTTATTTATTATTTCTGACAGGTGTGTACAGTAGCACGACATGTATTTGCAAATGCTATAACTTTACTGTGATAGAACAAAAATACTAACCAGAAGATAAAAGCATTCAGAATACCTTATCCAAAATATTGGAATATCTGAGACCAAAGCAGTAACAAATGGTGTATTTTCCAATGCATTTCTATATTCTTATATGTATTATTTTTCAATGCAAATGTTAATATATTGGTCAGTTCTAAAGGTTTTTTTTCTCGCTTCAGTTTTTGTAAAGAGACGGTACGGGGATGAACGCGGGTCAAACACAGAGCTTTTGGGTTCTGTGACCCGGCCGGTGACGGTATCACTAAAACGAAACACGCTTATCATAACAGCGTGCCGTGTGCGGCGGGACCCAACGCGTGCAGTACCGCTGCTCCACTTACAGACACTTCATTAACATACCAGTCCCAACACTGAGTCATCAACTGAGTTTGTGTTAGCTGATAAGCTCCAATTGCTTTTAATTGCCCCGTGCACCTAGTTAAACTAATATTATTGTAAGGCATAATGTTGTGATGTGAAACATTTTTTGGTTTTGTTTGCTGGGTTGCGACAGCATACGGACCAGAATATCTTGAACACATGCACAGACGTTTTAAAAATCTTTGGCTGCAGGGTACTCCACGTGAGAGTCAACTGTATTAATGGCTGCATCAGTCCAAAATGCACAGTGGAGGAGGACAGATGAGTGAGTAGGGGAGGCTTTCAAACAGGAATGGGACGGGGCTAAGACGGTTTCTAAAGGTTTTGAACTATTAAATGTTGATGTTTCTGGTTAGAGTGGGATTGACAATACATGGTAGCGATAGTAGTGACTTAATTTATAACTTCACATATCAACCCATATTATATTTATATTTTTAAGATTTATTTGACAATGCTTTTTTTATCCTAGTTGTTTGAATCGCTAAATTACTTGCCGAGCCGAGAGCACTGCATAACCTGTGAAGCCATCTAAGGAGAATTAAATTCTCCACAATATGACACTTAAAATCATAGACTAAATATCATACAGAGAGTTCACATTCATAATAAAATGTATCCTTTCCAAATATATAATGACTCTTCAGAGGACAAAAACATTCACTTACTTGAATTGCTCTGTTAAGAGATTGTCTTTACTGTCCATATGATTTACACAACACAAATCTACATAGCACACACAATAAATGACTAACTAACTAGTGCAACACTTTTACGTTTGTTGTGGCTACCCAGCTAAAGGAAAGTTATAGTAAATGTTCCCTAGGCACACATTTATACATATATATATATATATATATATATATATATATATATATATATATATATATATATACATACAGTGCCCTCCACTATTATTGGCACCCCTGGTAAAGATAAGTAAAAACCATTTGGTGAATTAGCTTAATCTCACGTTGAAAAAATGAAAGAAAATCCAACCTTTAATTGGAGTTAATCTATTATGAGAAAAAAAGTCCCTCATCAAGAAATTATAATTTTTAACAAAACCACGTGTGCCACAATTATTGGCACCCCTGCATTTATATACAGAATAAAGTAAATATATTTTTAATATTTGGTCATATATTCTTTGCATGCCATGACTTCCTGATGTCTGTGACTCAACAACATCAAAAGACTCTTGATATCTTATTTTCTGGTACTATAACAAGCGATAACGTCTCTGCATTTGAATGGATCTCTATGGGAATTGGGGGGTTGGACTAGATTTAGATGTATATTACACAGTAACAGTATGGAACACATGATTGGCTAAATGGCTCTAAGTCATCAAGGGTCTGACGTATCAAACAAGCCTTAAACTATCACTCTGCTGCCAGAAATACAGTAGATATATGGATGGATAACTTGAAGGGTTTTTTCTTCTGACTTATTTTTCCATAGAGTTCAATAGAAAAATTTGTCAGGAGAAACAACCCTTAAAGTGATCCATCCATATCTACTGCATATCTGGCTGCAGAGTGATGGGTTGAGACTCATTTGATACCTCAGACCCTTGACATCCATTTTACCAGCCATGTATTCCATACTGTTCCAGCATAATTTACAGCTAAATCTAAACCCACCCCCCAATTCCCACAGAGATCCATTCAAATGCAGAGACGTTATAGTATCACTTGTAAGAGTACCAGAAAATAAGATATCAAGAGTTTTTTGATGATGTTGGGTCACAGACATCAGGAAGTCATGACATGCAAAGGATATGTGACCACATATTAAAAATTATTACAAATGCAGGGGTGCCAATAATTGTGGCCCACATGGTTTTGCTAAGAATAATTATTTCTTGATGAGGATTTTTTTTTTCTCATAATAAATTTATTTGAATTAAAGGTTGGATTTTTTGGGGGATTTTAAAAATTAACATTAAGCTAATTCACCAAACGGTGAATTTTCTATAGCCTTTTTACTCATCTTTACCAGGGGTGCCAATAATAGTGGAGGGCACTGTATATAATTTATATGAAGCGACTTGCATACCAAAACTAGATATTAGTATATTTGCTATGAACGGATGGGAAAGGCATTAAGGCAAAAGTAAATTTTGAGGCCATGATGAGAATGTTGCATATTTTGAATAGCAATAGGAACATGGTAAATTGTGTCCCTTTAGCCATTAAGAATATTAAATATCAAAATCAAGTTATCAGGGTATCACATGACTGGGTGGTTTGGAAAATGTGCAGGCAATGAATGTCATTAAATTGTATTTAATTGTATTGTGTTTTTCATAACACAGATTATTGCCCATTGTTTGGCAGCCTATGCCATTAATTAGCGTTTCATTTGAATTCAATTTAACGGTATTATCAAATTAAAATCAGTATACATTTTCATACTGGCATTTCATCAGAAGACAATATTCCAAAGAGTATATAGTGAATTCATAGTTGATGAGAAACTATTTACACTGTTTGCTCTTTATCATACAGGCAGAAGTCTTGAAGCTTTGCATCAATTCTCAAGAAATAACCCAGGTTGAATCCAATCTGACTACTTAGGTTACAAAATGCAAGTTGGTGGAATAATTGTCCCATTACTTATTAAGCATTCTATCAGGGCTATTAAATTCCTTTTAGTCTAGCACAGTTCTAAATGACTGCTCGATAATTGGAGTTAGCAGTCAGCTAGTTCCACAAATGAACTGGATTGTAGAGCGTCTCATTAAAATAAATACTTCAAATAGTAATAATAATCAAATATAAGTGAGCAGAGCCAGATGATTTTCTCTTCACTGCAGCATGTATTATGCCCTCTGTCTCCTTTTATATGACACTTATTCTTCTTGTCAAATAAGAAATTGCTACTAATTATTTGTGTTTGGCTAATGAAGTCCATCTACAGAATTGAGAACCCACAGATTAAATAACATTTCAGCGCAATAACTGTCAAGTTGGAATAAGCAATGTCTACCACCTTCTATCTTCAGGAATTCCACAAAGAAATTCAAGATAATATGCCAAATATGCATTTGCAGATAAGACAGAAGAATAAATGTTTACATGTTTATGCTACCTGTATCTTACTTATAAATATAGATGGATAGCACAAATATGCTGTACATTTTGATAGAAAATGTATCCATTAATAAAATCTATATTATTACTATAATACTACTACAGTTGTGATGTGAAAAGAATAGGGCTTTGTCCTTATGCAGATTGGCTTGGTATTTGCCAAAAAAATGAAAAAAAAACTCTTTTATTTTACCTTGAACTATGTAAAGGAACATGTGCTTGAAACATTTACGTGTGAATTGATAGTGAACTGATTTATGGCCCTTATTGCATGGCATAATTAATTTTATGCATATGACTTCCGTAACAATTACCATTTGAAGCGATTAGAGAAGTTCACTGCTTATATGAAGCCATCAATAATTGTGCGTTCATGGCTAGGAAGCACGTCTAAAAGACTGGCTCTTTTTTTCAAAACTAAAAAATTCTCTTAAAGGGCAAATGGCCCAGGTCGACTAAATCTCTTAATGAACTGTGCATAGATAATTCCAAGGGCATCTTCAGATCTTCCCCACACTGTCAGTGTTGTCCTATTCAGTTAAATATGAGTGTGTGTGTGTGTCTGTGTGTGTTTGTGTGTCTGCATGTGTATGTATGTGTGTGTATGTGATTGTGTGCGTGCATGCTTGTGTGTGTATGTGTGTATATGTGTTTGTGTGCGTATGCTTGTGTGTGTACATGTGTATGTCTGTGCATTTGTATGTGTGCTTGTGTGTGTGTGTGTGTGTGTGTGTGTGTGTTTGAGCATGTTAAGATATTTGTTTGTGCACATATTAAATATGTTAAAACATTGCAGCATGTTTTTCTGTGTTAGTGGCCAGGTTCTTCTTGTGAAAATGCAACTACAGCTACTCTAGATCTTAGTTTCCATTTGCATTAATTCACCATAGATGCACCCATTTGTCTTTCTCAGAATGGAAGCTCGCCCTGGACAGATGAGGCTGATGCCTTGAGGTTTTACCATCTCCTGTCTGTCTGACTTGTGCGGCTGATGATTGGATCTGAAGCTTGTCGCCCCTGGGTGTAGAGTGTCCAAGTTGGGCACGATCCAGGGCTGCTTTACTAAGTGACTGATGACCACGCAGGAGGTCAGGATTAATGAGGAGACCGGACAGCAGACAGATCCGCTGAAGACGCCTGTTCAGCCAAGAAGAGGAAAGGAATACAATCCCGAATGAGGCAACGACTGGATCTGGCCCCACAGGGATATAGACTCAGCCAGGATAAAAAGACTAAGGCCTGACAAACACTCTGTGAGAAGCCATGAGCATGTCACAGAGAGATACCCTTGGTGTGTTACAACAACAAAGCATAACTGCAGGTCCTAGCCCCTCTATAAAGACACAGCACAGATATCCCCACAAGCGATTCCGGACATTTGATTGATTGATTGATTGAATGATTGATTGATTGATTAATTGATTGATTGATAAACTCTATTGATCCCCAGTAGGGAAAGCCACACTGTCACCAGCAGCATAACACATATGCACCATTCAAACAGACTTTAAAACAAGGGGCAGCCACCAGCACATTATTGTTCAGTGCAGACAGTGATGCACAATATTTATGGTATAGTGTGTGCAGACCAAAGAAACAAAAAAAAACAGGAAGAAACTCTGTTTTGTTTTTACTCAACCCTACAATATCTCTTGAGCATATGCAGAGGAAAGTCACAGTTTGTGAGACGCATCTCTGTGTAACTGCATTGGTTATAGCACATTTTAGTGAGCATTACATTCCAGGTGCATTGGTTGAGTTGGTTTGAATCTCCACCCCTATTGGGATCATGAAGCGTCAGAAGAAACAAACGACCATAGATTTATCAGCAAAGCTGGAAGTGGTGAGCCTACAATTAGCTTGACAGAAGCTTGAGGGTTCTATTGATCAAGCTACTAGCTAGATAACTAAGAAAACAAGTGACAATATGACAATAACAATTCCAAAACATATTTTATATAAACTGCTACCATTAGCAGTTTGATAGTATTTCATTATTTCCAGTGGAAGACCAGTTTTTTTTCCAGATTAATGCAATTTTTTGTATTTTATTTTACTACTTGAATAATGGGCAAATATGAACTCAGATATGTTCATAATCTGATAATGATTATGAGCAAGGGAAGAGTAAAGTTTACATTCCAGCTAGTGAGCTGAGGAATAACATGTGCAATATAGGACAATTTATTGCACTAGCCACAAGTTGAACATTTAATTCAATCCTAACAGAAATTGCAGTGGAACCAAGGCCAAGATTTTTTATGTGTGATCCTTAGCTTTGATTTCTAGAGAATTATCAGGGTTCAATCAAGATTTGTCCTTAGATTTAACTCATGATTAAATGTATATGTTTGTTTTTGTCAACACAAAAATAGTTTGAAGAGTTTAGTGCATATGCAGATTTCAGCAAGCTGTGCTTAATGCCTATGGCCAAAATATTTAATCAGTTTGAGCAGCTGCAGAATTTAGAATGTGAAAAAAAAGAAGTAGCTTTTTGATGAAGGCAACATCATATTGAATGTACCGGAACCCAAAATTGTATTGTCAATTCAATTTTAAGGTCATGATGTAGTAGTACCTATTTTTAATATTTCGCAGTCTGATAGGCTACTGTAAGTGATATCTAAAAACAGGTAAATAAGGGTTAGTATACAGTATACAGTATGGAACCTGGAACAGTATCTTATAAATAATGTCTATTTAAGTCTCTTTACAGAGAATATATCTCTCAGAAATGATCAACAGCGGCAGCTGCATGAGGAAGGTGTCTAGGGAGAATTAGATACTTTACCACATATTTACCGCTGTAAATCAACTTCCACCTGACATCTGACATTATAAGGTAATTGAAAACCCTTAAGGTCTATCCCTGCTAAATGGCACATCACCTTGTGTATCTTGGAAACAATGACAAATACTGTATACCAACATATTAATGTCAGCACATCAGGGCGTCATGTAAATACGGCGGCTGTTATTGCGCGGCGCCTGAAGGATAGATCTATACTAAAATAAAATGAATGCAGAGGGAAACGCTGGGAGATGTATGACCCTCCTTCAGAGAACACATTTTGACTGAATTGATCTGGATGATATGAATAATTTAGGAGACTCTAAAGGAGGCAATATAAATGCACACATATATTCTAATCTTTCAAGCACTGTTCCGTAATACTCCGTTTTCAGGTCCCCCTACGTCTCCGGGGCACGAAACGTTGCGGCTGCCCCCCAGGCTAAATTAATCCCGAAATGTATCTTCTCTTGTATTCTGCATTCAAAGTTATTCACGTACGGATGCATAATAATTATTTTGAGATTAAACTCTGACAAGGATTTGTATCCACTCTTCTTTTTGTATTGCTTGGAACTTTTCTTGCACTTGCTCTCTCACTTCTTCTTCTCTTTCTCTCTCTCTCTCCATCTCTCTCTCTCTCTTTCTCTCTCTCTCGCTCTCACTCTCATCAGGTTGACCTTTACCTTCGCTGCAGTCACACTTCTGAGGTAATTTGCTCTGACGTTTTGCTTCTGCCTTTATCTACAATACATCCAGCAGACAATTCGATGAAAATCGATGTCCACCCTTTTGTCTGGTCTTTAAACAGCTGAGACTAAGCTGAGCCCACATGATACCCAATGCCAGGACCAGTGACCATTTTTCACCTAAGGTCCTGGGGCCCTATCTTACACCCGGCGCTAAGCGGCGCTAACCCAAACGCAAGTGTCTTTGCTATCTTACACCCGGCGCATGGTTCATTATAACGCCTTGCGTTCACATTATTTAAATACCATGTATTCTTGCGCCCATTACAAGTGAACTGGGCATGTTGGTCTTTAGATGAGGAGTGGCCAGGATTATTTTTGGCGTATTGTTATCTTGAGGCAGCAGAAACGCTTGCGCTAAAACCACCAAAAACCTGGTCTAAAGCCATAAGCGCAGTTCCAGCATGACTAAAAATGTCAAGATTACAATGTGAAATATTATTATTGTGTAGGCTGTATATAAAAAATGCATAATAATAAAAGAGTCTATAGGTCAAAGACCACACCTGTCCCTCAGCAAAGGGGAATGCGAATTAAATTGCTTTCAGCCCACTCCATCAACATCCAGGCCATGTGCGATGGTACGTGTAAGGTTACATGTATACCGTAGGCTATAGACTATTCGCAATTATCCTGGATCAAGCTATGATTTAGCCTATGTTTGCCAATAATTCCTGTAATCTTCTGGGGGGACAATCTTCTGTTACGGGACAATGGCTATCCATTAAAAATGGCTTTCCATTTGCTGATAACACCTATATCAAGCCTAATGCACGAATTGTCATTTACACCTAATGCGTGAATTGTCATTCAAAGGAAAACTCGCACTGCAATAGACGAACATTTGAGTTCTGAAAATGCGCTTCAGATGTCATTACAATACAGTTCTCTAGGCCTACAGCCTGTAAGTAAATAGAATAGTTTTAACTGAAAAAAGTTCAAAACCTTGTCCAGTGAATATTGCATTTATAGTTTTTCAAATAGCCTAGGCTACTGGCTACAGCGGATTCGCTGTGCATAAGGTTTTTTCTATAGCCTATGATTAAACAACGGAGATAAATGTCACCATGTTAACTGAATTTGAACCTTAGTATTTTTCGTCCTTCATATTTTTTTAATTACAGTGACAAGGTTTCCATACTCTCAGTTTATTAAAACCCAGCTGATTTCACCATACGCGTGGTGAAAAAACAGGCTTTTAAAGGGAATGGGATAGGACATTTTGATTGGTTTATTGCATGCATGTCACGCCAAGACACACCTATAATTAATTAAGAGACTAAGTTCAGCCCAGCGCCATGCTTAGCGCCCAAAATACACGCCGGTAAACTAGCAAAAATTTACTTGGACACGCCCTAATTGGACTTTACACCATGCGCTTAGACCAAGCGCCAAGATAGTCTATTTGTATGTATTTTTATTTTTTTTTGTTTTCTTTTTTTTTTTTTTTTTTTCTTTTTTTTTTTTTTTTTTTTTTTTAGTTGTTTGTCTTTCTGTTGTTTACTACCTCTGTACACTCCCTGTTTACGTCTCTGTCTACCATTCGGGCGTTCATCTTGGTGTGTTTCTCTTCCTCTTGCTTCACACCTATCTACTGTGCACATTTATTTTACTAATTACCACTTACTACTATAGATTAGATAGACTAACTCCACTTACAGACTAACTAACTACTAATAGTACTATACTTACTAAATTTACTATTATTAGGGGTGTGTATAGTATGTATAGTCATTAACATTCACTATCCGCACGCTGTTTTTCAGCGCAATCATTCCCGCTCCCATTCTGAGCTTCATCTTCTCCTCTCTCTTCTTCTCTATCTCCTCTTAATCTGAATCAGGTTCGGTTTATGTTGTATCTGTTGTGTGATCCAGTCCGCGTTGTTTCTAGTTGTTCCCGTTCTTGTTTGTTTGTGTTGATGTTTTTTTCATTATTTTTGTATTTGGATTTTTTCACCCTCCCCTTTCATTCACACACCTGATTCCTTTTGTGTTGTTTTTGTATTGTTATTTTAAGCTCCAGTCTCCTGTTGTGTTCTGTGTCGTTGATTTATTTTTTTTTTCTGTGCGTGTTTTGCGTTAAGCCAGTTTTCTTTTTTATACTTCGGAATACCCCCCTGCCTGCCACTCCATTCTTTAGCTTAACCCTGCTCTGTTTGTTTTTTTTTTTTTTTTTTGCCTTTTTTTTTTTTTTTTCCTTCTGCGCCCCCTCCCCCCTGCCTGCTGCCTGATTTCTGATTGCCCTTGATTTGCCCTGCCTGCTGTTATTGTACCCTACTCCTTTCTGACTTCCTTCCTGGCTTGACTCCTGTTAATAAATATAAATTTTTTTTTTCCTGATCCTGTGGTCCGCGTCTGGGTCCTTACCGCGAACGTAACAGAGAACGTAACAGATAGAGCCCCAGAATAGCTACTAAAGTTCAAATTCAGTTAACATGGTGACATTTATCTCCGTTGTTTAACCGTAGTCTATGGAAAAAACCTTATGCACAGCGAATCCGCTACTTGAAAAAACAAAAATTCACTGGACAAGGCTTTGAACTTTTTTCAGTCAAAACCAATCTACAGGCTGTAGGCCTAGAGAGCAGTATTGTAATGACATCTGAAGCGCATTTTTAGCACTCAATTGTCCGTCTATTGCAGTGCGAGAGTTTTCCTTTGAATGACAATTCACGCATTAGGTGTAAATGACAATTTGCACATTAGGCTTGATATAGGTGTTATCAGCAAACGGAAAGCCTTTTTATTATTATGCTATTTTTATATAGCCACAATAATAATATTTCACATTGTAATCTTGATATTTTTAGTTATGCTTGTGCGGGCCCCTGTGTGTAACATACAGGAGGGTGTACGTGCGTTGTGCACACGCCTATGTAGACACACTTATATGCGCTGTTAAAATAACATGTAAACAACTGTGACATGACTTTAGACCAGGTTTGTGGTGGTTTAAGCGCAATCGCTTTCTGCTGCCTCAAGATAGCAATACGCCAAAAATAATCCTGGCCACTCCTCATCTTAAGACCAACACGCCCAGTTCACTTGTAATGGGCGCAAGCATACATGGTATTTAAATGACATGAACGCAAGGTGTTATAATGAACCATGTGCCGGGTAAGATAGCAAAGACACTTGCGTTTGGGTTAGCGCTGCTTAGCGCTGGTTGTAAAATAGGGCCCCTGGTGTCTATCAAAGATCTTACAGCAGATGCCTCTTCACGATGAACCTGGAGGAACGGCATGTTTATTGCTGTATAGTGCTTCAACATTTATATTTCCAGGATTTGTCCTAAGATTTAACTCAGGATTAAATGAAAGTGTTTGTTTTTTGGCAACACAAAAACAGCTTGAAGAGTTTAGCACATATGCAGAATTCAGCAAGCCGTGCTTATGAAGAATAAATATGTGCAAGTCAAATGATAACTGGATCTATGGCCAAAGGATTTAATCAGTTTGAGTAGCTGCAGAATTTAGAATAGGGGTGGGGAATCCTATCCGATAAAGGCCAGTGTGGCCACCTGATTCAACTAATTAACTCTTCATGGTCTTCAATCAATACCTTTGATAAGTAGAATCAGGTGTCTTCGTGCCGGGCGAAAACTAAAACCTGCACCCACACCAGCCCTTTTCAGTAATACAAATCACATGATTGCTAATTACATACTCTGAAGTGAAGATTCTTACATTAAAGTATACATTAAGCTATTTTTCTATAGTAATACATTGAGCAGCCGAGACCAACCAACCTAGTGACGTCATGACTGCAGTTGGTCCAAGATGGCTGCGCCCCTTTAAAGCATGCACTATGTTTGTAAATGTTCACAATTACTGTATATTCTACCTACAAAGTATCATTGGTTATCTGTCAATATTTGAATAACATATTGTGTATTAACAAAATATAATATTTACCTGCACTTACAAGCTTATTATTTTTGTCACATGGTTGCACAAGAGTGAACAGTGTCTTTACATTTTGAGATTTTGAACTATTGCATTCTGGGAATGTCAGCCCGATCAATTTCTTTTCAGCAGAAGGGACTAGGAAACTTGTTGCCATCAAGGTCAAGATGGATGGAACTAAATACAGTTCAAATCCTTTAGGAGAACCTGTTTCAGTCTGTAAGAAATTTGTGCTTAGGATGAAAATTAATGGGCAATGCAGTGGTTAGCACTATCGCCTCACAGCAAGAAGGTACCGAGTTTGAATCCCGGCAAAGGGCGTTCCTGTGTGGCGTTTGCATGTTCTCCCCATGTCCACGTGGGTTTCCCCTGGGTACTCCGGTTTTCTTCCACAGTCATGCAGGTTAGGTCAATTGGAGACTCTCAATTGCCCATGTGTGTGAGTGAATGGTGTGTGTGCCCTGCGATGGATTGGCGACCTGTCCGGGGTGTAGTCCTATCGCTCGCCCAATGCATGCTGGGATAGGCACCAGCCACCCCCACGACCCTGGTCATAAATAAGTGGGTTAGATAATGGATGGATGAAGGTTCATGTTACAATAGGACAATGACCCAAAGCACACGTTAAAATATGCAAAAACGAGAAGTTTGGTATTATGGAATGGTCGAGCCAGAGCCCAGACCTGTGGCACATTTAGACTTAAGGCACCACGCTGTGGTGCATGGATGAGCCTCATGGTCTTGGTTCAAACCTGGACCATGCCAGTGCTGATTGCAACTGGTAGTCCCATAGTGGGATGAATATTTGGCAATTGCGTTGCCCAGAGTACAGGAGGATCAAATTAGTTCAAGGTCCACATTTCATCATTCTCTAACCACCCCCGCTGCTCAATCGGGTGCTTATGGATTGCATGCCAAAGCCACATATGAGATGTATTCCTCCGAATCAATGCTATGTGAGCTTGGCTGTGGGCTGTTTTGTGAAAAGAAGCAGCTTGGTGACGGCGCGTTTCGGAGACGAACCGCAGATGTCTCCACTCTCCTGAATCGTCAGTGGAGATGACACATGAACATGGCTATAAATAGTTAATTGGACATTCCAAGTTAGGGTTGGAATTGAGCATGTTCACTGCAGCCCCCGGGCACCCGCATTTATTTAAAAAAATAAGTTAGGGTCAGGGCAAGGCCTTGTGATGTTTTTCTGTTCACATAAACCATGGTCTCAGAACCCAGACGCTCAGAAATCAGGACCTGCTCCAGCCTGGGTAGTGGCTGATTAGCAAGAGGAGGCGTATCTCAAATATATCCCACTTCTGCAAACCGCCCCTCTGAGAATCTGACCAGCGGCTAAACTGGTACATGCCTGGGGCCACATATATAAACAATGCTGAGCAGAAAAATGGCCTCAGAAAGCTGTGCAAGCGAGTTTTCACGCAGAAATTCAGATGTATGATATAACACGTGCTGTGGAGAATCTGTGTACCTCTGCACACGATGGACACCATACGTATGCAATGTGTGATAGGTATGTGTGATATGGTGACACCGTGACAGAGAGGCAGAGGTAGAAAATTCTAAACTTTTAAAACGTTTAACCCTGAGCATTCTTTTACGCATTATTTTACTCAGAGTTTTATACATGTGGCCCCTGGGCTAGGAAACTCGTCGGGCCAAACATTGGGTGGCCGAGCTGTAGGGGAAGTGGAGGATGGGCATAAAAAAAAAGAAAGTGTGGAGGATGCGTGCAGTTTATGGCGACAGGCTCCTCTGTCACAGTTGCCGTGACCTTGCGGGTGAGCTTGTGACAGAGCCATTGGGCGCGTTAAGTAACTGAGCACTCACAGAGAGAATGCTCAATGTGATCACTGAGCGGATTTTTGAATCACTTAACGTTCTGCTCTACGTGAGCACTGAGCAACACTGTCAACAACCATCTGAGTTTGGAAAAATGGCGACGTACAAGATTCAAGCATAGCCTACTTATTTTAGGTTGAATCTGGTCAGTTGTTAGCTGTAACGTCAACTTAGCATTTTCGCTAGCTTATAATTTCTATAGCTAATATAAATAAGCTATATAAAACTAGGTGCATATGGTTCGTGCGGCAAACAAAAGCATGTTTCGTTCCTGTCAACCCCAGTAGACCAAAAACTTGGGTCCATCGCTAACGACGTACTTCCGTATTGCTCCTCTCTGATCCACATCCTAAAGTTCTAAGCTATTCTCTGAACGGCTCGTAGTGAGCGAAACTGAAAAACCCGTTAAGTGCGTTTTTTGCCCTGAGCGAGTTACTTAATGCGCCCAGTAATGAACAGTATCAGCCAGTAAACAATAAACAGCCTGACGCTCTCTGCAGCTCAGGGAGTTTTTTCCCCTTTCCCCCTGCAGCACACCCTTTTAGCATCCTCCAACACATGTCTGTGCACTGGGCTAGGGCTAAGCTGTTCATTAAAAGGGAACACCACCCAAAAATCAACATTTGGTATGCCCCAGCATGCCGATGTAATTGGACCAAGATTTAATGTGTCATGATGATAAAGCTCTTCATCTCTATGAGCAAAATACCATTTGTAGTGAAGATTGAGATATAACACCTCCTCTTCTCTATAATTTAAGTGAATGAAGGTGACTCTTAAATTGAAGAATACCGTATAATAGTGACAAATCTACTCTTTTCTCTATACCTCTGAAGTCAAAATTACAAGATTTAAGACAATATTGAAGATTTAGGCTTGTGTTTTAGTTTAATCTGAATCTGATTCTGCTAAAATCTCTACAATGGTGGAAGGGGAGGAGTTATATCTGGGTGACGTCATTGTTTGGGGTAGAACTCCTTTCACAAAAATAAAAATGAGACAGTTCAATTATTCTTAAGGTGTGGACCAGCATAGAAAATAATTATCTTTAGCTGGAGATACCATTTAAATGTTACCTTTAGGGCTTAGAAATGAAACATTAATGAACTCTACATAAAACTATATACAGTCAAGCCGGAAAGTCTGAACACCCCTTTCACCTTCTCCATGTTTTATTACATTACAGACATATTCTACAATAGATTGAGTACATTCTTTGTCTCAAAATTCTACACAAAATAGCCCATAATGACAAAGTGAAAACATGTTTTTAGAAATTTTTGCAAACGTATAACAAAATCGAAAACTGAAATTCTTCATTTACATAAGTATTCATACCCTTTGCTTTTACATATTTTTAAAGTGTCATATTTAATATTTGGTCGCATATCCTTTGCATGCTGTTACTTCCTGAAGTCTGTGACCCATCAACATCAAAAAACTCTCAATATCTTATTTCCAGGTACTGTTACAAGCGATACTATAAGCTCTCTGCATTTGAATGGATCTCTATGGGAATTGGGGGGTGAGACTAGATTCAGCTGTAAATTACACTGGTAAAGTATGGAACACATGGCTGGCTAAATGGCTGTAAGTCATCAAGGGTCTGAGCTATCGAACGAGCCCCAAACCATCACTCTGTTGCCAGATATGGAGTAGATGTGGATGAACCACTGCAAAGGTTATTTCTCCTGACTCATTTTTCTATAGAACTCTATGGGGAAAAAAGTCAGGAGAAACAACCCTTAAAGGGATCCATCCACATCTACTCCATATCTGGCCGCAGAGTGATGGTTTGGGGCTCGTTTGATACCTTAGACCCTTGCTGACGTACAGCCATTTCGCCAGTCATGTATTCCATACTGTACCAGCGTAATTTACAGCTGAATCTGGTCTCACCCCCCAATTCTCATAGAGATCAGTTCAAATGCAGAGGTTATAGTATCGCTTGTAACAGTACCTGAAAATAAGATATCGAGAGTTTTTTGATGTTGATTGGTCACAGACTTCAGGAAGTAACAGCATGCAAAGGATATGCGACCAAATATTAAATATGACTTTAAAAATATGTTAAAGCAAAGGGTATGAATACTTATGTAAATGAGAGATTTCAGTTTTCGATTTTGTTATACATTTGCAAAAATTTCTAAAAACATGTTTTCACTTTGTCATTATGGGCTATTTTGTGTAGAAGTTTGAGACAAAAAATTAACTCAATCTATTGTAGAATATGTCTGTAATGTAATAAAACGTGGAGAAGGTGAAAGGGGTGGGCAGACCTTCCGGCTTGACTGTAACTGTGTACATTATCAGTCATTTATAAATAATCCAACGTGCTTATTTAGGCATTTGAATTCTGTAAGCATTATGACTCACGTGCAGTTTTACAAATATTGACATTACGGCTGTTGTTGACACTGCCATTATGCCACTATGTACAATGCTCTTATGGAGCCCTAATGGGAATCATCAATGTGTCTATAGAACACCATGAATGTAAAGTGTTGAATGAACCAGTGTACATCAGTGACATCTTTTTACTTTACTTTACTTTTAGTGTGTCCAGGTGTGATACCCACACACCGTATGAAACAGGTTTAAAAGTGCAAGTAATCAACAGTGCTACTAGAAGTTTATTTGTTGACATTTAAAACGGTGTCCAGGTATTTGTTTTCTTTATTAGTTCACACCAGAGTCCTGGTGACTGTGACTATTTTGGATGTACAGTAAACTACCTTCTCTTTACAGATGTACAGTACACTACCATCTTTTTACAAAGTATGCAGTGAACTACATTCTCTTTACAAATGTACAGTACATTCTCTTCTCTGAATATAATTAAATGTAATTATGTAATGTAATTGTTGCCCATCACTGCTTAGTAGCATTCAGTGTAGGACACAAAGCCCATAGCTACAGGCCTCTAGGACTCTGGACTGCACTGCACTGCCACTTAAGATTTACATCCTGATCTTTCATAGTTGTGTGGCCCCTGGCTCTTTACTCTATGCGGCTGTTCCCCCATTAATCCCGTCGGTTATATTTGAAATGAAAAGATGAAAGTGCTTGTCAGCCAGCAGATTTAAGACTAATAATTGCCATATAACTGAGATTTATGACTGCTGAAAAACACAGTAAAAGACTAATGTAAACTTTATGGTATGGAATTTGTCTAGCCCCCCTACAAAAACATAAGTAAAAAATAGATAAATACATGAATTAATGAATTAATAAATAATAGGTTATTTCAACATATTTCAAAGCAACAATAATTACTTGTGGGTTCAAGCTGAATAAGTGACGATTTTCAAGCTCTAAAGATGACCTTAATTACAACGCCTTGGTTCCCCTCCCATCGCCACACTAACACTCCCACTTTTTGTATTAATTCAGCTTGACGTAATTCTAACGTTCTCAGTTATATTTGTATGCTATTATGTTTCTCAGGGCTTGCTATGGCTGTAGTCTATGGGGATTTAGAATTAGTGTTTTGTTTTCTTCTCAAGTTAACTTGCATTAGTGATGTTGCATCTTTTCTCACTAGTCTGGGAATATTATTATAGTTGTGTCCTTATTGCTCATATTGATCAGGTGAATGCATGCCTATATGTTTCTCCTATACTGTAAAGGGCTCTAGATCAGAAATGAATGTAATGAAATTTAATGATGGCTGCTACCATGCTTGCTTATCTCCTCGATCTGACACTAAAACTTTCCCACAGCTATCAGCATAACCATGGCAACAGAAAAACGTGTGTGCACTCCCTCTGACACATTCACAGACCGAACAGGAGAACATGTGTAGGCTGTTTTTAACACATGACAGGTTCTTAGTGACTTCCCAGTGTGTAGGGTGTGTTTTGTAAGTTTCAGCCAGCTATGTTTCGCTCTAGTGAAGAGAATCTAATTATCATTCACATAATTCTCATGCACTCTCTCAACAGTTACGCAGCAAAGTTTATGTGAGTACAACAGGGGGTCAGAACTGATTTAAGATTGACTGTTTTACTGTGCATAGTAGTCTCAACAAGACATTTAAACACAGCACACATTCAGAATGTTGCGAATGTAACAAAAGTGTTTTTTTTCACGTAGAATGTGCGTATGCCCCCCACCCACCCTCAAACTCTATTTTAGTTTTACATGCAAGCACATGTGTCAGAGAGGGGGTTGTACAGGGAGTGAAATTGCCTATGAGCCTCGTCATGGGTGACTTAGAGGCAAGTAATGGAGAGGGTGCTGGTAACAGATGGCCCGTGAAAGTGTGTTCATTTCTACACCAACAAAGGCCTGGGAATGATTTAATGATCATTTTTGACTCACCCATTATTTATATGGGCATATAATCAACTGACACACGCCATATTTCATTTGCAGAAAGCTCCCTCGTCAACAGACGACGGGCAACGGCGAGTAATTCCACAGGCTTTGTTCACGGAAAGATTAAAGTAGGTGCGCTTTGTTAACAGGGCATTCATTATCACGGTCATCACCACTGGTTTACCAGTACAACCCTTGACACAAGCCTGCGTTAATGCACGGACGGATCATAAGGGACATTGTTTTGTATTGGTCCTTGCCCCCTTGGTCGTCAGAATCTCAATAGAGCTTGCAAATCCAAAATAGGCATCTTATTCATGAAATGGGAAGAGGTGGTTTGTTTTTCATTAGATTACCATTACATTCGAAGTTTTAATCACACAGTGTTTTGAATAAAATTTTATTAGTCAGGGAAACATTTATACCACACAACTGACAATTTGCGTTGTCTAATCATGTATCAAACTGAAATATGGCAAAAACTCATATACTGTATATATGTTCTGTTCCGTGAATAATTAAAAAATTGTGAAAATGACAAAATGTTCTGTTTTGTTGTTTCATAAAGGTGCGGTGGCGTGATTAGCATTACACACATCTCATTTGCATGTCTGACTACCTTTGTTCGTCGCACAATGATAAAGCAGGGCAACACGCCGCAAGCGCATGGCATATCTCATTATAGCCACGGCGCTTTGGCTCTCTACCTTTGTAAAGTTTATAATGGGGCAGGTAACAATGCCTGGGACACAGAATGGGAGCTAATGAGGGCAAGAGCGCGTGGCGTGTAGCGTGTCGCGTGTCGAGCAGGCGGTCACGCTCTCGACCTGAGGCGCAGGTTAATTAATGAACTGATCCAGGCGCTCGGAGAGGGAAGCAAGGGAACCCGCGGTCCGGCAGGAGAGCCGGGTCACAACACTGACAGATGCCCTATTACGATGTTAATGATACCAGGGCCCTGGGTCAAATAATTATATTCAAAGCCTTTTTTTCTGCTAAATGACAATTATAAGCAGCACGCCAGCGAGGGGAAGGGGGTGGGGGAGTTGGAGGGGGGGGGCGGCTGGGGCACAGAGCGCACTCCCCTGGCCCAACAACAGGACACGCCCCCCCCAGTGTGCACAGAGCCAGGCCCGTGCCTCGGCTCTCTGATCCCGGCCCGGATAAGAGATGGACCTCTCTATCGTACCCCCCAAGCACATGCCACAGGGACGCTGTCTCTCCAAGGGACCGTCACTCACTTTTAAACAATCCATACAGGCTAGGAACATAATCACCAAGCACATTTCAAACACGTGTATTTAAAATGCGCATTTGCACGTAGCTTTTTTATATCCAATACAGGTTGCTCTCGTTAAAAAAGTGTACAGTTTATCCCCTTGTTCCAGCTACAAAGCAAACATAGCCTCACAATTTAGATTAATAGATTCTATAGATGATTTATAGTTTATAAATGCCCTTATTAAAGAGGTATTGGGTAAGGAGGTCATTGTATTTTAAGATAAATGTATTTTCCTGTCCCTACTTCCTCTTTTGAAATGCTGGTTCATATTTGGGATAAATGAGAACTTCTCCACTGTACCTCCTAGTGCATGCGACAGGTACGAAGGTACCCAAAGGTACGATCCGCAGGCCTTCAAATGGGCTGCACTGGCTGGGGACACTAGTGAAAAGGCAGGCATGGGTGGCATTTGAAATACGCACAACTGAAAAAAAAAGCCTACTTTCCTGTCGAGATGGGACAGTGAGCTTTTATTAACCCCACAGGTTGCGTTCCAATGAGCTGCCAATCAACCACTTATTTGACCTAATAAAAAGATTTTGCTATCCATGGCAAAACACAATGAAGCCAGTTCAGAGACTGCTTTTCTCTCGCCGTAATCAAAATTCCCAATAATTTTTAGCCAAGATGTTTCTGGAGAAATGCCACAAAATAAAAGAAAGAAGACATTTTTAGTTTGTAGCTTTGATTATGCCATGTGTATTCTATTTATAGCTGGGGTTCAGGGTTCCAATGTCCCGTTGCTGGACAAGCTAGTCGGAAGATGCCGTGGAACTGAAAACACAGACGATCGTTGCGGACCAGCCAGATTGAACGACGCGCAGGAACTAAAGATGCCAATGATCGTTGCGGAGCAGACGGACTGAACAATGGCAGAGTATAAAGAGGTTCATCTCCACTGGCACAAAAACATTCTCTTGGACTCGCTTGTCAGCTCATGTCTTATCACTGCTATGCTTGTTTAGCCTTAGCTGAGCCTCTGTCATTAATTGTTTCCATAGTTTTGCAGGTTGCTGTGGGCAGCCAGTCTTTTAAAACAGTTATGCTTTAATAGACTTTGGTCTATAGGTCTATAGGTTTGGTCACGCTTAATTCCCTTTTGCTTTTTTATGGAAGAGTGATCCTCTTCTTTATCGGCGAGGGTTTGTGGCCTTCCTGACCTGTCCAGCGTCATCCTGAAACCTGAATCTTAATATGTTTATGTATTTCCATGCCTTTCCATCTTTCCTTTTTTTGCCTTTGTTGTACTTTGGTTTGCATGGCTGGGTCTTCAGTTATTGCTGATGTGGCTTAGTGTTATGTCCCTTTTTGGCCCCCTTGTTATTATAACACGGGTGGATTTCTAGGATGTAACACCATGACTTCCAAATAAGGCGACAGGAAGTTGACTGCTTCACATGAAAAGTAGGATGGCGATTCTCCATGAAGTTCACTTTAACGCTTCCTATGGTTTTCCACATGTCAGTACTTTTAAAGGTGTAACACTGAAAATTCTTGTTAAAAGCTGATAACAAATATTGAAAAACTGCTGAATTGCGCTCCCATCCCATAGTGTTTCACTATGAATGCCATTTCAGTTCTAAATTAAGTGACAGCAAAAAACATAATAAATTGAAAACATTTCCCACTTCCAGCAAACTCTTTTAAATTCAACGTTCACATTGTGTATATATGGAAGAAAAACATAAAGGGCACATTGTAATTCTGCATCTCCGTCTTTTTTCAAACAGTAAAAATCAATCGCAAAATGCTGCAATATGGCACCGACCAACGATGGGCTTATAAACATTTGAAAATAGAGTAATATGAACATTCTTTTCCCTAAAGTCCACTAGCTGGGAACAAATCAATTTGTATCCTAAATATATTCTTTCTTTGAGCAGGTGCTTCATTATGTTTGGATGTTTTGTCAACAAATCGTTTAGAACACTGATATCAACAAGCACTGATATCACTCCATTATGGTCAATTCTAGACCAGTGAAATAAAATCAGCTTTTGCTTTTTGAGCCATACCAAAAGCTACTTAGCTTTAACTGTGTTTGCTTAAATTACCTCAGTATTGTGGGTTGCAACCATGATGAAGTCCCTACTTTTTCCAAATGACCAATTACATATCTCACTAGATAACTGTGTGCTGTGTAAAATGTATCGTATGCCATTCACCATCACACAGCCAAATGGTAAATAAATAATTATAAAGCCAAATCCCTTAAATCAGAAAGACGTCTCTCATGTCTCTGAGGAGAGGGCTTGACTCAAACTGCAATTGAGGTCAGTAATTTTTTTTAGATAAAATAAAACACCCACTATATATAAATATAACCATAACAGCTGTGAGGGCAGTCACCTTTACAAGACCTTTTCATAATTCAGGTGCCGCTCGGATGCTGTCATCTCTCACCCTGAAAGAAATCATCAACAAAAAAGTAAAGGGTTGGGGGTGGAGGGGGGGGGCAATGGCCCATGATAAAAAAATGAAGAGAGCAAAGAGAAGCAGAGAAGCATAAAACGGGTGAAATTTATTTTTTAACCCCTGTCCTCGCAGCCTATTAATCTTCCCACGACCCCCTGGTTTGGCGTCTCTCAACGATTTCCACCCTGTCTTGCTGGGGGGCCCCTCTCTCTCTCTCTCTCTCTCTCTGTTTCTCTCTTTCTCTCTGTAGCTCTCTTTCTCTTTCTATCTACTGTCTCTCTCTCTCTCTCTCTCTCTCTCTCTCTCTTTTTCTGTCTGTGCCTCTTTCTCTCTCTCTCTTCTACTGAAATATCACCTGCTGTGATTAATCCTAACTTAATTAAATCCATCAGTGAGACAATGGCCAGGCAATGAGGTATGTAATCACTGAAATAGTAAATGAAATGGCGTAAGGGGCCTTCTGTTTCTCTTATTGACAGAGACGGAGGGGAACTGGGGTGGGGGGTCCCCAATGCTCAGCTGGGGGGTTCCGCCTGACCACGCTGGTCCGGCCCCGCCCCGCTTTGAACCCGCCCCGCCCCGTAGCCCGGAACTTTCCAATCTGTACACTCGGAGCAAGACAGGTTTAAATTAATGGAAGAGTCTCCCTGCCCCTCCCCTGTGCACCCCGAGGTTTCTTATGGATGACTTCTATTTAAAAGCGCTTATTATAAGTGTGTGGTGACTCGTGTCTGTGCCACTCAGCTAACTGGAATGGCGCCCTACACGTGTACGCCAGAACCCCCCTGCACACACCCCCCCCCCCCCATAACACCCCCACAACCCCAACTAAACCCCACCCACAACAGTCCCAAAACCACAGCACAACCCCCCCAGAACCCCGTACAAGACCCCTACTGTCACCCCAGAACCCCCCCCCTCCCCCCTAACCCACACACAATTGCCTCAAAACCTCCCATAACCCTCACACAACTGCCCCTGAATCCCCCTACAGCCCCTCACTGTTTTATATATTTATCATTTTAAATAAAAAAAAACATAAGTTATTGTCTCTAAGTGCTCAATCAGCATTGGCTCTTTCCTGTAGTACTGTGAGTGGCAAGATGTAAAATAGTCACTGACTCTCCTGTAGGGCAGTGTGGACTGTAGGATGTAAAATAGTCACTGACTCTCTTATAGTTCTGCTTGGGCGGTAGGATGTAAAATAGTAATTTACTCTTCTGTAGGGCAGTGTGGACTGTAGGATGTAAAATAGTCACTGACTCTCCTGTAGGGCAGTGTGGACTGTAGGATGTAAAATAGTCACTGACTCTCCTGTAGGGCAGTGTGGACTGTAGGATGTAAAATAGTCACTGACTCTCTTATAGTTCTGCTTGGGCTGTAAGATGTAAAATAGTCATTTACTCTTCTGTAGGGTTGTGTAGACAGTGGCATGTAAAATAGTCACTGACTCTCCTGTAGTACTGTGTGGACTGCAGAATGTTAAATAGTCAGTGATTCTCCTGTATTATTGTGTGGACTGTAGGGTGTTAAATAGTCGCTGACTCTCCTGTAGAAAAACACGTACTTGCACCAATTTTAGTTAAAAAATAAACCCAGTGTAATTTGAGCATTTTAAGAGCAAAATGTCACATTGATTTCTAAGTTCTGCTGATGTCAGGGCTGGAGTCCGTCCCGACCCAAACCCGCAATGGTAACAGATGTTTCAGAGAGAGAATCCCTTATCGATTGATGTCCAGTTGCTGCATTCAAATGCATGCATTTGTGCATGTGAAAGAGCCTGCGTGTGTATTTCCCATTACACTGAATGCATATGCACACATACACACACACACTCACACGCAAACAAACACACACACATACACACATTGTCATAATGGACAAACATCAGTCACAGCTGGGATGTTAATGCCAGCAAACAGGATTACCCTCAGAAAGGATTTCTCAGCTAAGTATTTTCTGGTAATTAGATTTCTCCATCTCGGGAATGAATTGCCTTTTAGCAGCGAAAGCTGTCACTGAGGGAGCTGTTAGCTCCTTATAACTGAATTAAATGCATAATTAGTGATACAATTACATTAACTTTTGTGTCTTTTGTGTCTATGTGTGTGTGTGTGTGTGTGTGTGTGTGTGTGTGCATGAGTGCAGGCGGAGAAAGGGGGAATTTGGATTGGAGGCAGAAAGGTAGGGAGATGAGGGACGTGTGGAGTTTTAACAGAGAGATCAGGGGCCAGCAGAGGCATAGCTGCAGAATAATACCTTGACCAATATACCAGATATTAGTAAACCACTTTATTACAAAATATGAGCCGCTTGCCCTGAGTTTAAACTGCATGAAAGGAAAGGAAATTAAAAGAAATATGCCATATGTGCTGGGGAAAAACTGAATGTTCAGCACTGGTATACGAACACTTCTGTCACAAACTGAGGAACAAACACAGACACCAAAAGGGTTTATCACAATTCTTTTATGTTTCATCACCGTCATCCTCATTTCTAAAAAAAAAAAAATCTATTAATTTTAGCAATCTATAGCAATATCTCTCCCTTTACACTCTTTGTTTTTGTTTCTTATTTAATAAGTGCTAGTTGGATCAATTTCAGCATGCTTAGCTGGACTTTAAAGCTCCCATTTAAACCCCCTAGACTACAGAACTGCATAAAAACTGGAACAGCTATCCAAATCTGTGAGAACAGGATTGGCTGTTCCAGTTGTAATGCAGTTCTGTGGTCTAGGTGTTTCAACATGAGGTTTAAACTCCAGCTAAGCACGCTGCAATTGAACAATAGATGTGATTCCTAACAGTACATTTGTAAAGATATTTGTGAAGGTTTAATACATTTAATTGTGAGTCCAATTTAAATATTAATATTGATTTAATGTATTGCTTATACTTATGATTCATAGTGTGCTGAACACTTGGGTCTAGAATGGAGAATGATACTGGGTACATGATGGAGAAAGAAAAAAGAGAAAATACATATGTTTCTGCTGATTAATCAGGAAATATGTCATTATCATACTTAATAATTATAATATACAACATACTGTATAATAATATTTATAATAATTATTGATTAATCAGGATGTTCAGACCCTAAATATCTCTGGAGGCTGCTAGTATTTGGCGTTCACTGAACATTTTCTGCTGTTGTCATCTATCATAGTGCGAAAGCTCTTGGGTGTGTATATGTGTGTATGTGAGTGCACACGCACATATGTGCACATGCGTATGCACATGCGTATGCGTACTATTCAGCAGTAAAACTAAATACTAGCGGCCCCAGAAACTTTAAGGTTCTAGAAATCAGTATCTCCCAAATTGTTCCAATTCATCTTGAAAAATCATGAAAAACCTGGTTGAATTTCCTCCATTACAAACTCAGCTGGTGGGGGTGGGCGGTTGGGGTTGGTGGGTGCAGGCCTGAGAGAGAAGCAGCCCAGCGTGAGGGCGGGGCAGGGCAGAGTGGGGCGGGGCAGTGGTAGGGAGCGTGGGTCATGCAGAGGCCCCAGCTGGTGCGGAGGTCTGAGGGAGAGAGAGAGAGCCTCTTCTTCCCATTCATCACCCGGCGGAGGCTGACAGTGACGGATTGAGGAGGCCGGAGCGCTGGCACTACAGCGGCTCAAGACTCATACCGGCCCTGGAGAGGACTGACAGCCGGAGCATCATGTCAAGTGGCGGAGAGACTGCGGCCATTAATAATCCGCGTCACGTGACCACCGATCCCCCCCCCCCGCCTTTCGCACGTCGTGCGGGACGAGAGGGAGAGGAGAGGAGAAGAGGTGACAGTCATGGAGGGATGATCTTTAATCAAATGTCTGGATATACGGAATGATGAATACACATTTCACAGTCCGGGGGGAGGGGCGCATTTTTTTTAAGACCCCTTTGGGATTTGGGAGATGTCATACCCCCACCCTCCTTCCAAAAAGCCAACACCCACTTTAGTTTTCCCCTTTCCTGAAATGTGCCAATAAATGTTATATGTGGGGTTTGGGAGATGTGACACCCCTCACCTCAATCGCCTCCCACCTTTCCAAAAAGCCAACACCCACTTCAGTTTACCCCATTCTTCAAATGTGCCAACAAATGTGACGTGTTCTTCTGTTCAATTCCTGGGCTTGTAATGCTGGCATTTGGAAAGCACCCATTGATGACAAACTAAGTCATAATAAAAGTTCCCAGGATGAATCACTGCCAGTGACCTCAGAGCTACAGTGGTTTATATATCCCTAATACACCAGTAAAGAGTGACTTCACTTCCTTAGTGACTGCCTGACAACCATACTTCTGCTGGCATTCTATTGCTTCTCATTCGCTGCACCACTCATTTCCCTGGTACCAATGTTGCGGTTCAAAAATGGAAATTCAAAACCTTGTATTGGAGGTAAAGATTTGACAATTCTTTTCAATTTTAGCTAACGTCGAGTATACTTCTTTGGTTTATGTTGTGTTTCACATTTCATAAAAAATTGTCAATTTACAGTTTTGTCATTTGGCAGATGCTTTTAGCCAAAATTACTTACAGCAATCAAACACCACAAGAGCTAGATATAGGTACAGTTACAGTCATATACGTAAGTGCCGCGATTAAGGCACTTTCCTCAAGACCTAGGGGAGGGAATGTTTTTTTAAATTTTTTAAAACAATTATATTAGAAATGTTGATGTATATTCTGAAATGGTGTTTTTTTTACAGAAAACAGCCAGTGAACCTGCCTTCCTAATTGACTCTGGGAAGGTAATTCCGCCATTGCGGGATAGCGGCAGCGAAAACTCGAAGACTTGGTGGCAGTTTGTATTTGTGTGCTCAGGTGAATTCATCTTTCCAGTAAAACCAGGAGAGGCTGTATGGCACCCAGTGGCAGGGCCTTGACTTTGATCAAAAGGCTTCTCAATATCAAGAGCATCCCAGTGTTATCCCAGAAGATGCATTTCAGTACCTTTTGCAGACCGTCATGAATCCACTGAAGGCACTACTGTACTGTACTGCACCGTGTCCTACCGTGAAACCAAGATCATGGGTTCTGGATGCATTTCCATTGCCAGCAGAAGCGTACCATGTAGTTCTCAGAACAAAATTTTGCTAATCCTCCAGAGATGTACCAAAGAAAAGGAGCAGGAACTATGGAGTGGAGCTAGCAGTCCTGTACATCGCTGATTGGTCAAACGCAAATTGCCTGCGAATCATCACACACCAAGCAAACAAAATGCAATTTTTAAATACCCAGAAGCTACTTGCTAAAAACATATCTACTGACAGACAGAAGCTGCAACAAACAACTATTATTCACATAACAGTAAAAAAAAACAATGCAGAACAAGATGATGGTTTCAACCTCCTCCATGCTTGTAATGCTTGCAGTGTTGTTTAGTTTACGGTGTCATGTGCAGAAATGAGGTCAGCCGCGCAACCATCACTTTTTCGGTCACTTCCTCCCAAATTCGCGTCGTTGCGGTTGTCAAAGTTCGGTTGAAACAGAAACACGAACGCATTCCAGGAACTACCGAGGTGCCTGATAGTTACGGGTACAAATGGTTACTCAACTGTTTTGTGCAATAGAAAAGGGGCACTGGACTGTCTCTAGTCTGGTGTAATGGTTAGATAACTGGGCTTGTAACTCAGAGGTTGTATGTTTGATTCCCATGGAACCTTGTTATTGTAACTTTGAGAGAAAAGTACGGAACCTGATCAGTAAATATCCAAGGAATTGCCATGTCTATAGAAGTCACTGTGCCGTAAAAGACAGAAAAACCCAGATGAATAAAAAAGGCCTCATTGGCAGCAGTTACAATCCTGGATATTTCAAAGAGAAGTAGTGTTGAGTGATGCAATGCACTCCAGAACTTAATATAAGTATTTAATACAAATGTAATAGGAATACATCTGGACAGCATAAAAGCAAGTGTTTAATGGTGCGAATGCTAGGTAGTGAGGCATCTCTCCAAAGCCTCTCAAGATTGGGCCAGTGATCTAATAGATTACTCTTAAGCCTATCAACTTTTGTCTTTCAGAGAAAAGAAACTCAGAACCTCAAAAGCGTGCAAAGCACATTCATCGGCATCGTCAACTTTTAATTGCCTTTCACCTCCCCTTGTCTGGTGTGCTGATGTATGCAAAGAGTGACGTTGGCGTGTAACCCTCGGTAGTTTAGCGCGCGCGTAAACCATTTATTTTCATGCAGTGTTTAGAAACCACGATGATCCTTTAATCCAATTCAACACCGCAATCAAAGCCCCACGAATCCAGCTTATTATAACCACGACTGCAAGGGTGCCAGCCATTCTGCATGTCATTAAAAGGAGTTTGCCATAATGAAGTTGGGTTTTAATCGGATTTTATAAAAAGCTTCCAGCCAAACGCTTCTGCACATTCTCCAGCTAATTTGGTTAAAGGAAATAATGCATACTGACTGCAATCACCAACGGCGTATGTGGGGAGGGGGGTGGGGTTTGTGACCCCTAAGGAAGGTTTGTCCTCAGACACCTTCAGCGCTGCAATCCTCTTCGCCTAATAAGGAGAAATATCATTATCCCCATCGGCTATTATTTTGGAAGAACTGCATCCAGCAGAGTGTTTAACTGTGATGTCCTCCACCTTACCAGGCTTGCAAATGTGGATCTGGCAGACATCGCAGTAGCAAATGAGTTCAGCCAATCCTGGTGTTCTAAGTTGATAACATCAGTTAAGGTTAATGCTGAATTTTCTGAAAAACTTGGAGGAATTAATACACCTTCTTTTTTTTACTGCTTAGAATAATAATAATCATAGTAATGCCTGGCATTTATATAGCGCCTTTCTCGATACTCAAAGCGCTTCACAATGATGAGGGGGAAACTCGCCTCAACCACCACCAATGTGTAGCACCCACCTGGGTGATGCAACGGCAGCCATTTTGCGCCAGAATGCTCACCACACATCAGCTGAGGTGGAGAGGGAATGAATAATTTTTTAGCAAATTAAACTGGGGGATGATTAGGTGACAGATTGAAAGAGCCTGGGTTGGGAATTTAGCCAGGACACCGGGGACACAAACTACTCTTTGTAACAAGTGTCACGAGAACTTTAATGACCACAGTGAGTCAGGACCTCGGTTTAACGTAAGAATGAGATGGCCAGAGAGATGGGGTAGCCCTGGGTTTCATGTTTGAGCAAAAATCCACCTCACATTAATGTTTTTATTTTTACAGTAAGATATTTTCTCAAGTTCTCCAGAATGGCAGTTTCACATTGTCTTATTTTTTCTTCACAGATTTTCTCTGATTTAAGCAGTCCACATTCTGGCAGATGTGGACTTCTAGACCAAATTCAGATTATAGAAGAGTAGCTATTGGTGATGTAATTAAGCTCAGGAAGAGAAATTTCTAACTTAAATCAATTTTGGAATCTTGATGCCTGTGATCCAGCCTTCTTTAATTTGAGAGAGGGAAGTAGAAAAATTTACATCTGAATGCTGACGTGCTTTGCTGACGTGATTTTTTTTGCATCAAATAAGATCCAGGCATTTATAACAAGCAGAACAGATGAGTTACTGCCTAAATTGTGCATTATTATCCATTATTATTATTACTATTCATTACATCTGCCATAACATGACAATTGTGTATATATGTGTAAAGTCTTAACCAAAGTACACCAGTAATCTTTGGTTTATGTCAACGCAATGTGTCCTAGAATACTGGCGTACTTTGGTTGATACTTTGGGATATTGCACGGATATACATAGTTGGCATACTTCAGTAGAAAGTAGTTTTCAAAAAAGCCATGCACAACAAGGTGGATGTTTGTGATTAACCATGTCATTATATTTGGAAAGAGTTTTAGTTTTTCAAATGTACATTTTTGGTGCTTTTGGTGTCTCAGCTAAACTAACTGGATGGATAGACTGCACTCCGGGTATATAGAATTATTGTCTTTATTATGTAATTTTTTTGGGGGTGAACTGCCCCTTTAACAAGAAGCACTGGACCATTAGCAGCAAAACAGTCCCAAAGCAGCATATTTGAGGGTAGGTATGAGGTGCTTTTCCTTGTATTAATTGCCATTTGATGCCAAACTTTCCAATGGTGTACATGGCCAAAAGGTTTTGGTCTCAGAGCACCCAGTTCCAGTCATGGCTCCAATGATAGAAGATTTGGCTAATTTTACATGGGCGCAACCCACATACTCAGCTGTGCTGCTCATCCCACAAATGCATGTTCCTTACAAATGGGGCACCATTTAAAAGGGAAATAAACAGGCTTTCCAATGGTATAAAATTTATTGCCAAGAAGCAACAGAGAAATAATCTACCAAACACACATTTCCGAACTTTTTGTTCGATGTTTATATTTAAACGTCTCGTATCTTCAACCCGATTCCCTCTTATGTACATCACACTGTAGAGTGGTCAATATACTTTTATATACGGTGGAATGTAGAAACTTCATATTTTGTCCGATGATAGCCCAGCTAGCACTGATGAAGACAATATGCAGTTTTCCATGATACCACACTTTCTGACGTGGCACAGTCTGATATTTGTGATGTAGACCCCAGGGTCGACACCACTAGGGGGCCTGAGCAAAGGGGTTAACCATTTTTGTATTTTCTTTTGTGCCCATTAGCTGATTTACGTAGGGTATAAATCTTAAATTTATTGCAGATTTACCTTTTATTTTAAAAATAATAATTTTTAATCTGTGTTTTTGGAGGAAAAAAAAGTATTCCTCAAAAAGTTCTTAAAAAATAATTGTATTAGAAAAAAACAATTGTGTTTAAAAGGCTGTCAATTAATAGTATCTTTTAATTTCTTCAATTTAATTTTACAAAACTGATTCAAAATAATATTTCAAGGCCAAACTCTAAGAGGTAATAATCAAATTATTTTCCATATTCCATGTGCTGCTGTCATGTCAGGTAGATCATATCAACTGTGCTGTAACATATAATGCAATGTTATAGGACTATAGTGTCATAAGCATTGTATAATGACAAGGTATTTAAAAAAAATGTATCGCTGCATAAACTGTAGCTATAATTGCGAGCTATGCAATTTGTAATAAGCTGTAATACTCTGTCATATCTCTTATGACAACTTTATGTAGGCTTTACGGCACATGGCACTAAGAATATAATAGATTTTAGTGGCGGATAATCAAACGTGAAGGTAGGGGGATCAGAACAAGTCACTCACGCAGTGAGGACCAATAAAGGGAGTAACACAATAATAAATGCAAAAAAAGAAAAGACAGGAAACTACTTCCTTGT
Source organism: Ilyophis sp. 1 JC-2022 (assembly GCA_022702515.1). Classification (NCBI taxonomy): domain Eukaryota; kingdom Metazoa; phylum Chordata; class Actinopteri; order Anguilliformes; family Synaphobranchidae; genus Ilyophis; species Ilyophis sp. 1 JC-2022. The sequence goes on along the minus strand of CM040394.1, from coordinate 30,345,738 downwards.
GGCTAAACAGCCAAACGAAAATCAACCCACTAAAATAGGGCAGATTCGAATAACGAGTGAAACACTGACTAAATCTCCCGAGCTCAATGCTGGAGCCAAAACGGGAAACTTAGCAAAGAATAAAACACCTTCGGCATATAAGTTTGGGTGTCCGAAAAAATGTAAAACCAAAACGAAACCAACAAAAAAAGCTAATAGCAAGTCCCCCGTGAACATAAACAGCATTTAATATCGCAAGGTCGCTAGTATCTGGCTATACCTGGCTCAATGCAATGTCGAATGACAAAGAAACACCAGGAAAGCGGAAGTGAGGAAGTTAAATACCCCGCAGGTAGAAGCACAGGTGAAAATGATAATGAAGGAAAGCAAACCCCAGAACGGAACGTGGAAAAAATCCGATAGATTCTCAATCGCGAAACCAGGACGAGAACCGCAACAGAAAAAAAAATAAAAACCCACGAACCATGTCAAAGAATATTGTAAAAGTAACTCATATTCAGCTTAATGGCATTCAACTTTCATCTGTTGTCAAAGCTTTGTATCAGGAAGTATCTGGATAATAATGCAAAATTAATGATGTTCTTTCCATGGTTTTCATTGTGAATTTAAAATGCTCATCCTGAAAAATACCTTTCGAGTGACCAAACATTAATGTTCTACAAAACTGTGAAGGAAATCCTGTTCAAAGCCAAAATTAAACTTTGTTCAGGGAACATAGAGAGGTATAAGAGGGTCAAAGAAAAGCTTTTTTTTCAGGAGGTATTGCTGGATTTTTGTGTGTTTTTCTCTTGGAGGGAGACATTTATACAGATGAATTACAGTGTGTGCAAACTCTCCAAAGCCCTGTAGCTTGGCCAAGTGATGCTCTCACTGCCATAAGAATACACTCAACCTGCAGAATACACCCCCATTCTGGTGGACACCTGCCAAAACAGGCTGAACAAATTACTGGGTTGGTTTGGGAGGAGAGGTGGGGGTTAGGTGGGTGGAGTTTTCCTTAACTAAGGAACACTGGCTCCTTTTCTGTGGAAGCCCCATCTGTTGAGTGGCCATTGTGTGTAAAGTGTTACAGCTGTAATGGAGTAGCATTGCTCCCTCCTCACGAGGGCTCTTTACCATATTCATTCCCTCGATCCTTTTATTCACACCCTCCATCCTTTTATTCCTCTACTGTGTCCATCCCCTGATTTATTCATTGGCTTTACCCCTCTTCCAAAACAGACATGCTTTCCCCTTCTCTGGCTACACCCCAAAAACCACTCCCACCTAACCCTTCCTAAAACTCTTTCAACACCACCATCACTACCACCTCTCGCTCTGAGCCTCTCTGTTTCTCTCTCTCTCTCCACCCCTTTCTCTCACCCTCTGTAGGGCGCTATTTTAACTTGATTTTAAATTAAATTATACTACAAATGATTACAATGTTTAAGTAAAGCGGACATAAAATATCTATGAGAAACTCTCACACACTCTCTTTCTCTATTTTCTCTCTCTCTCTCCCTTTCTCGCTCTATATCTCTTTTTCTCTCTCTTTCTCCCACTCCCTCTCTGTACACCAGTAGGGACGCTCCTAATCCCCAGCTTCATCAGGTTAATATATTTTCAGTGGGGCCCTGGGCCCGTGGGTGGACCCAGACATCTGTTTCTGTGGTGACTGTGGCTTTCTCTGATCACATGCTCACATCCTGCTCGGGGATTGTTCTCCCGTTTGCTTGCCCTTTGTGGCCAATTTCATGCCGTGTACCGCTCCATGTCTCTTGCTTCATGAAGCTGTCAGCCGCATAAAAGTGCCCTGACCGGGGGTCGCGCTACCAGCGCTGGGAAATGGGACATCAGTGTGGGGCCTGTGCGCCAGCCCACCCACAGTCCTTTGCTCTGCGGGGCTTTAATTCCAGTCCAATTTTTTTTATTATGTGCTCCCCCCCTGAGGAGAGGACACTTTTACAAGGCTCCGTAAAGCCCTTTTTAATAATGGGGCAGAAGAATGGCTGCCGCCAATGGCGTTTGACTGGTCACGGCTGACTCTAATAAAGTGCGCCATTCAGCCTCCTCTCTCTTTCAGTGCGCCACTATGGGGGGAATTTAAGGTAGGCTGCTTATGTATGGAGGGCCAGAGGAAAGCTGGCGCAATAGATTTAATTGATCTCACGATTCGGGGGGGGGGGTTGTGGGACGCATATCTTAAGGTGTCCTTTCTCGTTTTTCTTGACTTCCTGCCTTTTTTCTTGGCTTTTGTCCCACCGCCACTGGTACGCGCTTGCACCGCGCTCCCATGTCGCGTCACGCACCTCCGCTTCAGAGGTCGAGTTTGGTGTGCTCAGAAGCAATGCTCCTGTGATTACAATGAGATGCACTGTGATGGAGGGGTCATCTTTCCAGCATTAACACTCTCTTACTTTCATTACCTCTTCATCTCTTTTCATTTTGTTTGAGCCATTTCAAATTAGCAAAAGAAAAGACGTTCTTCCAACAATCTGTGAACTGGTTCAAAAAGATAGACCAGGTTAATTAAAGTTAAGTAAAGATGTGCTCTGGTAGAGCACGTTTTACTCTGACAGAGTATATTTGATCTATTTTGGACTCTGTTAGAGTTGAATTAAGACTGAGGATTTTACTGTGCAAGGCTTTATGTATAGCTTACATCATTAAACCTATTGAGAATGAAGAACTTTGTCAGCACTGGAATCTGTCTTAAATAACTATTAAAGTCAGCAGCAAGTTGTCTACACAAAAGCTTAGCATTTTCCCCATTTTGTTTGGCTTGAAATTCAAAATTTATTTAAAGTTGCTACAGTAGAATTTATAGCCAATACTCTATCATTGAGTATTCAAAATACTCAGGTTTTATTGGTTTCTATTCATGATACTAAGATTGTATTGGTTTTCTTCTGCACATAAGAGGCTCTTGCAGTCGTGTTAAAACTGATCATATGAAAATAAAAGCCTCTGATTGGCTCTATCTATAGACAGATTCTGTCCAGCCGCTCAAAAATCCCATTTCAGTTTTATTGCAATTTTCGGTTCACATTGCCTGAGTATTTAACAAGTAAATTACAAAACCTTCACTCAGCCGGGCACAACTAATTGATATTTTGTTGAGGCCCTGACACCTAAACCCCAGGCTATAAAGCAACAACATGACACAGCAATTGCCTTTAAAGAGGACCGTGACCAAGTTAAAATTGTGAGGTACCCAACAGACTTATTCTAACGTTGAACCACGTAAAACAGACGTGGGGGTGAGGGCAGGCCTCGGCACAGCCCTGGGGACGAGGGGGTATATGTGTTAACCAATTTCACGGACATCTGTCGCGCACAGTTAAACTTTGAATCGCCATATTTTAAACAGAGGGGAGCCTTGGTGGCTGACCTCCCTCTGTTATAAAGGGGAGAGAGATGAGTAGGGGAAGAGAGGAGGAGTCACACAGCCCCCTAATGCTGTGTATCAACCCCTCCCAAGTTCATTTAGTGCAGAGAAACGGGCCTGGGACTGTTCTTCCCGGCTAATTATGTGGAAACGGCAAAGACAATAATGCATCTGGTGGGTCTTTCTTACCCCCGTTTCAATTTCTCTCAATATTGTGACAGGTTGTTGCTTTGTGTCTGAGTGCCCAAGCTCAGCGTGAGGCTGTCTGAAAGACCGGGTCAGGAGAGAGCAAATAGATGAATTTATAACTTTTTCTTTTCACGTTTAACCAGAGCATTGTTTCACTGGGGGGGGCTGTCCGCCCCCTGCAACTGTTCCACCACAGAGACCACCACTCATTCTGAACCCCCTTCCCCCAAACCACCCATGCCACCCAAACAGAATCTTGCTGTGTCTTTTTGGAGGACCAGCACACTGTTGTTGGACAGCCCACCCTTACTCCACCCCCCCCCCCCCCCCAAAACCCCTGACACACAAGCAATAAAAGAGAGGGGAAAAAGCTCCAGAAAAACTAAACTGAGAAGAGAAGAGAAAGCGGGAAGGAGGGGTGGGTCAAAAGGCCTCTTTGATTGACAGGCAGCCCTCCTGGAGACCCACACTTAATCCGCTTCAGCCCCAAAAAAACTTAACCGGAAAAATTAACCCCAAAGTGTACGTGTTTATCACAGACAGGAAACGATGTCATATCTTTAAAGGTCTCTATTCCCAGGACACGGAGAGGTCAGAGTGCGGGGAACCGCATCCAATATGACATCAATACTTATAATCATCGGTACGCTGTGACAACTGCGATACGGACATGGAGCAGCTGCACTGGCCACACTTTAGACCGGAGTAAACAGCGCTGACAGAGCGCCGAGGTGCCAGCCGAAAGATGACATCAGATTTTTCCTTTTTTTTTTTTTTTTTTTTCTTGACCGCTCAAGGGAGTTGCAGTCGTGACATAAATATCTCGGCTCGCAGATGGTTAAAATACTGCTTGTATGTCTGGAACGCGTCACGATACATACATTTTATTAATATTCAGAGGCACAACTGCAATCTGTAAACATGAGGTGAGAGGATTTCTGCTCAGTTGACCTCTGTGACCTCGCACTGACCCAGGCTAACCTCCGCACGTCCTGCTGTTGCGCCTGATTGGGCCGTCATCTTTACCCATCTGGGGGCAGGTATGATAGGCCCGCATAAGAAAGTGACAGTGGAGGGGATCTCACACAATAAAAGTGTCTTTCTCTCTGTTTTTCTCCACTTCTGAGACCCCCCCTCCCCCCCCGCTTATATGTACAGGCCTATCATACCAAACTCAGTGTTGATCTTCAGGAGCCCTCCAACCCCCCCACCCCCACCCCCCATAATTAAATGTGCACTTCATTAATGTAAATTGGGGGGCTTTAATGCCCTTGTTGAAATTCTGAAGAAAGTGCAGCGGGTTTGCGAAATGCTTGGGCATCATTGCAAATTAGATTAGGGACCCAGAAAGGCAGTAAAATTAGAATGATAATGGTTGATATGACTTCCTGACAGGCATGTCTATCCAGGGATCAATGGGGACGGAGAATGCTTTTGCGAGGCCCGCTCTCAAAGACTGGGACAAACGTCAGCCTACAGATGTGCCTTTTGGAAGCACTTTAAATTAGTTTAATTTGGTAAATGGTGAGGATTTAGAAGCTCTTAGCCTGGCAGTAACAAGACAAGAATACATTGAAATGCCCCCCCACCCCTCCAAGCACCCTTTCCTCGATTAGCATAAACTAGGATTGGAATGATTTGCATTCCAAACAAGTCAACCCCCCCCCCCCCCCCCCCAGCCCCCTCATCATTTTCTTTCTTTTTTATTTTGGATCCCCCCTTCAGTCTTTGGAATGAACACTTTTCTTTTTTTACCCCAAGCACTTTTTCATTCGTCTAAACTCCTTTTACGAGAGAGGAACGGGGCTGATTTCATTCTGACTAATCTAATCAAAGACACCAATTATGAGGTAATTTTGATTAAACCCCCGATGACTGAAATATGGCCTGGTGATGTCCTTTGTGACTCAGTAAGCAGTATAAGCCTTATAGTTTACACTGGAGAACGTGGAACCGTGAAGGCTCAAATAGGCCGACTGGCCCCTGTTCACCCCACTGCTAATGGCTGGAAGTGGAGCAGATTGGTTGCCAGAGATGTGGCTTTTAAGCACCGGCTGGTGGCTTTGATTCAGGTCCCATTCTTCCTGTAATCTGACATCACCGGCTTAATAAGTTTAGACTGTGTGTAAGCAGCCTTCCTCAAGCCGCGTTTGAAGAGGAAAGGGGCCGCTGTGGTGTGTGTGTTTCTGGCAGGAGGGGGGGTTTGGTCAGTGGAAGTGCTTTTTAAACGGTTTGCTCTCTCGACTTAAGCAAGCGGAAATTCAGACGTGTGAGAGAGAGAGAGAAAGACTGAGCTCTTAGGCAGGCTTTTCTGAGCAACTTTCATCCATGAGAGCAGAGCTGTAAGACAGGGGGTGGGGGTGGGGGAGAAGGGGCATCCTACACAAAAAGATGTGGAATTATGGGATTTATTGTAATAGTTGAGAGCCTTAATACTTCATTAAAGGAAAGAAATGGGAAGGGTGCCTGAGAGGAAAAGTCCCACAATCCCATCTGATCTGTCTGGACCAAACCCTCACTGCCCCAACACATATTTAACCAGGCCCAGTGAAGGCTATAAATTATTCTGTCCATTAAAAGTCACTGCAGAGGCAAACAGAATTCATTCACTAATGCCCCTTACAGACCGAAGGTGCCAAATATGCCATATGGACCAAAAGGCCATGCTTCAAACATTTTTCTAACAGGATGCTTTTCAGTCCTGGCAATCCCAATACAAACAGTGTGCTGTTTAAAAGCCAAATATCCTGTGTGGTTGAACAGGATCTGTAGCACACGAGTTATACTGCTTTAAAAAAGCCTTTTGTCACAAGTATAGTATTTACTCTGACGTGCTATTGAGTGCTAACAAATCTGTCTGAATATGAAATGTGTTCTATAGATCAGTTGCTGTACCCTACTACCATTTTGCGTAAGTAAGAAATATAAGTGTTCTTCAAATAAACATTTATATTTAAAAGTAGTTCATTGTATATTTACCACTGTTGCCAGCAACATTTCGTTCAATGGAAAAGTATTTTTTTTTTACAGATTTGCAGTTTTTCTTCATACTATATGAGGTTTAGGAACATTTTCCCTCAAAGTACATACTAATACTTACAAATGCCAAGCAGTAGTTTTACATGTGTTCATCTGAAAGGATTGAACGTAGTTTTGAATACAGTTTTTCTATAAACTAAGTAAATGTAATAATTTCTTGATTTAGGACAACATGGTTTGGATGTGGGTGTGTGTGAACTCTCCAAACTGGGAAGTAAACAGATTGTTGCTTTTAATTGTCACTCAAATTTAAGGATGGATGTTAATTTATCCCAGCCAAGATTGCTTTGGCAAAGCCTAATCTATATGATTGCCTCCTGCCAGTTCTCTTTATTTAAAGATATGTAGTGGTTAGGTGATTAGTATTGGAAATGGAATATGTTAGTTAACATCATACCTGGTAAAAATAACAGTTTTTTTGTTAGTAAATCTGAGTATATTACAAAATGTGATGATGATCTGGTTATAATCATTGAAATTAATAAAGTTTAGAGTCTGAGAAGATGTCCTGACGAAAGATGCGCTGTGACCCACCCCTAATTAAAATGTACCCTGACATACAGTATATTTAATAAAATTCAATGTTTTTAACATTCAAGTAATGTCAAAACTGTAACTGCACTGTAACTTTTAAGATGCAGTCTTTAATTTGCATGTTAATGGAAACTGTATATACAGGTGCAGCTCAAAAAATTTGAATATCGTGAAAAAGTTCTATATTTTTTGTCACTCATTTCAGAAAGTGAAACATATATTATATAGATTCATTACACATAGAGTGAAATATTTTAAGCCTTTATTTCTTGTAATTTTGATGATTATGGCTTACAGCTAATGAAACCCAAAATTCAGTGTCTCAGAAAATTTGAATATTTTGCTTTAACATATTTTTAAAGTATCATATTTAATATTTGGTCGCATATCCTTTGCATGCTGTTACTTCCTGAAGTCTGTGACCAATCAACATCAAAAGACTCTCGATATCTTATTTTCAGGTACTGTTACAAGCGATACTATAACCTCTCTGCATTTGAACTGATCTCTATGGGAATTGGGGGGTGAGACTAGATTCAGCTGTAAATTACGCTGGTACAGTATGGAACACGTGGCTGGCTAAATGGCTGTAAGTCATCAAGGGTCTGAGCTATCGAACGAGCCCCAAACCATCACTCTGTTGCCAGATATGGAGTAGATGTGGATGGATCACTGCAAGGGTTATTTCTCCTGACTCATTTTCCTATAGAACTCTATGGGGAAAAAAGTCAGGAGAAACAACCCTTAAAGGGATCCATCCACATATAATAAGTGGGGCCTTTACATCCAAATATGCACTGTTTCATCATTCAGAAACAACGCAAGAAAAAGCCATTTCACTGGATGTACTGGGTTAGGGTTAGGGTTAGGGTTAGGGTTAGAAAAAGCCATTTCACTGGATGTACTGGGTTAGGGTTAGGGTTAGGGTTAGGGTTTAAAAAAGCCATTTCACTGGATGTACTGGGTTAGGGTTAGGGTTAGGGTTAGGGTTAGAAAAAGCCAGTTGTACCAAATGTGACTGTAAAAGACCTGGCTCAGGGCCGGTTCTAGGCATCGGCAAAATAGGCAGTCGCCTAAGATGGCATCTGCACAAAATGGGAGCATGGAACACGTTCCTTTCATGATAGTTGGTGAAATCTCCCCCGGTCTGTGATCTCGCCTAGGGCAGCACAAAGGCTAGAGCTGGGCCTACCTGGGCCTACCGTCACCGTTTAACCTGGTTTCTGTTTTGAGTGGCTTTTTTTCACTTGTGGATTATTGCTAAAATCAGGCACTGATTGAGCAGAGAAATTGATAATGTCCAGGCAAAATTTCTGCAATGCCCTGTTATCTGGCTGCTGTAATACTTCACTAAAAACCTCCTCCAGCTTGTTCAAAATTCAGCTGCTCGTGTTTTGACTAGAACAATGAAGTATAAAAATATTATCCCATTGTTAGCATCGCTGCGCTGGCTACCAATTAAGTATAGGGATGACTTCAAGGTTCTGGTTCTAACTTTTAACTCATTAACGGTTCTAACTCACATGGACTAGCACCCATATACAGTGTCCTCCACTTTTATTGGCAGGACATTATCAATTTCTCTGCTCAATCAGTGCCTGATTTTAGCAATAATCCACAAGTGAAAAAAAGCCACTCAAAACAGAAACCAGGTTAAACGGTGACGGTAGGCCCAGGTAGGCCCAGCTCTAGCCTTTGTGCTGCCCTAGGCGAGATCACAGACCGGGGGAGATTTCACCAACTATCATGAAAGGAACGTGTTCCATGCTCCCATTTTGTGCAGATGCCATCTTAGGCGACTGCCTATTTTGCCGATGCCTAGAACCGGCCCTGAGCCAGGTCTTTTACAGTCACATTTGGTACAACTGGCTTTTTCTAACCCTAACCCTAACCCTAACCCTAACCCAGTACATCCAGTGAAATGGCTTTTTCTAACCCTAACCCTAACCCTAACCCTAACCCAGTACATCCAGTGAAATGGCTTTTTCTTGCGTTGTCTCTGAATGATGAAACAGTGCATATTTGGATGTAAAGGCCCCACTTATTAATGTATAACTTTAAATATGATCTTTTGCATTGCTCCTAAGAGACATTAAGCAAATATGGGGAAAGCTTAATCTGTCTTGATTAATATTTCTGCCCGGGGAATGAGTTTGGGGCATTAAAGTGCTTGCTGTTTCATGCCCACGTTCATAGAAAATTACAAGAAGGACTTATTTAAATCTTTGCAAATCATAGCTCTGAAATTCTGGTCTCCCACCATCGCTGCCAACCACATGCTTTGATGAGGATAAAACTGAAATTGATATTTGCCTTTATAAGCAATAATCTTATCTGGAATTAAATATTAAAGCAAAGATATTATTCAGATGCTTTAGAGCTCATGTGCAAAGTGGTGCAGACATAACATTTATGAGTGTCGCATACATGTAATGTAAGTGCTATTGCACACAAAAGTATTGTATAGTATTTCCTTATTGAATGTTAAGTAAACAAAGTATGTGTAAACCCATTATCAACAAACAAACATAATAATGGTGGAACTATATTTAGTACAATTAGGTAAGTAACAGATTAATTTCTAAGCGACTTTTTTTGCAGTAAAATCTGAATATAGGTCTGCTCCTGAGAGGCTAGGTAGATGACATTCCTCTGTAAAATCATTGACTTTAACAGAAGGTTCAGGGTCATTCTGAAGTATTAAACCTGACGTAAAATGTTATGTTGCACTTAGTTATCACAAGCAAATGTGAAGATTATAGGGCAGGTATTTTTATTAAATGCAATATGCAGGTGTCATGGTTCGTGGGTTTTTATTTTATTTTCTGTTGCGGTTCTCGTCCTGGTTTCCCGATTGAGAATCTATCTGATTTTTTCCACGTTCCGTTACGGGGTTTGCTTTCCCTCATTATCATTTTCCCCTGTGCTTCTACCTGCGGGGTATTTAAGTTCCTCATTTCCACTTCCCCGGTGCTTCTTTGTCATTCGACATTGCATTGAGCCAGGTATAGCCAGGTACTAGCGACCTCGTGATAAACGCTGTTTATCTTCACGAGGGACTTGCCATTAGCTTTTATTTCAGGTATAGGTATTATTCCTCCTGTTAGCGTTCTGTGCTATTTATTTTATTCTTTGCTGTCTCTCTGAGACAGTTTTTCTTTGTTTGGTTCGTTTTGGTTTTACATCTTTGCGGCCGCCTGAACTTATCTGCCGAAGGTGTTCTTTTCTTTGCTAAGTTTCCCATTTTGGCTCCAGCATTGAACTCGGGAGATTTAGTTTGTGTTTCACTCGTTATTCGAATCTGCCCTATTTTAGTGGGTTGATTTTCGTTTGGCTGTTTAGCCAAAAGGAAGTAGTTTCTTTGCATTTATTATTGTGTTACTCCCTTTATTGGTCCTCACTGCGTGAGTGACTTGTTCTGATCCCCCAACCTTCGCGTTTGATTATCCACCACTAAAATCCATTACAGCAGGATGGTATCATAAAACAATATAAATACAATGCAGTATGTCTGAATTATCAAAATTATTACAGTTTTCCTCAATTGTTTAGACACTAAAATTGGTATTATGACCCTATAAATAAAACATAAAATTTACGCGTCAACAGATTTTTACCAACAGCTAATTAAAAAATTATAAGCACTATTTTGCTTGTTTTAACAAAAATTTCTGTCTCTTTAACACTTTTTGAATACATTTCACACAATTCTCCTGTTTTAGGCTCAATTTTCAAAAAGTATATCTCTTGTTTTCACATGAAATACACTGCCATTAAAAACTATAAACTCTAATATTAATGAACACACACGTTCCTCATCATCTAGGTCGTCCTCAGATGAGCCCTCTAACGGTGTTTCCAGTTTTCTCGATCATCCATGCATCCGGCTAGCTCTTCAGTTGTTTACGCCCCCACATCCTTCCTTAGTACGTCCACGTATGTTAGTGTGGGCCCTCTTGATCGATACCCGTGTGTTGGCTCCCACAGCACCAGCTTGCTGGTTGGGAGCTCCGGGTGCCTCTGGCAGTGACCGGCCAACCTCATTCTTCTAACAGCTATTTTTTCTCGCTTAACCTTGGTACCTCCCCATACAGACGCGTGTTGGTAACGTGCTCGTTCTGGTTGATGTTCAGTACTACAAGCAGCATTCTGGTGTAGCACCATCCAGAGACTTCTGCAGGGAGGGCTTCAGGGTCCAGCATTCACAGCTGGCTCTGCCAGGCCTGTACTGCAGCCATCTTCAGCTCCTGCTTGTTTCAGGGGCTAGTTGCCTAAGTTTTTCTCTTCAGCATCTGAAACACATGTTCGGCGGCAACAAGATGGCCGCACCGTGATTGAACGCACCAGAAGAACGCACCAGATGCTCAAGTCTGTTAACATGTATAAGTAGCTATTCTTTCATTCTTTTCATTCATCCGATTCTTGATCTTTATTCTAAACTAGTAGCATAAGTCTTTAAGAGTCTAAAAGAAACTATCATTTTACGTTTTAGTCCGTACACAAGGACATTTTGACAATGGCAGCGGGAGACCAGATCTCCCTACAAAAAATATGGGACGCAATACAGAACACAAAATCTGACTTATTGAGTCACTTTGATGCTAAAGTTGATCCCATTCATAGTAGTTTGCATGATATTCAGACGTCTTTAAACACTCTGGGTGATCAAGTTTCGGAGCTAGAGCATCGCGTCAGCACAAATGAAGATAATATTCAAGATCTCCAAATACGGGTACAGAAAATTGAAAAAGAAAATACGTACCTACTCGCTAAAGTAGATGACCTCGAAAATAGAAGCCGATCATCAAATCTCCGTTTCCTTGGGGTTCACGAGTCTGTGGAGGGCCGTGATACCATTGGCTTTATGTCCCGGCTGATCCCAGAGCTCTTGGGTCGAAACAACTTTCCCGAGCCTCCGGCCATAGAAAGGGCTCACCGCAATCCCATTTACGTTACTCGGCAAGACAACGCGAAGGGAAACCCTCGACCCATCCTGATTAAACTCCTCAACTTTCAGGATAAAGCTAAGATCTTACGCCTTGCAAGAGAAAAGAATGACTTATTCTATAAAGGAACTCGTATCCTTATCTTCCCGGATTACAGTGCCAGTGTGATGAAGAGGCGCCGTTGCTTTGACACTGTTAAAAAAAAGCTTCATGAACTCAACTTTAAGTTCTCCCTCCGCTATCCTGCCACACTGTGCGTGACTGTTGGTGGTAAACAGCAATTTTTCCGCTGTCACGAAGAGGCAGAAACTATCTTCATGTCCGCAACGAACTCCCCGTCTGATAGCATGAACTCGACCGGATAAAACTAGCACCAGCTACTTTTCTCCTACTTTCCTCACCCTGTTGAGTCCACGCTAATAATATTATCTTTAACATCTAATTGGCGGAATGCTGGTTACTTGATGAGTTTCTGTGTGGATAGGAGCATGTTTTTGTTTTGTTTTTGGGGCTCGTTTAATCATGTTCAAAGATTAGACGGTGCACCCATAGCGGTTGCTTACTTTGTTTACATTATGCGACATTAATGTGACGTAAATCGTAAGCGACGTAATCCTTGATTGTCGTCGGGTTGCCGCTCCTTCGTTTTATTTTCCCTCTCCCCTTGTTCTACTAATTGTTGCACCCATGACGCCAATCATGCCTTTTCCCCATTAGCTCTGTCTATATAGGCTACTTTCTTTCTTTCTTTATAAAAAAAAATAAAAAATAAAAAATATATATATATATATGTATGTGTGTATATGGGGATATGTATGTGTATGTGTGTATATATATATATAGATATATAAAATAATAATAATAATCTTTATTTTTATTATTTTCCATTTTACGAAATATGTATGCTCTTGCGAGTACTTTGGTGTCTCTTGTTTCTTTCCTATTGTCTTCTTTCCTTTATTTTTGCTTAATGTTAACTTGGAGTCATTGCTTTATCTCTTTAATTTGTTACTCACATAGGGATTTCAGTTATATTAAATACATTAGAAACTGTTTAGCTGCATTTTTCCTACCATGCTTATTCAGACTGTGCTTTATGGTGGTTCTACTGTGGCTGTTTGACTATACTGGCCACGGTTTTTCTTTTTTTCTTTCTTCTTTTTTTTCTTCTTTTTTGTTTTTTTTGTTTTATGTTTCATGTATGTATGTGTGTGTGTGTGTATCTTGTGTGGGTGGCCCTGGTAAACTCCCACGTCAACCCTATGGTAACTAATGAAGCTTGCAATTTTTACAACCCAGTATTGAATTTTTGGATCCAATTTCTTTTGAACCTGTGTTTGATCAGTGACAGTATCATTGTTAGTTTTTGCTCTCTGAATGGATGACGTTAAAGGATTGAAAATCACTCATTTGAACATTAGAAGTCTTGTACCCAAAATGGACTTACTTCGTGCATGGGTTGTCCTACATAAGCCCAGCATCATTACACTCTCTGAAACATGGCTCAACAGTAACAATTCAAATAATGAAATAAATCTCACAAATTATGTTTTATATAGATCTGATAGGTGCTCCAGAGGTGGAGGTGTGGCTATATATGTTTGCTCAGATCTCACATCTGAGCTAATCATACCCACAGTTGAGCCTTTACATTTTGAATGTGTTTTTGTTAAGGTAACTTTTCATGCTAACAAATGTTTAACTATTGGTAGCATATATAGGCCACCCTCTTCACCTGCAGAGTCCTTTAACTGTCTGATCTCTACCATCAATTCCATCTCCTGTATCAATGAAATCATCTTACTAGGTGACTTCAACAAAAACTGGTTAGATAAATCATCTAACAAAGAAAAAAATATATTTAGTAGTCTAAATCTTACCCAATTAATTAACGAGCCGACTCGAATCACCCCTAGAACCCAATCTCTGCTTGACTGGATACTCGTTTCACACCCAAATAGAATAGTACTGGCAGGTGTTTTGTCTGACTGCTTCAGTGATCACTCAGTTATTTATTGTGTATGGAAAATCAAACTACCTAAATCACCACCAAGACTTATCAAAATCAGACAACACAAGAAATTGAATTTAGATCTATTTATAAATGATCTGATCGCTATTAACTGGGACAGATACCAATTAATACCTGATGTACAAGATGCCTGGGATTTTCTCTACACTGAGTTTAGTGATGTTGTGGACAAACATGCTCCTTGGAAAACTGTTAAGGTTAAGGGTAAACATCTCCCCTGGATCAGCTCTGAACTGATTAGTCTCTTTAGGCAGAGGGACAAAGCCTGGTCAACATTCCGGCAGACAAGGGATTATACTGATTGGGAAGTGTACAGGCAGCTGAGAAATATGAGCAAGACTAAAACCCGTAATGCAAAATCTAATTACTATAAAGAAAGTCTCACTAGTGATTTCAAGAACCCAAAGCAATTTTGGAAAAAAATCAAAACCATTATTAATACGTCTGACAAACATTCTGTCAAACAAATAAGAGTTGCCAATACAATAATACATGACACTTTATCTATTGCCCAATCATTCAATCAGCATTTCTCCTCTGTCTGTTCGACCTTATTACCTAACACTTACCTTAACACCAGTTTTTCTAGTAATACTTCACCCTGCTGCAATTCCTTTTCTTTTAGGAAAATTTTACCAATTGAAGTTCAGAATGTTATTAATGAATTAAATGTTAATAGTGGTGCTGGACTTGATGGATTAGAAAACAGGTTTATTAAGCTAGCTCCCCATATTCTTATGTATCCACTTGCTGATTTATTCAATCTCTCTTTGTCCACATGTGAGTTACCAGCTATCTGGAAATGTGCACGCGTCACTCCACTCCATAAAGGAGGCGATGTACTGGATCTTAACAATTATAGACCTATATCTATTATCTGTTCTATTGCTAAAGTCTTTGAAAAATTAATTTATATTCAACTTTCACATTATCTCAGTATCAATAATATTTTATCTCCATTTCAATCTGGCTTTAGGCCTAACCACTCCACAACTACTGCCCTACTTAAATTCACTAATGATGTGTTCTCTGCTGCAGATAAAGGTGAAATTACTGGTGCAATCTTTATAGATTTAACTAAAGCTTTTGATCTTGTTGACCGCTATCTGCTCTTAGATAAACTCCATGCTATCGGCCTTTCTAAAAACGCAATTTTGTGGTTCAACTCATACTTTCACAACAGAAAACAATGTGTTGTCTTACATGGGAATAAATCTGATCTGTTGATTCAGCAAAGAGGCGTGCCCCAGGGCTCAACATTGGGACCACTTCTTTTCTCTATCTATGTAAATAACCTACCGTCAATCTTTAATAACTGCTGTGCTCAACTTTATGCTGATGACACTGTCATATATACGTCTAAACCTGAT
Organism: Ilyophis sp. 1 JC-2022; assembly: GCA_022702515.1. Lineage (NCBI taxonomy): Eukaryota > Metazoa > Chordata > Actinopteri > Anguilliformes > Synaphobranchidae > Ilyophis > Ilyophis sp. 1 JC-2022. The sequence continues at coordinate 30,330,261 of CM040394.1, read as the reverse complement.
CTGCTACAAATTCAAACTTCCCTTCAGTCTGATTTTAACATCTTACAAGATTGGCTTCTCCATAACAAATTATTGCTCAATAAAACTAAGTCCCATATTATGACCTTTGGTACCAGACAGAAACTCAAATCAAAACCTGATTTGTGTGTAATAACTTGTAATGATGGCACCCCTCTGCATAAAGCTGATAATATTAAATATCTTGGTGTATGGCTTGATTCTGAACTTTCATTCAGATCACACATTGATCATGTTTTACATAAAGTCAATTTTGGAATCAATGTCTTACATCGATCTCGAAATTGCTTTACACGCAGTGTTCGTAAGAAACTTGCCTCTCAACTTCTACTTCCGATTCTGGACTACTGTGATGTTATTTATCAAAGTGCATCAAAATCAGACCTTGTTCCGCTTAACACTGCATATAACAGACTCTGCAGATTTGCCCTTGGATGTCCTTTTTTCACCCATCACTGTACAATGTATGATGCACTTAAATTGACATCTCTAAATGTAAGACGACACATTCACTGGCTTCAACTTATATTTAAATGTATTCATTCCAACTATCCACCCTATTTAAAACAATATCTTGTACCTTTTTCCTCACGTCATCATGTTAGGCACTCTGCTCAGCTCTATTTCTCTGTCCCTCGTGCAAAGATAACATTTGGTAAAAGAGCTTTTATGTTTAAAGCCCCAACAGATTGGAACAATTTGCCTGCTGATACACGATCCATTACTTCACTTGGTATGTTTAAGCATGCCTTGTCTGCTTACTTTGAGACGGACTGCTCTTGCTATTGATGAAGCTGTCACTGGTTATCACTGTTTATTACTGTTTATTATTGTTTATTACTGTTTATTACTGTTCATACCTGATGGTATAGTGATCCACTGACATTCTACTTTTTTATTTTTATTTGCCACTCTGGTCACCTTGTGGTTGTATTGCTTTTAGTTTCCTTATTAAGTAATATATGTGTTTTGTCTTTGTTTTGTCTTGTATTTATTTATTTATTTATTTTTTGTTTTTTTTGTTCTTTCTTTATAATTTATCTTACTTGTCTGTTTGTCTGTATGTTGTTATATTGATATTTGTATTTCTATATTGTTATGTAGTGTTTATGATATATGTCGGGACCCCCTCGAAAACGAGATGGTACATCTCAAGGGGTTTATCCCAATAAATAAATTTTGATCAAGAACGGATTCTACAGTCGCATAAAAGAAGCTGAGCTTGATATGTCGAGGGAGGTTGGAGTTTCACACACTGGCCATGCCGTTCAGAGCCTTTCATGAAAGCGCCTTTCTCCCTTTAACGTCTTGCTCTGACAAGTTGACCCATGAGCCCAGGTATTTTTGAAGTCAAAGACTTCCTTCAGAGCAGTGCCTCCTGTTGTCATTAGCGGTGGATGGTCCGGGAAGATATTGTAGGTGATGACCTCGGTTTTCTTTCCATTTAGCCTAAGGCCAACCTTGGCACACTCTGTTGCCACTCTGGTCAAGAGCTCCTGAGCTTGTTCCACACGGTCAGATAGCAGGCTGATGTCATCCACATAGTACAGGTCCGCTAGGACTACAGCAGGGAATCTTCTTGACCTCTTCTTCCTCACAGGTAAAACACTAGTTGATTTAATTATTCCATCAGCAATCAGAGCTTTAGCACAAATAAAAAAGGAAAATGTGAGCTCTTCTGTGGAGAACAATGTGGAGAACAATGGCTGATGAACATTTAGAAATGAGAATACGTAGATCTGCTCTATTGTTATTTACTGTAACATATCAATACTCAGTGATTCATGTACTGCAGAGTACCTAATGTATACTACTACAAGGGGACCACAGTATGGACAGCATAGTGCGCACAAGCTAAACTGGCAGTATCCCTTGTGTGCATACCGAAGCCACCCCTACATGGAGTAAATACGAGAGAGCCTGTCCCCCTCTGCATCTAAGAGTAGCTTATCTTACCAGCCTTAAAGAGGACCTGAAACACAGGGGAAATATGCTTTCACAGTGCTGCAGAAATTAGCTCCACACACACTCACTCAGACATACACACACGCACACACACACAGAAATACACATTCACACACGCACACACACACAGAAATACACATTCACACACACACACACACACACACACACACACACACACACACACACACACACACACACACAGGATCATGCCAAGGGTGGCTGTGTCATTCCAAAAGACACTTCTCATGCTGCTTGGCCAGAAAAAATATATTGTGTGATGTACATGAGAATATGTGGCCTGATCAAGAGCAGAGAGCAGAATCAATTATTTTTTCACTCCTGAAAGGGCTCTGGGTTCGAGGCCCAGGTGCGACCGAGGGAGGATCTGAAAGTTACCCACCGGAAGTGGGAACCACTGGAATGTCTCTTGCTCACAAAATAACAATGAGCTCTTTATTTAGGCGATCAATGGAAAAGGTAAACAAAGGAATCCTCAAATAGGACAGGTAGGAAAAAAAGAAAGGCTCCGAAATTAGTAAATGAAAAGGTGAAAAGAATCTTAAGATTATAAACCTATACTCAACTAAAATGAGTTCCTGTGTTTCTTTGAAACAAAAAGAAAAACAGACTCCCAGCCTATACCAATACCTGGCTTTGTGTAGTGGCAAGATTGACACAAAAGCGGTGAGACCGGAAGACGCAGTGCTTATATGGCCGGCGGAACACCTGAACAGGTGAGCACAATAAGTGCCGGGCAGCAGAAAAACACGCCAAGGACGCCATGCCGAAGCTGCGAGGGAAACCTCCGCAGAGGAGGAACGGCAGCCTGTGAAACCTTGACACACTCCCAGTACAGTAATTCTTTTTTTCATTTTCTCCTGTTTTTTCTTATTTTACTTAGTCTACTAAGAAAAAAACAACAAAAACCATCTCACTGTTTTTTTTTTTTTTTTTATATTTGAGTTGCGCAGTACACTCAAACAATACTGATGCCAAAGTAATATAGTGTCTTTTATTTTTTACACCAGTGTGTAATTGGCATTTATAATTTGTAGTCATTTGTTGACTAGTGTTTATTATTTGAAAGAAAAATGTCATTTTGGGATGAGAGTGAATGGTTTTGAAAATAGTGCTTGATTTTGACAAGAGATATATGAAGTTTTGAGAATTGACCGTGTTTATAATTTTGAGAAATTAGTTTTAATTTCAGAAAATGTGTCTAAGCAATTGAGAAAAACTGTAACAGTAACTCCACCCTCTGTCATGTTGGCAACTTTGCAGCTGCTGCTTGGCACCAGCATTGCATTTTTAACTCTAGAAAAATACCCTGCACACCAAGCAGGAGACTAAGAGAACAATAACGTAAGATCCAGCAGGATACAGGAACACTCGTTTCAACCAAAGAGAAAAGTGAGTTTTTTGCATTTTTATTGCCTGTCTGAAATGCAACGAGCGATGTCTGTATTATTTTATTTTCCCATCTCACATTTATTTGGACTTTTCAAGGTCTCACTGGCATCTCTTAATTTTGTGGGCCTTAGAACCTCAACCGTAACCTGTAATTACAGCCATGAATCTAACAGGAGGTTAATTCGGGTGAGACTGTTTTAATCAGATGGACAACCCCAATTCTTTTCCCAGAATATTTACACATAAACCTGAAGTTCAAAATTCACTGGCCTTTCAAATGAAAGGCTTTTCCAGCTGAAAATCTGAATCTATTTCTGACCAAAATATTCACAACATCTGAATGCATCAAAATGACACTTCCTATAAGTACAAACGGTTACCTACAAAGTTACCTACAGCCTGTGGAATTAGTAATATAATCACCCAAAAATATCAACGGTTGTATAAAATATATGGCTAATGAATATTTCTGAACCCGCATTAATGCATAGGTGGATTATCAGTGTCGTTTGCTGTGGTGGTTTTCTATGGCTAATGAATATTTCCAAACCTGCATTAATGCGTATGTGCGGATTATCATTGTTGTGGTCAGTCAATATGCATTCGCATTATGACAGCCGTTTGTTCCTAGGGATGCGCAGCATTTGAAAAACGAAGAGAGGAGCAAAAACAACATTGTTCTCCTTGTTTCAACAAAGCTGTAAAGATGGGATGAGTGAACTCCATTTAATGCGTCCCTCAGCATGTGAAATACATAAATATGTCAGGTGAAGGAGGTTTAATAGACCCTTTTAGACTGGTAATAGCAGCAGTATTGTTTCCTCCTGATTAGGCCATAAATACCCTGAGGAGTGCTCATCCTTCCCCTGGTTCATCTGCATTAGCTTCCTTTTACCTCCTGTTTAATCTGCTTTCCTTCCAGGTATTTTGAATAAATCAATAGAAATACATGATTGTTTAATGATTTTCGGTGGAGCTCTCTTCGACCGGCCTGGCGTGATTTAGAATGACTAATTACACTTTTTGCCATTGATCCTGAGCTAGGGGAGTCATGCATCCCTGCCAAAAGATACCCGTATGGAGTATCTGTGTGTGTGATTGTGTGTGTGTGTGTGTGCACCCGTGTGTGTACGTGCATGGGTGTGTGTTTGTGCGTGCGTGTGTGTGTCTGTGTGCATAGTAATAATAATAATAATACAGTCATTGTTGTTGTAGTAATAATCTTCATCATCATAACAATCATAATCATATCAATGACACTGTACATATGGCTTGTCAGGCATCAGGTAACACCAACATTGGTCAGTTGTAATCATGAGCACAGATTTATATCCTTAAAATGTGTATTGCACCTCTCCAAAAAACTACAGAGCTGATGGCAGTGCCCTTTTTTGATAGACACTTCACTATGGCAACTGGTTAAGAAGGACACCAAATCCCAGTGAACTATCAGCACAGCTGTGCTATACACAGTACAGTTTTGTGGTGCTATAATACTGATGTTTTTATAGGGTGCTTCCTGTCTGAGATCTCCTTTGACTTCGGACTACTTCTCTCCTGAGTTCTCATCTGGCATTTGACTACTTCCTGCCTGAGTTCGCCTTTGGAATTTGACTACTTCCTGCCCTAGTTCTTCTTTAGCAAAATAGACTGTCTTGGCAAGTGTATTACTGCTTAAACGGAAATTAAAGTGGGGTTAAGTGACCATGGCTCTGCCTGTCTGTCTGGCAGGCAGCCTGTTCTGTCATCTCTGTCTGCAGTTTCCCACAAGGTTGAGGTGGAAACAGGCCACAAACTAAAAATTCACCTGCAGACCGGACTCCCATTAGCCTGGCCTGTTAATTTGGGTGGAAAAGGGATAATAAAATAGTTATAGGACAGTGGCTGAACACATAAAAGAGCACCACCAATCAGGGGCGTGTCTAGAACATTTTGAATGGGGGGGCCAGGCTGGGGCACAGACCCAGAGGAGGGGGGCCAGCCATCAAGGCTTACCTTTTTTTTTTTTTGCAGCGTACAGCAGACACACGTGTATTTATCCGATCAAACCTTAGCCCTAGCCTTAACCCTAGCCTAACCTTTTTTTATACCTGCCCCTGATTCTAGGTAATCATATACAGTGCCTTCGGAAAGTATGAACACCCTTTCAAATTTTGCTGTTTGACAGCTCAAATTAAGATATGTTTAAATGGGCTTTTTGTTACTCATCTACAAAGTGCTCTATAATGTCAAAGTGGAGTAAAATGTTTAGATTATTTCACTATTGGATACACCAGAGCTTATTTTTAAGCCTTTACAGCAAAGGGTGTATTTTTTTTTCTCTACTTTGACATTATAGAGCACTTCATGTGAATGAGTAACAAAAAAAGTCAATTGAAATGTTAATTTGAGCTTTCAACATAGCACAATTTGAAAAAAATCCAATGGGTTTGGATACTTTCCAAAGGCACTGTACATATATTAAATGTTGCATTATACATTTCCAAACTGTATGGTTGAATATCCCCTCAAGATTGTAGCACTTGTTCAGATTTCCATTTTATTCTTCTGCTTCAATATTATTCTACTGTTCTATCATAACCAATATACTGAAAGATAATGCCTTTTATTTACCCTTTATTGTGTAGTGTCCCCTTACTGTGTACAGTTTTGCAGGTAGTTAAATAGTCATGCAAATCTTCAATACCCATGTAGTATAGATAGAGAAAAGTAAGATTATAAATAAATGTGTTTGTACCCAAACAATAAAGTCAAAATAAATCTGTACACCATTATAGCTAACTGCCTGTAGCTACACTACATAAATGGCCATTAGGTGGCGACAACCAGTAATATTAAGAGCACCCCGAGTTCATGTAGGCTACGCTGTCACCGGCTGGGTTGTTTGCCTTGGTGAAAACAAAGGATGAAAGCTAGCGAACCGCTATATGTGATATTGTTTCGTGGATATTTGCTGGAGTAATTGTGGGCTATAGGCTAACCGAAGGAGAAAGACGACACCTAGTCTAGCTACCGGGTCTGGCCAGGGGCAGTCACTGCAGTGGAGGGAGAGAAAGGGGGAGGAGGAGAAGGGCAGGGTAGAGTAGCCTATATGAAATGTTTTTGCTGTCACAATGTTGTCTGTGTGAGTGGCAAATAAAGTTCCCCAAAAATCTTATTCCGACTCCTGTGTGGATTTCCTGATTACTGAGCCAAGTTATATAAATAACGAGGAAAACAGACGAGGTCTGCCTGTAGCGATCATTTTGGAGATAACTCTTCAGACTTCATGAGTTGCTACACTGTATATAGACTACCACAAATTTATTTTAAAGATGTTTGCTGAAATTATGTAATGTATTGTTATGTTGTGGTTAACCCTTTATATTAGTGGAAGAGATCAAGAGGCAGTGGAACACGTATGTCCGTAAAAGGAGGGAAGAGAAGGAGAGCATGTTGTAGACAAAACAAACTTTACATAAGTAAAAACGGACACATAATAAGCCCGGTTCAATATTTTGCCAATGTAATTTAAGCATGCTCTGTTTTTAACGTTCTGGTAGAGGAAAAAAAAATACACTTTCGTTCCGTGATGGACCGAACGGATAATCATGTCGTCATCGCTCGACGAAGAGTAATCAATTTTTATTCGCACGGATTTTCAAACGCGAAAAAGGACGCGAGCTTTTCGTTTTTTCGCATCGTTGCAGGTGTGTCAGGTTTTTACGCGAAATATTCGCCGACGAATTTTTCGCATTTTCGCCTCGCTTATTCGTTACGTCCCCGATGTGTCACGGCCTTAAAGTTAAAAAATAAACAGGCCTACGTATCGTGTAGCTATGTTTGTGTGTAATCGCCACTAGCTTGTTATCTTCTTTACACGAACTGCTATCAACGTTAACGTTAGATCTAAAGGTTAGCTAACGTTAGCTGGCTAATATAGCTGGAGACGACTTTTAAGTCAATGCTAATAACCTGTGGGAGCTGATCAGATAGCAAGTTGTGTGTATTGCAACCATTTAGCTGTAAAACCACCATCTTCATACCCTATTTGCTCGGCTATGGTTTTCCACAAATTGTCCTTCAAATCGTTTTCTTTGTAACTTTTATGTCTTTTACGAAAGAGGACGCTATACTGTGACACATATAAAATCAGTTTGTCCGCCATATTGGATGTTGGAGTTTGTTGTGGCAGTGCGGTGACGTCAGTCATGGAAACTTGTTATGATTGGATAGATAAATAGTTTCGCAAACGAAAACTCGCAAAAAACGAACTTGCTGCGAATAAATTAAATGCCGCTTTTTCGGAAAGGACATTTCGCGTTTGATGTGCTAGATTTTATGAACAATACAGGAGTTCGTTTTTATTTTTCAAAGTGCGATTTATTCGTGCGAGTAAATCGCGGCCAGTGTGTCATGGCCTTTAGAGTTCACTTAGCTAGCTAACGCTATCTAGAAGTTACGTTATGCATTTACCTTTTAACTTCTATTATCTAGTCCATTACAGTCCACACAAAAAGAACACATTTGAACTTCAGTTTACCTACCTATATTCCACTTTTGTTCTTCAGCGATGACAGCGTCAAATGATCTTGCATCTTCTCAGTGGCAGACGTTAAAATGTTGATTGCTGAATGCTGAAGTGACGCGGCTAGCTCTGTCATTGGAAGATGCAACTTTGGTTCCGCCTCATTTTATGTCCATTCCCATTGGGCTACAGAGGCCTCTTTCATCGATACTGACAAGACAATGGCCTATCATATTCCGGTTTTGGTAGGGGGGGGGGGCACCAGGGGTGGCCAATCAGATTCCCTACTGGCCCCGCCCCTGCCACCAATCACAGCAAGCACACCAAATGCTCACCAGGGTCAAAGGTGTTGCTAATATTGAACAACTATTCCTCACACCTGTCAATCGAAGGGATCAACCTCTACTGCAGCCATGCCATTGCCCTTACATTTTTTCCTCTCTGCTGTTCACACTCCTTGACAGGAGTGTCTTCAGGCCGTTAAAAAAAAAAGTCAATGAAAACACATTCAGGAATAACAGCGATCATTTAAGATATACCAGGCATCATCAGGATAGCTCTCCCACTGGCAGCAATGCCATCAAATGTTCATGTGGGATTCAGATGCACTGAGATTTGACCCCTCAATAAGGAAATGTCCATAGTCAATAGTTACTGACCATCCACATCCACTGTCAGCAGCGGTGGTGAGTCCAGATTCGGGGCAAGTGCCCCTCAGGCGGAATGGGGTGGAAGAAGGCAGTTAGGGGAGGGCAATAGAGCAACAGGGACACCAACTAGAGATTACACAAGTGGCCCCGCCATTAGTGATCTATAGCTGCATTACTAGGTCAGAGATTGAGAACCCATGCAGTCATGAGAACAAAACAACCCTGCCCACTTAAGAGCCAGCCCAAGAAAAGTGGGGTTGACAGGTGACAGTAAGTAAAAGTCGTCTCTAGACTGTAACTGATTATAAGCCTGATCATAAAGGTGTGTTTTTAATCTAGACTTAAATATTGAGACTGTGTCTGACTCCCTTATCAATTTTGGAAGAGTGTTTCCCAAGTAGCCTTCGTCTTGAGAATGAAGTGACCTTATGAGCGTATATGGTAGAAGCAGATTAGTTATTTATTATTGGTAGCCAGTGAAGCGATGCTAGCACTGGGATAATATGTTCATACATCTTAGTTCTAGTCAAGATACAAGCAGCTACATTCTGCACAAGCTGGATATTCTTTAGCGAGGTATTGGGGCAGCCAGATAGCAGGGCATTACAGCAATCTAGCCTAGATATAAAAAAAGCATAGATCACTTTCTCTGTATCCCCTACTAATAGGAAGGGCCTAATTTTAGCTATGTTCCATAACTTAAAGTGAAAAGTCCCCAGTCTCCCTTAATCAATGACAACGATTATGTCATTATGAACTATGCACTGGTGGATGGTCCATAATGATGGTTCAACTTTCCATGGTTTGGGTTTGTTTATTTACCGAACTGATCAAATGTGCTATAACCTCTCTGCATTTGAACTGATCTCTATTAGAATTGGGGGGTGAGACTAGATTCAGCTGTAAATTACACTGGTACAGTATGGAACACATGACTGGCGAAATGGCTGTACGTCATCAAGGGTCTAAGGTATCAAACGAGCCCCAAGCCATCACTCTGCTGCCAGATATGGAGTAGATGTGGATGGATCCCTTTAAGGGTTGTTTCTCCTGACTTCTTTCCCCATAGAGTTCTATACGAAAATGAGTCAGGAGAAATAACCCTTGCAGTGATCCATCCACATCTACTCCATATCTGGCAACAGAGTGATGGTTTGGGGCTCGTTCGATAGCTCAGACCCTTGATGACTTACAGCCATTTAGCCAGCCATGTGTTCCATACTGTACCACTGTAATTTACAGCTGAATCGAGTCTCAGCCCCCAATGTCCATAGAGATTCATTCAAATGCAGAGAGCTTATAGTATCGCTTGTAACAGTACCTGAAAATAAGATATTGAGAGTCTTTTGATGTTGATGGGTCACAGACTTCAGGAAGTAACAGCATGCAAAGGATATGCGACCAAATATTAAATATGATACTTTAAAAATATGTTAAAGCAAAGGGTATGAATACTTATGTAAATGAGAAATTTCAGTTTTCGATTTTTAATACATTTGCAAAACTTTCTAAAAACATGTTTTCACTTTGTCATTATGGGCTATTTTGTGTAGAATTTAGAGACAAAAAATGAACTCAATCTATTGTAGAATATGTCTGTAATGTAATAAAACGTGGAGAAAGTGAAAGGGGTGTTCAGACTTTCCGGCTTGACTGTGTGTGCTTTCATTTGATCACAGAATTATCAAAAATGAGGATCACAGTCCAGAGCATATTCAGTCCGATGTGACTGATACTGACTGTACAAATTCCAGAACAGGGTTTTGGCCATTCTTTAAAAAATTTGAATGTGATTATTGTGGTGAAAGAAAATGTGAATATGAGAATTGGGTGTGGGCCAAATCCACAATTGAATGAAACATAATTTTCTCTCAGTACAAATCCTACGGAAACTTCAAACTTCCACAAACTTATTGTGCAACCAGAGTAGTGCTGAGAGAATGCTCCCTTCATGGCATCATTCATCTACAGACTTTCATAAGCTTAAGCATAAGAATTTCCAGTAACCAGTTTAATTTGAGCGATATTTCATCTCCAACTGTTTTAATGATTATAATATTACCATGGGCCCAAAAGCACTAGGGTGCTGGTTTAAACATGTTTTTTTTTTGTTTAAAATAAAAACTGATTTCTTTGCTCAGAGAAAGTGTATCTTTCTATACACTTCTTATATTTATGTTGTAACTAATATTTATGGTGAGTATTATATTAGGGTTGACCAGGGATACTGTATTTTTTTCCAGTCCCTGGATCCATGCCCATTTTCTTTATTTACTTATTTATCGTCCAAAAATCTTATTTTTGCATTTTGCATTTTGCATTGAGTCAAAGTCCAAGTAACCATAATCATGGAGCGATAGTATTCAAACAAAATTAAAAATTTGAATGGAATAGAACTTAATTACAAATACTGACATTTTTTACATGATGTCATTGCCTTTTAAGAAAATTATCTTCTTTGAGTCTGAGCTGAATAATAAAACAACTAAATAACCTTCTAAAACCATTCCTGCAGTGTCAAAGGTAATATTCAAGGGAAATTCAAGAAACTACACAAATGCACATGCTGGAAACATTTGCCCTCACTTTTGTAACGTTCCAGGAATGTTCTGACAACCAATACATAAGGGCTATGTTGGATCTCAATGGCTATCCAACATCACTTTAATAGGACAATATGTATGGAGCCTGGAAAACAGAGATGTGAAGTGCACAGTGTATTTCCTCTTATACACCATTAGCCCTTTTGCCACCAATTGCTTAACAAACAGTACTGCAGCCACTTTTCGGGTTACCCACACTCTTTGCCCATGTCATTCATTGTGACAGAGCACTTATTATAGTGACAATTTTTGGTGCATCTAACAAATATATATAAAATATGTTTTACCCCAGTGGGAAATGGACCAAATTCATCGCCCATATTTAGTACCTGGGCTGTCAAGTCTGCTATCTCATATGGCATATTTTAATGAATACATTTTTTTGACAGCTTTAAAATGCTCAGATTGTGCGAGCTGATTCCTGGTGCATGCTGGAATGTTTATTTGATTTAAAAAGCCTAAAGCATGTGTTTCAGGTGGAAATTTTTCATGCATTGTTGTTTTTTAATGCAAGCTTTGTTACTTTGTACATGCTTCTGTTAATACTGAGGGCATAGTCACAGACAGTGATACTGCACAAGAAATCTCCCATACATTTTTTTACAGAGAGGACTTCAAATTTGGCACTTTATTTGTTGACGCAACTTGAATTTTGGTCATATGTCCTGGTGGTTATTATAAAATGCCTCTTTGCATCATTCTAGGGTCTAGAGTGTGGATATGGTGACGAAGCAAAAGCTGATTGAGTTGCAACCTGACAGCAGAAGACTTGACAGGGTTGTTACTCTTGAACCGAACAAATATCTATTGTACCACTCGGGCAACAGAGGTGATTCTGCCCTATTTAAACAGCTGTGTGTCAACAGATTCCTGCCTGGCCAAATGAGCAGCATTATCAGTGCTGTTTGAGCAACCCCCCCCCCTAACACACTCTCCTCCCCTTCCCACTGTCTTCCTCTCTTTTTTTCACAGATACACAACCCTAACACATTTGTTTTTACACATCTTTGTTTACCTGTGAATATCGTGTAACTGTCTCAATCTCAACATGGAACATGAAATATCTGAGGGACAAACTGCACCAAGCAGATATTGCTGGCTGTACAGTAAGCAGAATTAAATTTATAGTTTGAATATGTAGGCTAATGTTCAGGAAAACGTAACCAGGCATGTGACAACAAAAAAATGATTGAAAAGCCTATTAGTAAATTACATAAGCACTTGGAGACACATTTCTATTTGCTCACGGCACACATATAAACTGAAACCATTCCTCTGGAAACAGTGAAGTGCATTTCATCGTCGCATCAATATTACCATGTATATAAAAATAAATGTAATGACCCCAAAACTGGCCAACACCTTGCCCGCTGGCATTCCATTTAAAACGGAAAAACATATAAATGGGTGAATCAATGGCTTGAGACAGACGGCCTGTGGAACTTCAACTAGGGTCCTCACCCATTAACGGCCAGGCTCTACCTGAGCCGTGCAGTGATTGTTAAAGACCTTCAGTGAGATAACAGCAATCCTCTCACAAGTTTCACCAGGGGAATCAAGTTCATCATTCCTGCCCAGAAACGGTTACGCATTTCAGGCCTGCCACTTGCCACTTTCCACTTTCCTGTCCCGTCCTGCGTCACCGACAGGTCCCCCCCACCAATGCCTCACCCCCATACTGGCCCTGGGTGAACATCACAAAAACAATTCAATTCTATTCAGCTTTGATGAAAACGAAATTAAATAAAAAGCTCAATTCGCCCATCACGAGAGCAGGTAGAAAAACCGCGTTTGATGTCGTGCGGCTACGTCGAGAGATTGACTTGGTCCATGAGGGGGTGCAGGGTGGGTGCCATTGAGGAGATGGTGCACGGATCGATACTTCTTGTGCGCAAACATACAAAATAAAAGCTCTTTGGCAGGGTCGCAAGCCTCATTCACAAACTCCATCTGCATGGGAGGCAGGATTGGACGTTCGTTCGGCTTCGTTGTTTGATTAATCAATGGCAGCGGTGGATTGCAATGTAATGATTTACTGGAACCGAAAGGTTCCTAAAGCATCATTTCATCATGCCCTCAAACCACTAAAGACGCATGCGCAATCCATATGATCATTTCTGAAACTCATCATTTCCAATAGGTTTATGCAAAAACATATTCTTCAAGTGTCATCTCAATTATTTATTAACATCTTTCAAGAGTCACATTGATTGCTGCATATTTTATGATGGATATCATATGGACAGTGATGAGATTATATTATTTCTCTTGATACACACCGAGCATCAGCTGGGGGGTTGCCCAGAAGCGACTGAGTTGCGAGCGTAGTGAATCTGCTGCCAGTAATTAAGTGGTAATTTATCTCTGGTGAAAATTGTCATTTTGAAAGGAAATCTACTACAGCCGCAGCTGAGATGTTTATTATAAGGAGCTCCAGTCTGCACTCTGCCAATATCACCACTGCATTAGGTATGGGCAGTATTTCAGCTACATATACGTATGTGAACTATATATTTGAATGTACAGTTTATGTTTCATATGCAATACAGGTTGATAACCTTGTTTTTGCATATGATTTATACCTCTGTACCACCTGCAAATTTTGACTGTAGTTCATAGATTGTCATATGAAGTATTTTTGTATTTTGTAACAGCGATATGGTGGTGCAGTGGTTAGCATTTTTTCCTCACAGCAAAAAGGTACTGAGTTCAAATCCTACCTTCTACCTTCAAATCCTGGCCGAGGGCCTTTTTGTGTGGCGTTTACATGTCTCCCCGTGTCCACATGGGTTTCCTCCCACAGTCCAAAGACATGCTGTAAGGGTATGAAAAACCAGACGCGACTGAGGGGGGATCTTAAAGTTATCCACTAAAAAATAGTTATAAAAAAAAGTTATAACTACAAAATAGGAGATGATGTCCGCGAACGGAACAGGAAAAATAAAAATAAAAAAAAAAAAAAAAAAAAAAAAAAAAAAAAAAAAAAAAAAAAACAACAAAAAAGTAACTGTCTCAGTGAGAAGAAAAGGAAACGAAGAGAGAAAGAGCAAAAAAGAAAAAAGCAAACAAATCCTACACTCTAATGCAAACTCTGCAACATCCCCGCAAAGCTTTAAGCTTAAAAGCATAGCTAAAAGAAAAGGTCACCACGTACCTATACCTTTAACAGCTTCGTGGCAAAAGACAATGACAACACGGAAGCGCCGAGACTGGAAGACGCAGGGCTTAAATAGCCAACCCAACAAAACAACTGAAGGGTGAAGGCCATGCCAGGCCCAGGCAAAAAAAAAACCCGGCGAGGAAGCCCCGAGAAGCAAAAAAAAACAACCTCAACCAAGAAGAAATGGCAACTTGCGAAACCATGACAGGAACCCCCCTCTAAGGGACGACCCCAGACGATCCCTCAGAATTGTTCCTGTGGAAGGTCTTAATCAGTTCCGGGTCCAAGATGTTCCTAGAGGGAACCCAGCAATGTTCCTCAGGGCCATAACCCTCCCAATCGACAAGAAATTGTCTGTGGGACTCCACTCGCAAGAGCAGGTCTTGCATGGCAAGCCACACTCATTGCCCAACTCGGTGGAAAGGAGCTGGACGATGACGCCTGTTGGCCGCAACCTTTTGTTTCGACGTGGCGCGCAGATGCCTCCAGACAGATCGGCACCTCCGGACAAAAAACCCAGTGGATGGTACCTCCACATCCCTCTCCAACTCAAGAAACAAAGGGGGTTGATACCCCAGCTGAGCCTCAAAAGGAGAAAGACCTGTGGAGGCATTGCGCAGTGTGTTATAGGCGTACTCCGCCCAGGGAAGATGGCGACTCCAGGACATGGGATTGGAGAGAGCCAGACACCGAAGGGTGCTTTCCAACGTCTGGTTGGTGCACTCCATCTGTCCATTGGTCTCGGGATGAAAGCCAGAGGACAAACTAACAGACGCCCCTAGCAGGGCACAGAAAAAGCGCCAGAACCTAGCGGCGAATTGGGGGCTGCAATCTGACACCATGTCCAGAGGGAGGCCCTGCATCCTAAAAACATGGTCTACCACCAGCTGCGCAGTCTCTGGTGCTGATGGCAGCTTAGGTAGGGCGATAAAGTGTGCCGCCTTGGAAAATTTGTCCACGACCACTAGAATCACCATGTTGCCCTGGGACACAAGTAAAAGGCTCTTGCTGCGGGCACAGACTGAACAGGCAGAATCAAACTCCTGCACGTTTTTCTCCATGCCACAAAAAGCGTCGGGACAAACATTCTCTAGTCTGGTAGATGTCTGGATGGGCCGCTAGCTGAAAGGAGTGACTCCATTGGAAAACCTGGGACCTAATCCGAGGGGGAACAAATAGTAATAATAATAATAAATATATTCTATATTTGACATGGATTGTGACTAAAATTTACCCTGGTCACATATACACATGTTACTTTAGTCTTATAAATATCACAAAATATTGTGACACTGGACCAGTGACACTGAATTACCAATGGCCTCGGTTAGTTTATGGTCCATTGACGCTGGTGTGCTCAAAATAGCATAATGGTTGGCTAGGCTATGTAGCAATACTAATGATACAATACATGATATGACTTATGCTACTATTTAGCCGCAAGAAATTAGATAATAAATGATATATTTGACATGGCTACTGTGACTAAAATTCAACATATGCACAAATAAAGTTAGTACTTGAAAAAATCTACTCGAATCTCCGTGTAATAACGATGAGGCATTGTGCGTCTGAAACTGGTAGAAATCGGATCCAAAATGGCTTCCGAATGGAAGCAACCTAGTGCTGTGTTACGCATGGAAATCGGTCAGCTGGTATCTGCCATTTCAGAAAGCTTAGGATGCGCTCTATTGGACGATATAAGTTTCCATTTAAATCAGGTTTGTTTGAAAGACTTACACTGGCAATTTTTGAATGGTCACTATTACGCACGGCCATTTTGGAGCGAGCATATATGTAGATTATATCTCAAAACCGGGTCAACCAAGACAAAAAAAAAACTCAGATTTTTGCATCTTAATCTTCATAACAAAAGATAAGGTTATGACTTTATTTCATATTTTACAGGAGCGTTTTATAGCAAAAGAAAGTTATGTGGTGACAAACAAATACCACTCGTTTATTTTCCTGTGAAGTGAGTAGGACTCACTTACTGACAAATAATCGTGCCTTCAGGAGCGCTTCTAAGACCT
Organism: Ilyophis sp. 1 JC-2022; assembly: GCA_022702515.1. Classification (NCBI taxonomy): domain Eukaryota; kingdom Metazoa; phylum Chordata; class Actinopteri; order Anguilliformes; family Synaphobranchidae; genus Ilyophis; species Ilyophis sp. 1 JC-2022. The sequence goes on along the minus strand of CM040394.1, from coordinate 30,313,915 downwards.
GCCTGACATGACCAATGTGAGTAGAGAGATTGGGAGAGACATTTTAAATATCGTCAAGGTAGACAAAGACCGATTTTTCCAGCATTTCTCTGAGTACATCGTTCACTAGCACTTAAAAAACAGAGAGGACGCTAGTGAGGCCAAGCGGCATCACCAGGTACAATAGCCAGCGGAACACCTGAACAGGTGAAGGCCATGAATGCCAGGTAGTGGAAAAACCCAACGAGGAAGCTGGACCGAAGCTGCAAAAACAACCTCAGCCGAGAAGGAATGGCAACCTGCGAAACCGTGACACATACAGCCTAGGCTAATTGGAGACAATTAGGTGTGAGTGAATTGAATTTTTCTGCCCTGTGATGTGGTGTATTCCTGCCTTTCGCCTAATACTCTAGCCTCCCCACGACCCTGAGCAAGATAAACGGGTTAGATAATGGATGGATGAAACGGATATATATTTCTATATTTATTCCTTCCTGGCACTTACACGACTGGAGAAATAGTGAACCTCAGGGGCATCACCAGAGGTATATGTTTAGGGGGGCTAAGCCTCTACAAGAGGGGTCTGGGGGCATGCACCCCCAGGATTTTTTTTTTTCAAAAAAGCAGTCACAAAATGGTTGTTTCCCATGAGTTTTGAGAGCAGAAATAAAATCTAAAAGCCTAAAATCAATAAATATATATTTTTTTAATTGCTTTGATATATAGCAATAGGGTTACCCTACCATCGTCTATCAACTAAAATGTATCAGCATCGGCAATGGTTGACACATCGTGATGTCAAAGACAATGTGTAGCCTATTCTAGTTTGACAGCTTATATAGCATATTACCTCAATGGTAGTGGAATTAATTTAGGCCTGGCCTGTAGATTATATTGAACCAGCGATTTCTTATTTATTTAAATGTTCATGTAGCTACGCATTGAAAAAAAACAACTTTGCACTTTTGTAGCTTTATCAAATCTTCCTAACTTTATGAGTCAAATAGGTTTCCTACGTAGCTAACTGTAAGCTATTATTTGTCTGTAGCCTATAATCCAGGCTATCGTAGTAGCCAACTGTGGATATAATAGTACCAGAAAGGCTAGTTACTCGACGTTGCAGATGCAGCAAGTGGGATCCATTTAAAATTGATTTAGCTACGATAATAGTAACAGGCACGCTTCACACACTTTGTTTAGGCATTTTAGTTAAACAACTACAGTATAGTTAGGCTATCTCATATAAACCTAAAACTTGAACCAGTAACTGTTAGGCTATAGGCTATAGGAACTGGAGAGGCAATAGGAGCCAGGGGTTTCAGCAACTAACGTTAATATGGTTCCCATAGGCTATAATGAAGAAACTCCTGCCTTTTTCTACCAAACTAAGGGGTTTACAGTCATATTTCCAACCCAGTTATACCCATAATACATACAATATAAAAATAAAAGCATGATTTTACTTGATACAAACAACGTTATAGTCGAGTTGTTTTACACATTGTTGACTCTGGCACTATGGCAGGTCAACATATGTCTCTAAATAGTGGAAAGTGTAGTGAGGTGGACCGCGGACTCAAGAAGAAAATAACTGAACATAAACGAAAAACACTGAATAAATAATATGGGGAAGCAAAAAACGTAGTCACACAAGTCCAAAAACCAAACCACACAAACCAAACAAGACCAAAAAAAAAGTACCAAGGAAAGAGAAGGTAATCAGAAAATCGGTATAGAGTCGAAGTTAACATCCAGTACCAGAGTTAGCAAGCAGGGAAAAAAAAAAAAAAAAAGGGAAAAAGCAAAGTTCGTAGTCGTGGGGTAGCGTCAACCGAAGTCAGTCCTATCCAAAATCCGGGCAAGAAAACAACAAGACAGTACAAAAAAAGGCAGTAAAAAAATAGGCAGGCAAACAGCAGGCAACAATAGTCATAAATGGTCAAAAAGGCTCAATTCAATCAAAAAACAAAAACAAAAAAAAAAAAAAAAAAAAAAGTGACACTAAGGCAACAAGGCACAATGAACACAAACAACACACACATGAACTATGCAGGTTTAGACAGGTGCACATTTAGCTTAGAGCAAGCAGCAGCAGAAAACAACAACAAAATCACAATGAAAAATGAACACTAAGTAAATTATTAGTTAGTAAAGTGTACGTTCCTCCATACCTAGCGTTTAGTTTATAGTAATCGTAATCACAATGAACAAACGTAACGTATATGAATAACAACAGTAGTAGTAGAGTATGACCCATCCTGATCTACTAATGTTAGTAGTTTAGTAACTAGGACAAGGAGAATGAAAGAAATTAGAAAGTGAAGTGAAGAAGAGAAAGAAGAGCAGCATGAACGCAAAAAAAAAAAAAAAAATGGAATATGTATGCAAACAATGAACTGCATCGTAACATAAACAGAAAATAAACTGTGACAAACACTAAACATGAAACATGACATAAACATGACATAAACGTAACATGTAGGCTACAATTGATAAGTAGTTTGAACTTACTTATTGTTTCTACATGGTATGGATCCAGCCTTGCAGTAGCACTTGAGAGCAGACCTATGAAGCAAACGCTTTCGTAGCTAACATTAACGTTAACTAACTGTTCATTTTAAATCATGTTAACGTTAAGTAGTTTATGTTGTTATCAAGCTTAAGTACTAGTGTTTGTTAAGGTACAGCAGCATTGGAACGTTCATACTACAACCCAGTCTCTGTAGTGGTAATTTGAATTGAGCGGTCACACGGCTCAGTGCATGCAACACAGTGCATTCTAACCAATGGCTGCACTAGATTAATCCTCCCCAGGGTCCTAGCAACATACTTTTCCATGTGCATTATGATTCTGGAGTCGATTGCGCATTTAGTCAAATCTGAACAAAATATAAAGATTCAAACGAGTGGCTTAAAAAAATATTTAGGGAGGCTACAGTAAATTTTAGGGGGGCTAAAGCCCCCTAAAATAGGTCTGGCGACACCACTGGTGAACCTCATCTAGTTACAGTAAGACAGGGGGCGTACACCACCAATCCTAGAGGACCGGTGTGTTTATAAGTCAGCTTTATACACCAGTGCTAGTTTGTCCCTCAGTTCCACAGTAAAACATTTTCACCAATGACACATGGGCAGCCTGGAGCTGTAACTTATGACTTTATCAAACAAGCCAGATCAAACAATGAACAAAGTGGATGGGCCAATTTAACAGCTTAGAGGAGAAGTTGAAATCCCAAAATGGACCGGCTCTTGTTGTGCAGCCCTTATACAAGACAACCATCTCAGGAGGGTCAATGGCCTGAGGGGGCGCACCAGGCGCAATGTCAACCTTGTGAACATTTCCTGGATCAGCCAGGTACCCAGAATGCCCTTCATCAGGTATTAAAAAAGTGAAGTGATGGCCATCTGGAGTAGAGCCTCATTGGTGAAGAGAGAGGAAGTCTGTTGACCCTTCTCAGATTGAATTTACCTCAAGGCTGGATACCAGCAGTTGTGAACATGATGGATTGTTGTAATGAGCACCTCAATGGCCCTTTTGTCATCTTTAAATGGCAATAAATTTTACCCCGGAATGGCTTAACAACGTACAGCTGAAAAAGAGAAGCAAGTGTTTGAGGTGTAAATAAAGTGCATCTCATTAACAATGGCATTAGCATTTCATATTTAATTCAGTCTCTCAGAAATGTTCAGGCTCATTTGAACAAAAACAACAAAAAAATATTAATTCATTACGTACTGTATTATTCCTTTGTTGGCTGTTTTGGACTAATATTTATCCAATTTCATATTGATATAAAAATACAATGATGATGATGATGATTATTATTATTATTACTATTACAACTTCTACTGTTTCTCCCTCCTGAGTTTAATAAACACATCTCTCCTATATCAACGATTCTGAATAGACATGTTATATTTCACCCGAGCACACCTCTCTACATTCACTCCTTTCATCCTCTGCCTCTACTGGGAAATTCTGGTGGAGATAAGAAGGTGGAGATAGGTAGCCTAAGCAGACAATGGTCAGAATTCAATCAACACGTGTCCTCAACTGTGACTCACAATTTAGTTATGAGGTCAGTGAAACTGATTACTTCAATTTTTTGTACTCACTAAACTGTGATCTGTAATCTGAAGAGACAAAAATTAACAGTTTTATGTATTTCAAATTTTGGAAGGCTGCAGTGTGGTTCTTTTTCAATTAGCAGTCAGTAAAGGCCTCGAGAACAGAAGTTGTAGATTTTTTTGCCAATCAACTACTTAAATGAATCACTGGTGCTATAATACACCAAAAACCAGCAGGCAATTGGTCCTCCAGGACCCTTCTTTTTCCTTATTAAAACCGTCAATCAATATGCTTTTTTTTGTTATCTGAGAAATGCAGTGATAAACTTATGTAAAATTTCTATGAACTATAGGCTTCCAGGCTTGCTCTAAAGAAAGAAAAAGCATTGTGTATTAGGAGTAAGAAAGGCAGTCATGATGCATTTGCTTCATTAAAATTGAAGTTACATTTTATATATATATATATATATATATATGCCTTTAACATGCCTTTAGACATAGCTAAATGACGTCTGTTTTCCGACTACCAATGGGGGCAGGCTCTCTAGCGAATACATTTGGTTGACTGCCAAATGTTTCTGTGGGGTGAAGTGCTTATAGAGAACAATTTATTATGCAACTCATAAGGAAATGAAAGTATAGGCTGTTCATGTAGAATGGTCCAGGGCCATGTTTTAAAAGGCTTCTCAGATTCATGCCAAATTGTACTGTGACGTCATCACGTTGTTTAAGTGTGGATATAAGTTTACATGCTGCTGTAAATTTACAGAACAAAAATATAAAAGGAACAAGGGAATTAAAAAGCAATGTAAAAATGTAAATTGAAATACATGGAAATATACTATTTTAAAAAAAAGTAATTTTAAATATCATATTAGACGATTTTCAGTTCACCAAACACATCTAGACATACGGTATATACTATTTTGGCTATATGTTGCCCTTTGAGAGCAATACTTTAATTTGGTCATGATCAAATAGCAAAGAGCATGCCATTGGGGAATCACGTATCTTTTCACGTGTAGTTGTTTTTCTCTCCTCTTGTTCAAAAAGTTGTCGGTCAATCCATATCTGCGCACAGACGTGAGCCCACAGTTCCCTTATCTACTGCCTGGCTCCCGCTTCACCGCGAGTGATTGAGTGTCTGGCATTAGACCTCAGCGGGCTTATATCACAGTCGCATTTTCCAGACCCGTGTGAATGATGCTTTGTTCCCACATAACTCACCTGGAACTGAAAAATCTAATTTGTACATGAAGAGTGAGCGAAGGAGAACATTTAAGCGATAAGACAACCGAAAATAGATCGATACTCGCTGACTTGAAAGCAGGGTTTGTGCGTTAAACTAGAATCTTTGATTCTAGGAGGGCTTTCTAGATTTGACAGGGCAGAATGTCAACACTAGCCTCCGTCAAACGTTTTTTTTCCCTTGGAAAATGAAATATAGGAAACTCATATGTAGCATATGCTATTATTTTTTATCGCTGCGCTTTATCCATTATTTATTTATCTGTTTGTTTGTTTTTATTCGTTTATTTTGCTTAACCCTACTTTAATACAAAAAACTACTGAAAATTGAGAAATGGATACAAGACAGGGGGAAATATAAGCCTACAACAGCGCTGAGGAGTTTGTCTGCCGAAATTGAGAGAATTGGCGACAGGGAAAGCGAATGAACGAGACAGGTTCATCTATTTGGTGATAGACAGCGATCCCAAGCCGGGGCAAACAGTCTATAACAGCATGTAAATGAAGTAGTCTGTGCCAACAATCCACTACTTTCTCCGTATCATGAATAAATATTAGTAGTTCTCACCATCAACTTGGGCAGCTTGTTCGCTAACAAAAGCGGTGTGTGGTGTCGCATTCCGCTATTGCGGGTTGCTACACTGAGCTTCTCTATTGAAACGGTCGAAGACTTGGAACGGGAGAGAAATTCCCTTATCAGAGACGGGGATAGACGGTAAACACAAAGTCATTAACCCGCGACCCGGCTCCATTACAGGCCTGAAAACTATTGTCTCCTCATCTGAGTGTTTGGAAAGGAGATTCCCCGGAGGTTTGGGTGCTGTCAAGAAAAGATGGTTTCATCAAACAGGTCCTATCTGTACACCGATACCGACAGTTGAAAACCTGTATAAATCTCCATTAATGTTATCGATATGCCCTGGGGAGACCGCGGGCTGCTTAAATAGGATATGAAATGTATCCAGATGGACAGATTGGAGTTGAAGAAATAAAAGCAAAAAAATGTTTAATGATTCACGGTGACAGAATCACCATGCTCGCAGGAAGACAAAATGGGGAAAATAATGGAAAATGTAGTAATTTAGTGCTGAAGGCGGCCAGGAGGAAAATGAAACGGTGTTTAATGTAACTTAGTGACAAACATTAATGAAAATGCTAAGCCGGACCCCCAGAAGGCGTGATGCCGGAGGATTTGATCTGAGACAGCGTCTCTGGTGACAGAGTGCTGTCTTCTTCGGGGCTCGGTAGCTATAAATGGTTTCAGCGTGAGGGAGAGAGGGTGGAATAAACTTCACTCTCCAGTCCCCTGGCCCATTTAAAGAGCAGATGAAAAGCCAGACAGACAGGCAATACATGTTACTCCCATTTTATTCAGCGCTGGCCGGCTGATAAACAAAACAGCGAATATCCAGTACATTTTTGACAGTCACTTTTGAGCTGTCACTCCACATAAAGAGGCAGGTCCTGATTTTCATGAGCCCCTTTCTCTATCACTGTCACTTGCAGAAGAGGCTGCTAAAAGACTTCTTTTTTCCTCCCAGCGACATGACCGTCACTCCCTCTACCACCCTCTTCTCTCGCACACGCACTTTTTTCTCCATCACACCCTCTTTTTATCTCTTTGTCTCAGTCTCTCCATTCTCTCTCTTTCTCTCTCTCTCTCTTTCTCCCTCCGTGATGGCAGTGTGACAGAAAATTAATTCAAGTCAGCTGCTGAAAATAATTATTGCATTATGGGAACAGTAATCATTATTTAGAACATGATTAAATATGTCTGCGTCTATTGACTTGGGGCCCCTGTGATTTATGTATTTGTTTAGTCAATAGTCTAATGTAAATGATGTAATTAATTATAGATGGTGGTGTCAGGTCGTCGGTGAGAACAATCAGCCAGGAACAAGTCCCCCCTCTGACTCGCCTGACAGATGTAAGAGAGGGGATCAGGCTGGCCAGGGAATTCCTCAGTCCACTATTCCTTCCTCTCTCTCTCTCTCTCTCTCTCTCTCTCTTTTCTCTCCCTCCCTCTTCTCTCCCTCTTTCCCTCTCTCTCTCCCTCTCCCTCTCTCTCCCTCCCTTTCTCTCTATCAATTGCCCTTACCCCCTCTATTTCTCAATTTCGCTCCCTCTCTTCCTCCTTATAGTAATCTGTATGTTTGTATTCCCTGGTCCACAGTTGTGTGTTGTCATTCATGTACCCTGATTGAAAGGTGCAGAAGAGACCCTGTGACACTGCACGGGGCAGGGGGAGCATTTACAGCTGTGTAAAATTTATGTTTTTGAAATGAACCTGGAATGGCACAGAAATCATGAGGGGAGACGTATGCTGCCAGGGACATTTTTCAGATTGGTGTTCTCGATTGCTTAGCCCAGCTGTGAAATCAAAAGATGCATATTTCAGACGATAGACAGACAGACAGACAGATAAATAGTTAGATAGATAGATAGATAGATAGATCCTTTATTGCCCTTGAAGTGAATTTGCATTGCAAGAAACTCAACAAATCATATATGAACACATAGTGTGCAATTATACTGTTAACACTTCCAAATATTTAAAAAATTTGAACAAAGAGTTAAATGCAAGATAGTTTAAATTGAATGAATAGAATGAAGTTCTTAGTCATTTCGATAAGCAGTAAGTGCTGGCTGTTGGATGATAAACCTTGGTGATAATCCACAGCAGTGCTCTAGCCAGAAAAGGCCACACATCATTTGGTTAAAAGGGCAAGGGCTGCTGCTTACAGCTTTGGTCACTCACGCCGTGGGGAGGTTTTGAATCCGACAGCATGCGTTCTGCGTGCGTGTCGCTGTTCATTCCGCGGGAGGAAACAGGCCAGATCTCACTCCAAATCCATCCCTGCCTCCCCCCCCCCCCCAATCCACGGAGGACGCCCCTTCCCGTTCCTGCTCAGCACGGAACCGTCCCCTGACAAACCCTCCTTTTCTGATGGATCATTCGGTCAGCCGCCGAGAGGTCAGAGGTCACCACCAGCTCCTTGTCGAGCTTCGGTAGAAGTAATTTCCATTTTAATGTCACACTTCTAATCTATCAAAGATGCGATGTACAAGACACATAGGGTTTAAGTGGTCACCATATATCATAGAATCCCCCCCCCCCCCATGCTTTCACCTGGGTAATGGGCAGAATTGCGCCCCATATCTCACAGTGTGTTGCCCTGGGTGCAATAACAGTGCTACTGGGCCGTAACTGACAGCCTCTACAGTGTCAGAGATTTGTTGGGTGCTTACCATGCGACCGACTCACAATTAAGCCTCTGCAATAGTGAAATAAGCCCACACGCATATATGTGCACGCACACACTCACACACGCACACACATACGCACACACAGACACTCTTAACTCTCTGACACACACACAATCACATACACAAACACACTCACTCACACAAACCCTTACACATATCACACACAGACACATATCCACACATACACTCACAAGCAGTCACGTACGTACACACATACACACAGACACACACACACACAGACACACCGCAAAGCAGTTTATGCCTTCTCTTAGCCCATCCTGCACACATCGTGGCACTCTGGTTAGGATTTGTCCCTGCCATGTAAATGAATGTCCTGTCATCTCTCTGGGTCAAGATACAGCTCTCACCATGTAGCACAGACAGTGCAGTTTTGTCCCATAACTTTCCAGGTCATACATCCAGCAGAAAAAATAGTGTAAATCCCAGTAATTATGCTCATGATTACACTAGCAATAATGACAATAATAATATGAATACTAATACTTACTTAGACAATAATAATAATAATCATCATCATCATCATCATCATGATAACAAGTATCGTAATTATCAGCATAATAACCATAATGATTGTTACCCTTACAACAATAATTATTATAATGTATGTAGGCTACGGACATACAATTAACTTGCAATGTTAATTCAGCATTGACTGTTATATATATATATATATATATATATATATATATATATATATATATATATTATTTTATTTTATTTTTTTCATTTTAAAATATCAACAAAAACCATAGTAGTTTTGAAAAATACTAGAAAACAATTTAAATGCATTATTACAATGGTATGTGTATGTGCATTGTTGCTGTCAGTGTAATTGTAACTAAATGTAATGTATTTGGCTACATTGTTAATAATGTGTGCTTCACAATAGTAATGATGTTTCCTATAGACCTACACTTGATAACTGTGTAATTATTAAGTACTAAAAACAAAATAAATCATGGGGCTTAAACACCGTTTAATTTTGAATGAGTCAAGCTGATGTGTAGTGTATGATTTCTGCACACAAAGTGATATTTGTTGCTCAGTATTGAGCCCGTCTGGCCGGTGGTCAGGTCGTGGTGCTTTACAAACTGTGTTTGGGTGACTGGTCGTCTGGCAGTTTTGTGCGCCATCATTTTTCCTGTCAGAGCGCAGACCGAAGAAAGGAGAGAGAGGCTAAAAAACTCTCCGAGGAACCTTAGCGTGGAATGTTTATATTTCACAAACAAAATGATGTTTTCGCCATTCTGAGAGATGGAAGGTTCCAGTAGCTGAGTTTCCCCAATGCCCGGCGCAGATTATTAATGCGCTCCACTAACTGTTAATTTCAGTTTGGGTGGATGATTTATGGGCAGACAGAGAAGGGAGGCAGATTCTAATTGAGCTCAGAATGGCTGTTTCTCGCATAGTCACACCAGCGCCATCCAGATGGGGCACAATGATTAATGCATAATGAGCAAATAATCCCTTAAATTAATAAAAACAATTCTTCGACATCCCGCCTTTCTTAATAGACGAAGAGAAAAACGGGACGGAGGTGTCTCTCTGTATGTTATTATATTGTTGTGATTATTATATTTTGATAGTCGTAGTAGTAATCATAGAAATTGTATTAGGAGCCGATCTAGTAATTTTAGTATTTTTATAAGCAGAGTTTCTTGCACAATCAAAAAATAACAACAGCACAATCGGTCACTTAATGTATATAGCTACAAGATAATATGCTGGATTCATAATTAAGATTCGGTAAAAGTGAAGAGGTGATCCAACAAAAACACCGAGTGGTGTTTGCATGTAGGGTTACAGTAATCCGATCAATAGCCTAGCAGATAATTAATTTCCACCAGCATAATTTTAAAGACGTAATATCATTGCCTTTGGTTAAGACCCACTGTTCCAGAAATCCATCGAAATGCACGAAAGCGGCCACCCAAGGCTGAAAGGCAAGTCAGCTCTTGGGCTGCGAGGGTTGATATTTGTGTCCTTGACTGTTTTAGACAAGCTGTCAGAAGACAGGCTTGAGAAGGAGGAGGAGGGGGGTTCACGGAGATCTTCACAGAAAGTGTTTTTTATGAGACGCAGCGATCGATACGCTTTGAAGGAGGAAAGGAGAGGCGATGGACCACATGCCCCCCTCTCCCTTGCCCTTACTCTCTCCCTCTATTCACAGATCTCACCTCCCAAAACCTCTGATCCAATCTGAACGAATGAGACTTTCACTCTCGCCCCGCGGAGGAACAAAAATGCAAAACGAGGTAATCGGCCCCGTTCCTTAAATCACCAGATTTAATCATAACGGAGGCTTTTAGTCGGCCGTTTACATTAGAGTATACTAAGAATCTGAAATTAGCCATTTAGGTATACTTAAAAAAGATGTATGCGGCAGAAAAAGGTATCACGACAAAATAAGTTAAACATGCATTGATTCGCAGTAGCAGACGGGTGATGTTCATCTGTCAGATTAGTCTATAACGCTCGATGCAGCCACCTTTCTCTCTCTTATATCCCATATTGATTTTCCCATGAAGGTATCATTTATTTTTCCTGGCGTAAAATACACCGTACGATATTGCACCTTTTGCGTAGATAATTCATCTGAGAATCGTTAAAGGCATTCATCGGGCTCTTTAATTGGCGCTCCATCGTTTAGATGGGATGTTCGCGTCGTGTAGGGGGTTAAAATGTCTCTCTTCCGCGTGACGCAGAGAAGGCTATATTAAATGTGGGGTGATTGAAAAAGTTCCTTTAAAAGACTCGGTTTATTTGAATTCACAGGGGTCCCCCAAATTGAGTTTGAGAACCAATGCTTTAGACCACAAGCCCCGAAATATACCTTGTAAGCGTACCTTCCATTGTACCTGTCATTGTAAAGCCAGACGGTCCTCAGAAATGTATTCTTCAGTGCCCACAAAAACTGTTCAGGCCAATTGAAAGCATGCATTAAAACTGACATAATATCAAAAAACCACAGAACGTCAGCTATGCCTTTAATTCATTGCTACTCAGTGAAAAAAACACTGTCCAGTGTTAAATATACTCAGTACATATGGTCCCTATTTGATTCATATGTTATAGTTGAATTAGCACTGGGAATTTTACTGTGTATTCATGAATCTTTTTCTACATCAGTGGTTTGTTGCGGGTTGAGTTTCCAAAAACAGGTTTTACATGATTGCAATTTTTCAAACACCCACATTTTTCAAATGTAGCTAAATGTTCTCAAATATAATTTAAATCTGAAAATACTTTGACACTTGATCTCACACAAAGAAAAAAAATGCCACAAATAAACAAATTTAAAAATGTGACTATATAGTAAAATAAATTATGACTTAATTATTTTGTATAAAAATAAAGTTGTTCTTTGCTTTTCTGCACAAACCCAACGCTCTTGTTTGTAGCTTTAGATTCAGGCGAGCAGCATTTCTGATGCAGGCCAGATTTTGCTGTGTTCAATTTACTTAAAGTAAGCAGGTCGGCACTTTCCAGTTCATAAACAGCGAAGGATTGAATTGGACACACTTTAACTCATTGGCTGTAAATGAGGAAGACTTTGGGGTCACCAGACTTTATAGACACATTATAATCTGCCTCTCAGTGACCTCCTGAAGAAATTGCAACGACCGCGTAGAGCATTGCTCTGCTGAAGGGCCGTAGGACTACAGGGTTTAAATGCCCCTGTCATTGTGCACAGTGGAGAAACTGAATTATTTAAAGTCATTATCACATTAATTATCACATTCCGGGTCAAATGTATCGAACCAACCGAAACACCTCCTCCTCCGCAGCTCCCTATGGAAAATTGATGGATTGATTTATCTATTTGAGCGGCTTTACGCGGGCTGTTGCCCTACACCGCACTGCTGTTACTGATGGCAGCTTTAAAGGGGTCTGTTGTTCTAACACCAGTGGAATGCCTTTCAATTCTGTGAGTCAGCAACCTCAGGGTTAGTTGGGCGTATCTCTGCATTTATGAACATGCCATAAGTTGTGGTGCATAGTATTTTTTCTGCTGTTGATTGTTAACTCAACATGCCATATAAAATAACGTTTGACTCTTCAACTTTTCCATAGGAATATTTTGTAATGGTTACATTGTGTCTTTTGTTCAAATGAGAGAAGACAATGCATGGATTCGCACGCATGTGTGGATTTGTACGCCTGTGTTTGTGCACGTGTGTGTATGTTTGTGCATGCATATGTGCGCATATATTTGTGTGTTTGTGTGTGTACACGTGTATGGGCGCACATATACGTACATGTGTGTGTGTGCATGAGTGCGTGCGTGCACGTGTGCGTGTCTGCTTGTTGCTTGAGATACATGGAAGATTGATTGATCCACTGGAGACTAATTTTATTATGGTTTGCCTTAAGAACGTCTGGACCACCCCTCTGTATCCTCTCTTTATTATAATTTGTTTATCATATTATAAATTCCTCATCGGTCCAGAAGTTAGTATGGTAATCTAATTACAAGCCCTAAAAATACAGTCCTTGCCCCATCTACCAGCATTCTGTTCTTTCCACCCCGTGACTTATACCGCATTTGTTTCTGAGTTCTGGAATTAAGTAGAAAGCCATAAAGTAGACTACCATAAAAAGAGAATGAATATAAAATGATTCAGCAATTTGAAAGACTTTTCCCGGTGGTTGTAAATAATGCACATAAATATTCCAGAACCCTGATTCAATTCTGCAGGGATCCAGCGTTTTATTCAGCGGCCATAATCCAATGTTGCATTCAATGCTCTACTGAATTCATGCTTACATCCATTATACTGACCCAATATTGTCAGATATACCAGTCAGCATAACTCATGTTTTTTATAAATTTTTTATTTATTTTGTCGTATTTAGTTTAGTTTTTTTGTTGCAGCTTTCACACCCCGTTCAAAGCCACGGACACGCAGAAGCATCTGTCCAATGCAACCTTCAAAGCGCCGTCCTTTGTTTCGAGCCTGAGTGAGGAATTTAAGCAAGTTGGTAGGTTTTGGTTTCTTAACCCCCGGCAGCACAAGTTGGTTAAACAAAATAGGTCTTGTACAAAAACACCAAACAAAAGGAAGAAGAGCTGTACACTGATTCACAACTCCAAAGATACGAGTCACAGGACAGTGTCTAAACTGATCAGGCACCGGAGTCGTTTTTCTCTTCTGTTGACCACCCTACGAGCCAGTCTGTATGATGGACACTAAGAGAGGGTAACCCCTCCACACTCCCCCCTTCTTTAACACCCAAGACTGCTGTGAGACAAATTGCTACAAATTGGTATTTTTCCACTTGTAACATGACAAAAGGTTCCCCGCTGAGCTTCACCAGTGCACACAGACAACAGCAGAGCCTGGAAGGACAGACTGAGGCGCTGGTCCTCACTGGGGCCTGAAAGGGGAATGATCCGACACTATTGTCAGGCTGGTTTCTGCCTCCAGGCCCCACTGGGAAATCTCACGTCAGCGTAAAACTTTTCCGGAGGTGATCAGTCAGAAAGGTTTGCATTCCTGGGAATTACTGTAAGATATTCAGAAGTGCAGAGAGCAGAGAAGACATGTTTTTAATAAAAAAAAATTTTGGTTGTTTTTTTATTTATTTATTTGTTTTGTTGAAATACTTACGCTTTACATATAGCTTTAGCTTTGGTCATTATTTCTTAAATGCTAACATACAGTGCCCTCCACTATTATTGGCACCCCTGGTAAAGATGAGTTAAAAGGGGATTAAAAAACTTTACGTCACACTGTAAAAATGAAAAAAATCCAATCTTTAATTGAAGTAAATTTATTATGAGAAAAAATCCCTCATCAAGAAAGCGTTATTTTTTAACAAAACCACATGTGCCACAATTATTGACATCCCTGAATTTATATTTAGAATAAAGTAATCATTTTTTATATTTGGTTGCATATCCTTTGCATGCCATGACTTCCTGATGTTTGTGACCCAACAACATCAAAAGGCTCTTGATATTTTATTTTCTGGTACTCTTACAAGCGATACTATAACGTCTCTGCATTTGAATTAATCTCTATGGGAATTGGGGGGTGGGACTTGATTTAGCTGTAAATGACACTGGAACAGTATGGAACACATGGTTGGCTAAATGGCTCAAAGTCATCAAGGGTCTGACGTATCAAACAAACCTTAAACCATCAAACTGCTGCCAGAAATACAGTAGATATGGATGGATAACTTGAAGGGTTTCTTCTTCTGACTTATTTTTCCATAGAGTTCAATAGGAAAATTTGTCAGGAGGAACAACCCTGAAAGTGATCCATCCATATCTACTGCATATCTGGCAGCAGAGTGATGGTTTGAGGCTCGTTTGATACATCAGACCCTTGATGACAGCCATTTTACCAACCATGTATTCCATACTGTTCCAGCATAATTTACAGCTAAAACTAGTCCCACCCCCCAATTTCTTTAGAGATCCATTCAAATGCAGAGACGTTATAGTATCATTTGTAAGAGTACCAGAAAATAAGATATCAAAATTATTTTCATGTTGTTGGGTCAAAGACATCAGGAAGTCATGGCATGCTAAGGATATGCGACCAAATATTTTAAATGATTACTTTATTCTATATATAAATGTAGGGGTGCCAATAATTGTGGCACATGTGTTAAAAATAATTATTTCTTTATGAGGGATTTTTTTTCTCATAATAAATTCACTTCAATTAAAGGTTGGATTTTTCAGATTTTTTCAGTGTGAGATTAAGCTAATTCACCAAACGGTGTATTTTTAATAACCCTTTTTACTCATCTTTACCAGGGTGCCAATAATAGTGGAGGGCACAGTACATATGTGCACACACAAATACATGCTCACTCACGCACACACACACACACACACACACACACACATACATACATGACCACTGTAGTCAGACTCTCTGAAACTCTCGAGGAACATGTTTTTTTATTTATTTATTAGAAAGTAGACTAAAATATAATATACAAATACACAGACATAATTAAAGAGGGGAGGGGACGTTCAGGCAGTGGTCATGTGGTAACATAATAAAAACCAATGAGTTTTTACTATGTAGTAGAATTTTTTGGTAAAACCAATAAAAGCATAGAGCAAAAATCTCACTGTAAATTATAACACTGCTGGTGTATATTTAACACCCTAGGGTGTTTACATGAGACCACAGACTCGTATGAACACCCTAGGGTTTTAAATGTAGGGTTTTATGTCCATTATAAGGTCAGATTGTTGTACATGGTCTCGTGATACATAACTGCATGCCATAAGTAGGGAGAAAAACACTTCACACTTTTTAAAAAGGAGCAGTCAGTCAACAGTGGTGCCTCCCTTTTTTTCTCGAAGGTATCGTTTAGATTAAGACATTTAGCAAATATTCTTACCCAGAGTAACTTACAGGGTTTACATTCTATGTCATACAATGCATTTCTAAGGCTGGATATTTACTGATTAAATTCAGGTTAAGTACCTTGCTCAAGAGCAGTGCCCCACCTGGGAATCAAACCCGCGACCTCTGAGTTGCAGGCCCAGTACCCTATTCACTGTCACTGTGGACATATTAAAGGGATCATTTCTCACCCATGCTACCTTTAAATGGTACAGCGAGATTCTATGTTTGACATCAGCGCCTGCATTCATAATGTGTCTGATCTTGGGAAATTTTTACCTTTTAGCTCATACTGGATATGGTTAGGATATGAACAGGAAAAACCTGACTCTAGATCAGGGGTAAAGGCAATCCTGGTCTTCGAGTGCCAGAGAGGGTTCTGGTTTTTAGTCCATCCAAAGCTATAACTACATAACTGGATTCATTTGAATTAATCAGATGTAATAAACGCAGATAACCATGTGCTGGAGGCTCTCGGCATTTCACCATCGAGAATATGCAGGCTCAGACTTTTAATCATCCATCAAACTCTTTCGATCAAGCTCAGATGGAACAAAAACCAGAAACGTCACCGTCAATCCAGGACCAGGGTTGCCTACCCCTGCCCTAGATCAAGCACTCTTAATCTGAGATGTTTTATGTTTACAAACCCTGATCTAGGATCAGTTTTTTCCTTTCACTCTTCAAGTTAAGGTTAGGATATGACCAGGAAAAATCTGATCCTAAATCAGCTTTCCAACAAAGAATTTTTATGAATATACTATAGGCCTTGATCTAGGAACAGTAGCCTTGCAGCTCATAATGGATAAGGTTTGGATATGGACAGGGGGAACCTGACCCCAGATTAGCAGAGATGCTAACATGGGCCCGGTTTTCTAGGACGGCTCGCCCCTGAAGTGCATAATGTGTGGAGAGCAGTAAGGGGGTAAATGGAAGGAGGCAGAGCCGGGGGGGTTGAGGGGGGGTGGTGATTTATGACCGCACTGGCAGGAGGAATGTTCTTTTATGTACCTAACGCTCCCTGGGAAAGTTGGTATACATGATAGAAAGTTGTCAGGTCCATGCAGATGCGCCAGTGAGAGGCCGCTTGGAACAGGGCTCAAATTGTGCCTTGTTTTCCTGCCCAATTCGCTGGCAGGCTATAATGCTATTTTCCCATGCTTGTCAAGGCCTCTGAGTATGCTTAGCGATGTCGCAACTGACTGTTAATGCCTCTTTAGTTATGTCACCCCAGCCCCCCAAAACGGCTAGAGAGGTGCACAAGGCGCCTCTGACGGCCTCGAGCAGGCACTCCGGTGCCATTTAATATCTGGAATTTGGACCGGTGCTGTTTGCAGGTCACTGCGGGATGACCCACATGTCCCAGAATTCCTTGGCAGCACTGTGTCAGTCTGTTTTACACTGTTGATGGGAAATTTTGGCCCACATTCAGCCCACAAAAGTATTTGTGTCTAGTTTTGAAAAAAATCAAAAGGTTTCAGATTTTTTGTTTTGTTTTTGTCTTCTTTTTTTTAGTCAAACAAAACTATTGCTGTATAATTCATATATTTACAAAAGTGTAAGGTTGTGTCAGAAACCGTACTGTAGTTTGACTGAAACTGTGCTTTGGTGCCTGTTTCCTGGCCTTACTACACTGGTTGAGTTTTTTTTTTTCTTTTAGAATGCTTTTAAAATTTTACTTATCACCTTTAAGGCAAGGTTTGGTCTAGCTCCAGAATACACAGAAAATCTCTTAAAAGCATACACCCCACCACACTCCCTTAAATCCTATATGAAATGATCTCCTCACTGTTCTCATTTTCAAACAAGAGGTTACAAGGCATTGCAGCTTCAATTTGATGGAATCATCTGCCAGATTTGATCAGAGTCGCTGAACGTTTCCTTATTTTTAAATTGCTTTCAACCTCTTGTAAATATTTTTAAACGTTGAGTTTAATTAAATACATCACTATTTTACCTGTATTACTGTTTTATTCAACTTTATTGCATGCATTATGTTTTATTTTCTTATTTATCTTTGCCTTTGTGCTTATTATTATATACAAAATAATTTCTATGCCAGTTTATCCTGTTATGATAACTTCCATCTGACTGTATATTTATATTACAGATATAAAGTCATATACTTTTTAATTAATATTACACAATCAAACAGTAAATGTCTACTGAAGCTACCTATAACTCAACTTATTGTCAACTTATTTAATAATTAACTTTAATATATTATTTACTATCATATAATATTGTTTCTCATACACATTTTTATTAGACACTAAAATCATGTGAGAATTCCTAAAACGTAACTCCAAGTGATTGAATCAGCTGGATTGAAGCAGGTCTTTAGAGTAGACAGTTCTGGCTTTGGCTACAGTGGCTGCATGAATTACTTTTCATTATTTTCTCAGACAAAGTTTTACACATAGTCTGTAAACGTCTGTAACGTCATCCATTGACTTTCCACGGGCTTGTGAAAGTTCTGCTTTTGTGCCGCCATTTTGTACAAATTGGAGCCAGAGACGGCGCATTAGGGAAAAAGGGGAGACCCTTATATGGTCATGAAGTCCGGGCTGGGTCCAGACACAGTGTGATCGACAGTCCGGGCTGGAAAAGCCAATGACCTCAAATGAAAAATACACCAGCCTGTTTGACTAATGCACTTTAGCAATGTTGAAATTCACTCTACATAAAATGCACTTAGCTGGTGGAGAGCACAGAACGATGCCCAATTTCAATTCTCACAATGAGACTGTCACAAAGCTGTGATAAATTCAATAATGTGACTAATATGTATTGTGGCATAAAAGTTCAAATGCAAGTCAGATTATAAGCATAGACACAAAGATTCATCAGGTTGAGCTTTACGGAATGTACACAACTGACAAGCCATTCACCACCTTTGACAGGTTTTGACTTTGACATTTGCCGGCTAACATTAGCTAGCTAGCCAAATGGTTAGGGAGCAGAACTTGCTAACTCTATTAGCACATTGGACAAGCTAATATAGCAAATAAGCGTTAGCTAGTGATGTTAGGCCACGGTAAGTACGATATATTTGAAAAAGAAAATAGTAAAAATGACTTAGGAAAGAGCTGGAGAGAGTTCTTAGAGGGTCAATTAGTAATCAGATGTAAGCAGAACACGGCATAACTAATTAAACGCGAATTACTTGATGCAGGCGACATGCAATGTGTGCTTCAGCCAACTTCACACAAGAGGATGGGGTCGGAATGTCAAGGTCATTACTAAGCGCGTGAGATTCCACCCCGAGAGACGCGCAGTGACATAAACTGTCCCTGAGCTGTCCAGAAAATATTAAAATATTGTCCAAATAACACAATCACGAAAGAAATTGGCACATAGAGTGACATTAGACAAAGAAAAATGCCCGCATTGGTGCCATTGACTTATAATGAAGTGGGTGCATGGCTTAAAGACTTATACTGGAGCCAACTGCGCTGGCGTTAGAGAGCAACATCTCTCACCAAGACCAGGAAGTGAGCTTCAGCCCGGCCTAGGCCCCTTGGGTTTACATCGAAGATGCACATATCTACAGACACACACACCAATACCCACACACATACAACACATACCCACATACAACAAAAAAACGCCACAATCCACACACACACAGTGTTACCGTGATCATAATATGAATATGAACGAACCTTCATCTGGTACAAAACTACAACTTGACAAGCTTTAATGAGTGCATAAATTTCCACTTCCGCTTTAACACTAAAAGCAATTACCAATGTAAGCCAGGCATGTTACCACTTAAAACCTGCCAATAAGCGAGAAACAGAAAAAACACACACAAAAGTGTATCAATATCCATTATAACTAATCGCTCACTGTGTCTGCACCAGCACTTGCTCTGATCCATTTCACAATTATATAAGTGGGCTGGAACTCGTGCTGTCGGCCCGGGTTCTGATATTGTCCTGCTCGCTTGGTTTATTGACTGACCACAGACAGCGGCTGCACCTCCTTTGAGTTAAATAGCTTTTCATTTTTTATTGGCAGGCAGATGACTGAGGTGTTTTATTGGAGCTCTTTAGAGTTTAACAGTCCAGGGCATCAGTATGTGCTTTACTGGTGCTTGTAAAATAAAACAAAATGAAATAAAATGAATGGAGTAGGGAGGGCAAATCATGCAGTGTGTTTGTGGGGGGCGGAGGTGAGGGTCCGGAGGTGGGGGTCCGGAGATCGGGACGGTTTCTGAGCAGCCCCTGGCCTGAGGAGGGTCACGTGCCATCTCTCCAGGATACGCTCTGTTAATGAAGTGCCTGAAAATGACAACCACAATTTTTTTGGCATGTTATGTGTTGTCCTTCTCCCAGCCATCCACATCTGCACAGCTCAACAATGTTCCAGAGAGCCAGGTTATCTGAGCAGGGGTTATCTGGGCAACGTACCTGAGGTGACTTGAGTGGGGCTAACTGAGTGAGTTACCTTGACGGGGGTTACCTGGACAGGGCTTATTGGGCCCTGTGGAGGTAGGAGTGGCCTGAGACAACACTGGAGACCATTAGGGTTGCTTACAGTTGCATATTATCTGGGACTTCTTGTATTTCAGCCAATAAGGGATTTAATATAGTTCCCACTGCCCTGCAGATCTTACATTTCACCAGTTACTACAAAATACACAGTGAGAATCAAAGCAGGTGACTGAGAAACCAAACCTTTTGAATAACCTACCAAACTTGGTTTACTAGATTATTACAGTGTGCCAAAAATGTGATTAATTGTCCCCTTTGGGTGAGCGCTGTGTCCTATACCAAGGAAATGTTGAAAAACCCTACCTGACCCCGGCCCCTTTTTTCTTGTGGAGCGGGGTCACTGCAGGTCTTACAGTATCGTCAGGCTGGGTTTGCAAGCATCGGTCTCCACGGTAACAGGTCGCCCCAGGACAGAGGCTGCACCTGACCTCTTGCGTGCCGATCGCCAGGGCAATGATCTCGGCTGAGCTCTCCGAGCCGAGCAACCGGGATCTGTCCAGCAAAGAGCGATAAATAACTATGTGTAAAAGGAGGAGGGAGGGACGGGTGCTTCATAAGCCGCTGAACTTGAGCTCCCGCCCGAAATTCTCTGCATCTGCGCAGTTCTGCATTATGAGCATTAAGCATTGATTAAACACAAGCAAAAACAACTTTAAAAGCTTTATTTGATCACCCCCCACCACTGCCGCTGTTTAACAGGGTAGGCTACAGTTTTTCATTTTTTTTTATTTGTGCATTTTGCTGTCCAGAGATTGAATTAACCCTTGCCATTGTTAATGTCGAGTGACCTTGGGCAGGCTGGCTAACCTCTGACCTATGACACAGCCGAGCGTCTGGGGCAGTGGTCATGCGGGGAGGAGACATTGTGTGTGTGGGTGGGGGGGGGGGGGGGGGGTGAGGGGGTCAAAGCAATGCACTTAAGCCTTCCTTTCTCCGTCCCCCTCCCTGATTTCACATGACGAGGTGCCTCACGATTTGGCATTCAGATCAATACATTTTCAAAAATTGACTTCATAAGTGGGCCATAAGAGGCATGGAGAATATTAGCGCCTGGACAAAGCGAGGTTTTCTCTGGAGTTCAAGTGCCGGCTTCGCAATCGAGCTCTTGCCAAAGGGATGAACCAGAGCAGAAGAACAAACCTGGACCCTCCACTAAAACCACTTCAGTTCAAAACATCATCAACCACCAAGAAGGTTTAAGGACGTTTTCTGGAGGAACTCAGTGTTCACTGTTTTAGAATGTCTGCTCACTGCTGCTGCAGAGATTCACCACGTCAAAGAGTCCAGAGTTAAAGAAGAAACCGACTCGGCTCATAACTCCTTCTTAAGGAAACAGTAATTTAATTTGTTAAGCAGTGTTTTGATGTGAACTGAAGTCTTCCAAAATTTCTAACTTTTTACATTTAGTTTTTTTTCAGAAAACACGTATCTCGTCTTGTCCACCGTTTCAAATTTGATCTGAACTGAGCTTTGTGGCAACTCTTTACAATGTTGCAGGAAGGTTATGCTGAATAACATCATTGTAGGTAAAACATTTCTTAAGGCTGTTGAATGGTATGGAACCATTGCTTTCTCATGATTCTGTTGGGTTGCGACTAAGGGCACCGGTATCAGTCTGGGAGGGATCAAACTAAAATATCTTAAATATTGCCAAATACAAATATATTCCATTTAAATATAGCACACACACATATTTACATATATACAGTGCCCTCCACAATTATTGGCACCTCTGGTAAAAATGAGTAAAAAAGGTTATACAAAAATTAACATTTTTGTGAATTAGATTAATCTCACACTGAAAAATTAGAAAAATCCAACCTTTAAGATTTATTCTGAGAAAAAAACATTCCTCATTAAGAAATAATTATTTTTAACAAAACCATGTGTGCCACAATTATTGGCACCCCTAGAAATGCTTATGAACAAAATGTAACTGAAGCATTTTTTCCATTTTACTTTTTAAAGTTGATCAGAGTATTTAGGAACTTTCAAGCACTAATCCATGACTTTATGTTTCACTGGGGTATATTATTCATACATCAACATGGGAAAGATAAGAGAACACACAAATCAAATGAGGGAAAAGTGTGTTGAGTTTTATAAGTCAGGGAATGGCTATAAAAAAATAGCTACTCACCTGAAAATGCCCATATCTAGCGTTCGGGCAATACTTAAAAAGTTCAAAGCAACTGGAACTGTTACAAACTTGCCTGGAAGAAAACCCAAGTTTATTTTGCCCCCACACACAGTGAGGAGGATGGTAAGAGAGGCAAAATAATTCTCAAGAATCACTGTTGGAGAACTACAGAAGAAAGTAGCATCTTGGGGTCATCAAGTCTCCAAAACTACCTTTAGATGTCACCTCCATGTCATAAAATTTTTTGGAAGGCATGCCAGAAAAAAGCCTTTTCTGTCATTTCACCACAAACGTAAGCGTCTGGAGTTTGTTAAATGCTACTGGAACTTTGACTAGAACTGTGTTCTATGGTCAGATGAAACAAAAATTTTGCTTTTCGGCAATCAACACTGATTTGGCATAAAAAAAATTATGGCTATACCGAAAATAACCAGATCCATACTGTTAAGGATGGTGGAGGTTCTGTGATGTTGTGGGGCTGTTTTTCCTCCAAAGGTCCTGGTAACTTTGTTAGGGTAAATGGCATTATAAACTCCATGAAATACCAGAAAATTGGATTTTCCAGCAAGACAATGATATAAAACATATGTCCTGAAAATGTCCGCCATGGCCATCTCAGTCCCCTGACCTAAACCCCATTGAAAACCTGTGGGCTGAGCTGAAGAGAAGAGTGCACAAGAGAGGACCTAGGACTCTGGAGAGATTCTGGAGAGATTCTGTAAAGAGGAATGGTCTCAGATTCTTAGCTCTGTATTTTCCAACCTTATTAGATGTTACAGGAGAACTCAGTGCTGTTTTATTGGCAAAGGAAGGTTGTACAAAATATTAAATGCTGGGGTGCCAATAATTGTGGCACACGTGGTTTTGTTAAAAAAAAAAAATTCTTGATTGATTTTGTTTTTTTTCACAGAATAAATTTACTTCAATTAAAAGTTAGATTTTTCAAATTTTTTCAGTGTAAGATTAAGATTAAGCTAATTCACCAAACGGTGAATTTTTTATAACCCTTTTATACACGGGTACAAAGTGCTTTACAAATTACAAAAAGCAAGAATGGAATAAATGAATACAATTAATAAAGCAATGAATACATGACATAGTTACAAAGTGCTTTACAAATTAATTATAACATTGAATTATCAGCACGAATTTGAGAGATTTGCACATTTTTTTAAAAGTGAGGTAGAAATATAGAAAGTGGTAAAAAAAAGTGTGATCTGGATTCTGAACCCAATTAGCTGGGGAGCTCTGGGATGATAAAAAATGCAAAAAGGATTTGCTTCAACATTTTGATTCACACCAAAAACATTACTGCAGGTAAGTTAAATTTGTAGATTTAAGTTGCAGGTACGTTTTGTACGAGCTGGGCAGAGAAAGCATTACAAATGTAAATAAATGATTTATGACCATTGTGATATTGATTTGAGAGTACATTTATTTTAAAAATAATTGAATGGTGCACAGTTTTATAGGACAATTTTTACAGATAATACCTAATATTGTTAACAGTTTTATATTAATATCGCTCAACACATATTGTGTAGAATACAATTTTTTGCACAATGAATATAAAAAAAGGAGTTTTATTGAAACCTGCTGTACATCGGAACGATCTTGCATTTGCTCTTGGGCTAGAAGTTCAGAGGCAGGATCACTGCCTCTTGTTGACCCCTCTGGACATCACAGAGAGGGGACAAATTTGAAAACACAGAATAAAACATAACCTGGAAATTTCTCTCAAAATGTCATGCTCTGTCTCAAGCATGAGCTAAAACAGTTATACCCACTAAAATGTGTTATTTGGTAAGACATGTAAATTCATCATTAGACATGAGTGGCTTGTCTCGGCATAAAATAAGAAATTTACCAAAATAATGTTTTATATATTACTGGTGAACTCCAAAAAAATTAAGTAGAGTAGATTTAATATTCAAAAATCTGGTTTTGCACCACCTGCTGTAGAGTTCAGGTGAGTCAGGTTTTTTTTACCTGCTCATTAGCCCTTTGCAGGTGCTCCCCTGTGGCAGAAGTTGGTGGTGAGAGCCAGGTCAAGCCCGGAGCACTCCACTGGGGTCATTCCCTCCTCCCAAAATGAAGCATTAGTCAGAGTAATCCAGCCTGAGCTGCGATAGGAATATTTGTGCGAGGAGACGTTCGGACGCGTTCTTCATTTTTCATCTGCCAGACCATATTATTGCTGTGACTCAGAACGCGCCGCCAGTCACATTACAGCCCTGCCAGCGCTGCCAATTGTGTCACAGGACCCCTATTGAGTGAGCTGTCTTTCTAATGGAGTGACAGGGCCAAGCAGGAGACGCACCCCCCCCCCCCCCCTCTTCCCCTTCCCCATGCACAAACCCCCCGAAACACATTTGGGTAATATACAGCCACCCCCTCCCCAGTTTGTCATGTGATACCCTAGGCAGGCGGGCGTGGCACATGATGTACATAATCCACGGGTTACATTTGTCAAAAAAAAAAAAAAACGCAAGATGCGTACGGGGACTAATGATCCGCGTTAAATTAATGGCGCCATAAAAAAGAAAAATCCCTCATTCGCGGAGGCATGACAGGATCTGTCGACTTTGATAAACCGCAAAACGACAGATAATCAGGGCAGGCAATCAGGCCTGGAGTGGCTCTCTCCCAAAAAAAAATAATAAAATTTTTTAAATTCACATCTTCCTAAACCTTTCATTTGGAAATTAGAGAAACGCACATAAAAAACCACTTACTCTTTTTCTAAGACACCAAACTAATGTGGTTGTTAACAAATCATTCCTCCCATACCAAGGACCCGTGGCATTTAAATGGCTTAATAACAATAGCAATATTCCTGATCCTCTCCTTCCCTCTTCTGCTCTTAAAAGCAGGTAGTCTTAGTATAATAATATAATGTAATACACTCTGTCACACCGTCTTCAGATGAAGCATCCAGTTTGACACCACAAGTAGGTAGAGATTTTGCACATCTTGCTTAATTTCTCACAGTTAATCCTATTCAACTTGTGTTGACCGAGAAATTCTCTATGTAAAATAATTTTTCTGTGGATTAAGCGTGTGCAGATCTCGGCTTGGATAAACCACTCGCTTGACCCCCAGACCTATTTATCCCTCTCAGGCCCTGTTAGCTTTTAAGAGAGCGATAAACTCAACGCAGTAAAAGATTGCTTCCAATGTCTAGTGCTGGAAATAAAAACACACAAAGAAAGACCCACTTTCTTCAGCCCGACAAGGCCAAGGCCTGAATTAAATCAACATGTGTCCTTAACTGTGACAAATAAATGCGAGCGTGTGAAACATTTTCTTCACAAACTCATTTTGTTAAGTAATTTGCAGAGGTGTAAAAAGATCAGAAAGTAAAAGTCCTGCCATGTACAGTCAAGCCGGAAGGTCTGAACACCCCTTTCACCTTCTCCACATTTTATTACATTACAGACATATTCTACAATAGATTGAGTTCATTTTTTGTCTCAAAATTCTACACAAAATAGCCCATAATGACATGTTTTTAGAAAGTTTTGCAAATGTATTAAAAATCGAAAACTGAAATTTCTCATTTACATAAGTATTCATACCCTTTGCTTTAACATATTTTTAAAGTATCATATTTAATATTTGGTCGCATATCCTTTGCATGCTGTTACTTCCTGAAGTCTGTGATCAAAAGACTCTCAATATCTTATTTCCAGGTACTGTTATAAGCGATACTATAAGCTCTCTGCATTTGAATGGATCTCTATGGGAATTGGGGGGTGAGACTAGATTCAGCTGTAAATTACACTGGTACAGTTTGGAACACATGGCTGGCTAAATGGCTGTAAGTCATCAAGGGTCTGAGCTATCGAACGAGCCCCAAACCATCACTCTGTTGCCAGATATGGAGTAGATGTGGATGGATCACTGCAAGGGTTATTTCTCCTAACTCATTTTTCTATAGAACTCTATGGGGAAAAAAGTCAGGAGAAACAACCCTTAAAGGGATCCATCCACATCTCTATATCTGGCCGCAGAGTGATGGTTTGGGGCTCGTTTGATACCTTAGATCCTTGATGACGTACAGCCATTTCGCCAGTCATGTGTTCCACACTGTACCAGCGTAATTTACAGCTGAATCTAGTCTCACCCCCCAATTCTTATAGAGATCAGTTCAAATGCAGAGAGCTTGTATAGTATCGCTTGTAACAGTACCTGAAAATAAGATATCAAGAGTCTTTTGATGTTGATTGGTCACAGACATAAGGAAGTAACAGCATGCAAAGGATATGCGACCAAATATTAAATATGATACTTTAAAAATATGTTAAAGCTAAGGGTATGAATACTTATGTAAATGAAAGATTTCAGTTTTAGATTTTTAATACATTTGCAAAAATGTCTAAAAACATGTTTTCACTTTGTCATTATGGGCTATTTTGTGTAGAATTTTGCGACAAAAAATGAACTCAATCTATATATGAATATGTCTAGAATATCTAGAATATGTTTGTAATGTAATAAAACGTGGAGAAGGTGAAAGGGGTGGGCAGAATTTCCGGCTTGACTGTATTTCTTCCACCCATCAACTCAGCCAGCTGATTTCACTGAAGACTTGTCCTAATTAGCAAATCCAGGTGACTGGAACAAAAGTTTGGGGAGGATTTTTACTTTCTGAACCTGGATTTTACACCTCTGGTAATTTGCAGTGATGGTTGAACTCGCCAAACTGTCTTGTTGAGAAAATAATTATTGCTTGTAATTGGCTGTCAAAGTTAAAGACGTGTTGAATGCTAGAAATTTAATTGAAAGTTTTTCATGTGTATGAGAGATTCTGACTATTCCGACTATTTTGTTGAAAATAAAGACAAGCGTGTTTTAATTGGTGCCCAAAAAATTATTCTGGCACATTTCTTCCATCCTATAGATAGAGCCGTCCCCGCTGAGGTCCCTTACCATCGGAGCCAAAACAGTTGAAAGAGTGGAGGAGTACAGATATGTGGGCACCATCATTGATAATAAACTGACCTTTGAGGCAAACTGTCATTGAGTGCATGCAAAGTGTCAGTCAAGGCTGTATTTCTTCTGGAAACTCAGGAATTTGGACGTGAGCCAATCAGTACTACAAGCATTTTACACCTGCTTCCTTGAGTCAGTGCTGACCTTTAGCCTAACAGCTTGGTTTGGCTCATTAAGTGAAATCAGGCAGCTGAAGCTGGAGAGGGTGACAGTACAGGCTACTAAAATCATAAGGAACCAAACCGAAACAAACCAAACCCCAAAATTGGTTGAGATACCATATGTTCTCTTTTATCACACTAATCTGAACTAATAATTTTAATAAAATCTTCTTATTGGCTAAAAAAGGCAGTGACATGTAGCTCCACCCATTATAGAGTTACAAAAGTCTCACAATCCCCTCACGGGTGTTTGTCAACTCACTGCACAACAGCACCCCCTCTGGTGTGATGGGCACCTGCGGTCTGCCTACTCCAGCTTTGCATGAAGCACTGTCCTTTGGCGGCAGCGGCAACATTTTACCACCTTTTCTTTAATTCACCGGTGTCATACTCCAGTCCTGGGGGAGTCACATTGTCTTCTGGTGTGTTTTTGGTGCATGTCAGCATCACTGAATCCATGCACCAAAGTCGTTGATTGGCTAAAGAATCCACACATCTTGTTCCGAAGGCCTTAATTGGCTGTTGGTTGAAAGGAAACCACAAATGCCTGCAGACGCTGTGGCCCTCCAGGACCACAGGAGTTTGACACCCGTCACTAAATATGTGATCCCTCCCAGAGGTCTCTCAGTCACTTGCCCAAATCACCAGGCTCATTTCCCACACAGGTGTGCATTTTAGGGGATTAACTGTGTGTGTGTGTGTGTGTGTGTGTGTGTGTGTATGTGTGTGTGTGCGTGCGGGGGGTACATGTCACTCAGTGTGAGACAAGACTCAGGCGAATGCATACTATGGCTTTGATTCCAGCGGCAGGCCAGGGACTCCGCTAGCGAGCCAGAGAGAGATCTATTACTTCATCACCATTTCCCTAAGTGTTTGCACCCTCTGCCATGACCCCGCCACTCTATCTGTTGGTTTTTATTTTCAGAGTGCATGCTGTCCATATGTTACTCTAATAGTTGCTATAATTCTTGGGCAATAGGGCTCATGTTTTACTGGTCTCCGGGAGGAAAAAAAAGAAGGAGAGAAGAATGCATTTTAATAAAACCCCTTAGCAATACACTAATGGGCTGACACTGACGTATTTGCATAGAGATGAATTATACTGGCCCAGCTTGACGTGACTTTTAAAATATGATTGAGGAGGTTATTATTGCTGCACTGTGATACGTGTTAACAGGTTATTTTAGTGCGGCTAGTGCTAATAAAATTCACAACAAAAGACTCGGGCGGGCGAGGGCTATTTTTTTCCCCCAAAGCCAGAGTCTACTGAAGGTGCTCATTTTGTCATTACCACCACCCCCCCACCACCACCACCACCACCCCCACCCCCTACCACTCCTCCCCTTTCTCCTACTCTCATGAAGGAAGAGAAACGACACAAAGTCTTTAACAAACCAACGACCGCTCCCGGGAAGCCCTTTGCACAAGGCCATAACAAACTTTAGCCTCCCCATCAATCACTCTGCTTTTGTGTCCTCTGTTTTTTTAATAAGGAGCAACATTGATAATACCAACCCGGGACCGGATAAAATAAAATAAAACTCTCTTATCTCCGGCGCCTCAAATTGAATTGATGAAAAACAAACTGAAGAACTAAACAGAAACTAAACAGCTGAAAAAAAACAGCTTGAGGTGTGACTAGCTAGCCCTCTCATATCCACTGTTGTTTTCTGTGGGGTGAATATTAAAAGAATTAAGTGGCAAAGTCAACACTGGTCTTTGGCCATATTGGATGCGACTCACATGACTCCATATGCTGTTTAAGAGCTTCCGGTGGGCTTTTGGAGAATAAACAATAGGAAACTGTCATAAGAGGAGATTATCTGCGCATCAGTTAGCAGGGAGGGAGGATCCCACCCAGGTTGGCCCTAACACACCAAAAGGGGGGGGGGTGACCAGAAGATAATGCATTTAAAGCAAAAACTGCCGATCTTATCAGATCCCACAAACATACTTAAGACGTGGGTATTGCCTCCCCGCTGATTAGCACCTGGTGAATGCGTCGTTCGGCGGCACCTGCCCCGCACCTTAAGCACCTTCGCAGAAGCCACTCGTCATTATTAATAGTCATTAACCTTATTTGTAATTTACACACTCTCTTTCCCTCTCTTCTCTGTGAACGGGGCAGGACCACTCCCATTGATTTTACTCTACATTACCCACAGCCAATTGATCATCGGTCCCACCGTTCTTAACCGCCCGCTCCTCACCGCTGCCAGAAAAAGCCGCGTAAGATCTGTCGCTTACCTTTGCAAACATTGTTGAGGTTCATAAAACAAACAGGCCCTGAGTAGAAACATGTTTACAGAGCCGGTCGAGCGGAGGGAAGCACTGAGAAAGGGGAGAAATGCGCCGGCGTGGCAACGGCGCAGCGGCCACCCCGCTCCCTGACAACCGATGTGGGGCTCTGCTGGCGACATTCCCACTCCTAATAGGAAATCCCAAGCCACTCCTTATCAGGGGCCTGCAAATGGGTGGGAAAAAGATAAGAGCGCAAACACATGTAGGCCGGCGCTCTCTCAACAGGATCACAGCCCCCTTGTGACACATGGCCTTGTATGTAATCTCTTGTAGTACATGGGAGACTGAGAGCGTGTCAATGGGGCCCTTTATAAAGACAACAGAACGCCAGCGCGCCCCTCGGCCTCGGGCTCGGCCGCAAAGTGATTTGTCAGAGATCTGCAATCGGACCGGAAAGGTCCCGGGACAGGGCGTTAATGGAAGACGAGCTGTAGACCGGTTATGAAAACCTGTGCAATAAAGATCAATGCATCTTCTCTGTCTCCGTCGAGGCCTGCTGTTTATTGTGGCTCTTTTCAACGTCCATCGAGGAAATGCGACTTATCAGCCCTTTAATGCTCCCAAAGACTTCTGAGAAATGACACTGTAATTCACACACTGCCATTTGCTCAGCGCTGCAATAAAAGCACTTTCTTCCTCTAACCAAATGGGAAACAAAGAGGGATATGTTTCATATGAGAAGGAAACAAAACCCTAATGTAACGTGCTATAAAGTAATCACTTTCAAATTTTGATAGATATTATACAATGCTAATTGTGCATTCATTTGAAAGGCCTGTGACAGTCAGAGAAGATAATTCAACCTTGTTTGGCAAATCCAAGTGGCAGCATTAATACAGGGTTCTGTGTATATGGATTCATAATTTATTCACCACCAGCATGAGTCCTTTTGTAATTGGTTACACATCTGGGTCTTATTAAAAGTGAGCACAAAGCAAGTGTCCGCTCAACATAAATAATTTGCACAGAACGTAAAACACGGCTCCTCGCGCAATGCTTTGAAAAACAAGGGCTCTTGTTTCTGTAGATTCTATATTGCCCTATGTCTTTCAGTGCTTCCTTTAGCATCTTTTCCATTATGCCTGTGATCCGCTGTTTGGGCAAGTTCTAGAAAGAGTAACAAACCCCGGACTTCCTCACGTGTATTTAGCATTGGCGCAAAGTGGAATCGATCTCTCAGTTGACAAACCTTTTTTTTATAATGAGAAATAAAATAAAATAAATTTACAAAATATTTTTTTTATGTTTGTTTAAATAACTAAAACACGGGATACAAATGTAAATTAAATGTTTATCATTAGCCAATGAACGAGGCGATATTCTAGGTGAAGAATATATAACATGCGAATCAGATGCGAGTACAGTACGAGAAGTGGGAGAGGTTTATTCTCGTCTAATTAACCCGCCTCCGATGATTTTTTGATAGGAGTGAACCTGTGGCCTGGCGGCATCTGCGCGTGGGTTCGCCAGTGTTGGGCCAGTGCGGTGCTTGTGGTATGCTATAGCCGCGCAGCAGATGTTGCCGACTTTCCCCGAGGCTTGTAACCGATGTTCGCAACACCTGGATGGCGCTGACGGCTCATATTTCCACCCGGATCAGGACGC
This sequence comes from Ilyophis sp. 1 JC-2022, assembly GCA_022702515.1. NCBI lineage: Eukaryota > Metazoa > Chordata > Actinopteri > Anguilliformes > Synaphobranchidae > Ilyophis > Ilyophis sp. 1 JC-2022. Next base: position 30,282,255 of record CM040394.1, on the reverse strand, counting down.
TGTCACGTGAAGGGAGTGGGGGGCACCATGTGTTCACCACAGACAGTCTCTTGCTCGCGATTGATCACTTCACTCACGCTGACCAATTTATATATTCTGAGGAGGTACATTTGTTTCCGTTTAATTGCGACTTCCCGACGAAGTACCGGTGATATGTGGAAACGCCTTTACACTAGGATTTTCTCGTTTACCAATCCGAGCCATCTTTAGGTTACGGAAAGGGGGAGGATGAAGACTGGTGGGTGGGGGAGCTCAAAAGCAGCTTGGACTACATCTTTGCCACTGGCTGTGCAAATAAGTAGATTCATTATGCAGTGTTTAATCACAATTATGATCATAACTATTCGCTTTTGCATTGTGCTAGTACTTACTTTCTTAAACACAGCAGTCTCGGGATGAACTGAAATACGATTTTTTTATTTTTATTTGAAGATTATTTTGGTAATATATACACATACAACCTCTGGATGCATAATACTATTGTACAAGCTGTTGTATGTTTTTTTTTAAAGTGTATTTACTTGCTTTAGACCACAAACCTTGGAAATCATACAATAAAACTGAAATTCAAAAAAGAAAAACATCAAAAGGTGAACTCTTACTTCAGAATATTGATTAAAGGTCAATTAAATAGTCTGTTGATTGGTCACTAGGGGCGATGGAATGGAAACCCCTCAGGTTCATTGTGACCAGCTGTGGTTAAGCTGCTTTGGAAACCTCAGGTCTGGTCCACCCAAAGTGGTCAGAAGCCAGTGGAACGCACAGCCAAAACCCCCAGCCAAATAGGGCCCATTCACAGGCATCCTGTGGCTCAATAGCCATAGGCTAACAAGAAACCATTCCCAATGCAGTAACATTCCTGTCCACACGCCAGAGGGGACATAAACGCTGTGTCTCAAACCGCATACTCCCGTTCTCCGCACTACCGTACTTCGGTTTGGACTCACATGGATGCGTGCTCGCTGTGCGTGCTCGGAGCATGGAAGTATGCGGTTTGAGACACAGCAAAAGTAAAAGTCCTCCCCAGTATTTTGCTCCAATCACCTGGATTTGCTAATTAACATAATTTTTCAGCGAGTAGGTAGAACTAATTAGTGAAATGAGCTGGCTGAGTCTATGGGTGGAAAAAACACTTTTACTTTATGTCCCCTGGATTTCCACCTTTTCCACACGCACACATGCACACACACACACACACACATGTCTGTGATTGAAGCAAGAACACATCCCGTGTGAAGGTGAGACAGAAATCACTCCCCAATTGAAGTGTAAACAAACATGTCTGTGGTGTAAAGTCTGTTTCTGGCAGATGACAGTGAACTGGATTGCCAACATTCCTTTGTCCAGTATTCAATATTGTATTGTTGACAGGATTGTTCACAAAAGCTGCTATATAAGGAACAAAATTTGTCCCATATAAGACAACCCATTCTGGCTGAAATACAGAATGTCCTGATATGACTATTCTGTATTTCATATTGTCATATACTGACAATACATGACTATTGGCAATCCTCATCATGTCAACGTGTGTGAGATGCATCTGCAAGACTGAGACGAGAGAGAGAGAGAGAGAGAGAGAGAGAGAGACACACACACAGAGAGAGAAAGAAAGAGAGAGAGAGAGAGAGAACTTGGATAGGGCCCATGTGTCCACTGGCAGTTTTTTTTCTGGTGAAACAACTGGAACAACGGTGAGAAAATAAAAGCCTTTTCAGTTCAGTGTTACTGAAACTACACTTGCCAGCTTAAAGGCTCAGTGAGTTACAGCTGCACAGTGAGTCACAGCTGCGCATGGGCACAAGCACAGTGAGTTACAGCTGCACAGTGAGTTGGCTTTGGACAATTTCTGTTCACCCACATGTACCCCTTTACATGGTCCCCAAGTTCTGCCGAAAGTTGCATACGTGTTAACCTGGTCAGACCCATAAGTTTAGCCTGCTCAGGCTCATAGTACGTAAGGTTAACCTGGTCAGACCCATACGTTTAGCCTGCTCAGGCTCATAGTACTGTAAGGTTAACCTGGTCAGACCCATACGTTTAGCCTGCTCAGGCTCATAGTACTGTAAGGTTAATCTGGTCAGACCCATACGTTTAGCCTGCTCAGGCTCATAGTACTGTAAGGTTAACCTGGTCAGACCCATACGTTTAGCCTGCTCAGGCTCATAGTACTGTAAGGTTAACCTGGTCAGACCCATAAGTTTAGCCTGCTCAGGCTCATAGTACTGTAAGGTTAACCTGGTCAGGCTGTAAGTGTTGTGAGCATGACAAGTGAGGATTGACAGACAGCCTGTTATATAAAATGAATGAGTTAAATATATAAACATGTATGTTTTCAGTTCTAAGCACATAGGTAAACATTCCTTAGATCTATCTGTAAAAGTCAGCAGTATAAATAAGTCTAAATAATTGTGACAATCATTTTGGGGGGGAAATATATTAATTGAAAAATAATTTTCACTGAGCAATTATATTAGTAGCCCATAAAAGAATATAATTTCCCCATTTGCTTTGAGCAAACAGTATAGCTCATTATCTGTATTGTTTATTTTACACAGCCTTTTTTTGCACATTAAGAATGTGAACAATGTTGGAGGGGTATTATTATGTATTATTCTATTGAGTGGCCATTGCTGTTGTTCTTATTATGCTTGTCATTGCCCTTGCAGCTGTCTGTTTTGACCTTGGCAGTAGTGATGCTTGTTGTTTTAATGGATTTGATGACAAGGCATTGGTAGGCAGGAGTTTTTACACAGAACATTTCAAATGAATCAATTTATTATTCAGACATAGCACCAAGCAGACGTCAAACAAATGCCGAACTGAGTGCAATGCAAGCAACATTTATCTTCGTGATTTTCTGGGCTCTGAGCAGGGCCTGTGTATATCATCTGAATTATTCTTTTCAATAATCAAATTTTTCCAGGACTACATACTTGATCGTGTTTGTATTGCAGTGATCTGTTTTTCATCATTCAGACCGAGAAACTCACTGGCAGCCATTTTATTCAGGGCTCTCTGGAATCCAGACAATTTTCATTGCATCAACTGTTTGGTGTGCACCACAGATCAGCTGGTTCAATGTTGGTCGAGAATTAAGTATCTTAATATATATTGATATCATCTCATATAAAACCCATCCTGGCCTCTACACTGGTCTTTGTTAATTATTTTGGAATTAATTTAATTTTTTTTACTTTCACTTCACTAAAGCCAAGGATTTTTATCTCTCTATATTTCAACTGCATCATACTTATTTAACTATTTTACCTTTAACTATTTTTAGGTATTTTACTATTTTATTCAATGTGCATTGTCTTTGTTCCGCACTTTGTATTGATACTTTGTGTAAGGCACTTGATGTAAGAAAAGTGCACTAATTATCCCATTCCCAGTAGTGTAACGTTAGAGTAGAGGTAAAGTTGTGCAGTGCAAAGTTGTGAATAAACTGTGCAGTCACAATGGATACACTGTGCAGTCACAATGGATACACTGTGCAGACACAGATATTGGGCATAGTTATTTATTATGCATCTGAATAGTCCTTTTTATTTCCCTCTCGTAGATCAAAGGGCCAAGAGTGCATCTATCACAGGCTGTATTTGGCCCCTTGGCCCCCAGTTGAAAACCCCTGCACAAGGTATCCATCCATCAAAGCACATAAACTAAAACATGACAGGTGTGCAGCTGTCCTCTTCTGAATCAGCCGTGCTCTGCCCAGGTGTGCTAAACAGGACTTCTACACCAATTAGAGGGGTGTGCACTTTGTAAAAGACTACAATTTGGTACTTCCATTATAGTATGATATCATAGTATGTGTTCACTAGAAATCTAGCTTGATGTGCTTAACACTGAAACAATAAATATTCTGGTTCCTTGTTGAAGGGACAAGTGTACATAACAAGTCAATTAAAATGGCATGGCCAAAGGCAGCATGTGCATGGCTAGAAAAGCACTGGAGGATTGAAAGAATACATGACCAAATATCCGTGCAATAAATATAATATTTTTGCTTTTATGCTTTGTCAGCCATAGAACTTACAGGTATACAGGTACCTACACACACCCACACATATTTCACCCAGGCCACCAAGGACTCTTGTTTTATAACCTGGTAATACCTAATATGCAGTATTGTCACACGCAGTATAGGCATCAACGATACACAAGACCTCTCTGTGCTTTTGAGCTAAATTACCATTAAAATCAGAACCATAGCGCCCGAACAGTGACAGAATCTTCACAGAGCTTTTAAGCTTGCCTTCCCCGAGGTGATTCGGTATTTTCTCTTGTTTTTTTTTTTTCTTCCTTTCTCTGGGGCTTCTGCAGCAGGGAGTCCGTTTTTAATTTCTCACTCAAAATCCATTTGGCGGGGTGGACAGGAGAAGCAGCCGGCGCCCGCGTTTGGTGTTAGGCGGCATTATAGCCGAGGCATGGAAAAGCCACGGCTGGCGGAATTACAAGCGGCGTGCGGCCTTGACCCCGGCGGCAGCCTGATGCCAGTTTCATTGAGGAGCTATCACTTCTGCGCCGCTAACATGACATCGCCTCATATCGCTCCCATCTGAAATACTTACATCCAGTGTGTCTACAGCAGCACTCAATTTGATAATAATGGAGTGGTGAGTCATCTTAACCATTTTATTCATGGAACTTGCCCGTCCCCAGCTTCTCTATGTGCACCATGCAGCGGTTTTACAGGCAGACTGGATTCATCTATTAAATTAAACTAATTATGAATTGCAATTAGCATGCTGGCTAAATATGTGTATCAAATCGGTCTGGCATAGTGAAAACAAAATTCAAATATAGTCTTCATCTCCACCACAGGTTTGCACTGTATTTTATTCATTATTAATCAGACACATAGAATGTTGCTGCAAAGAAACGTTAACTTATTATGAACTTAAAATTAACCAAGACATACCTGTAAATGTAGGCTAATGTATATTATTTTTAATAGAATATTTAAAAAATGTATAGAATATTAAATCTGAATTTTTCATTAGAAACTACGCTGTAATCAGACATGGATCAAATAAATAGATGAAATACATTATTGCACTGTTACCCTTTAGCCATCAATAAAATTTCTACAAAATATTGTCAGTCTAAAAATAACACTATTTTCACCATTATTCAAATGACATTTGCCTCATTTGATAGTACGCATGAACACTTCGGTAAAATACTGGCAGTTTTAAAAGAACAGTATTTTCACCTGTATTCAAAAACAAATGCCTCATTTGATAGTAGGTTACTTGTTGGTTAGTTGCAGAATGTTGATGAAAATTCTCAGGAATCTAAAAATGTATTTTAGCATTTCACCAGCATCTGAAGAGTTAAAGTACTTAAAATTCAAATTTTGATCAAGGTCTGGCTGTAATGTGATAAGATAGTTTGAACTTTATTATTGTTTTAAACATTCAAATAATAGAATTACTCATGAGTGACTACGCTGTACCAGCTGTCCTGACGCACTTTTATAAAAATTTGCATGGCATCCATTATTGTGGATGAAGAAATGTTGAATCCATTGAGTCAGAGGCCAGAAACCAACAGTTGACTCATTGTATATAAATAAGTGTGTTCACATTGTATATAAATAAGTGTGTTCACAGCATGGAAATATTACTTTTTGATATTTTGGCAGTATAATCATGGTATTTCATCCTCACAGTTTGCACGAGCATACAGTATATCCATTATTGGAGTTAGTAAACAAAGATTTGGGATATATGTTTTCAGACAACCCCAGCATATTCAATGCACCGGTTTTCTCAATACGTGTAAATGTCCAGGTACCTCCTGTCTTTCTTGTTAGCTGTTTCCAGCATCCCTCCCCCGGAATGTTGATAACCTTATACAAAGGCCAAGAACAACCCCATCCAAGCCCAAGCATACAAATATTCCAAATGCAATGTCTTAGATGCACATCTGGGGCTTGTTTCAGAAAGCAGACTGAGTTAGCTGGATGAATGCACTGAGTAAAACCCGGAACAGCTGTTTTTACTTCAGTCCATGTTCCAGATTTGGGAGGGTTATTACTACAACTAATAATAATAATAATAATAACAATAATAATATTCATATTATAATATTATGTTTTTGTTTTTTTCCCCTATGTAAAGATAAAAAAACATCTTAAAAGAAAACAGAAAGCTGTGAAGATAGCATAAAAAAGTACATGCAGAAAGAATTTCTGTCAATTACTGTAATGCACAAATCTTCAAAATAAAAATGTAATTATCAGGAACAGCAAAAACTGCTATTTTCCATTTACCAATGAACAGTTTGGTTCTGAACCAACTTTATTAGTTCTTCAGGAATGCAATTCTGACGGTATTGGATGGGAAGTTAGAGTGTGTGTTAAAATGCAAATTAACAAAAAGTGGAGAAAAGGTTTTTACATGACGCTAACAATATATGATCGACACATTCACTGCAGAGACCACAGCTGTTCTGTATTTGCACTTTTGCTGAGGCTATATGTGGCTCAAAGATATGACATCTCCAAAAAGATTTTACATATTCACACACACAATTAACATGCCCATTTTCAGTTAGATCAACCAGTGTTGGATGTGGCCAAACAAGAGTAAATGTGTTTAAAAGTTATTGATGTATGATATGCAATATTGGCACTTGCCTGACTCATACCCACACAGTACTGGGAGCCTGACCAGGCTGCTCATAACCTTATGGTACCACAAGGCTGCTCATAATCGTATGGTAATATGAGCCTGACCAGGCTGCTCATAACCCTACAGTTATGAGCCTGACCCAGCAGTTCATAATTTTCCATAATTTCATAATGACACATGTGAGATATGCTTGTCTACCTTCTGGGGATGTGATTTGGCTATAAACCAATGGCTAGTTACTTCTGATGAATAATAATCTCTTGTAGCGGGGCTCCAATTACAGTTCGTAATTCAAGCCAGCTCAACCACTGACCTACAACACAGCAGTGGCTAAAACCTGTTAGAACCAATCAGATTGCAAGACACCTAACGTTATAGATACCACTCACCTGGCGTTCCAGGTCAAAACCAGTCCCTAGAGGGGAAAAATGAAAACCAGTGTCACTGCTGGCCTGCATGGCCATGCAGATTTGAGTTTCATTGCGATAAAAGGGTACATGTGGATGAGGAGGAAAATAGGACCCAAAAAAACGGACTTTCACCGAATATGGCTTGGAGTTGTAATTACTGCATCATGAGATCGTATTTGCATCCATACGGCTCAAATAATACTGACCTTTTGAATCTATTTTTATTTTAGGTTTAGTTAAGATTTAATTCTATAATCTAGAATAGCTACTATATTCAACCTATAACTGACAAAAGCCTATAGCCTTAAACCTAATCAGAAAGTTAGTGTGTGTTTATAAATCATGGTTGGGGTATATTTTATTTCAATCCAGTCAGTCCAGGAAATTAATTAATTGATTTAATTAATTGATATATTCATAAAACAATTGTGGAAATTTTTCAATTAATTCATTGAATTTCAAATTGATTTGAATTTACCTAAACCATCGCGTTTACACCATGCAAACAAGCACATGAGTGAGTGAACCAGTAAGTTACTATTGTTAAGGTAAGTGTCATTTGAATTTGAGTAGCTGAAATATATAACTGATTGTTGCGCGGTGCAATGGCACTGAAAATTTTAAATTTATAAAATCAAATCAAATGTATTACTTCCTTTGGTTGGGGTGGTAGCAGGGCTTTGGACCAATGGTTTGTGGGCCCCGAAGAGGAGACACTCCCACACAGGAAATCCACTTAGCTGCGTGACTTTTGATTTCAGCATTCATGCAGCATTGACCTCAGTTAATCACCAGGGAAGAGTACATTTGCATCTGCGAAACTGAAGTTCCTTCAATTGCAATTACTTCTTAATGATGTTAATATGCATGCTCATCTAAGTATTACAACTTATAGCAATCAGAGCCATAATAATTGCATTTACCTGATAATTAACCTTTGCCTCAGGGGTAATTTGATGTATTAATTAATACACAAGCCTGGGCCATTATCCTAGTCAGAATATGATATACCAAGCAGCCTATATGAAGACATATTCATAAAAATTTGACATGGTACCCAACTGTGGAATTTGCATGTTCCTGCCTCTACAATGTCATAGGAAGAAGTCCAGATAATAGCAGGTCTGTGATTCAATTTGTGGATATTGTGTAATATTGAAAACTTGTAGAAATCTTTTTTTATGGATGAATGCTTATATTTTCAATGTGGCTGTATGTAAAATAAAAATAACGGTGTGTGTTTTATTTGTTATTTAAATGTTTATATGGCCTCGTTTTTGTATTTCCAGCTATCACTGACTTTCAGATTTTCAAATTTTTTAATTCAGATTTTCAACGATTCTCAGATGTATTATTTTAACGTTTAAAACAGCACCCACTAAGCTGTGTTATAATATTTTTCACTGAAATTCTACTTCATATATTTTGTAGTTATTATGCTACGAATTTTTTTAAAAACGTATAATTGTTTTAGCTGTATTCTGCATACCCTGTCAAAGCATTTCTGATAGGACATTAATGTACAATAACATTAACTATTTTTGATAGTCTATATGACTTTTATTCATACATGTAATTTAATATTTTTCCTAGTGTGTTCCATCTTGCTGATTTCAAAGCCCAGATTTCTCAGCATTTGCAGTCACGTGAGGGTTCATGAACATACTTAGCTATTTCCAAATAGTCATATCATCCGTAAAAGTATTTTGGTTACAGTTCATTCTCTTATGTGCCTGAGACCTCAGTCTTTTGACACAGCAGACTGCCATTTCACGATAATATTGTTTGAAGGATACATTCATTTATCTTCGCTATAATTATCGTTAAAACTATGAAAATCGATAAAAACCAATGAGACCCATTGATCGTTGAGAGATAATGAGTTTAATACAATGTTTAGGAGTGCATACACTTGAATGCAGTCGCGTCTTAATTTAAGGGTTTGCTATCAATGACGACAGCTTTTGAAGGTGGGAAGGAATACAATAGGCGAGATTACATCACACATTTATTTCCTGAATTACCGCAGATTTATGAGATGTTATACAAGTTTTCTAAGAACAATAGATTAATTGACAAATGTTGATGCAATCATACAAATAACGTAAAACTCATAACTCATAAATCAATCTAAGTCCAGTCAAAAGATAATTTTAGGGCATTGTACAGGCAACAATACACAGATGTAGGCTAGGCATGCAAAACCATTGCGTGCGTGTTGTTGAAATCCATATTATTTACACAACTGCCGATACCGTGTTAGGGCTATTATGTTGGCTTATAACTGTTCAAGATTCACGCGATGTCTCACTCGGTTGTTGTGTTTGCAACTAGGCCTTTGCGCATGCACCCATTCATTCTAGTCTCATCTTTTCCTTTTGGGAATATCTGATGTATCATGTTACACGGACTGTTTAACACTTTTAGCTAATAGTGGTAACTTTAACAACTAGGCTACTAGTATCGTTGTATATTTGTAGGCTAAAAAATGTAGGCTACTTGTTTAGCCTATGTACACAGCAAAAATGCCAGTGTAAATGTAACACTGCTGGTGTACATTTAACACCCTATAGGGTGTTTATATGAGTCAACGGACTCATATAAACACCATAGGGTGTTAAATGTACACCACCATTTTTGCTGTGTAGGATATTGATTATCGATAGGATAGGCACAGATACATTTTGTAGGCTACCCAAAGACTGCAAAGAAAAGAAAAAAACATATTTGTTCCTTATCCCTATAAGAAAATAGAAAAATGTTCATGCTTTCATTCAGTGTAAAAAGTTGACGCCAAAAGACGTTATAGTGAAAAGTTATTGTCTATCGTTAAACGCACGAGTGTATGTTGGCCTGAATGAACTTCAGACCCAATAAAAAAAATTACAAAAAATTCTTCAGATGAGATCGCCCAGGGCAGTAAAATAGGCTAGGCTACTGCTTTTGTATCGGACCTTGCGCACTGCCAACATTTTGTTTCCTTTCTCTTCAGTGACATATTACGCAGGTGGAAATAGAACGCAGCTGATAGACTGATGCGTAATTGATCACAAGGACCTTTGGCCAATCGCACAGATCCTGTCAATAGTTCAGTTTATAATTATTGTCATTTGTTTGTTTTTTTCACTGTTGGTTTTATTATGTAGGTTGTATTTTTACAATTACTAGCTAACTATTTAGGCTAATATGTATAGTTAGTAGGCTGTCATTTTGCTGAGCCTTGTTTGTTGTTATGTTGTTGTTAATGGTTCTTTTGTTTTGTCTCGCATAGATCTAGCCCTTCATAAGTCATCCGTTGTCCTCGCGCCGCTGAAACACTCTGCTGACTTCACTAAATTAGCATATAATGAACGTTGTTATTGGACAAGGGACACAACAATGCAGAATGTTTTTTCCCTAATCAATTAGAAGCTGTCATCTGGTATAGACAGAGCCACTATGCTGCCATGAATCCCCAACCACTGTACAAAACAGCATCCTCTACTGGCGCGCTCACTTGCCTGGCGTAACTTCTGTGAGATAGCAGAATGCCAGCCTCGGTCGGAATCTTCACCTCTAGAGAGATAAGGCCGTGTGACGATTTAAAACATCTCATGTGCTAGGGGTGGGGGGTAGGGGGACATATTGTTCGGTCAGTTCTTGAGAAAACGTGTCAAAACCCGACTGGCATTTGTGTTTGTAGTTCAAAGAATCGCTTAAAATACATTTGGACCCTTTTATGAGGGGAGTAGATAGGCTAATGCACGACTACCGATAGAAACAGCACCATTTCACATCTATAGCCTATGCTATCCTAGATTTGTTTGAAAGTAGGCTTTAGATTGGACACAATCTAAAGCCACGATTTTTGTTGTGTGAATTAATGTCCGCCTTTTACACTTAGCTATATTGCGAGTGTCGTTTTAAATAAATCGTCGGCCATAGTCAAAACAATTTGACAATTTAGCCATCCAAGGACGAATGTTGTTCACCTGGGTTGCATCTATGAGTTCATGTTATCAACAGAGTGAGATGCGGACGGATACATGTTTAAAAGTTAGCCTACCGCAGGCTGTGGCAAAACAAGAGTATGCCTAGTTTCGGCTATTGTCCTATTTGCAAAAACCATTCATTTTAATAACTGGTGTGTAATTCATGAGTAGCTAGGCCTGTGATGACATGATGGCTTAACAGGTGTTCTTTGTTGTAACAAATGCCTTTATAACATCCCAGAATAAGCTATAGCCTATATCATAGACTATGAATGCTAGCCTGTGTCTCGGTGAATGTTCAATCGTTTTTCAATTGCAAGTCACAATTTTAAGAGCCATGGGAACACTGTCTGCCAAATCATACCCTCGCCTCTCTGTTGAAACAAAAATTCAAGTAAAATGACACGATTTAAAAACACAATGGCAAATTAAAGCACAATGCAATTCACAAACAATGTGACACAACTGAAAAATAATACTAGTTTAATATTCAGTATACACATTTATTAAAGATAGAGGGATAACATTTTTCAAATAATACTTTAGAAATTCAACTATAGACCTGTATTCTGTTCTTATTTTTAAATAAATTACCTGATTGTGAGAATAGTGCGTGTGCTACTAGGCCTACACTTTAAATGATTCTCAAATCAGATGATTTCTGACTGCTGATGCATTCCAAAAGTACTGGGTGACTATTGCATCTTTTAAATTCACATCTGATAAATTAAATATTTACTGGTTGAGTGCGGGACGGTTGAGTGATTTCCAATTTTGAAAGAACACGCTGATGTAATCATGCGAATCTGTAGACACTGCGGAGTGAATTTCTATGTTCCTCGCAATATAAATTTATTATGAGCTTTTTAGAACATATTTTATCTGAGACCTTAGAAATGTTCGCAATCAGTCTGTTTCTTTACCAGAGCCCGTGAATAATTCTTTCGAATCTCGCAAACTATTCGCCACCTATTTATACTGCTATTACTAAGAACATCCAATATTTGATTACGGTGGCGATGCAAGGGATTTGTGACAACTCCATAGGCTATTGTTTATTGTTTTGTGGAGAAACTCGAAGTAGCCTACAATTGTAAAATAAAAGACATGATTAGAAAATATACACCTGAGATGCACGCATGTGCACTGTTAAAATAAAACTATTATTATTATTACTGTTGTTGTTGTTGTTGTTGTTATTGTTCTTGTGGTTGGTTTATATGTAGCCTAACAATAATAACTAATTTAATTTATATTGTATAAATAATATATTGTTACAATGGTAAGTTACTGGTAAGAGGTTGATTTTTGATTCCATGTGTTCAAGTAAACAGAAATAAGCTAAAATTAAAAAGAGTGAACGTGAAAAGTTAGGCTACACGTAATTTCCACACATTTCAGTTTTACGCTATTTGTCGTTATAAAAGATGCAACCCGTTCGTAAAAACATCCCTAAATTGCACGGGAATGAGGCAAGCTCGAAACGTGACAATTCCAACTTATTATTGCCGTCTGCTTGCTTACAAAATTTGCACACTATAAACTGGTTTTGAATGTTATTTTATGAATTGACTGCTACAGTATTCACCTGTGAATTAATTAATCATTAAATGCATAGGCCTACGCGTTCCAATGTGTAACTATGAGAATGTTTCGTTTTGCATACACTGAATTAATATGTTTCAACAACCAGAGTAACAAGGATATTATCACTTTTTTATTAAATAAAAGTGCAATACATATGAACCTGCAATACACTCTGTTGCGAGATTCAAACACTGTTACAAACTTAAACGTTATATAAATTAAGTAAATTGTGAAAATGTCAACAAAAAAAGTTCAAACATCTTAACATTGGGGAGACAAACACTCTATGCATTATATTACAAATATACTTTAATCGAGAAACAAACAGCTGTTTACTTTTTATATACATGTGAAATAAATGGCTCGTCTCTTTATTGTGTTAATGTGTCAATTGAAATTCAGAAGTTTTTCAGTCAGAGCGAGTTGTAGGGTTATTTTGCATTTTCATCATTAATAATAATAAATGCATTATTTGTCGGGGGAAGCAGAGTTGGCAATAAAAAACTAAGCAAGTTCTTAACGGAAACAGAGTTAAAAGTTCACGACAAGCTACAACATAATTCGCAGGTTTGAAAATAAAGAGAAGAGACAAATAGACTGCAATAGCCTACCTGTTGTCATTGCAATTCACAAAGCCGAAAACATGTTAACCGAGACTGAGACTCAGTGGTGCTTTTTATACAAAAATGTATTTTACACATAAATATTCACAGTAATATAATTTCTATTTAGTAACTCACGCTTCTATTTACAAGTACCCTCGTAGTAATGTGGAAATGTTTATAAATTTCAGTGTCAGCTTTTGGGTCGCTGCTCCAACACAACCAGTAAAAATAGTGCCCGTCGTCCCGAACTGGCGCGCGTCCTTCCTCCTCGTGTAAGTCAAACTTAATTTAAAAAATGTCGACGAAAATAGGCCACTGCTTTAGAGCAGTTCAGTGCTGGGTTTCACTTTAAAAAATTCATTTAAACTTCTGTCTTCTTTTTTTCTATGAACTTTCATTTTCTGATGTGTGGATGTGGAGAGAAGAGTTTGGTTTGTGTTTCTTCAATAACTGTGTTATTTTCTCGTCGTCCGAGTTTGGGTCCAATGGCTTGTTATAATCGTCGTCGTCGTCTTCGTTTTCTGAAGCCCCCTTCAGCCGCTCTGTCTCCGAATCCTGCTTTTTCTTTGCTGAAGCCATCTCCGCCGCGTGCCTTTTCCGCCATTTCGTTCTTCTGTTTTGAAACCAAACCTGAAAAAGCGAAAACCGTGAGACATTTTTAAAGGGTTAAATAATACCGACAAAATTGTAGGCCTAAAGCATACTCACGTCACACGCCAAGCAACAATAACACAGCACGTCTCACACAGTGACACTGCTTATTAATAACGAATACATTAAAAAATTGAAAATAAATGTATAATAACAGCAATGTCATAACTCATAACCCATAATAAAATATTATGGGTCCATGATTAACTGAAAACGCTTCAATATGCAATTATGTAGCTATAGCCTATTTTTAATGTTGGAACTAAATAGGCCTATAATTTAATTAAATTAACACAATTATTAATTAAATAAAACGTATAATATATGCACAAACAATAAACAATGAACAGCTATTAATTTGTCTTTTTGGCAAACTCAATTAAATGTATATACATGTTCATTTTTTGGTTTAAGCGACGGTTGAGGTGGTGACAATTAAAGCATGTGACCTCGGACAATTTAAGTATAGCCTACAATTTTCTATTCAATGTATCATACAGATGAGAATGATATACAATTTTGGAAAATTATTCGGTCATTTTGAAGTTCAGATGAAGCTACATAAAGGCGTGTCTTTCGCGATATTTTAGAATGTTAAAACCTAGTTACATTTGCTATATGGGTTTCAAATAATCTAAATAATCTTTACAAAAGCGTCTCTATGTCACCGCTCATATCAATCTTATCATATTGCAGTACCGTTCTTGCACAATAATATAGGCTATAGCATGTCAGGTTTTGTGTTATTTTTGTCTCGTACAGAGTAAACAGTTCAAATTAGTAAAAGTTTCGCCATTAATTTAATAAATACGAAAATAGATATAAGGACATACATGTGTGGATTAAATAGGATACATTTAAAAACGTGGCTCTTTAGTCTAAATCGGCAGCAACAACGTAACAAAATGTAACAAATTATTATCGTTATTTTTTGCAGAAGAAACATTCTAAAAATCTGTTCGATGTGACAACTGGGTTCCAAGCGGATTTTGTGTTTAATCTCAGTAATGTGTGATCTTTATTCTCTTATCTAATGTTTGACAAGATAATCTCACCTTCACTTGGCTTTCCGTCATCCCCAACGAGTAGGCCAGCCGCGCTCTCTCGGGTCCCGCTAAATATTTCGTCTGTTCAAACGTCTTTTCCAGGGCGAAAATCTGCTGTCCGGAAAACGTGGGTCTCGTATGTTTCCTCTTTCCATCTTTGTCGAGCAAAACCGAATTCTGGTCTGTGAAAAAGGGAACTTTTTATTAACATTTTCAACCCAACATTTAATGATCATAAGTTAGTTGCATAAACAACAGTAATATTCAATGTTATCAGAGGTTCGGGGGAACTTGAGACAACCTGTCGGATTACTATAGTATGTAGTAAATCTTTCAGGTTATTTTACATTGTATTACATGCATTTTAATTTATGTACATGTCATTTGTACACTAGTAGCCTAACCTAAATGGTGATAGTTCTCCATAAACCACATTGCTATGCAAAGCTCGTCCATTTATATGTCAATAGCCTAACGGCGGCTTTAACATTCAGGACATTTCTCCAAGTTTTCGTGCAAGTAGCTACTGAAGACTGAGCAAAAAATGCCTTGTATAAGGATGTTTGAATCTTAGAATTATATTTGTAGAATGCGCTATCTCCGAGGTGTATGCTATGCGTATTGGCTGATATGAGTTCATGAAAAGTATAGAAAGCAAATGCCTGTTTGTGCGTCAACAAAAAAGTACAGAAATATGCTAATATAAATGGGTGGAAAACTTACGGGGCGAGCAAGCGAATCTGGCGTCTCTCCAATGTGGGCTTTGCATGACTCCGGGCCAAAATATAGGGGTCCTGCCTGGGAGGTCTGTCAGTGGCTTGGGGTAGCGAGCCACTGCCACGGCCGCCGCGGCACTGGGGCTGAAATACAGGCCGGGAGGAGGCGGAGGGCTCAAGCTACTGAAGCGGGGCAGTCCTGACAAGATTCCAGCAGAGGAAGACGCAGCCACAGCCGCGGCTGCCCCCGCGGCGACGATTGAAGGACGGCTGAGAATGTCGTTTATTCCGTGGGGGGTGGCGATCGCGCACTGATGGTGAAATCCGAGAGAAGATAGTCCGGCCGACGGTTTGATCCCCGGGGAAGATATAGGGATCCCACCAGGATTTGGGGAGGTTGCAGACGGGGAGGTAGACGAAGCGGGTCCGCAGGAGGACAAGGGATACGCTGGGTACAGTGGGGTCTTCATTTCGGTCATGCTGTGCAGAGCAGCTAAAGGCGGAGTACTGAGGAGGAATGCGCTCTGACGGGACCCGTCCATCTGCCCCACCGCTAACATAACCGGGGAAAATGAAGATCGAAACTGTCTTTAAAATAATCCGTAACGCTAACCACTTCCAAATAATTCAACGGTTGGCTAAATTTTTTAATTGGCTGTTTTTCCTGATGAGATTGGCCGGAAAAGAACCTTTATATTACAAATCTCAAACTGAACGCATAACCTATACGCCAATGTCCGGAGTCTGGTTTAAAAGAGAGAAAAGTCAAGAGTAGGCTATATTTCAGCACATAGGCTATATGACAGCATCGTCATAATAAGATACTCGTGCTTTCCTTCCGTACTAAGTTCCAAATTTATTAACAACCAAGGTTTATACCCATCTCTAAAGGCAAATAATTCCAGTATCTTCCTTTCTTCAATCTTTCATATCTTGAGAAAGCATATAGCGTACTACTAAACTGGATTTCCGACGTCTTCACTTGATATTACTGAATGCTTCAAAGGTGTAGACGGTATTGTTTAACGCTTAAATCTATAAATAAAAAAGCACTCTTTCTTGACGAAGCACATGAAGCGCTGCGAGATAATAAAACATTTTCATCACTTTCTACTGTCTTTTGCTGCAGAAGTCAAAACTTTGAGAATGTCACTCAGAAAGTGGAGGAGGTGTTTCTGTTTCTATTGGATAAACACCGTTATGACGTCGTCAGCGTGCCAGCTGCAAGCACCAACTGAATTTAGGAGTGTGTTCTTATTGGCTCTCCATCAGTGCTTTAATTTGCACATTAAAAGAGTTGCCTTTCGACCGGCTATTAAATACAAAAAAGTACAAAATCAATATAGTCAATTTGAGATCTATTTTTTTAGCAACATCTGCAAGCGTTTCTCAAGTGAAAAAAACCACATAGAATTTACCCATTCATTTAGCTTGACTAGCAATTAATTCCAGAGGGCTATTCCGCGAGATCCGTAAGCCCATAGTCAAGACAGGTCATGAACTTATTGTCTATTGAACGAGCGAAAATAATGACGTCTTCGATTATGATCCAGACGGAGGGATACTCTCTGAAAAAGGTGGTTCTATAAAATAATAGTTTTTCTAACAATGAAGAAGCGTGTTATATTGACAGTTGATAACCGAATATAAAACAAAGCTTGTGCATTTTCATTGTATTTTTCACATCAATGTCTTTAATATTAAGTCGACTATCTAAAATAGGCTACAATGCTGGACTTCGCCGGTTTTGCAAAACACGTTTAGACTATTTTAAATTAACATTATTTTGCACGTTCACTCTTTCATGTAATTTCCATTGGATGATTTTAAGAGCTTTTTTGCCGTTAGCATCGTTTGCCTTACGCGTTAGATTAATGCTCCTTTAGCCTACATTTATTTCGGTATTTGATTTAAGTATTTTGCATTATTAAGTGCTAACATTTGAGGTTAAGTGTTTCATCAATAAAACGCCTTTTTGTCCTTCTCATATGATAATCTAATAGCCTAAGTTTTTGGTTTGTCTTACGCATGTCTTTATTTAACCTATGGATTTTGGTCAATGTGTTTAACGTTGCAAGCTATATTTTCTCGATATAAACGACTTCAGACGTAGCCTGGTTTTTAACTCCACTGGTAGAGCTTTGACAGCAACAAGTATGTATTAATGCATAAACAAACTATGCGAGTAAAAATGAGTAGCCTGTCCGTATTTTTATTAGGCTATGGTTAAATTTGCTTTAATTTAAAAAAATCCCTAAATGTAAATGGTAGGTTGAATAGTGTAGCCTACAGCTTCATAAATCGAAAGGAAATAAGTAAAGCGCTGCTGTTTTTGAAGTAATATGTTGAAGTAACAACTAGCCTAGTTCACACACTAATTTTTGACAAATATTATTATGGCATTAGGGTTAATTGTACCAGTGCTATTGATTTTAACCTGTTATTGTTTTTTTGGCATATGGCGTTGTTTGGTTTGTTTTCCGAAGGTAAAATCTAGATTTCAGTGATTCAACATTTATTTTAAATTTATGCTTTCACGTGTGCTCGGCAGTTGTCAGTTCATTTTACTGGACAAAACCTTTACTATTTGTTTTAATATTGACTCTTGCAAAATATCGGTGGCAAGTTCCCACTGAAAAGTGAAGTAACATTTCACTTATGTTACCTCCAGAACAGCAATTAGCCTATTATAAAAACTGCAGTACTACTTTTAAAAAAATACGAAAGAGAGGTGGGAGTGGAGTAGGTACAGTGATCATTTAACTATGGTTAATGGTTTGTATACAGTAGCATTGTACGAAAGTTTGGCTTTGTGGTTCTATATTCTCCACTGATGCCACCTTGTGGGAAATAACAGAAATGACAAGCAAGTCTTTATTTGGAAAAAAGACTGCTATTTGGGTCGGAAACCTACAGTTAGCTGTTATTTATTTACTGCCATGGAGAACCCTCTCAGACCGTGTGCATGGGACTCTTGAAGGGTTTAACCCCTTTGCGCAGATGCCAAATTTGGTCAAGTTTCACCTATTTAGGGGGTGTTCTATTTAAGACTTTATAATTCCAGGTGTGAGCATCACATAGACTTGGGACATGCATGAAACAAGACAGTTGTACCATTTACAATACTAACCTTTCATAATTTAGGTCAAAATAAAGTGCCATAAATGCAAAGAAATCTTGGAAAAATGCAAAGTTTTTTTTTAGTTCGCAATTAAATACTGAGAGGTAAAACTATACATTTCCTGGATCATAAACTCCGTGTCCACAAATATGCAAAATCTGAGGGTGATATGCAGAACTACTACAGATCTATGATGTAAAATATAGGAAATGTACCCTGCTGTCCCTTAGCGTCTGATAATTAACTCAAAATGGCTAAATTGTGCACTGCTGTAAATCATAAAATAATGATATATTTAACTACAAATCAACTGTTTTGGCTCATAAAACTGACATTTGCATAATTTTCAAGTGGGAATTACTGTCTTTTCATCAGTATAGAGAGATACATATCTATGGGTCTAAACACCTATCCAAAACCTGTTATAAAATTCATAAAATATTTAGTGTCCATTATAAAAGCATATACACATTCATACTCACTTCAAGAAAAAAAATTGCATTAATTTACCACATATGCACAGTAAATTTGAATGATTATTTTCCATTCTCTGAGTGTCAAGTATTACCCAGGGAGATACTACGCCACACAGTGTATATTATGTACAATAAGATTACAATAAAACAATATTCCACCATCAGAAAAACGCTGGCAAATGTTCTAGCTTCAGGGCAAATCAAACATAAAATATGACTGAGCCACCTATGAACATGGCAGAACTACTCCAAAAATGTTGTAAGCAGGCGAGGATTTTCTCTTGCCTTGTTGACGAGTTAGTAAATTAGTAAAAACTTGCAAAAATAACAGGGAATAAATATTATGCCTTGGCGAGCGAATGTACATTCTAAGTTGTTTGTGTAAAACTAAACTGAAAAAACTAGAATTTTTTTTACGCCCAGCTGTAATTTATTGTTCCAAGCATCCAATAAGACATTGCAAACACCGTTACTCAGGAAATATCAATAAAACCAGAATTAACTGGAATGAATTAGACGGGTTTGCAGAGTGTGGGGAGTATTACGCATCAGCATTTAAGATAGTGTAATAGCGTTATAAAGTGTTGTTTATTTCTCATGCGGATTGTCCCAGACAATAAAGGACCACTGAATTTCGAAAGGGACATCTCTATGCTTAAAACCAATGTGTTACGATCCCCATGGGCCTAGGGGTGCATGGGGTAGGTAACTTGATGTTTATATACCGGGAGATGTAAAATTATAATGGGACAGTAATAACAATATAAAAACAGACAAAATAGCAACTCAGTGCACAAGTTTTTACTGTGGTAATGAATAAAACAAGTATACAGAGAGTGCAACACTAAACTACAAAAATACACAATACAAAAACCAGCCTCACACAACCAGGGTCAAGGGACGCTGGATGTTGCCAAAAGAACACCAAAACAAAGCTAGCTAACACAGAGAGTAGTATCTAAGCTAGTGTAACAAGTACACAAAACAAAAGCCTAACTACTCTAACTAGCAGACTGAAAAATACAGTGGTTGGCACCCCTAACGACTAGTGGTTCTATACACAAACAATCTACGGGCATATGTATAGGAGCCCCCAGTCTTACCTGTCCAAATACCTGGAAGTGTACATAGAACAGAACACGTTCAAACCAAAACTATTATAAACTGCAGACATAGAGCACACCAACACACACATGTTTCCCGAAAACACACCACCCGCTAATGGCAAACAGTCCAGCTTATATAGCAGAGGTGGCGGGTTCTGACTGGATGATGGTGAAATGACACGGAGGGCTTGGATAGGTGAAAGCGGGACTTGATTGATGATGATTGACAGGCGGCACAGCGAATGAAGCTGGTGGCAGGCGAAGTCAGGGAAGTCCACAAAAAAATAAACACAGGCACGTAACACAATGGTAGGATTGGATATTTATTTCATAATTAGTTGCAGATATTGATAGTAGAATGACGTGGTATAATTACACAAGAATTTTACTTATTGAATTTGCATTTGAGTGTGCAGGGCTTTTCATGGCTTTTTTGGCATACGATCAGGCTATTGTTGGGTTTATCTTGTTGCTATGACGAAATACTATAATTTTATGTGATGAAGAAATATATTTATGAACTCACGCATTGAAGCTATTGTCCACTATGTCATGCATGGATAGCTATAGTTGTAGGTGAGACTAGGGGAAGGGGGTTGCTTGTTAAATTTACTTTTTGGGACAATTGGGACACTTAGAAACTCTGTATTCGGCAGAGTTGTCACAAATCGTGTACTAATAAAGATAAAACATGGAGTTTGTTGGTTCCACTCATAGTTTGGTTGCAGAAAAAAATTATATCTGAGTTGAGCCAAATCTTGGTGTTGTCGCCATGGCCATAAGGAATCTGTGCAAAGGAGTTAAAAAGAGGCATTGGTGAACACTTATTTTGTTAAACATAAAATAGTAAAATGTCAATTAGATCTTTATAAATATACACTGAATCAATGCGTGTTGGGGTACATTATAGACAGTGTTTCTGAAAAAAATAACTATGAAGTTACAGTGGCATGGGAGGTCACGTGTCTAACCATTTCATTAGCACTTTACAGGTTTCCATTCCAACCAGGATTGGACCAAATTCTCAGTCAACTCATATTTTGTATATTATGGCATGTCAGACAAAAAATGGTCTATAAAGAGGTTTCTTGTTGGGAGGCAAAGCTGTTTGACTTGCTTATTAAACTTGGATTTGGATTTATTGACTTGCCTTGCCTTTTTCGTGTATGACATTGGATGTGTTGGCTGCCTCTGACCTTGTTTTGGATTACTTGAATATGTGCAAATAATGAAAAATAGTCAGAAACTGTGAAAATAATGAAGAATAGTTCTGATATACAAGAAAGTAGTAATGGGCAGAGCGAAGCTTTTTGAAGCAATGAACTAGTTGAAGTGATTGCGTTGGTTGAAGTGTCGGTGTCATGAAGCATTTTACACCTGCCTCTCTAGTGACATCTCCTGGTCAATATTACTCTTCTCAACAGTGATAAATTGAAATTAGTGAAACATTACCTCTTGACTGTAAATTTTTTGAATATTTTGAATATTAATGCTATTGCCATGTATTCTCAAAGCCCTCTCCAGTCTATCCATAAAAATGGTTTCTACTCACAAATTAAACATAATGATGATGAAATGATGATAATTATCATTATTAATAATAATTGATAAGTGAACTAAAAATGTGTTGTGTGTTTCATAAGCATAATGCAATTATATCGACTAATGCTTAATCCATTTCCTCTTGCATGCCTGGTAAAGAGAGTAGCCTACATTGCAACAATAAATTCCAATGATTTGAAAAACAATTTTCGTCATATACTGGGCCATATTAAAAGCTTAGGCTATCAGTGCCAAGCATTTCTCATTCATGAACAGTGAACCCAGACCCCATCCATGGATGAAGTCTCAGTAGAGGTCCCGACATATTTGGGTTTGCCGTGCCTATGTGATGATGATTTACCACTTGGGTCCTGGAAAGAAAACCAAAGCTTCCCTCACGTGACCCAACTGGCATATAAGTACCTTGCCATACCTGTGTCCTCTGCTCCTGTTGAGCAGATCTTTAGTGTGGCAGGGGAGATATTCAGGCCAGATCGATGCAACTTATTTGACGAAACATTTGAGGAACTCATGATGATCAGATGCAACCAATCTGAATGAATGACAGGGACCCCACAGTCATGAAAAAGCTGGGAAAGTTATGTAATTTGGAATGATGTTTTCCAGACCTGGAAAACTGCTGGAAATGTATTAAAAGAATACCCTGAAGGTTTTGGAAAGAATTGTACATTAATGGTTATACTGTAATGTATTTTGTAACCAACTAGCCAACTGGAGGTTGAGTGACATTACTATGCAAATGCTTAGAGAGAAAAAATTTTCCCCTCTGATTTCCATATCTTCGATTATCAAGCTAAAATTGAGTCATGTAAATTATGTAAAATATTATGGACATTATGGTTTTTAATTTCACGAGTGAAAATGTGTGGGAACCCTGGATTAATTTGTGACTGCAATAAACTCAATTTTACTATTTCTTAGTTTTTCCACGTGCTAATGTTTTCACATGCTTGCATTATTGGACAGTTAATCGAAACTTCTAAATTACATAAGTAATAATAACAACAATGTAATATAATAAACATATATAATATATTTCACTTAAAACCTTTTCATGAGCTAGTTGCATTTTCTAGACAAGAATTCAATTCACATTCACATTCAAATTAAAATTCTGCTTTCTGTCCTGTCCTAGCTGATGAGTTCTGAGTTTGATGTAAATATGCACATACATTTTCATTCGCATCCCATGTTGATGTTATTTGGATTGCAGAGTTGTCTTGTTCTGTAAAGAAATGCTGCACTTTATCTGCCAGTGCTCTTGCCTTACCCCAGCCATGAAAACAAATACAAAGATGGCGGGTTGGGGTTCCAGCTGACAAAAACCAATACATAAAAGATGCACTTTTTTGTTGTAACTGAAGCAGCTGTAGATATGCTCATTTCCCTCAATAACCTTGTGGCTCCCCTCCAACATAATGGCAGGAACCTTTTACCAGTATTGGGCCCAAAATGGCAGCAAGCCAACAGATGTCTGTTCTGTTTTTTATTTTATTTTATATAAATCAAACAGAATAACATCAAACAAATAATAGCTGACATTTTTGAGAACCTGAAAGGTAATTTTCAAGAGATATTCCTCTTTTCCTCAAGTTTCCAGATTAATATGCTTAACCGTGCTCAGCGTTGGTTCACTGTGAACACGTGAGTCATGAGAGAATGAGCTCAGTGAATAGCGTTTTTCATTATTATCACCTGTATATTGGAGACATCTAGTGGGTACAAAGGAGTATAACAACAAACTATGGAGTGAGAAATGACTGGGCATGGAACTCTCTGGGCTTCCAGCAATACACACTCTTGTACCACCAAGACCAACAGTATCAGCTTTTTTTCGGCTCGTTCGCTCGCTCACTCACTCACGCACTCACTCACTCACGCAATTAGCTGAAACAAGACTAGGTGAACCCAACTAAGGGTATGGATAGATGCACAAAAAGTGAACATCATTTCTTCCAAAAAAATATGGGAGGAGTGCAGACTGCTCTTTTAAAAAAAAGAAAAATGTATATAAATAATTAAAATGACCTTTACTGAAATACTTCAAAAAGCTGAGCAACACCACTCATCCTAAAGACAGTGTTTTCTACTATATTAATCCAGGCAGAGATACATTTTTATATGACCGTACAGAAATCATTCATTAGCCTTAAAAGCTTTTTAAACAATCTACATGGTGCAAATTCAATTTGATGCACATGAAGAGCTTGGTGAACTTCCAATGACCACGTTGTCCCTTTCACCCTAATTATATCCCTCTGCAAAGCCAAACAACACTCCATTTCACGTGACTTAAATAGAGAGTTCCAGAAGGCTAATCAAAATATCCAGTGAAAACAGCACTGAAGCCTCCTGTAAGCCATGGTATGGTAGGCAACCCCTGGTAATGACTTTGTGATCAGGGATGTCATTAAAAACCAGACAGGGTGCGTGTCATGTCCCTAAGCAAGTTACTGATACTTTGTCAGAGTTTTCTGTAAACCCAGGCTAATGGTAGAAAGCACTTCGAAAATTAATCTCAGTCGACGCATCACTGTTCAATTCTGGAGTTCCTAACCTAAAATCTTTTTTTTTTTAATACCAGTGTGTAAACCTAGGCTATGTGTATTTGAGGTGTCAAGTTGTTTATGATTTGTAGTATTCTTCAGGTAAGGCACTGCCAAAACTAGCAAGCAGAAACAGGGGTTGTGTGGTCTCCACTATTTAAACATTATTGAAAGATTCAATATTAGACACTCAGCTACACTTTAACACACTGGGTCACTTTTTTTTCCACTTGCAGGACTCCTCCGCTCTGATCAGCACCATTTCTCCTGCAGAGCTATGATGGTGTATTTACTTCAATTCCACCTGCAATGTACACTGTGTGTGATTAATCAGAAACAGATTTTTCAGACCCTAAATCATATTTTTAACCAGTGGCAGAGGACTTATGTCATAAGCACATATTAGGAACAAAGCCAAATACTACCTCCCAGAGACATTTAGGGCCTGAAAATTTGTGTTTCCTATCAGCAACAATCTCAAAAATACACAAC
Source organism: Ilyophis sp. 1 JC-2022 (assembly GCA_022702515.1). NCBI lineage: Eukaryota > Metazoa > Chordata > Actinopteri > Anguilliformes > Synaphobranchidae > Ilyophis > Ilyophis sp. 1 JC-2022. The sequence continues at coordinate 30,257,321 of CM040394.1, read as the reverse complement.
CCAGGTGCATACAGAGGAATCATTTAGTGATTCCAGAGGTACAGTTGGTGCTTACACCAACATTTCACAAACATGCACACACCTAGGCCCACACTTGTTAGCACAAGTGCTAACACAAACGTTTCTCCAGTTTCAATATAAAAAGCTTCCCCTGGATCAGAACTGCTGAATCTAACCTAGGCTAAAGAGACAGCAAGCCCATTACAAACCCCAGTGATGACACCCCTCCAATTTACCCTCACCTCAGTGCCAGCTATGAGAACCCTCCAATGAACCATCACCTCACTGCCTGTAATGTGAACCTTCCAATTTACCCTAACCTCACTGCCAACTAAGAGAACCATCACCTCACTGCCAGCTATGAGAATCCTCCAATCAAACGTCACCTCACTACCAGCTATGTGATCCCTCCAATACCACACTACAGACACAAAATCAATAACACAATTTGGTTATTTACCAATCAGTGCAAACAGAGGGTGTTCATCTTTATTTAACCCCTTCGCACAGATGCCAAATTTGGTAAATTCTCACCTATTTAGGTACTGTTCCATTTATGGCTTTATAACTCCAGTTGTGGGTATCACAAAAACTTGAAAAATAGCTTAAATTAATGAAGACCATTTACAAACCCCAATTCCAAAAAAGTTGAGACAGTATGTAAAATGCACATAAAAGCAGAAAGCAATCATTTGTAAATTATTTTTTACATATATTTAATTGAAAACAGTACAAAGAAAATATATTTAATGTTTTACTTTTTCAACCTTATTGATTTTTGGAAATATAGGCTAATTTAGAATTTGATGCCTGCAACGCGTTCCAAAAAAGTTGGGACAGGGACAAAAAAAAAACTGGAAGTTCAAAAAAACACCTTTTTGGAATATTCCACAGGTAAATAGGTGATGCTATCATGACTGGGTATAAAAGGATGTCAGAAAACTCTTGATATTTTATTCTCAGGTACTACTGGTTGGCTAAATGACTGTAAGTCATCAAAGGTCGGTATCAAACAAGCCTCAAACCACCACTCTGCTGCCAGATATGCAGTAGATATGGCTGGATCACTTGAAGGGTTGTTCTATTTCATACCGGTCAACACGCCACGGTATGGGTCATCCTCGCCGAGAGGGGGAGCTACTAGGAGATTGTTTATCAAATTAACCACCACTACGGGCGGAACCACGTCACGCCATAAATATGGCGCTGGTACACCGCTCTACCTCTTTTTGCCTCCTCGAAGGCGAGCTGAGATTGTGTTTGTTGGTTCCTTTGGAATCTGCGATTTTCGCAAAAACTTTTTGTTTTCTGCCTCTCCCGATCGCCCGGACAACATAAGTTTCCGGGGCTTTCCCTCCCCCAGCAACGCGGAACTGCGGTTTGCTTGCTGTTTTTTGCTGCTTACACGGTAAGATATTACCTTGTTGTAGCCGGTTCACGGCCGTTTTTTTTCATTACAGAATTAGATCGGATTTACCCGATATCTTTCTGATTTCATTGCGTTGTTTTCACTTGTTATTTGCATAGCAATAATTACACGCATGATACAATAAAGTAAGCCTCCGCGTCCTCTCGCGGTCCTCCAGTGCTACTGTTGCGGACCCTTGACTGGCGCTGGATTCGCTTGGAAAAAAAAAAAAAAAACCAAGAAAAAAAAAACGTTGTTGTAGGCAGATTGCTGCCGTTCTTTACAGAAGTTTATATTATATTATTATTAACTAATATTCTTCTGTCTTATATTAGCCACTGGGCTTGGTGTTGTTAGTTGCGCAGTAGCACCAACAACAACAATAAGAACAACAAAAAGGCTGGAAGGAGCCCCTGTGTCCGTTAGGGCAGATGCTACATGAAGCTTCCACACCCACCTCGGTCCTTCAGTACCACTGATTTGGGCCCTCGGCTTGATGTTGGACATACTCTATTCCTATAGGTTTGGGCAGCACGCTGCCATTCCAACAGAAGTTTATATTATTATTATCTAATATTCTTCTGTCTTATATTAGCCACTGGGCTTGGTGTTGTTAGTTGCGCAGTAGCAACAACAACAACTATAAGAACAACGAAAAGGCTGGAAGGGGCCTCTCTGCTCGTGAGAGTAGAAGCTGCTGGAGGCTTCCACATCCCCTTGCGGTCCCTCAGTACCACTGATTTGGGCCCTTGGCTTGGTGTTGGACACACTTCTGGGCTAAGCATGTCGGAAGGCGTACAGAATCCGGGAGATGGTGGGCCGTCGGGGGAGGACGTCCCACCTGGGCAATCAACTTTTGTGGAGCATAATATGGAGCCGTATGCTCAAGGGGCTGGGTTTGGCAAGCGCGCTAGGAACCGTAAGCATCAGGAACCGGAGTTCCATCAGCTTCAGCTACAGGTGCAGGCGATGCAGCAGACCCTTCTGGGGCTGGTAGCATCACAGCAGCAGTCACCCAGGCCTCGGGACCCTCAGGGCCCAGTGCCTGGACCGTCCTGCCGTCACCCAGACGAGCTGTCTACGATGGCGTCGGATAGCCTGTACTGTCGGACAGACCCCCAACAGTCTGACACTGAAGGTGGGTCAGTGTCTGCCCAGGAAAGCGACGATGCTTCTGAACTCCCGCCCTTGGATCCCTCCGATCGGGCGATGATTCTCAGGGCGGCTGAGCGCGCTCGCTTACCCCCCTTGGCGGTTCCTGCTCCCTCACTTTTCAGCCGTGGCCTTCATCGGCCCATTACAGGGGGGTTACCACCCCTGCCTGATTTTTTGACAGAACTGCAGGCATCCTGGCAGTCTCCTGGGGCATATAGACTCCCCAAGACCCAGTTGGCCAATATGGCGGGTGCCGCATCCTATGGGTTGGCGGCCCCTCCACAGATTGGGCCTATGTTTTCAATGCTCGCAGGCGCTACCTTTAGAGCTGATAGTGATTCCCAGCATCCCAATAGGCGATGCAGGGCTACTGACAAGCGGGTGTGTAAGGCTTATCAGTCCGCCGCTCTTGCGGCTCGACTGGCTAACACTAACGCACTGCTGCTGGTGTACCTGGAGGGTATGCTGCAGGACATGTCCTCCGCTGCCCCCAGTAACTCAGCAATAGAGATGCTGCGTGTGGTGGACATTATGATGCGCGGGGCTAGTGCTCATGCCCAAGCCCTGGGGCACTCCATGTCCTCACTCGTTCTGGCACGCCGCCAGGTGTGGCTGTCTCAGTCCAGTCTAACAGACTAAGGACAGGTAGCAGCCCTTACTGCCCCAGTGGTTCCGGGGCAGGTGTTCGGGCCGCCTGCGGAGGCTGCCTTAGAGCAGTCACGCAGGGCGAGAGAGATGTTGGGGGCGGTAGGACGGGCTCCAGCCCCACGGGCCCCAGCAAGAGGGACCCGTTTTTTCCACAGTGCACCCCCAGCTTCAGGTCCCGCCCCCACTGGGGAGCACACAACCTTTCAGGGGCCTTTATCCAGCTCTCTGGAGCCAAGGGCCTCGCGTTTCTCGCGGGACCGGGCGCGGTTCCGGAAACCTTCCGGTAAGTCAGCTTCCCGAGGCCAGTTCCGTCGGTGACGGTTACCAGCCTCCGGCACCGCGTTTTTCCCCTCTCCATCTCGCAAAGTGGCGCCTATGTACCCGATGTCCTTGGGTGCTCAGCACGTTGGAGTCGGGGTACAGGCTTCAATTCAACACCAAGGCCCCCGGTTTTTACGGGGTTACTCCTACTCGGGTGAGAGACGGGGCCGCTGCGCGAGCTCTCTCCAACGAGATTCTGGTGTTGCTAGAGAAGGGAGTAATAACACCCCTGCCCCTGGTGGCAGCGGGACAAGGGTTTTATTCAGTCTATTTTCTAGCCCCCAAGAAGGACGGGGGCTTCCGCCCCATCCTAGATCTAAGAAGGCTCAACCGCTTTTTGAAGCACCTGCCCTTCCGGATGCTCCGCCTCGCCAATCTCCTCCTTCAGGTGAGAGATGGCGACTGGTTCACCTCTGTGGATCTAAAGGATGCATACTTCCATATCCCCATACACCGGGATCACCGGAAGTACCTCCGCTTTTCCTTCAAGGGCACAGGGTACGAGTACTCGGTCCTTCCCTTTGGCCTAGCTCTGGCCCCACGCACTTTCACAAAGTGCATGGATGCCGCACTGATCCCACTCCGTCGTCAGGGTATCCGCATTGCGAATTACCTGGACGACTGGCTGATCTGTGCTCCATCAGAGGAGCAAGTGAGAAGGGACACAAGGTCGGTACTGGAACATTTAGCCAGCTTGGGCCTGACCCTGAACAGGGAGAAGAGCCACCTCACCCCTTCCAGAGAAAGGGTTTTCCTGGGTCTGGTTTTGGACTCGGGGTCCATGCGTGCCTCTCTAACCCCAGAGAGGCGACATACTTTGATGGAGAGTCTGTCCCATTTTGCTGCAGCGCGGCAGGGGACGGTAAAACTTTGCCGGAGGCTGCTCGGCCTGATGGCCTCAGCCGCCCAGGTGGTGCCACTTGGGCTGCTGCATATGCGCCTGTTACAGCATTGGGCGACGGCACAGGGAGTGACCCCGCACGAAGATGGGCGGCGACTCCTCCCCATTTCCCAGAAATGCCTAAAGATGGTGGATTGGTGGCTCACCACCCCTGGCCTCAAGGAAGGCGTTCCCTTGGGGCCGGCAGGGGTGAGGGTGACAGTCACCACGGACGCCTCCATGACTGGCTGGGGAGCGGTCAGAGGTGGCCAGTCCGTGCAGGGATCGTGGAGCCCCTCATGGGCAGGGAAACACATAAACCTTCTAGAAATGGAAGCAGTGCTTCGGGCATTGTACCACTTCCTCCCAGTGGTCTGGCACAGACATGTTCTTGTCCGGACAGACAGCTCCACGGTAGTGTCCTACATCAACCGCCAGGGTGGGGTTCGGTCCCCAATCCTGCATGCGAAAGCACGTCAAATCCTGCTCTGGGCACATGCTCAATGCATGTCCCTGAAGGCAGTGCACGTGCCGGGTATAACCAATGTGGCAGCCGATATGCTGTCCAGGGGTGGCCCGAGACCAGGGGAATGGCGCCTGCACCCAGAAATTGTGCAGTCCATTTGGTCCCGCTTCGGGGAAGCACTCAGCATCAGGAACTCAGGGGCACAGGTTCTGCTGATTGCCCCCAACTGGCCCCAGCAGAGATGGATGGCGGACCTAAGGGAATCCCTACGGGGCACCCCCTGGCGCCTCCCAACCAGGCCGGATATGCTGTCGCAGGCCCAGGGCCTGCTGTGGCATCCGAACCCAGAATTTTTCAACCTGCATGTTAGGCCCGTGGGCAGAGTTGCCGGCAGGGCCTAGAATCAGCGGTGCTGGACAATTCCTCCGAGGAGCCAGGCGGCTTCGGCCGCCTAGATCGAACGCAGTCCCTTCTTGGGACCTGCAGCTGGTCTTAAATGCTCTCACTGAACCGCCGTTTGAGCCCCTGACTGGGCTCAGCCTAAAGCTCCTCTCTTGGAAAATGGCCTTCCTGCTCGCTATCGCCTCCGCGAGGCGCATGAGCGAGCTGCATGCACTGTCGATACACCCTGCCTGTATACGGCTGGGGGACAGTAGCTCATCGGTCTCTTTGCGTCCCAACCCCGCGTTTCGGCCTAAGGTCCTTTCGCGGTCATACGTCTCACGGCCTATTGTGTTGGAGGCGTTTCATCCTCCTCCCCATGAGACCCCTGAAGAGTAAGATGGTGATGATTCAGGGTTTTTATCACCCATTGGTTATGTTCCACATTCCCACTTGAGCTTGCTCTTCTGTTAAGAACAGCAGCCAATGGTGTAATTTTATTGATCGGTCCCGCACTCATGCTATGATGTGCGGTCCTGGTTACCCCACTACATCCCCGCCTGACTTATTTGATATACAGTAACCCATACCGTGGCGTGTTGACCGGTATGAAATAGAACGTACGGGTTACGGATGTAACCCCGGTTCTATGAATACGGTCAACACGCCACGCGGTGTTGTCAGGCGGAGAACCTTGCGCCCGCAGGACGGCAAGTGCCCTCAAGTCGGCAAAAGAGGTCGAGCGGTGTACCAGCGCCATATTTATGGCGTGACGTGGTTCCGCCCGTAGTGGTGGTTAATTTGATAAACAATCTCCTAGTAGCTCCCCCTCTCGGCGAGGATGACCCATACCGTGGCGTGTTGACCGTATTCATAGAACCGGGGTTACATCCGTAACCCGTACGTTTCTCCTGACTTATTTTTCCATAGAGTTCAATAGGAAAATGAGTCAGGTGAAATTCCCATAGAGATCCATTCAGATGCAGAGAGGTTATAGTATCGCTTGTAAGAGTACCTGAAAATAAGATAGAGTCTTTTGATTTCCTTTTATACCCATTCATGATAGCATTTGGTAAACATGTGTTTTTTGAACTTCCCAGTCTTTTTTTTGCCCCTGTCCCAACTTTTTTGGAACGTGTTGCAGGCATAAAATTTGGAATTAGCTTAACTTTACAAAAATCTATAAAGTTGATAAGCTAAAACATTAAATATATTCTTTGTACCGTTTTCAATTAAATATGTAAAAAATAATTTACAAATGACTGTTTTATGCTTTTATGTGCATTTTAAATACTGTCCCAACTTATTTGGAATTGGGGTTTGTACAATACTGAATAACTTGTGACGTCCAGCAGGTCAGGACCCAAATGCACAACGAGACAGTCGTTCTTTTGAAAAGAAGGGTTTTTATTCGTAATTCCGGGTCGGATCCACACCGGGAAAACAGGTTTAAACAATAAATAATAGGCTGTGGAACCCGTAGAGAGCTGGCGATCGAGATCCAGCGAAGTGGCCAGGAGTGGTCGTAGCCTGGGTCGTGGAGCAGAGTCAGGCGGAGGTAGAGCTGGGATCCACACTGGGAAGCAGGTGTGGCAATTCCAGACCGGGGTAGTCAACTTGGCAGCAAGCTAGCATATGGGGAGACAAGTACAACGCGACAAGGACCGTGTACTCTGACAAACCGTAATACTTTGACAAGGAATCACAGGAACAGCACGGTTATATAACTAGTGTCATTAGAGCTGATAAGCTGCAGCTTGCGGGAAATGCGTGCGAGATCAGCGAATTGATTGAACAATTAGGAAATGCATGAGGAATGCGGTGAAGGCAATTAAGTGTGAGTTGTGTCATTAAGATGTGGTGCAAGTAATAATGTGCAATGTAGACACAATCAGGCAATGAACGCAGACATGATACAATCAGGTTCGGGGAAAACAGAGGAAAACATCAAGGAAGGAACGGGGAGCGGAGCGGATCGTAACAGTACCCCCCCGTCAAGGTACGCCTCCTGGCGGACCACAGGCTCTGGTCGACTGGGACTGGCGGTGATGGAAATCCCGGATGAGGGTAGGGTCCAGGATGAGACGAGGGGCAACCCAGGAACGTTCCTCGGGCCCATACCCCTCCCAGTCGACCAGGTACTGGTGGCCCCGTCCCCGGCGCCGGACATCGAGGATGCTGGAGACTGTAAAGGCGGGAGCGCCATCAATGTCCCGAACAGGTGGGGGGGCAGGAGTGGGAGCGCTGAGAGGGCAGGAGACAACTGGCTTGACCTGACTGACATGGAAAGTGGGGTGAATTTTGAGGGAGGCAGGGAGACGGAGCTTGAGGGTGACTGGGTTGAGAATGGAGTGCACCGTGAAGGGTCCGACGAAGCGGGGTTGGAGCTTGCGGGAGGTGCCGGGGAGGGAGAAGGTGGAGGTGGATAGCCAAACCTTCTGTCCCGGGCGGTAGCGAGGGGCTGCGGACCGGTGCTGATCCGCCAGGCGACGATTCCGGGAGGAGGTTTTGAGGAGGGCGTTGCGGGTGGCCTTCCAGACCCGCTGGCAGCGTCGGATGTGGGCGTCCACTGACGGAACCGCCACCTCGGCCTCCTGGGGGGGGAACAGTGGGGGTTGGAAGCCCTGGGAAGCCTCAAAGGGGGACCTCCCTGTGGATGAGCACACCAAGGTGTTGTGGGCGTACTCAACCCACGGGAGGAGCTGGGACCAGGAGGCAGGGTTGCGGGCCGTCACGCACCGTAAGGCGGCTCCCAGGTCCTGGTTGGCCCTCTCTGCCTGCCCGTTGGTCTGCGGGTGGAACCCGGAGGAGAGGCTGGCGGTGGCGCCGAGTGCGGTGCAGAATGCCTTCCATACTGCGGAGGCAAACTGGGGGCCCCGGTCGGAGACGACGTCCGACGGGATCCCATGCAGCCGCACCACGTGCTGCACCAGGAGGTCGGCCGTCTCGAGGGCGGAGGGAAGTTTGGGGAGGGGAACAAAGTGAACCGCCTTGGAAAACCGGTCCACCAGGGTCAAAATGACTGTGTTACCGGCAGATGGTGGTAGTCCGGTAACGAAGTCGACCCCGATGTGACTCCAAGGACGGCCCGGGATGGGAAGGGGACGGAGGAGACCAGCAGGGGGGGAGTGAGACGCCTTACTCCTGGCGCAGACAGGGCAAGCGTGGACGAAGGCCAGGGTGTCCCGCCGGGCGGTGGGCCACCAGAAGCTCCTGCGCACCAGCTCCACGGTGCGGTTGCCTCCGGGGTGGCAGGCCAGTTGGGAGGAGTGAGCCCACTCCAGGACCTGGGAGCGGACAGGGTTGGGAACGAACAGGGCAGAAGAGGGGTTAGGGCGAGGATCGGGATGCGTCACCTGAGCGTCCAGTACGATCTTCTGGATGGGCCACCGGACCGCAGCCACGACGCAGGAAGCCGGAACGATGGTCTCCGGGACAGACAGGTCGGCAGGGGAGGAGTGGATCCGAGAGAGGGCGTCGGGTTTGATGTTTTTTGACCCGGGTTTGAAGGTGATGGAGTAGTTGAATCTAGAGAAGAACAACGACCAACGGGCCTGTCTGGAGTTGAGTCGTTTAGCTGACTGGATGTACTGTAGGTTGCGGTGGTCAGTCAGGATCAGGAACGGTTGAGTGGTCCCTTCAAGCCAGTGTCTCCATTCCTCCAGTGCCAGCTTGATGGCTAGCAACTCCCGATCCCCTACCCCGTAGTTGCGTTGGGTGGGGGAGAGGCGGCGGGAGAAGAAGGCGCAGGGATGGAGCTTGTGGTTGAGGGGGGAGTGTTGGGACAGGATGGCCCCTACGCCTGTGTCCGAGGCGTCCACCTCCACCACGAATTGGCGGTCGGGTTCCGGGCAGCAGAGGATGGGGGCCGTGGTGAATAGTGACTTGAGTTTGGTGAAGGCTTGATCTGCCAGGGAATTCCAAGCAAATGGGTTTTTAATGGATGTGAGGGCGGTGAGGGGTGCGGCTACCTGGCTGTAGTTCCGGATGAACCTTCTGTAGAAGTTGGCAAACCCCAGGAACTGCTGCAGGTGCTTACGAGTGGTGGGGATGGGCCACTCCGTCACTGCCTGGATCTTGGCCGGGTCCGGCCGTATGTCGCCCCTCTCCACCACAAAACCTAGGAACGAGACTGAGGGAGCATGAAACAAACATTTGTCGGCTTTCACAAACAACTTATTCTCCAGTAGGCGTTGTAGAACCAGGGAGACATGGTCTTGGTGTTCCCGTTAGTTCTGGGAGAAAATAAGTATGTCATCTAAATAAACAAAAACAAAGCGGTTGAGGAAATCCCTCAGTACATCGTTCACTAGGTTTTGAAAGACGGCAGGGGCATTAGTAAGGCCGAACGGGACCACCCGGTACTCGAAGTGGCCCAGGGGGGTGTTGAAGGCGGTCTTCCACTCGTCCCCCTCCCGGATCCGTACCAGGTGGTAGGCGTTACGGAGGTCCAGCTTGGTGAAGACCCGGGCGCCCTGCAGCAGTTCAAAGGCCGAATTCAGTAGGGGTAGAGGGTATTTATTCCTGACGGTGATGGAGTTGAGGCCTCGGTAGTCGATGCAGGGGCGGAGGGAGCCATCCTTCTTCTTTACGAAGAAGAATCCAGCTCCGACGGGCGAGGAGGAGGGGCGGATGATACCTGCTTCGAGGGAGGCCTTGATATAGTCCTCCATGGCCGTTCTTTCCGGACCGGATAGGCTGTACAGGCGGCCGGAGGGTAGAGGAGCACCCGGAAACAGGGAGATGGCACAATCGTAGGGTCTGTGGGGGGGTAAGGACAAGGCAAGGGACTTGGAGAAGACTCGGGACATGTACCGGTAACAGTGGGGGACCCCCTTCAGGTCGACCTCTGGAACGGATGTCTTAATTTCCATGCTAGAGGGAGGTTCCGCCGAGTGGAGACAGGAGGTGTGGCATTGGGTGCTCCAGCTGGTGACGCTGGATGTGATCCAGTCGAGCAGGGGGTTGTGTTTGTGCAGCCAGGGCTGACCAAGGACCAGAAGGGAGTGGGGAGTGCTGATGATGTGGAGTTGAATGATCTCATGGTGGTTACCGGACAGAAGCAGTTGGATGGGAATGGTGTGGTGGGTGATGTGGGCCAGGCGGTGGCCGTCCAAGGCATAGGCGTTGATGGGTCTCTCCAGTTCCTCCGTGGGAATCCCGGACTCGTACACGAACTGGGAGTCCACAAAGTTGGAGTCGGCTCCTGAGTCGACGAGGGCCTGAACAGCTACGGTGGCGGAGGCCGTAGTGCCCCATTTGAGGACCGCAGAGAGTTGGAATCGGTTGAGAGCTAGGCCCGGTGTTTGGGTCTGGCTCGCCAGTAGGCCTAGGGTTGCTGACGAGCCTTCTCTTTTGGGCGCACCGGACAGGAGTTAAGGAGGTGATCCGTGCGGCCGCAATAGAAGCAAGCTCCGGTGGCCCGGCGTTGGCGGCGGCGAGCGGCAGGGTCGGACGTAGTGCCGCCCAGCTGCATGGGTTCCCCGGTTTCCGGAGGTTCGAAGGCCATGGGAGCCTGATGGCGAAGAGCAGGGTGCGCGGTTGTGGTTCCCAGAGGCGGTTGAGTAGGGACGTAAGCCCTCCTCTCGCGGGTGCGGGCGCGCAGACGGTTGTTAACCGTGATGGCCAAGGAGATGAGGTCATTAAGCGTGGGTGTGTCATCGCGGGTGGCCATCTCGTCCTTCATCTCCTCGGAAAGGGCGGAGCGGAAGACGCCCTGTAGGGAGGCGTCGTTCCAGCCCGACTGCGCCGCGAGGATCCGGAACTTAATGGCGAACTCCGCCACACTGCGTTCGCCTTGTTTTAGCGCCAAAAGCTGCTGGTTCACGTCTCTCCCGCACACGGGATGATCAAAGGTGCGCCGCATCTCCCTGGCGAAGTCCAGGTACTGGGTGCAGAGGATGGGTTGCTTCTCCCACAACGCGGCGGCCCAGTCCCGCGCCTCTCCTCCCAGGCAGGTGATAACATACGCCACACGGGTGGCGTCAGCAGAGTAGGAGGATGGCTGCATCCGGAACGCCAGCTCACACTGCAGTAGGAAGGGCTGGCATTTCCCCAGCTCACCTGAGTACCGTTCTGGAGGGTTGGCGCGAGGTTCCCGAAGAGGTAGTAATGGAGCTGGTGCCGGTGGTTGAGGAGGATTCTCCGCTTCAGGACGGAGTCCTGAAGTCTGGGCAGCCATCTGGGTTAGCATGGTGCCCCATTGGGTGGTCCGTTCCACCATGCCCCGGAACAATTCCATGGCTTCGTCCAGGCGGCTGCCTTGCTGGGCGATCTGGGTAGCCTGGCAGGTGAGGGCGTGGCGAATCTGTTCCGCGTCGGCTGGGTCCATTTCTGGTCAAAGTATTCTGTGACGTCCAGCAGGTGAGGACCCAAATGCACAACGAGACAGTCGTTCTTTTGAAAAGAAGGGTTTTTATTCGTAATTCCGGGTCGGATCCACACCGGGAAAACAGGTTTAAACAATAAATAATAGGCTGTGGAACCCGTAGAGAGCTGGCGATCGAGATCCAGCGAAGTGGCCAGGAGTGGTCGTAGCCTGGGTCGTGGAGCAGAGTCAGGCGGAGGTAGAGCTGGGATCCACACTGGGAAGCAGGTGTGGCAATTCCAGACCGGGGTAGTCAACTTGGCAGCAAGCTAGCATATGGGGAGACAAGTACAACGCGACAAGGACCGTGTACTCTGACAAACCGTAATACTTTGACAAGGAATCACAGGAACAGCACGGTTATATAACTAGTGTCATTAGAGCTGATAAGCTGCAGCTTGCGGGAAATGCGTGCGAGATCAGCGAATTGATTGAACAATTAGGAAATGCATGAGGAATGCGGTGAAGGCAATTAAGTGTGAGTTGTGTCATTAAGATGTGGTGCAAGTAATAATGTGCAATGTAGACACAATCAGGCAATGAACGCAGACATGATACAATCAGGTTCGGGGAAAACAGAGGAAAACATCAAGGAAGGAACGGGGAGCGGAGCGGATCGTAACATAACTAACTGGATCAGTTTATTTTCATAATTTAAGCAACAATAAAGTGCCACAAATGCAAAGATGGAAAGAAGCAAAAAAGTTTTTCTTTAGATTGCAATGAAATACTGAAGGCTGCAAATGTAAAACAGGTAAAACTAAACATGTCCTGGATCATACACTCACAAATCTGATGGTGACTGTGGTAGGGGGGCGTGGTTTTAGGCGCAGCTAGCAAGAGAGAGAGTGAACGCGGGTGGTTTAGGGAGCCGGCACAGCTGTCGGCAATCGGGCAATTGGTGACGATTTATTATAGGATTGTTGTTATCAATTAACCAATTGCCTTGATTGTTCAACAGTGAGCCTGAGATCCTCAAAAGGAGCTGCAACAGAAGAGGAAGGCAGTTGAAAGGAGCTGTACGACTGTGTGGGTTTGTGCCAATAAACGCACTGTTAAACGGAGAATCTCTTGACTGGTATTATTCCACGAGCACTATAGCTCACTTCGCCACAGTGACATACAGTACTAAAAATGTAAGCAGTGTACCGTTGTCCCTTAGTGTCTCCAAATCTATCCAAAATGGCAAAATTGATCACTGCTGTAAATCATAATCATATTTAACTACAAATCAAATTGCATGCCTCATGAAATGTAGCTTTGTATCATTTTCAAGTGGGAATTACCATATTTACATCAGTATAGGGGTATACATATTTATGGGTCAAAACCTATCACAAAATGAAAATACTTTTTGTCCATTATAAAGCATATATATTTGCTTATGATGGTTGATGAAAACATTATCACACTAGTACTCACACCTAAATATGTAGTCTAATCATTCACTTTTGCATTTCAATAAAGCATAACTTTTCTGTGCTCAACAGTATGTAATCATTTGCTGCATGCCCTAGGATGACATTTCTCTGTAGGGTTTCAAAAACGTTGTGATGCATCATCATTCCAAAGAAAATGATACATTCTTCTAGTAAATATCATCAGTTAATTTGAATAAGAATTTATGTCCCAAGTGTAGCCTATAGCCCAGAGAGATACTAATATGCCATAGTCTACATTATGTACGATATGACAATAAAATATTATTCCACCATCAGAAAAATGCTGGCAATGTTCTAGCTTCATGGCAAATCAGTACATCAAACATAAAACCTGACTGAGCCACCTATGAACACTTATGACAGTATGTGAAATGCACTCGGAGAACATCACTCAATTTCATTTAAAACATATGGCACAAGACAGTGGAGAGGAAAAACATACATAATTGAAATATCACAAGCAGTAATATAGGGTGACCATATTTTGAATTTCAAAAAAGAGGATAGGGTTAGACAGGTGTTATGAAGATAATACTAGGCTATTTGTTTATAAATGGTCTATAAAACAAGAAAATCCTAAACAGACATTTTATGAATTTACCAGAATTAACTGGAATGCGTGAAAGGCATGAACAGCGGGCAGGGTTTTACACGTAGAATTTTCAGTGTACTAGCATTATAAAGGGGCATGCATTTCTCAAATGGATTGTCCAAGACAATAAATGACCACAGAATTTTGAAAGGGACATCGCTATGCGCAAAACCATTGGTAGGATTGTATTCATTTCATATTTAGTACCAGATATCGATTGTACACTGGACATTGTACATTTACACAAATGTCACTGCTACTGTTTTTCCACTGCTGCATTGGGCTGTTGGCCTTATCTTGTTGCTATGACAGAATATGAATTCTTGGTGGTGAAACAATATTTTTATTAATGTCATGGTTTAAACCGGGCAAAGCCTATGCCCGAACACTGACCTGTTTTTTTTTCTGATCCACCACTCCCCAAACAGTACACCAGACAGAAGTAAAGGTAAAAAATAATTTTTATTCCTTACAATTCATTTAACAATGATTTTTTACACACACGACTGACAGAGGCTATGCCCATCTGTGGGTCCCTTTTCCCTCCCGGTCTCACTCCACTGCCAGAAGAAGCAGACCCCTCCCGCAGGTAAGCGTGCCTACCCCCACACACCACTCAATACACACTAGCACTCACACCACTCACACAGCTCTGTATAAATATTTAGGCAGATGGGCACACACCCTCAATAGCCCACCTCGGGGGCTGTCGGCTGTCCGGCTCCACAATACTCACAAGGGAAAAGCCCAGACACGGCGGTACACACTCATACAATAAGCAAACTCCCACGCCACAGACAAATAACATGAAACACATAAGTGTTATGGAGTCCTACCCACGACCAGGAGGACTGCCACAAAAATAAAAACCCAAACACCACAAGCCGTCCAGCCAAAAGTAAATCACACAAACGGCTTTGCCGCCCTTGGTGGTCGCCAACAAAGATTCAGACTATCCACCACTCGGGCGAATCCAGGCCTTCACTGCACGCCGTTGCCCTCACACTCGCCGGGCTGGATGCGGGACACCAACTGGCAGGGGAGAAAAGGACACACCCGCTGCCGCTCAGTTCCCCGCTTGCACCGGCCTGAGACCCACGCACATGCTGTGGTTTTGTGTATGCCGTGAACACATTTCTTACGGTATGGGGGAAGTCAGTTCCCCCAGCATCAGCTCATCACCAGATCCCTGTCACACTGGCTCCGTCGCATCAAACAGCTCTGCAGTTCGCCGTTGTTGCTGGCAGTCAGTTCCAGGTATGATATCGCCGTCATAGTTTGTTCCGCATGCCGCCTCAGCTCACTTCCAGCTGCCTGCCTCATTCAGGCAAGTTTCCACTGTACACAACCACAATCACGCCAAAATAAACTTAATCAAATGACAAAAAATAATAATAACACCGCTACATACAAGTGCTCAGAGACTCACCCTCTCTGGCTCACCTTCCGTCAGCTCTCTCATTTACCCCAGGTGCGCTCATATTCCCTCAGTGAACACAGCCCCAGTGTTCCCCTGTCAATCACCTAATTCCCCAATGCGTACCATTCAATCTGGCTTCGCAATTATCCCATCTACCACAGAAGCCGCACACATCCTCTCCTCACTGAGAGAGACCGCGAACATGTTACATTAACTCCTAGATAGATGATATTGTCCAATGTGTCACACTTGGGTGTCACAATTAGTACAGATAAGCAGCACAATGCAGTAGGTTTCATTTGAACGCAAATAACCCACCTTCACTGTGGTTCCACAAGCACTGACTGAGAATTGGAAGACCTCAAAAGCAGGAGAGGCAACAAAAAGACCACATTAACCACTACTGTGACCCTTCAGCAAGTTCACAAAACCAAGATCAAGCAGAGGCAAGGTGGCGGCCATGGACGCCACAACAATGAACTGACCATCCCGGAGGCAGTGGACGGTAACTGTAGCAGAAAGAGCAGAAGCATGAACCAAACATAAAGGCAGACATGCTAACAATAACAATCACGACAATCACGGACAACTCACTTACCTTCATTTGCATAATAGCACTGTTGATCAAAAGAGCAGTTGAGCTTCGCAATCCTCCCTAGTAATAGTAGGGTCTCCACATTGCACTCTTGCAGTCACTGACTTGGCATCTATGAAAAGTGTCATCTGAACCTTTTGATCCAAAATAGTTACTTTGATCCTGTGCCAAAACAATGGACTTCCGGCGACTGGGCGACCGAAGTTGCTGGATGTTTTTTGATAAAAAGAAACAACGGCAGTAGCTTTGGTATAACAAAGACATATTTGCAATGCATCCTATTCTTTATAGTTATGTCATGATACTGATAAGTATGTGTTCTCGCTAGCTAGCGATAGGCTAGCCTATATCTATCTTCGTCGCGAGCTAGCGATCTTTATCTATCCATCTAGATACATAGATAGATTTATGTATAAAACTCAACATGTAGTTTTGGCTCAATGTGATATTGGTAGAACAGCCACATATATCCTTTAAGGTTATGTTATACATTTAACAGGACGGGGTAGGCTTGGATCATTATTATTAGCTGTTCCTCCATTGCTGCAATTTGAGTGAAATCGGCCGGAACAATTATTCACGAAATGGTTTCATGTCGGTTGGAGAAATATGAAGCGTGGAACTCTGATTGGCTGTTACGGCCGATGGTCGCTCAAAAGTTAAATTGCGGGCAGCATTTATCGGCCGATTTTGGTCGCTCAGTTGCCAAGTTGCTCAGGTCGCTGACCGTCGCTCAGCTTCATAGAGAATGAATGGACTTTCGGCGACTGGGCGACCGAAGTCGCTTAATGTGAGAACGCAGCGTAACCCTGTGTTCACACAGCGAGCAACTGGTCGCTGAGTCGGTCAATTCTACGAGGCTGGGGGCGGGGCAAGAGCTTCCCGTCGTGTCATCCAAGTCAGTTCGTGCAGCTACAATTATTTGATAAGGAGAAACAACGGCAATAGCCTACGTATAACAAAGACATATTTGCGATGCATCTTATTCTTTATAGTTATGTCATGACACTGATAATGATGTGTTCTCGCTAGCTAGTGATAGGCTAGCCTATCTATCTTCGTCGGAGCTACCGATCTTTATCTATCTACGCTAGATACATAGATAGATGTATGTATAAAACTCAACATGTATTTTTTGGCTCAATGTGATATTGGTAGAATACTGATTAGATTAGAACACATATGCTTTAAGGTTATGTTATACATTGAACAGGACGTGGTAGGCTTGGACCATTATTATTAGCTGCTACTCCATTGCTGCAATTTGAGTGAAATCGGGCGGAACAATTATTCACGAAATGGTTCCGTGTCGGTTGGGGAAATATGAAGTGTGGAACTCTGATTGGCTGTTACGGCCGATGGTCGGTCAAAAGTTAAGTTGCGGGCAACATTTATCGGCCGATTTTGGTCGCTCAGTTTTCTAGTCGCTCAGGTCGCTGACCGTCGCTCAGCTTCATAGAGAATGAATGGACTTCCGGCGACTGGGCGACCGAAGTTGCTGGATGTGTGAACGCAGGGTTACCCTGCGTATTTCCCCAACCGACACGAAACCATTTCGTGAATAATTGTTCCGCCCGATTTCAATCAAATTGCAGCAATGGAGGAACAGCTAATAATAATGGTCCAAGCCTACCACGTCCTGTTCAATGTATAACATAACCTTAAAGGATATATGTAGCTGTTCTACCAATATCACATTGAGCCCAAACTACATGTTGAGTTTTATACATAAATCTATCTATGTATCTAGATAGATAAAAATGGCTAGCAAATCTATGTATTCTTCACTCCTCACCACCTTTCCTACCCGGAAGTATGCAACACTGCCTGTATGTTTCACAAGTAGTTGCATTTACAGTATACAATGTACCTGACATTGCGGTTCAAATTGCGTCAAGACATTAATTAACATTTAACAATTAATATGAAATCAGCAACATTAGATTAGGACACAAAGATCTGTTTCTGGGCCACGGAGACGAGGAGGTCGTGGAGGAAAGGAGGATGCATTTTTCGAGTATTAGGACACACCCAAGGTGTCTGTGAAGAAGTAGCACTCAGGATCCTTCCTCACGTTGACCTACATAACTGATTACATGACATCATCCACCTCCCACTTGCAGTTAAATGACTGAACCGGAAATTTTATAAGCTTAAAATTTGCCTTCAACAAGAAGTGTACAATCCAGGTTCAGAAAGTGGTCCTCCCCAGTATTTTGCTCCAATCACCTGCATTTACTAATTAGCAGTTCTTCAGCCGGGAGGTAGAACTAATTAGTGAAATCAGTTGGCTGGGTTTATGGGTGGAAGAAACACATGGCAGGACTTTTACTTTCTGACCCCTGGATTTTACCCCTCTGCCTTGGCATATTGCTTTTAGAGCCATTTTCTGAGTTCATGTTACATTTAGAAAATAGTGCATTACAGCTAAAAATAATATAATTCAACTAAAGTTATGGAAAGTGAGAATGCTGCATATGGTGTACCTGGCAACTGTTTGACTGAAATGTGTGGACCGCCAGGATTTAAAGTCATATGCTTAACACACGGTGCCCGTTCACCTGTGTGTTGGTGTTACTTGCCTGCGCCTTCCGAGGTTGACAGGCAAGTTGACTGTGGCTCTTCAATGTCAACATAAGGTTATATAGGGAACATCACCATGTCATGACATAAGCCAACCTATACAACTACACCCAATTTCAAACGTTTTCAATCAATTGAATTCATACAGTAAAACCGAAATGTAGAGCATTAAATTTTATGGGTGAGAGACAACCCAACACTGCATTAAGATATGGATACTGCATTTATGCAATAAACTAGTTACCTAGCCAAGATGCCACTGTGTCAAGCTCTCGCCATACAATAAAGATTAATCCTAATTTTTTGCTTACCATTCAACACACCCCAATTAGTGTCAGGTTTTGGTAGAGGCGGCTATCCGACCCGATACAGCCAGGACTCGACCAAGTACTGATACCTTGCACTATATACCCTCCTTTGGGATGCCAAAAAAGCTTCGAGGGTAAAAATATATACAGGTGCAGCTCAAAAAATTAGAATATCGTGAAAAAGTTCAATATTTTTTGTCACTCATTTCAGAAAGTGAAACTGTATATTATATAGATTCATTACAGAGTGAAATATTTCAAGCCTTTATTTCTTGTCATTTTGATGATTATGGCTTACAGCTAATGAAACCCAAAATTCAGTGTCTCAATTTGAATATTTTGCTTTAACATATTTTTAAAGTATCATATTTAATATTTGGTCGCATATCCTTTGCATGCTGTTACTTCCTGAAGTCTGTGACCAATCAACATCAAGACTATCTTATTTTCAGGTACTGTTACAAGCGATACTATAACCTCTGCATTTTAACTGATCTCTATGGGAATTGGGGTGAGACTAGATTCAGCTGTACATTACACTGGTACAGTATGTAACACATGGCTGGCTAAATGGCTGTAAGTCATCAAGGGTCTGAGCTATCGAACAAGCCCCAAACCATCACTCTGTTGCCAGATATGGAGTAGATGTGGATGGACCACTGCAAGGGTTATTTCTCCGGACTCATTTTCCTATAGAACTATGGGGGAAAAAGTCAGGAGAAACAACCCTTAAAGGGTTAACATTAAACCCTTAAAGTCAGCATTATGCATTGTAAATGTGGAGAACTACAAACAATGGAACATATAATGAGATGCCGTCAAGCCCCACAATGCACTGGTCATGACCTGGCCGAACCAAACGCCGCCGCGCTCGCTTGCGACAATCACTGGAAGGACGTGATATAGAAGATGGCCGGACACGATGAAGAAGCATTATGCTCACTGCAATGTAATTTCAAAAACCTGCGTGGGTTCCTTTCCACTGTCAAATTTAGCACGTCAATACAATGAGCCTTCCTAATCTATAGAGAATGTATGTAGCCATTTCGGTTTCCCTTGCCTCAAGCTCCCATAGTAAACTGGAAAATCTGATGTATTTGAGGTTACTACCACAATAAGCAACACAGATTGATCAATCTAGTGAATTTCCTGTGAAAACATCAGATCAGAGACTGCTTCCCAATAATCAGTTTGCCACAGATGTCATTTGAAATCATGCAGCAGAGTCATTCTAGTGTGGAAAGAACAGGGTGTTTATTGTCTGTACAGTTTACTCCCGAGCCATGAGCTTCTGCTTCTTTAGCTTCTTCTGAGAAACCTGCGGGGACAAGTCACACAATTAAGAGTATTTTCACCGCACAGCAACACCCCTATACTGCTCCATTTACGGTTTTGAAAACGGCAAACCTTCCCAGTAAATTGAAGTAGAAATAAATATTTTAGTCATCCCAAAAAATTTCACAGTCTATCCATTTAAACATTGAAAAGGTACATTTGAACATAACAGCTCACAAACAAAACACCCATTAAAAGCTTTCCAATATCCCATACAAAAGTAACATACTTTGGACAGTATGCAACACTTACTCCCATTGAAAATAGGAAAAGTACCATGAACTAAATGTTTTTCATATTGATACAGGTACAGCAGGGAATACAGTGCAGGAATTACAATGAGCCCAAAGCATTCTGGTTGCTCAGATCATGTTAAGTCTTTTCATGGGTAATTCAAAGGTGTCCTAAGAAGTCATCATTGCAACCAAAAGCTTTTCAGAGACGCACACATTAACAAACACAAACTTGTGTTCATATCAACAGCCAAAAGAGTTTAGTGAGATTGAAATGGGAAAAGGGATGCAATTTTCCTTATTAATTAAGTAATACCGACATTTATACTATAAATGTCTCAGGGGGCCACTAGGTATTTGCCTTTATTGCTGAAAATTCTCTCCCGAGTCATCAGGGTTCAAAAGCTTGTGTGTGCCCATGACATACCCAAGACAGTCAAGTTTCCAGTTGGGTCTGATAATCAGTATTTCCTGAGTGAAACCACACCCATGCATGTTAAATCAGAAGCACGCTCTTGGATGTACCTTTTTCTTCTGAGCCACCTCCTCCTCTGGCTTGGGGACGATCTGCTCCTTCTCTGTGAGGATCATTTCGATGTGGCAGGGGGAGCTCATGTAGGGGTTGATGCGGCCGTGGGCGCGGTAGGTGCGCCTGCGCATTTTGGGGGCCTTGTTCACCTGGATGTGCTCGATCACCAGGGAGTCCACATCCAGACCCTGTGTGCAAACATCCCAGAGACCAGACGCATGCTTACTAAAATCTGCAGTTTCACTGGACATGTAATGGACATTTAACCCAGAGGGTGCCAGTTTGATTCCGCAGAGACGGCTGTTGCACCATTTAGAACGGTACTTAACCTGAATTACTTGAGAAAAGTTGTATAAATGATCGCACATTAAAACTAAGCTTTGTAAACTGCTCTGGATAAGAGTGCCTTATAAATGGCTAAATGTTTGCCACAATGAATTACCACTGCACATATGTTGCACAGAATAAAACTGAGAAAGCTAGTTCACACTTAGCCAAACAGGGTGTATACAAAATATCTCAATGATTGCTCAGATCATGTTAAGTATTTTCATGAGTAATCCAAAGGTGTCCTAAGTAGTCATCATTGCAACCACTGATCTACAGCACACACCACCGGGCCTTGTGTTCAAGATGAAAATTAACCCAAAGCACCCGACTGGATAATGTTCCAAAAAACTTTCACAAAGTACAAGGTCCAGAACCACCCATGCAGGTTGCCGAATCCATTTAGTCAGTCCATGGAACTTGGGAGGCTAAATGTGTATTCCCAAGACCACATTACAAAAGTCCGTAAAGGCATGACTTTCCCATAGGAATTAAGAGACAATTGTCATCTTGCCACCTGATCATCCCCCAGTTAAAATAGTCTCAATAACTCAATCCCCCTCCATCTCAGCTGATGTGCAGCAATTGTTCTGACAGGAAACTTATATCAGAAAGTGAACAAATGTGAACACATCCAACCCCTTACTGTAAAACAGACAGATGAAAGGCGCTATATAAGCACAGCCTGTTAAAATGTGATGGCGCACCTTGAGCTCAGCGTTGCTCTCAGCGTTCTTTAGCATGTGCAGCAGGAACTCTGCGCTCTTCTTGGGCCAGCGCCCCTGTGTCCAGTCCCACTGCTTGGCCTGAGGGGGGGAATCAATGCAACAATATTGCTTTTTCCAGCTAAACTGGGACACTGAAATGAACACATTAAATTTACAAAATAAATGAAAATATTAAGCAATAACCAGCTACATTTTAACAGTGCTTGACTTCAATCTCATTTAATATCAGTCTTAAAAAAATATTTAAATTAAACTTTCAACCATTTTACCAGCAATAAAATCTTCCATATACATCTTTTTTTTTTTCTTTTTTTTTTTTATTAAAATTTTGTTTCGGATTTTTTCCCTTTTTCTCCCAATTTAGTAGCCAATTGAACCCCTATTCTAATTCAATTCCCCCCCGTGTAGCAACCGCTAGAGAACCACCGCTGCACAACCCCGTCAATCGGCACTTTTTTCAGGAAGGACGCTACGTCCTCTACAGGGCGCAGCTCCTGACCGTGACACGCCCTGGGTCCCCCTGTGCGCAGCGGTTCTCTCCGAGCCCCTCCCCCCACCCGGAAGCGACCGCCAATTGTCGCCTCCACAGGGCACCGGCCACGCTCGGCTATGGCAGGACCGGGGCGCGAACCCCGATCCTCGGAGTACAACTGCGCTGACTGAAAGTCAGCGGTCTTTACCGCTGTACCACCGCGGCGGCATTCCATATACATCTTTACTCTGGTTATTTTATACCTCTTAAATGGTACATGCAACAAGCAAGAAAATGACTCATGATACATTCACCATTTGATTTGTTGGTTGCTCAGATTTATAACAGTTTTCATGGTTTATTCCAAAGGTGTCCTAAGATTGTCATCACTGCAACCAGCCAATCCCGTGCCATTTAATAAGTGGGTTTAAGGGCTGGGCAATATACTAGTTAGATAATCTTCTAAGATTTTTTTGAGCACAATTTTTTGAACAGTCCTCGACACCATGTTGTGTGCAGCCTTTCCATTAGCCTTTTTTAATATATTTTTAAAAAAATACCTGATAAAGTAGTAAACATCCAAACAGGGAACGTGAAATGCTTCTAAAAAAAAAAATCGCCCTTTTGGATGTTAAGACAACCAATCAGGAGCAAGGTCGTACAGCTTCAATGTGATCACATGATAAGCTTCTGTCAATCACGTGGAGGCTGCAAGTCCTTGCTGCTGATTGGCTCTTATTAACAATCAATAGATGTTTTTTTTTGTTTTTCCCCCCAGAAGCATTTCAAAAGTCCAGATGTTTACTACCACATCAGGTATTAAAGAAAGAGAAAGGCAATACACCACATGGTGGCGATGACCATTATTGCACTCGCAAAAACAAGTATATCACCCAGTCCTAGTTTTTAAAAAAATGTGGCCTGGGAAATCACATCCTAATAAGAGTGCATCACAACATACCTCCAACACTTAAATGAGTCATCTCACCTGGGCACACCTGCCGACTCCACCGTTGTAGCGACGGAAGGGGACACACTGACGTTGGACCACCACGTCCTTTAGGTACTTGGAGGCCTTACGAATGTGCATGCCTTTGATGGCCTGAGCTGTCTCACGGGTGTTCTACAGAAGCAGTTTAAACATACATCAGGGGTTCTCAAACTAAACAAAACATTGAATCAAACCAGCAGTCATAAGTCTAAGAAAAGCATACTCAAGAACATGAGCACGTTTACAAATACCTTAACTAAAAACCTGCAGAGGGCCCCAGGACCAAGTTGGAAAACTCCTGCTCTACAGGAGGAGCAATAGTACCCTTCCTGCTCAAGATGGGACTTTCCCCCCACAAATGTATTCATGGTAAGATGCTCAGAACACAATTTATTTTTCTTGTCATATTTCAATCCAAAGGTCTCCTAAGTTGGTTATCACTGCAAACCTTACCATACAATTTCTAAACTATATATATTGCAGGGTTTTCAAGCGAATACAACCCGCTTAATCTATATATACAAAAATACCCTCCAATATGGCAGCATAGTAATGATTATTACCAAAGTTTTAACACTAACCCCATTTGCGCACACGTGGTTCTACGCATTGGTTTAACGTAAATAACGTTAACGTTAATGAAAAGCTCATTATTCCGGGATGCCGTGAAGCACCAATTACGTAGTTGACTCATTAAGCGTTGACGTTTAAGAAAATGTATGTTTATAGTTAAGTTAGCCGCGTACGCAGCTAGCCAAGTTTACAACAACCAATATCGGTTAGGCTAACCTTATACAAGTCATTTCCTTTCCCCAGCATACAGAAACAAGAGAAATCTGAATTACTGTCCGGGACAAAATAGGCTTAGATCGTTACCTTGAAATGAACCCGGAGATTTGATCCTCTGGACTTGCATGCTATATGGGAGAAACAGAAGTCAGACCGGACAAGCCCTCCATCACCGGTAACGTTACAACATACTGGTGCGGATGCAGAATGGAATACTCACACTTGGTCGGGTTCTCGGGGTCGAGCGAGTAGCGGACCATTTTGAGAAATCTGCAAGAGACGAAGATTAACGTTAGTTAACGTACCAAGCTTGCCAACAGCCATGAATAACATGTTAGGACAGAGGTAGGATAGTTCATCAAACGTCTGAACAACAAAGTTTAAAAAAAAACAAACGGGCGCAGTAACACAGATAAAATAAGCTTATACAATAACGTAGGTCTGCTGCCATTTTAGATGTGGACGCGAAGCATTAGAAACTACATACACGCGACTTCATTCACTACTCACTAGTTAAACATACAAGTACAATTAGGTTTGTTTTAACGCAATTCTCATTGTGTATTCGGACTGTTACGATAGACCATCTTCACTCACTCCGCGAAAGTGGCCCGGCATTTGATAGAGATTGCACATTTTGACTCAAGTAAATGGTTACGCCATCACACAGCCCAACAGCAAAATAAATATTTCAATCTAACGTCAAATTTACACATACAGACATTAATAACTTCATCAAAACGCTACAAATTACTTGCTATATCAAATAATCCATTCAGTGCGGGGATGTGTACGATATTTGCCAGATATTATTCTGCTTCTCGCCATAATTCTTGTATCACTACTTACTTTCTCGGGCCGCAGAGGGGAAGAGGAAGTCCGGGGAATTCTGGGAGCAGAAATGGTAGAGACGAGTATCGTGAGACTTCACGTCGAAAAACGAGATTTTATATTAGTAGTCGAGTCGATAATTTCATAGTCCGTGTTTGAACAAAATTATGCAGTATTTTTATGTAAAATGTATCTACGTTTTATTTTAAGTATAAATGTATTTGATAATTTGTATTTGAACATATGCGAGTTATGATTTTCTGATTTGTTGAGAGAAATGCTCAGAGGTGTAAAATCCAGGTTCAGAAAGTAAAAGTCCTCCCCAGTATTTTCTTTCCAATCACCTGGATTTTCTAATTAGCACAATTCTTCAGCCAGGAGTTAGAACTAATTAGTGAAATCAGCTAAATCAGAGTTCATGGGTGGAAGAAACACATGGCAGGACTTTTACTTTCTGACCCCTGGATTTTACACCGCTGGAAATGCTGCTTTCTTGTCAGTTTCGAGATAAATCATATCCACAGTCAGTTTTCAAATTGTCATGTGCTCTAACTTTATTTGTATAACTTTTAAATGGTAAACATTACTTCTACATGAATAAAAGTATATATTTTTATGGATTTATTTCAGGTATATGATGGATTAATAAAATTGTATCTTACAGAGGCTGCAGCTGGTTTTATGTTGTTCCCTTTGTTTCTGGTGGTTTGTGAACTTTTGAAGCAAGCTTGCTGTTATTGGGCTTGCTTTCCTGTCTATAAACAGGCTGAAGTTCATCGTCCTGAAATTCATTTAAAATGAATCAAGCGTGCAGTCAAATTACCCAATATTGGTATGTATTTAATATCCCTTTCATTTGTTATTAAACTAAAACACCAGATGAAAACAAATATTAGAACATTTGTTACTACTATTAGATGCACCAGCTGTTCATCTTTACTGTTGTAGTTGTAATGGCTGTGAACACATTTCACACTTTTCCTCTATAAATGATCACGATAAACCACAGGAGGGCAGTGTTTGGCTTGTAGCAGTTTATTTTTTATTTTATGAGGCACACAATTTACCTGCTTGTAATACGTAACAAATCAAGCAGAAGTAGTAAGTATTAATACTCACAAAGGATGATGTAATTTAATAAAAAAACATTTAATATAGTGACATATACTATATGTACACACACGTTTAATCAATTTACTTGCAAAGGTTTAGTCATGTGACGTTGCACTGATGCGGTATATAAGAAGAAACCATCAATAATTATGGATGTTTTATTGAAATCAATAATGAAATATATTGGCAGTGTGGAAATAATCATGAAGATGGTACATGATGATGTCTGAGTCTTATTGAGGCTTGTGGTCTCTTCACTTGTGGTCTAAGGCTTAATACTGATAAACCACTGTTTTTTTATCATCTTGTTAGGTCAGAGCCACAGTTCTGTGGTCAGAACATGCTGGATGTAGATCACTGGTGGCGAGCAATGGTGTGTTGAGTTATTACAGCCCCCACTACATAACTGACACTAACAAATGGTTTCCTTGTTACACAGGGCATATTAGTTCCTTCCTGTGTTTTTCTTTCTTGATTGCTTTGATTCACAACATTGCTTATGCCCTGTGCATAAATGGCTCACAATGTTCAGTTTTTCATTATAAATAAAACCTATTTCCCTTTTGATTCTGGGAAAATTTTGATTGGCATGTATTTTCTCCATGTAATCACCTTTGTGACTTTTGACACTTTTGTACATTAATTAAGACTTAAAACGTATTTAGTGTACCTGATATTTTCTACTGCATGCCAGTATCAGTACACTTACCTGAAGTGTAATCTGTTTTATTGGAGAGTATTGGACAGCAGATTTTTCTGTCTCTTTATATCCTTCATTTAGACAATTTTGTTTGTTTTCTTTGAGGATTTGCTTAAAGGTTCAGTAGGCAAGATTTTGGCAAAATTATTAATTGTACTCATTATATTTCAGCAGCTATCAATAAATCAAGAGGAAAATCTGGTTTCTGTGAGTGTCCTGGGCTCTGAATTAGGCTGTCAAGAAATCTCAACCTGGTTTTCTAAAAACCAAGAAATCAGGGCTAGCTATGTAGCTACCAATCAGGACAACTATCTAAAAGCAAAATATTCTCCCCGTAGAATAAACCCCTCCCTGTCTGCCTGTCTCCGTGCGTGCACTGGAGCATCATTTTGTGGGAAGGGCTTAGAAGAGAGATAGGAGGGAGGAGAGCAAAAAGGGAAAGTATTTTTGCCTTGTATATTTTCAAACTTGCCTACTGCAGCTTTAAATGGTTTATTCAGTCTGTGTTGTTTCAGTACCTGTGAGTGATCAAGTGCATGTGAAATATCCCACTGCCTAAACTTATGGAGTGCACAGACTAAAATAAACATGAAGTAAAATTGTCAGTCAGAATCTTAAGTGTGTTTTTACGTGTGTGTGTGTGTAAGTGAATACCTATCAGTGCCCTCCACAATTATTGGTATCCCTGGGAAAGATGAGTAAAAACGATTATAAAAAATTCATTTTGGTGAATTAGCTTAATCTCACACTGAAAAAATGAAAAAAATCCAACCTTTAATTGAAGTAAATTTATTCTGAGAAAAAGAAAATCCCTCATCAAAAAATAATTATTTTTAACAAAACCATGTGTGCCACAATTATTGGCACCCCTAGAAATTCTTATGAACAAAATGTAACTGAAGCATTTTTTCCATTTATATTTTACTTTTTAAAGTTGATCAGAGTGTTTAGGAACTTTCAAGCAGTAATCCATGACTTCCTGTTTCTCTGGGGTATACTGTAAATATGAGGTGACGCAGAGGCCATATTCCCTGAGGCCGTGTCCGAATACAGCTCCTACACTCTTTTGAGGGCGCATATTTGAGTCCACTTCATCAAAAAGCTTTTGAGTGGGCGACTTTTTCTCACAAATGGGGGCACTTAAAATATCAACATGAACCCCTTATTTCTGGGGTTTTCTTGAGGAAATTCATGAGCACACTCATCTAGAGAATGGTGCACTCATCCGACAATTTCAGTAAGTAACCCGAAGTAAGTAAAAGCGTAATGTGTATATGTGTAATGTGCATATATGTATATCTATGGTATAAGATAGGTTCATATTACAAAATACTCTTTTTTATTTTTGTTAATTCTATTTTCATTCATCATCTACACTTTGAACAATCGTCATATGTTAACTGATTGATATTTTCAATAATAATAAAACATTATTATTTTTTTAATTACGAACTACTTCCTCACTAGTTTGGAAAGTGTTTTGTGGGATTTCTTTCACACACTGCTTGCAAAGTGAAGGGACGGTGCACATAGGGACAGGGGTCAGAGTGAACAGGGGACAGTGGACAGGGAACAGGGGTCGTATTCGGTCACAGCCTTATTTATACATCCACATGGGAAAGATAAGAGATCACCCAAATCAAATGAGGGAAAAGTGTGTTGAGCTTCATATAAGTCAGGGTGATGGTTATAAAAAAAATAGCTACTCAACTGAAAATGCCCATATCTACCGTTAGGGCAATACTTAAAAAGTTCAAAGCAACTGGAACTGTTACAAACTTGCCTGAAAGAGGACCCAAGTTTATTTTGCCCCCACGCACAGTGAGGAGGATGGTAAGAAAGGCAAAAAATCCCCAAGGATCACTGTTGGAGAATTACAGAGGAAAGTAGCATCTTGGGATCATCAAGTCTCCAAAACTACCATTAGATGTCACCTTCCGGGTTACTTACTGAAATATTCGGATGAGTGCACCATTCTGCAGATGAGTGTGCTCCTGAATTCCCTCAACAAAACCCCATACCCACAAAGTTATTGAAGGAGCTATTGCCTATGCTCATCAAACCAATTCTTCACCTAATGAACTCATCACTGTTATCGGGCCATGTTCCTACACCCCAAATTGGCAGAAATCAAGCCACTACTTAAGAAACCAAATTTGGATCCCACTGTCCTGGCTAATTATAGACCCATTTTAAACCTCCCATTTTTATCAAAGATTCTTGACAAATGTGTAGCGCAACAGCTTTCTTAATTTTTACATACTAATAGCATGTATGAACGGTTTCAATCTGGGTTCAGAAAACACCATAGCACTGAGACCGCCCTTGCCCTAGTAATGAATGACTTGTTCCTCTCTCTGGATTGTGGCTGTATTTCTACTTGTTTTACTTGACCTGAGCGCTGCCTTTGATACTATATAGACCATCATATTCTCTTCCGCAGGCAAGAAAATTTAGTTGGTTTCACCGGGCATGCTTTTATGTGATTTAAATCTTATCTTTATGATAGATCCCAGTTTGTTAGGGTAAACAATCAGTTCTCAGAATTTTCTAGGGTGAACTTTGGAGTACCGCAAGAATCGGTTTTGGGTCCTCTGCTCTTTTTCCTGTACATTATAAGTAGACACGGTGTTAACTACCACTGCTACGCAGATGACACACAACTTTATATATCAGTTAAGTCAGGTGAAATTGTCCAGTTGTCTAAACTAGAGACCTGTCTTAAAGATGTAAAGGCCTGGATGACCAAAAATGTCCTCTTATTGAACTCGGATAAGACTGAGATATTAGTATTAGGTCCCAAATCCCTTCGAAATAAATTCTTACAGTTTTCCTTAAATTTAGATTGCTTCTCTGTCTCCACCAACAAGGTTGTTAAAAACCTTGGTGTAACAATTGATTCAGACCTCTCCTTTCAGCCCCATATTAACAATATCACAAGAACGGCCTTCTTCCACTTGAGAAATATATCTAAATTAAGAAAGATGTTGTCCCTGGAGGATGCTGATGGTTCATGCCTTTGTAACCTTGTAACCTCTTGAGGGGGGGGGGGCTAACCCTCTTTTCCCTCTCTCACCCTGAGCTGCAGATTACTCCGGCCCGTGCCCTCCTCGCCCTGAGTTTGCAGACTGTTCCTGTCATGTCCCTCCTTTGGTTTATCCTCCCGACTTGATGCAACCAAAGTCCCAGATGCACCACCCGCCCCTTTGAATTGAACATTTTACATCCTTTTCTTTGGAATTCTTACTTACCAGCTAGTTTTATTAGATCCCTTATTACTCACTATTACTATCCAGTTCATCACTTTTAGTTTAAACCAAGCCAGCCAGCAAAGAATGGGCACCCCCTCTCTAGCCAGGTTCCTTCCGAGATTTCTTCCCACTGGGGAATTTTTTCTCGCCACCGCTGAGTGTTTTTTTCTCCCCAACAGGGGAGTTTTTTTTACCTTGTTTTGCTGGTTGGGGGCTAAGGCCTGGTTTTTTTGTTATATTTTCTTTCTGTTTACCTGTACAGTGTCTTTGTGACAGTTCTCTGTAAAAAGTGCTATACAAATAAAATTGAATTGAATTGAATTGAACCTCCATGCCAAAAAATTATTTGGAAGACATGCCAGAAATGCCCATTTAGAATCCCAAGAAGCGTCCCAGGTAGGAGCCCAGGAATGGGCCCAGTAGAAGCCCAGGCAGGGGACAGTAGAAGCCCAGATAGGGGCCCAGTAGAAGCCCAGGCAGGGGACAGTAGAAGCCCAGATAGGGGCCCAGTAGAAGCCCAGGTAGGGGCCCTGGAGAAGCCCAGGTAGGGGATCATAGAAGCCAAGATAGGGGCCCTGTAGTAGCCCAGGTAAGAGCCCAGGAAGGGGCCCAGTAAAAGCCCAGGTAGGGG
Organism: Ilyophis sp. 1 JC-2022; assembly: GCA_022702515.1. Taxonomy (NCBI): domain Eukaryota; kingdom Metazoa; phylum Chordata; class Actinopteri; order Anguilliformes; family Synaphobranchidae; genus Ilyophis; species Ilyophis sp. 1 JC-2022. The sequence continues at coordinate 30,226,825 of CM040394.1, read as the reverse complement.
ATAGTGGAAGCCCAGGTAGGAATTTGTGTGTGTTCTGATATCTCACTACACACAGTAATGAATCACAGTGTTTCTCCCACTTGGCTAGGAAACCCATACACACTCTTTACTTTACCGTTCCATCAACATGTTGAGTGGGGCTATCTTACCACAGTGATTGAGGCACATTCCTGCTGAACTGCACAGAGCCCCACTTGGAAATGTAGCTTGCTCGGTCCTCTTCAGGAAAATAAAAACACAGTACAGAAGGCTACTGAAAGTCAATATACCGGTTTATTAGGATTTGGTGCTTTTCAAGATCATGTTGTGAAATGGTTTGACGAGCTATATACACATATAGCTCTGCAGATTCTCACCCTGATCATAACCCACGCTGAACATTGCACTGTAAATAATGCTGAATGAGGCTGATGACTACTTGAGTCCTTTTACAAAAATAAAGATATTATATACAAAAAGTGTATCAACTGTGTTTTTTCTTAAACATTTTTTCATACGTTTTGTGGTATCTTATTTTTTTATAATTTTAAGACGTCCACATCTCCAGAGGATGAAAACGAAGGTGGCGGCAAAAACGCGAAAGTTACTGGTCGAAGAGCGCTGTTGGGAGAAAAATGTCCTAAACAAAATGTCCAAAAAGTTACTTTCTCCCTCTTTCATATTTCTTCGCAGTCCTCTTTCTGTCCGTTTTGTACCCCCAAGATACATTTTTGGACGACCTTTAAGAACAGCCATTGCTTTCCCCTTAGGTTGAGAAACATATCACACTTCACACAGAATGCTTTCTAAAGTTTGGTCAGAGATTGGCTACACTACACAGCAAAAATTCACATTTCCAATGTGGCATGGATACTGCTCCTCTGCTTATATGCCTCTTCAGAAATGTATTAGCTTTTCAACCAAACCAAGTTTAGCCAGCCCTCAGTTTCTTGACACACAAAGAAAAAATGGCACACAAGAACCCTGATATGTACAAATAATTTCTACAGTCTGTAGAATTGCTGTATTTTTTTTGGCTGATGTGGTGCTAGAACACAATCTGCAATCTGGGTTACCACACCTTCATGCATTTGGTAAGTGAGGGAACCATTGCTGTCAGCAGTTTTCTTCACATTCTTCCACAATTCTGTGCGTCAGAATTCTATTCCAGCTTTCCTTAGTGCACAGGAGTGGTAAGTTCTCTTGTCCTTGGAGAGCTGCAGGTTACAAAGGTTTCCATGTCACTCAGCACTTTATTGATCCATTAAAGCAGTTCAGTTGATTAGAGAGGTGAAATCACCTGATCTGCTTTCCTTGGGCCTGAACTGGTTGCTGATTTTAAGGTGAAACCAAAAACAAGCAGAACCTGCAGCTCTCCAGGATGAGAGATGGGGATCGAGCAGACCCTGTGGCTCTCCAGAACCAGGGATGGGGATCGAGCAGACCCTGTGGCTCTCCAGGACCAGGGATGAGGATCGAGTAGACCCTGTGGCTCACCAGAACCAGGGATGGGGATCGAGCCGACCCTGTGGCTCTCCAGAACCAGGGATGGGGACCCCTGTTTAAGAGCATCTCTATGGTATCAAAGTATGATTTCCCCAACCGTCCTTTTCACATTGATGCATAAAAGTGTGTTTCTGTATGGAGATGTGAGTCTTTTCTGTAAGTGACTTTCCTCACGTGTGTTGGAGAGAAAGGTGCACATCTTAAATGGGACAGGTGCTATATACTGAATTGCAGTCCTTCTGGGGATAAGTGCCTCTGGTATGGCAAAGCAGGACTGAACACCCGGTGCCTCATGTAAAAAAGATGTGTAGGCCACTTTCCCCACTGATTTGGGATTCATAAAAACAAACTTGACGTCAAAACATCCACACATTTAAGCAGAGTATGGCTCACGCGCACACACAATTTTGAGACTGGGAATTGCCGACTCCGATGGAGAGAAAACCTACATACAAACCTTTTATACATGAGGCCCCAGGACTATAGAGTGTGCTGTCAGTGGCTAAGTCCTCGGAGGGAATGGGGGGAAACATAAAAGTGACTTCAGAGTATTTCACAAAAAGCGCAATAATGTATTATCGACCATTTATGTACCTACTATTTACATTTCACTGGAAGTGTAATGTTGCACCAGATGTGCTCTCTCTCTCTCTGAAAAGGGAAATTACAGATTGTGGATGTTAGTTTGCTGCAATCCAATTGGCTCCATCCAGTTCTTACCAGTGTTATGTCAGAAGTCATTGGTTGAGTTGTCCTGAATCACGCCCTGCAACCGAAGCCCCGGTTACATGATTTATCAGAAGTAACTGACCGTTGTTTAATTAGAGAGCACATCCATAGATTTTTACTTTTAAAAGTTTCTCAGAGCAATTAAGTAATTATTAGTCAAATAAATACCAGGGGTAAACCGTTAACTTTACAAAACCAGCACTAACCTTACACTGCCTTTACTTCAGAAAATCTAACCAAGCAGTTGATTTCCCTTCAACAGGAGAACCTTGGTGAGCATTCTAGGTAGAAAAACGACCATCAAGCACAGACCTGCAGTGCTGGGCAAAGTCATTAACCATTTCTGAGGGGCAAAAGGACAGTGGCAAGTCCTTCATTGGGTTCAGCTTCCGCCCTCAGCCTTGGAGTTTTTTTGGAGGTGTGGGATTTAAAGTGCCAACTCTCAGAAACTCCGGAGAAAAGTGCTTTGTGTGTCAAGAAATGTTGAGAGCCGGGGTCAGAGAGTACCACCAATATGGCCGTTTTTCTGTTTCAGAGCTCATCGGAACCGATTACCAGATTTGTGCAAGTTGAATATTTTTTTTGCTATTTTTTGGGTGGACTCAAAATTTTACCATCCACACACACCAAGCGCTTATTAAATAACTCTATTTGGCTTGGTGGGTGGTCGGTCACACAAATATGTAAGTTCTCCCTTTATTGTGCCTGGTCACTTGTGTATAATCTCAATACTGCTCAGCTCTGAAATGCAGAAATGCACATATCTGTGGAACTATTCCAACCATTAAACAAGCCCATGTATTATATCAAGGCCCAATGCAGGCATTAGATGCCAATTCAGATTCCTCATGGCCTTCCATGAACTTTGGGCTCTATCATGGTTCAGTCCTATGACGCTGTGACCCCTGGAGCCCCTCCTACATACGGCACAGCAGAGACACAGCCCCTGTTGCTTGGGTGACAGTTCCATTGCTGCTGCCTGATTGGTTTACCCACCCACTTACTCCCTGCCCATGGCCACTGGCTCTCATTCGGACAAGCCCAGTAGCATTGTGGGTAATGAAAGATGTCTTTTGAGTCCACACCCCAACATTCTCCCACTCCTGAAAGGCCACTGAACTGGAAACCTGGGATGGGCAGTGTTTCAAATGCATCTGAAAAGTATTTTACATGCATTTGAAATATGCATTTGCATATATGTATTTCATACGTAATATAGGTTCCTCATATCTTTTTCACGTGGTTTATAACTTTGTGCCACCTGCAAAGCGCCACTTTGATTGTACACAATGTCCAGTGTCAATTCAACCATATGAGTCCAATAGGAACCATATGTACTCTGAGTTGTTATAAAACCAAACATTTTACTGTGTAATCTATAAGTACATTTATATGGGAGGCATTTTGTTTTTGAACATTATTAAGTGTATTTTTTTTGCCCATCCTGGCTGGAAATACAGTCCTGCTGACCCGCTCATTCCTCCGTCCCCTTCCCCTCCTCTTCCTTCACCCCCAGGGGGTGGACGGATGGATGGACATTACACTGGAGGATGGAAGCAGATGGCGAGAGTGACGGCAGGGTAAAATAAACAAGTGTCCGTGGAGCTCCTAGCCCGAATGACGCTGTGTTAGCGGAACTGCTAACACAGTTAACTGCTTCCGGTTCCAACAGGTTTCTGAAAGCTGTTGTTTCCTGTGACAGTTTAAAAGAGCAGCCGAGCCAGGTTAACCTAGAGAAGTGGAAAGAATCAGAGAAACACAGGAAAAGCTTGTTAATAAAGCCCTTTTTTTGCACCATCAGTTTGAGACACACAAACCTACAGACTCATGAAATCACCATAAGGCAGCCACAATGCATACCCAGCTTGGTAAACAAGCCGTTTTACAGGGAGCAACATAACGGACAGTGCACTGCTAATCAGTAATATACAATAATGCTAGAATACAATAGTTTGAATCTTCATGTGACTAAATCATTATTCCATGTTGGTGAGTGAAAAAAAAGCAGTTTTTTTCACATGATGTTGACAATAACCACAATGGCAGTTTCTATGTATATTGCACGGCACTGCTAAATTCTCAAATAAAGCCATGCACTTTATTTGATAACCAAGCTGAAAAGATGATTGGTCAGTGCGCTTACCCATCTGCTCAGGCTGTCTGACTGCTCTCGTGGGTCAGGGCAGGCCAGCAGGGGACGCTGTGCAGAGATTTGGGCGACGTGGCGAAGCGGGCAGAGGTGGCGGTGAGGGGGGCGTGCTGAGGGGTGGGCGGGCGGGGCTGGGCGGGGCCAGGGCACTGTGGCGTGGGTTCTTATTTTAGGCAGGGGCTGACCACAGTGGGTGTGGGGGGGTACACCAGGGCCACGTTGACCCGCTCCGAGCCGTTTTTTGGGCAGATGATCTCGGTCAATCCTTCTGGTCGGGGCTGGCTGAGGAGCTCACCTGTAACACAGGCGAGTCAGACACATTACTTTCCATTTCATACACTAAATAACAGTGATATAGAAAGAGGGGGGGATAGAGGGAGAGAGAGAAAGAGAGAGAGATGCCTGAAACAGACAGCCTCTCTTTGATAGGCAGAGAAAGAGAGCTCTGGTGCAGTATGTGTCAGAGACATATCATTCGGTCAGTCAGTGTAACAGAAGCTCTTAAAGGAAAGGTGAGCCTTGGTTCCTGCAGCGTTTCTAATCATATTTACTTCTGTGAACGCTTAAAACCTTGCACATACCTTGGTATAAAAGTTTCCTGACCAAATCTGAGCACCAAAACATTGGTTCTTAAACTCTTCCTATGAAAATATTGCGTGATAATTACTTTATTTTTAATTAATACTGATAGCATGCAATTTTCTCCTGTCTCTTGCATTGATTTTGGTGATGCACACTTTCTCATGCCCTCATCCTATGACTCTTTTCACTGACCCATCAGCACATCCAACATGGCTGCCACAGGATTCCCCTATAGGCTTTTGCTCTACGAATCAGCCATTTTAACCAGCAACCCCTCAGAGCCACAGTGGCAGAATGACTCCACTATATTTTACAGCCCTCACCCCCAACCCATTCCTGTTTACAAGAGTCCGCAGGCCATTTCTGCCATGTACTGTGATACTGATTTTCCACCAGCGATGTTCTGTTGGTCTTGTTTATATAGCCTGTGTTACAGTTGCAATGCTGATAGACCGGTTCACAACTTTGAACAATATAATTACACACAGCCTGTGCAACGTGTGCAAACAGGATTGTCTCAACCACCCAAAGTCTGAAGCGTGAAAAGCGAATTCAACAGGCCAAACATGAAGTGTAAACATTAGCATTAGCAAGGTTCAAAGCTTAAACATTTGATAGTTACATCTTACAATTGTAACATTTTTAGACTGGTGGCTGTGTACAATAATATAATGGTTCGGGAACTGGACTCACAACTCAAAGGTTGTAGGTTCAATTCCCAGGTGAGGCACTGCCATTGCACTCCAGAGCTGGTAAACAAAATGTAAGCAGTAGGTTACTCTGGAGAAGAGCAAGAGCATCTGATAAATGGCTAAATGTAAATGACAAATGCAACACTACTGCATGTTGTTGGTTGCAGTATTGACTGGGAGCAACATTATTTTTTTTTTGCATACTGTTCTTTGCTTTCTTTTTTCCCCGCCTCATGATTTTGTTTGACCACTAGGGGGCATCTGCACTTCACTGCCACGGCAGGCTGCTGCACTATGTTTCCTTGGGACTTTATGAGAAGCTCTGTAAGTCAGTTATTGTATTGCCCTGGATACAGACGAGGGATTCAGTGCATTGGGAGGGGGGTGGTGACTTAGCCTACAGGCAGGTATTGTGTGAGTAATGAACAAGCGTTAATCAACACTATTTACTCAGGGCCGTTTCCTGACCGAGGGAAGGGTGCTGGGCGTTGAGCGAGATACCCGGGTGGCGAGTAACAAGCTCGGCCCTCCTGAGTCTTCATCAGGATTGGGGGAAGAAAAAAAAAACAGCGTCGCTCACCGTTCCGTGCGTGAAGGGTTCACTCCTAAATCACATGTGCTGCCAAACCCTTTCCGTCAGTGCTTCCAAAGCTTGAACAGCTCTTGACCCGCTCCAAGAGCAAATGCATTCTTTGGGACTCTTCCTAACGTGTTCAATTATGAATTGCACATGCTTTTTTAAACTACGTCAAAGCAACTGCTTGCACGCGACTGCTTGCAGTGCTTAATTTGACTGATGTGAATGTTCATGTAAACTGGATGATGGCTCATCACACTCCCTAGTCTCTTTCTGGCACATAATTTGGGGTTCTCTGTTTTGGACAGCCATTAAAACTTGTGTGGAGGCAGAGAAACTGCTGGGGCATTGGTGTAACTAGAGCCGGAATGGCCGGTGACCTTCACTTCTTCTTCCCTGAGTCTACCCTTCTGCAGACCCGCTTAGCCCCACTAAGGTATGTTGAAAGGTTCTTGTCTCCAGCACTCATCGCCAGTGCAAATCAAAGCATTCTACTCCGCAGTTCTTTTTATTTTCATAAAAAGCTCGTGTTGCGGACGCGACCAGCTGCATCAGACGTTACGTGAAATCTCCACGTCTAATAAAAGACGTGTGCTTGACAAGTAGACTATAAATAAAACTACCAATCAAGCACAGAGACCTTATTTTCTTGTGCTGCAGACAACTGCGTGTGGACACAGCACAAAAAGGGCGTGCTTTCCAGTGTTTGTCTGATTTCCTGGCCCCTAACTGGCTCCACAGGACCTACTGTTATAGCCACACCCTGAATTAGCACCCATTATAACTGAACCCAATTATGACATCACTCATCAACCCAACATAAGAATTATTTTAGGGAAATGACAAACTCAACAATATGAGCATCTACACCCACAATCTAGGAGTAAGGGCTTCCTGGTGTCCTGGTAAAATGTCCATCCACAGAGCTTAATTGGCTTGGCTCAATAATTCCCTCCCTCTCCACCTTAGCTGAAGTGTGGTGAGAGTTCTAGCACAAAATGTCTGCCATGCATCAGCAAGCTGGGGGACTACACGCTGGTGGAGTGTGTGGTGCTACTTAAGTGCAATACATCATGTTAATTACCTCACATCATGTTTTAGAGTGCACAGTGATGATAAAACACAATATAGTCAGTCTCAGGTGTGTGAGCGATCGCACAGCGATTTGGCTTCCTGATATAGTTTCTGATGTGTTGCCCTCCAAATCCCTGAGAGCTGCAGACTGCAGGACCTGTGCCAATCACAGAAACAGTGCACCCAGAGGCCTGAGACAGACAGACGGAGCCTGTCTGTGGAGCCTGAGCTTCAGCAGTGGAACAGCCTGGTTATCAGCGACATTTCCGTGGTTATCCGACGTGTGCAAGGCCATGATTTTACACCAGCATAAAGTCAGTCAGAGATAATGGCGTAGCAATCACAGGCTTCAAGCTCAACATCTACTTAGGCAAAGCTGTACCGGAGGGAGAGAGCGAGAGAGAGCTGGTCTGAGATAGACTGTGTGTGACTCACAGTCAGGGATGGGTAAAAACACATTAAAATACTAAGAAACTATAAAAATCATATAAAATAGGCCAGTAACCAGTATTGCATATAGAAATACATACATGCAAATACATGTAAGTGAAATACTGCCCATTCCTGGCACCGTGCTGCACTGGAGAATACCAGGACCTTATGAATCAGGTATCCGTGGATTTGAGCTGCCTTATGACAAGTCATCCATGAAAAACACTATGTGTGTGCATTTAATGATACTGCATATGGGGAATATATGGCTGAATTACAATCATGTTTTTTTTGTCCCAAATGCTACATTGTGCAGGGTGAGATGCTCCATCTGTTGCTGGATGGAGGAAGGCAGTGTATAACTGCAAGAGAAGGGTTAGATGCTACATCTGTTGCTGGATGGAGGAAGGCAGTGTATAACTGGTACTGGGCTAGTAACTCAGAGGTTGCAGGTTTGATTCCCAGCTGGGGCACTGCTCTGCTGCTGTGTCTTTGAACAAAGTACACAGTAAAATTTCCAGTGTTAATTTAACCCTAACAGAGTACATATGAGTCCCATAGGGACCATAAATACTCTGTAAGAGTTGATTTAACACTGAACATCTTACTGTGTACGCAACTTTAAACTGTTTTTTTTTTTTAAACTGTTACATGCTAGTCTGCTAAATGCTGAAATAGTAAGTAAAGGCCTCGGGGTAAGCTCCACCCAGTTCAATGCTGAAATAGTAAGTAAAGGCCTCGGGGTAAGCTCCACCCAGTTCCAAGTGAGAAGACCTACAGCGGAAGGCCTCGAGGAAAACTTAAACATGTGATGGTTTCAGAGACCGCTAAGGGACATTCATTCGATACAGTGTGTGAGGTGTGTCACATTCCTTTACTTTGTGGGACTGTTCATGTTTTCGTTTTTGTTTTTCCCTGCAATTTAATACATGAAACACCAGCAACTGATATCAATCCAAAATTTATAGCAGTTCTGCGACCTGTTTGAAGAACATTGTGGTACATCACAGTTTTTGTGCTCATTTTGACTTCATTTCTGCAAATCTGCATTTAGTCAGACTACTCCAGTCCTGTCCCTCCCCTGGTTTATGCCCCTGCCTTGACGCAACCAGAGTCCCAGATGCACCACCTCGCCCCTTTGAATTGAACATCCTTTTCTTTGGACTTTCTACTTACCAGATAGTTTTATTAGATCCCTCATTACAGTCTATTACCATCCATTCCACCTTTAGTTTAAACCGGGCCGGCCAGCGAAGGATGGGCACCCCCACTCTAGCCAGGTTCCTTCCGAGATTTCTTCCCATTGCGGAGTTTTTTCTTGCCACTGTTGACTAATTCTCTTTTGTCCTCGACAGCTGCAAGTCTGTACTAGATCTGGGTGTTGCCAGGGTAGGTCCAGAGTAATATCACAACCTTTAAAATCCCAAGCTGGGGATGAGGATGTGGCAGTTTCCCACCATTGCCACTAGGCCACTACTAATATGTTTATGACTACATAATTCAAAATGCCTCCCAAATAAATCTATCTGTAACCTACGATCAAAATGGTGGAGGTATAGGTTGCCTTGCAGGTGGCACAGAGGCATAAACCATACAGAAAAGAGGTGATGAAATACATACATTTCAAATACTGTCCATCCTGTGACATCATAGGAAGAGGCAGGGCCTGCTGCCCAACATCAGCAACTGAGCTGGACAGGGGGGAGAAGCCTCTTTAAGGGCATTAAGAAACACAAGGTTGTTCAGGGTCAGTGAGGAACCCAGTTTTGGCAGTTGGAGCACATGCACATGCCGACCGGACCGTAATTCAGGAGTGCCTATCGACAAGCTTTCAGAACAGCACTCCGTGTGGCGGCCAACTCCTTTCCAGGCTGTTAAAAATTCAGTAGCGAGAGTCTCACTCACAATATTTACTTACAGATCGATATGATTACACAGTTGGGATGTATCTGGGTATTGTGGTGTTGGGGTATCACTCTCTCTCTCTCTCTCTCTCTCTCTCAAAAACCCTATTCCACAAAATCACTTGGCAGAGTCAGCAGAGGAGTGCACGCTGAATAAAGAGTCTTTGCTGGACGGGGCTACGGCCAAGGCTAAATTAGCAAAATTACATAACCAGCACAAAACATTACCAAACACGGCACAAACCCACAGTCATCCCTCACTTGAACCACAAACACACAATCACTCCCCCACTCAGTGTTAGCTATACACAAAACGGGGTTCTGGTGTTTGTTGGTGGGGGGGGGGTGAGTTGGCTCCGACATCAAAGCACTACAATGCGCTGTTCTTTTCCACTCTCTGAAATAGCACTGCCAGGTGGAGAAACCATCCGCATTCCACTCCTCTCTCCAGCCCCGTACACTGCTGCTTTTTCCTTCGGCAGCCACTAGATTTCTTTCTCATTTTTTTCATCTTCAAAAAAAAGCTTGGAAAGTGCCTTAAAAGGGAAAAAATCCAGACTATTCTGGGGGGAAAAAAATTGCTATTTTCCTGTCTCGAGGAAAAAAGAAATTCCTGGCAGGATGCTGGAAGTCTAGTGGAGCAGTCAGGGCTCTGGCCAGCATCTTCACAATGGCATTCCGAGGCCTCGGTGTTCTGCTTCCTTCCCCTTTGTGAGATTCCCTGCTCCGGACAAAGGAGAGGGGGCAGCCTTTGTGTGCCATCCGGCCCCCACTGCAGAAATAGCTGGGGGTATGCGCTCCCAAGTGGCCGATGCGTGGAAACATGCGAGCATTGTTCCCCCTCCGAGGTCCCCGTGCTCACTCACTTTCTTACAACTTTTTCTGCATTTCAGCAAAACGGCTGCTGGTCAAACAGATTCAGAGAGGAGTCCCTCAAAAAGTGGCTCAAAATATGCTACCACGTGCAGCGTCCTTTTCCTGTTTTGCAAGTGGGCGGTGACAAACCAAGAGGGAATCTCGTGCACCTAGGCACGGCACTGCCGCGTTGCATTTCCCGTTTCACTTGAACGAACCACGTGCAAAGATTAAACATTCAGACCAAACACAAAGCATATGCAAGTGTTTATATAAAAAATATGTAAGACTTGTATGAGTCAATACCTCCTCCGTGCCCAGCTTTTTAAGGAATCACGGTTTGTTTTAACAGTTGATGACTTGGCAACATAGTTATGTTCTAACAGCTTGCCTCATGGGAATGGCTTTCAGAACACTTTTTTCTTCTAGATTAAAAAAAAAAGAAAAAAAAGAATGAGAGTTTACGTTCTTCTGGCCTTCACTGAGTACAACTGCTCCAAACCATAAACATTTCACCGTCCAAATCCTTCCAAGAGAACATTACAAGTTTCTCTTACTAGGCTCCCCTGTGGCTCATTCCCCACAGGAGAGTTGAGGCTGTATCCTGTGTAAGACACAGCAGCAGCTGACTTTGCTGAAGGTGAGGGCACTTCCTGAGCCACGATGAGCTCACCCATCTCCAGCCACTGCTTTAGCTAACGTCCTCCATTAATGCCTGTTTAAATGTGGCTGATTAATTACCCTCAAAACCAAAACCAAAAACGGGCAAAATCACAATATATTATCAAGTCAGTCAAATACATCAACTACGAAAATAAAACATCACCTCAATTATAAATTATGCAAGAGCTTAATATAGTTTTAAGATATGAAACTTTATGTGTCCAGGGGCACAAAATTAATTTTTTCACACACTGGCCAGTGTGGCTTGTGGTTTCAAAAAATCACCAGCCAGTTTCAACATTTTATCAGCCACATCACCTTTTACAATATAACACAACCTGCTTGGTTGCCTGCCAGTGGCTGCTAGAGTAGAAAATCTTAGCAACCACAATAAAAATTTTACCTGCATTTGGTTGGTGGCGGGTGCTAATTTCACACCCTGCTCATAACATTGTTTTTGTGTTGCCTGTTTGTACATTGTAATATCTTTTTTAAAAAGTGACTTCTGGTGTCCAATCGTGTTTCATAGCCAAAAGACACAACGGAGACCATTCTCATACTAACAAAGCCCTGAAATTCTAAGCTCTTGAAATCGGGAAGTCGAACTACTCAGACACTCGACGTCACACCAGAATCTAAAGATGTACAGTCACACACAATGAAGCTGAACCCACAGAAGTGGCATAGTAATCCTCACAGGACCCCACAGAGAAGTGCAGCAGTCGTCGTCGGACGGACGGTACTGTATAAACACCGCGATAAAGCCGGCATCTCTCCAGGGTCGGGACAATGAAAACAGACCGTTTGCTGGCGGTCACCCAGCCTTACACTGTTACGCGGCGGCACGGTCACCAAACACGCTCTCTCTGCTCTTTCACAGCTCTATTTAAGGACCAGAAAACATTCGCAGATGAGCTCTGCCAAAATACAAATGGACACATAACACACACCTGAAGGAGTGCTGTAGGGCAGTTAGGAGGATTTAATTGATGATGAAAGATAAACTTGGTTGCAATGAATAAAAGGTGCTAATTCCTCTTGAACAAATTCCAAGTAGAAACAAATCCACGGTTAAATCAGGAGGACCCACCCAAAACTGCCCCCTCTCGCTGCTGGTTCCCAAGAGCAGAACATGCTCAAACCCACCACATGCGTATCCAGAAATTTCCATGTTATTTCCCAGGTAGAAATGAATGACTGCCGCAGAAGATTTCAAGAGAAGAGGCTAATAAATACCAGTATATTTATCGATTAATTAGCGAGAGAGCCCAGCCCCAGGGTTGGGGGGGGGGGGGGGGGGGTTGGGCTTTCTCACTAATTAATAATAGGAAGGAGCCTTTTCCTGGCTGTATTAAATGAATAATCCAAGAATGAGGAGTACATTTGTGCAATGCAGACAATGTCGGAACACAAAGGGGAACAGGGGGAGTGAGTGTGTCCTGCACTCCAAATCCCTGTAGAAGAGTCTCCAGTGGGCAGGTGTGATAGGCAGACAGACCACAGGCCTGTGAGTCAGCTGTTCACCGGGGATTCAAATGTATTTTTACTGTAGTCTGTAATACACCCAGAGCACATTACATGGGATACCCTGATCAGCTGCTCCTATGATTTTGACAAATTACTCATGATGACTTCGCCAAAGAAACACCCCCCAATCCCAGTTCCTGCATTTTACCAAGGGCATATAGCACACATGCTCCCTGCTACTGGTCACTATCTTTAAATATACATTACATTGCAAGTTGCAACCACAGCAGATGTTTAAAAAATAAAAAAAAGACATGAAGAACATCAGTGTCAGTCTCAGGAATACAAAAGTGTGATCACCAAGACAGCACTGAACATTAACCCGTTCATTAATTAAAAGAACAAAGACAAAAATCTGTTGAACAATTTCCATTTCAGTCTATTTCCTATACTATACATCTGTGGGCAGTCGAAAGGAGCAAACAAATACAGTCAAAACAAGCCATCGACTGCATTTATAATAGTTTCCTGTAGCCAGGAGTCTGGCTTGGGCAGCCCAGGTTAAGCTGAAAATGCAAGCTGATGGTGGTGTCAGGGAGGCCAGTAAGGACGGAGTTGCAGTACTCCAAAGAGGAGATGACCATCACCTGGACAAAGAGCTGGGTTGGGTAGGCGGTGAGATAGGGACAGATTCCCTGGATGTTAAAAAGGAAGAATTTGCATACCCAACACCAAGCCGTGATGTTGGCAGAGAAGGACAGTTTGTTGTCCAGTTCCACTCAGTTCCACTCCCAGATTCCTAGCAGAGTGCCATCCAGACCCTATGGTGACATCTTTATAATGTCACCATAATGTTGATAAATGTACAGATATTTATGTCCCGTCACTTAAGAAATTTGGTGCATCAATACAACATTCCTACCTTTTAAACTTGATCTTGAAAGACAGTGTAAGCAATTTCTATGTTTCCCATGTCTCAAGCTCCCACTGTTCTTTGTACATTCTTTGTCTTTGTGATGTTGGTGAAATGCTTCATGGGAAAATATATTACAATGCCAAATCAAACCAGTTTTGCCAAGCACGACACAATTGTAAAAACATCTCATTTAAAGCTTATGAAAAAGAATCAAGCTATATTTGGTATCTAGATTACCATCACAATAAACGTAAGTAACTATAGACAGCTCAAGCCAACTGTGGGGAATTTTCTCCCTAACAGCATGAGGCAGACGCAGGCCACCAGAGTGAAGGGTTTGAAAAATACTTGCCTTTTTATTTTTTTATTTTTTTTACCCCAGCTCAGACCAGAGAGGAACAGACTGTTGCTAAAACATCCTGTTCCCTAGAAGAGAACAGGTCACATGACATAAGTATGTATTCAGAGCAATGTTCTCAGCTCCCTCCTATACGCCTTAAGATTTCACCAACAATTTCCAACTTTTCTTCTAAGAGGATCTGGAATTGAGACTCACATTTTTTGCAAGAAAGACCCAGATTAATCATTATATTTCAAACTCAGCTTTGAGCGCTCTCTGAATTGCGAACACAGAATGCTCGCTGTACACAACCGGCAGCTGAAATTCATCAGAATTATATAACGTGAAAGCGGAGTGTTTGTCTCTCGGAGCCAAACACATCTCATGTTTTTTTAAGTGACGGCTTGGAATGCTGCACATGCTCAACGGCACAGAAAACTATTTTTTCATTTTATTTAAAAATATATTCACTTTTCAAGGGATTTCAGTTTCTAAAACCCTCTGGACCTGTGTGATGATTGTAGATTCTCAATTAGGGCTGAGCAAAAAACATAAAATTTGACACCTTTGGTTAGAAAATGGATCTACTGGTAGAATGCCAATGATATACTGTATTTTGACCAATGTTATTAAAAAGAACAGAATATAAAGTACTTTATTCTTCCTTCAGGTAACTGTATTGATAGATATGCACTGAAACTAAAGAGGCAGAGATGCAGGCCCCTGTCTGGGCTGAGTTGGGGAAGAGCAGGGTGGGCCAGGATGGGCGGGCTGTTAAAAACATTCTCCACTCCCAGACTCCATCTTCCTCTCTTTCTCCGAGGCATGTCGAATGCACTATAGGACCCCTCCCCAGGCAGTTCTGTCACTCGATATCATGCACCAGCACCGGCACACCCAACCTTGCAACCGCCATCTTTGAACAGACTGAAATTTGGGTCAAATTGCAGGTGATTCAGGAATGTATTGTAACCACAAGCCCAAAGGCCACAGAGTGAACCTGGTGAATCTGAGAGCAGATGTCACCTTATATCTTGTCGTGACAAGGCTAAATTACATTTTTATACACGTTTTTGCACAGGAATAAGATATGACTATGTACAATCAGGTAACAGTCTGAAACATCATAATAATGAAAGGAATTTACCCTTTATAAAAATTCTACATTTGTAGGTGTATGTACAGTGGAAGTTCGGTTTTCTAAATCAGCGTGCGTCCCAGTGCTTGGAGCTAGATCACAAGATATGACAAAAATGCAGCACTACTAATGTAGTAGTAGTTGAAGTGATTAGTATTTTTTTTGTCTTTAGTTCACATAAAACCTTTTACAGGTGTTCCAACAGACAGACAAATAGGAACAGACCAATTCAGATACAGTCTTATTTTATCTATGTTCTCTGAAACTGTGGCTATGGGAGGCTGGGTGAGACAATTTTAGCCAAGAGTAAAGACAGCCATGAACTGACAAAAATAGCCTGAGTCACAGTGAATGACTCAATATAATGAAGTCAGGGATACAGACACAAAGGCTTTCACAGTGAAATAGGTTTCCCAGTGGGTCATGGACATTGTGGGAGTTTTCCTGCAGTGTGTGTTTCTCAATTCATCAACTGTATCAGTTACAGAGAGCCAGCTGTGACGTCCACCGGGTGCCGAGCGGCTGACCTTGGATCAGCTTGGGCTCAGAATTAAGCCCAGGCAGAGGAGAGAGCAGCAGGCCACAGGCATGAGGCCCCCAGCTGCTGCTGACAGAGCTCAGGGAGGGCATTAACACCACAGAGAGTGTTAAACACTAGTCAGGCTGACCAGGGAGGGACCCAGGAACAAACACACACACTCACAAAAACAGACACAGGGACAGGCACGCATTCACATAGACACACATACACATACAGACACAGACGCGTGCACACACATAGGCTGGCAGACAGACACACCGCACACATACACATAGTGCACACACACGCGCACACACACGCACACACACACACACACGCAGACAGACAGACACACACACACACACTCTGCTTAGCAGCCGGCTGTTAAGTAATAAGTGTGAATAAGTGATTTGCCTTGATGAGATTTCCGTGCAGCTGCCTGAACAGCTTGCACTGTTTGAAAGGCCAATGGGTGAGGTAGTAACAGGAGCTCTTAAACAAAACCAGAATTTACCCAGTATTCATCAGTGTTTCCCATTGGACAGGAAACTGACAAAAACAGCACTTCATAATCCATATTTCTACCCCATCCAAAAACTAGAGGAAACTACACAGTACGTCTGACATTTTTTAGCTAACCGGTTCATTAATTAAAAAGAGAAAGAACAAAGACAAAAATCTGTTGAACGATTTCCATTTCAGTCTTTTTCCCATACTATACATCTGTTGGCAGTTGAAAGGAGCAAACAAATACAGTCAAAACAAGCCATTGATTGTGCATTTAGAATAGTTTCCTATAGCCAGGAGCCTGGCTTGGGCAGCCCAGGTTATGCTGAAATGCTGTTTGTCCATGCAAATTCAGCCCCTCTGTGCCACACCGTAATGGTGCACAACTGCTCCTCCTCAAAGTTGTCTTTTCTGAACAAAATCGTCCTTTCAAGTTTTGCCACAGATAAAACCAATATTAGTGCTGCCTCAAACCAAAAACAGTTAGATTAGTTTAAGCCCTGTTATAGAAATTTGCATAATGTGCCATCTAGTCTCCATGACATCCAGACCTATTTTATAGGCACACAGCCTGTTTGACTTATTCGGTTCCCGTTATCCCACTTGCTCTCCAAGAATCAAAGGATAAACAATATGCTAAGCCAATAAGGGACTGTCCAAAAAGAAAATGACCTTATTTCACATTCAAATTACACAGAAAGAAGACACTGCTGCATTCTTCTGTGCGGTGTCCATGACGACACTTCGGCGTGTCTGCGCGTTTACTCTTCACACCACGGCCAGCGTGGGGACTGGGGAGTGGCACGAATGCTGTAGTTTTATGGACGGTTGGCAGGTCATGGGAGAGGGTTGCGGTCCGGCAGAGAACGACAGTTGCACCTTCTGTGTTAAAAAAAAACCAGCCGCACCGAACATAAAATTAAAAGGCCTAGCGCGTGTAAGGGAGCCAATGTGAAACACAAGGAAGCTGCACGGCCCGCTGTGTGGACTCTGGACTCTGACGCTGACATACGTTAAGCAGGGACAAAACGTAACGCGGAGAGACAGGGAGAGAAAGCGTGTCCTCAAACATTTAGCAACAGGTTAATCCCCATTTGAAATGCAGTGCCAAAAACCACGGTCTCCTCCTCCTCCAGTAGGGGGGCAGAAGACAGGGGCGTCAGGATTGTAGGGAACAGTCATGTCACCACTCCCCCTCGGTCCGCAATCTCTATTGCAATACCTCCTTCTCCTTGCATGGAGGCAGGGCTGGTATACTTTAGGCTATAATCGTGCCTGGGCCTAAAAACAACCAATTCTGGCCATTCTAGCAGCAGTTGCCATAGAGACCTTTGCAATAGGGCTGGGTCTTGTAAAAATCTGGCAGCGCCACAGACAGCCTGTTGGGGTCCTCGGACATGGAGAGGAGAGGAGAGGAGGCCAGCCACACGGTAGCACCTGCGAGTTCAATATGCCTGCGGTTGAGTAGCTTAAGCTGGGGAGGCAGTGTGTGAATTTGAATGACACAGGCACACGTATACACCCCCAGTCACAGCTGCAGCCAGAGGATAAGTCAATAACACAGGGAAAATGCAAGTGATTAGGCCTGCTGTACTGTCACAGGCAAGGAGGCTGGAGTGTTTAATGAGGTTCCTCGCATAGGGATCAGTCTCTCTTTCCTATTTTCACCCTTAAGTCCCTTTCAGTAAGTGTACACGCTATTTGTAAATAACAGCATTAGATGCATTGGGCTATGAGACCATACAAAAACGTAGGTCTTAACAATGTACAACCTTGTGAAAAGCATTAGCCGCACTTGTATTTGTATAAGCAACAGCAGCCCGATGGGACTGGAAACTACACTAATACCCCATTCTCAAACTAATCTAATACCCCATCCTCAAATTGAACTAATACCCCATTCTCAAATTGAACTAATACCCCATCCTCAAATTGAACTAATACCCCATTCTCAAATTGAACTAATACCCCATTCTCAAATTGAACTAATACCCCATCCTCAAATTGAACTAATACCCCATTCTCAAACTGATCTAATACCCCATCCTCAAACTGCACTAATACCCCATTCTCAAACTAATATAATACCCCATTCTCAAACTGAACTAATACCCCATTCTCAAATTGAACTAATACCCCATTCTCAAATTGATCTAATACCCCATCCTCAAACTGCACTAATACCCCATTCTCAAACTGCACTAATACCCCATTCTCAAACTGCACTAATACCCCATTCTCAAACTAATATAATACCCCATTCTCAAACTGCACTAGTACCCCATTCTCAAATTGAACTAATACCCCATTCTCAAATTGAACTAATACCCCATTCTCAAACTGATCTAATACCCCATCCTCAAACTGCACTAATACCCCATTATCAAACTGATATAATACCCCATCCTCAAACTGCACTAATACCCCATTCTCAAACTGCACTAATACCCCATTCTCAAACTAATATAATACCCCATTCTCAAACTGCACTAGTACCCCATTCTCAAATTGAACTAATACCCCATTCTCAAATTGAACTAATACCCCATTCTCAAACTGCACTAATACCCCATTCTCAAATTGAACTAATACCCCATCCTCAAATTGAACTAATACCCCATCCTCAAACTGCACAAACACCCCATCCTCAAACTGCACTAATACCCCATCCTCAAACTGCACTAATACCCCATCCTCAAACTGCACAAACACCCCATCCTCAAACTGCACTAATACCCCATCCTCAAACTGCACTAATACCCCATCCTCAAACTGAACTAATACCCCATCCTCAAACTGCACTAATACCCCATACTCAAACTGCACTAATACCCCATCCTCAAACTGCACTAATACCCCATCCTCAAACTACACTAATACCCCATCCTCAAACTGAACTAATACCCCATCCTCAAACTGCACTAATACCCCATACTCAAACTGCACTAATACCCCATCCTCAAACTGCACTAATACCCCATCCTCAAACTGCACTAATACCCCATCCTCAAACTGCACTAATACCCCATCCTCAAACTGCACTAATACCCCATTCTCAAACTGCACTAATACCCCATCCTCAAACTGCACTAATACCCCATCCTCAAACTACACTAATACCCCATCCTCAAACTACACTAATACCCCATTCTCAAACTGCACTAATACCCCATTCTCAAACTGCACTAATACCCCATTCTCAAACTAATATAATACCCCATTCTCAAACTGAACTAATACCCCATTCTCAAATTGAACTAATACCCCATTCTCAAATTGATCTAATACCCCATCCTCAAACTGCACTAGTACCCCATTCTCAAATTGAACTAATACCCCATTCTCAAATTGAACTAATACCCCATTCTCAAACTGCACTAATACCCCATTCTCAAATTGAACTAATACCCCATCCTCAAATTGAACTAATACCCCATCCTCAAACTGCACAAACACCCCATCCTCAAACTACACTAATACCCCATCCTCAAACTGCACAAACACCCCATCCTCAAACTACACTAATACCCCATCCTCAAACTGAACTAACACCCCATCCTCAAACTGCACTAATACCCCATACTCAAACTGCACTAATACCCCATCCTCAAACTGCACTAATACCACATCCTCAAACTACACTAATACCCCATCCTCAAACTGAACTAACACCCCATCCTCAAACTACACTAATACCCCATACTCAAACTGCACTAATACCCCTTCCTCAAACTGCACTAATACCCCTTCCTCAAACTGCACTAATACCCCATCCTCAAACTGCACTAATACCCCATTCTCAAACTGCACTAATACCCCATCCTCAAACTGCACTAATACCCCATCCTCAAACTGCACTAATACCCCATCCTCAAACTGCACTAATACCCCATTCTCAAACTGCACTAATACCCCATCCTCAAACTGCACTAATACCCCATCCTCAAACTACACTAATACCCCATCCTCAAACTGCACTAATACCCCATCCTCAAACTACACTAATACCCCATCCTCAAACTGCACTAATACCCCTTCCTCAAACTGCACTAATACCCCATTCTCATTCAGCTGTTTCCCTGGCCTGACAGCCCCTATGTTGACAAATGTGCTGTGAACTGAAAGATAATGAATGCACAGAGACATCAAAATGCATTGTTCATTACACCCAGTCACTCATTTACATAACATGCCATTCCTTTAGCAGACACAATAAATACCATAATAACCTGAATTAAGGCGTAAGATAGTGCTAAGGGGGGGATGAGGGGAGCCAAGATGAAGCCAGAAGAAGTGGACATGCAGTCGGAATATGGCCGGCGATTCTGCGGTCCTGATCACCCTCAGAAGTGCGCTTCAACACTGACCTAAGACTAAAGGTGATCCGGCCTTTACCGTCAGGGCCCCTATACTCTGGAATGACATGTCTGAGAAGATCAGACTTGCCAAGCCCCTGTCCTCTTTAAAATCACTTTTAAAAACTCATGTTTTAGGCATGCTTTTAATTAATGTGGTTTATATTATGTATTTTATGTATTTCAAAAAAAATTTGATCTTATTTCATTGTTTATTTTATCCTGTCAAGCACTTTGTAACTATGTTTTGATAAGTGCTACATAAATAAAGTTATGGGGCCAGTAACGACAGGCAACGTGACCAGGATAAGCGACCAGGCAGGGAGAGGATAGCCAGACGTCCCAGGGTAGAGGAAGGGAGAGATCTGGACTGCGTGCGAGACAGTGAACAAGAGGCGATTCTCATTACATAAGGGACACGCTCCTCGCCGTGGCCGACGCATGCTTATACCAGCCAGGCGCACAGATTGCACCAGATGTGTGAAAGACCGTCTGCACGGAGGCAGGGCTGGTATATACGGCTGCCAAGGCAAGCTGAAGCAAAGCTGAAGGGGCCAGGAGGGAATCCCATCGCACGGGGAGAGAGGGAGAGAGAGAAAGAGAGACAGAGGGAGAGAGAGAAAGAGAGACAGAGAGAGAGACAGACAGACAGAGAGGGACGGACAGAAAGCGAGAGTGACTCTGGTGTAAATTATTCATCGGGTACACACGCGGAGTCGCAGGAGCAGATGTCATCCGCGTGTAAATACCGTTACGCTCCCCTGTCTGACAGCAGCACACATGAGGATATTGACTGCACTGCGGGGGCACAGCAGTCTCACCGAACGCACAACCCACTTTCAGACCGCTGAGAAAAGAACCCGGCCTTTATCGAGGGCCAAGGACGCATTTAAGATTTTTTTTCTGATATGGGCCAGTCACCCGCAGAAACAAGTGGTCAAACAAATGAATGAAACTAAGGGCTGCAAAAACGAGATAACATCTGAAAAACTGCACTGCTCACGCTCACATCTACTGCATTCGTTCCCAGTGTCTCTGCTCCTTTCCGTATCCATGACAACACACCCAAAACAAAACTAACAAACCCAGAGAGGCCTCCCTCTTCCTACTCACCAGGAAGTCAGGAAGGGAGTGCACCTCGTAAAATAGCCCTGTCCTGAGACAGTTTCTAGAGGAAAGAGACTGCGTGCATCAATCAAATCTCTGCATCCCTCAGAGTGGGACCTGCCGTCCCAGAGGGCCGTGCGGCCCATAAGAGGCCCAGACGCAGCCCTGACCCACTTCTGTGACCAGCAGCCAATGGAAAGGCTCGGCACCCAGTTACGTAACCTGATGCAGATGGGTCGCGTTGTACAGAACACGCCTAACAGCTTAAAGCCGTTTACTGTATGGCCACAATTTTCATATTTCCGTAAAGAGCGGGCAATGCTAAGCTATCATAAATAAATATGCATCCACACGTTTGTTTCACGGTATCCAATTTATGGATTATTCCATAGGATGTGTCACATTGGATTCTTAGCTAATCTGTCTAGTAAGGGTAAAAAGTCTTAAAAATAACAAAATCCTAAATAATAATAGTAATAATTATTAATAATTAATATTAGATTATTATTATAATTGCAAGGTTCATATAAACAATTGAATAATATACTGTAACTAGTAACTACTAATGTTATTAATAAGTATTGATATATTCATACAATAATACAGTGTAAGACAATAATACAGTTTACGGATATGGATAATATCTTTGGTCAAAGATATCCAACTCAAAATATCTAATAAAAACATATCCATGTATTCCATGAGCGCCAATACACTGATAAAAATAAGAACCTTCGCACACAGGACTAAAACTGAATACCAGCATACTGCCTTGTGCTCCCAGAAATGTTCTTTGATTCAGTGATCTCAGCATTTCTGATCCCGGCATCCCCGTCCCCGGGTGAAAAGCATTAGCCGCTTGTTCCTTAGCAACTCAAACAGTCATAGATCTACTTCCGTCTTTCGTCCTGATGTTTCACAGTATTAAAATGCCAAGAGTAAAGACATCAAATGGTGTTCATATGTAGCTCAATGCTGTATACTGCAGACAGAGCGAAGGCTATAAAAAACAGTGTCTGTGTGTGTGTCTGTGTCTGTGTGTGTGTGTGTGTGTGTGTCTGTCTGTGTGTGTGGAAACCCATCTGCAAAAAACAACACAAATCCACAGGGGATCAACATTGACTAGTTAAACCGGTGCAGGATAAGATGAACCTGGGAGCCTGAGCGGTAATCACATTAACCCTGAGAGCATGGGAGGAGCGGGGGGCTCTGATTGGTCCGTTGCAGGTGCAGGGCGGGATCACGTTTCACTGGTGACATCACGTTTTGGTGACATCATGGCTGGCATCAGCAAGCTTTAACAGTGTAGCTGGGATCAGGGCCGCACAAAAGCACCAAGACGCATTCAGCAAATAATAATAATATCACACTATGCAGCCCAAGTTGGACAGTTTACACGTTACACTGTTAATAAATCTTGCTGAAAATATACTGAAGCAACATAATCTCACCCAAGAGCACAACAGCCGAGTTCCACATACCATTAAAACTTATGACCTTCTGCACACGCATTCACATGACATATGCAATTATAAGAAATGCTTCTATTTAAGGAGTTTTATAGTGACTGAAGCAATCATCACATACAGTTTCTTCAGCACTGGTGAAAATATTTTGGAGAAAAGATTTGTTTGTAAATTACATCTTACTTGATAGAAAAATCACCTGAGCTTCACATAAATGGTACCCCCAGCCAAAAACCCTTATTTTATATGCTGGTGCTCAATTAAAAATAATTATTTATCTCTCTCTTTTTTAATGTGTCACTTGTAATACTTCAGCTCACAACAAAGACAATGTACAAAGCCCCACCCTAAAAAAATTATGCCATCTGGGTATAATTCCTGCCATTTCCCCCTATTGTAGTGAATGGATTTAGAAAATTCAGCAGAGGCTGCAGATTGCAGAAGATGAAATTAGAAGACTAGAAGACTTCAAACCCTTAGTTGTGCCTTAAATATTGTGATTGTGACTTTACAAATAAAGAAAAAATAATAGATTGGTTACCATTAACACAGTATTCATTAACACCAATGTAAAAGGCACTAGTAAATGATAAGACGAGGAGTCATATCCCAATGACATCATCACTTCCAATTATATTTTGTAGATACAGACATAAGATTTGGTTTTGGCACATTAAATCTGGGTCACACCAGTCAGGGTAAGACAAAACATGACAAATGGCATTACCATCCAAGATTCAATTTGACCAGTAATTTGGAATGATACATTTCTGTTCGTATCAAAAAATGTGAATCTACCCTCATGCTTTGGTCGTAAATTGAACCATTGGACTATGCTTCTCCATGTTTAGCTTAACTTATGATGTAAAACGCTAATGGCAGGAATACCTTCAATGTACAGAATAGTCTACACAGCAGCAGTTAAGAGAGTGTTGCCCATACTTGTTGGAAAAACACACACACACACACATACACACACACACACACACACACGTACACACACACTGTGAACACCGAGGCACTACGTGTTGGTGGCAGTTGGAAAAGCAGAATCAATTGGCCTATTTACTTTATGACAACCTGTATCTCATAGTCAGGTACAGAAATAAAAACAGTGGCTAAGCTAAAAAGGTTAACTTACCATGCATGCTGTGTAACATGTGATTCTTTGTAAAATACAAAAGGCTTTTTTTGAGTGAAATAACCTGAATTCTGTCATTTAAAATCTGCGGACGATATCAGGCTTTTGTAGCAGAATGTAAAACAGATAAAGAAGGGGAAATGCACAATGGCCCCTCTATGCCAGGGTACTTAACATAGTGGGGCAATAAAACCAAGGCAGACCTTTTCACGTACAAAGTACAGACTCACACACAAAGCAGCAAAAGCCCAAGGCTAAGCTTTCGATACTGACCCTGTTCGCCCCTCCCACTTATCTGCTGAAAAAGAATAATCTTTAGGACTGTATTAACCCAAATATAATTGATCCTTCCAAGTGTAGCCAGGGCAAAACCTTTCAGGGAGAGATAATGGATCTAGAGAGGCAGAAATACTGATGTTCCAGTCCTGGAGAAATTAAGGCATTGAAACCAAAGCAGTGATGTTACTGTACAAGCCCATGCTCAATAATACACAGAAGGGATGTTCCCATACAACCTAGCACTCAATGAAACACAGCAGAAAAATTATTGTACAACCCAGTGCTCAATAATACCTGCATAGGAAGGGCTGGGATGTGAATTTCTTTAATCAGGAAGTAAGATTGTCAGGCCATAAAAATATCTTGGGCCACTAGTACTTGGCTTTATTGCTAAACATTCTCTAATGCGTTAGCTGTCAAAAGCTCTTGACGTGTATGTGCTCATGAAATACACTGCAAAAAAAGTCTGTCTTAAGTGTTTTAGTCTTGTAATGAGACTTAAAATCTTATTTCTTTCTCAAAAGTGGAAAATATTAGCTTGTTTTAAGTAACTTTTTGCTTATCTTACCCCACTGGCAAATCTTGAAATTAGTAAAACTCTCTCACCCCACTGGCATAGTTTTGTCTTATTTAGCAAAAAAGTAACAGAAATAAGATTCTAAAGTCTAAATATAAGATTAAAATGCTTGTTAAGATTTGGTTTTTGCAGTGTACCCAAGTCCCTCTGCCTCTGGTTGAGACATTTAGGGTCTGAGAACGAACATTTCCTCATTAATCAGAGAAAAATCTGGGAAAAACACATCCCTAAAAATATCTGGAGACAGGGTACTAAGAACAGGGGGAAGGGCAGGGAGACCGGAAACAGAGACAACGCTGCTATGAGGCCTAACCGCCTCACACAGCACCTCGAGAAGGGCCAACCAACCCGGGCTGTTATCAGAGCAGAAGAATCTGAGCAGGCCGAGACATCGCTGCAGACATCACAGTGTATCCATCTCGGGGTGTGTGCAAGACTGACAATAACAATCTGTGGGCTGAGGCAGCAGGGCTGGTGCGCCGCCGCTAACGCTAGCACACGCGCTCCGGCGCCTGCTAGCAGAGCGCTCGCTCACAACCCGCAGAAGCTGAGGTCTCGGGGCAGTCAGTCGCTGTAATAAATCTGAGCAGCGTTTTCTGGCTCCGGCCCGTTCCATTTAAGGACACAGAAAGGAGAACAGCACTCAAGGAAGGGAGGGAAAGTGTGCACGTTCAGCATAACAGAAATAAAAGTGAACAGTAAGACACTTAGGCCAAATCCCAGCAGGAATCAGGAAGCACTCTTGGACGAAGTGCAGTAGGTTTCCGGTATCATCTGCAGGCAGATTTGTCAGCGGGTCATTAAAGGTCGTTAATAAAAGCGCACCCAAATAGAAGTTAGCGACACTCCACCCCTGTGGTTCTCTGCGTTTTTGGCACACGCACAAAAAAAACCCAAAAACAAAGCACACGAGACGTTGCACACACTGCGTCTCTGGGACAATGCGACGAGCTCTGTCGCCTCGGTCACGGGATCGTCTCCACAAGATTATTCCGCTGAGCTCCTGAGCTGTAATTCATATTGAAATATGAAAAAGCAAATGGTCAAACGGAGAATCCATGGCATTAGGCAGTTCTAATGAAGAATCTGTGACTCAGAGAGCCCATGGTACTCCGCAGTTCAGAGGACCCGCTGCATTACGCAGTTCAGACAGAGACTCCAATCGAAACAGTTGGATGTTTCCGGAAGCAGTTCAGGCCAAATTAGATGTCTTGCCCAAAGACACAGACTGCAGGTCCCTACCTTAGAAACCAAACCTGCAGCTTTCACCTCAGTAGAAAGACCCACTGGCTTTGCTCAGGCTTTCAGGCATGGCACCCTACATCACCCATCAGTTGCGCTAACTTCTCTGCCAGGGGTTCCCCAACTCAGTCCTGGGGACCCCTTGTATAAGTTGGTTTTACGTCCAGTCACAGTTGTAACACCTATGTTGTAATGAGCTGTTAATTGCTCTTAAAAATTTTTTTTAATGTCTATTGTGAGATGGTATGCCAGAAATAGCTTTATATTCTCTGAAGAATAAGAGGTACAAATTCACATCATCAGTCAGATCAACTAATGCTTTCATTTTATGAAATGCTATATTGTAAATGGTTACGTTAGAAAGGTTACATTTAAAAAAAAATTAATTAATTTATAAACTCAGGTGAAATTAGAGGGGACACCTCGTCACTGACGCTAAACCATCGGTGGAAAATGAAGAGTTCAGAAATAAAGCAAATGGTAATAAGCCAAAGCACCCTTGGAGTTAGTTAAAGAAAAAACGTAACTAAAATGCATGTCTTCAAGAACCATAACTGATCAAAAGATCAGCATACTGGTCCCCCAACATTGAGTATGAAAACCCTCTACACATCTGTACACATCACAGTGCTCCTGAGCAGGAACAGGCATTGTGGCTGTCAGCAAAGAGAAACCTGCACAACTTGGACTGCTAGACTGCTTCAGGTCATTCTATGTGTTGTAGCTGCAGTTTACTGCAAGCTCAGTCAGAGGTTCACCTTTACCGCACCCTTTGTACAGGAGTAAACCATATCAACAGAGACCGAAAGCGCACAGCAGGATAGAGATGGGATGCTTTCTTCTACAGGGAAGAATCACAACACGCCAACCAGGCAGGCTCTTTTGTTGTGTCATTTTCACTTGCAGTATTGACAGCCGGCCAGGGCACGTGGCCAGCAGCGGCCATTATAACTGAATCACCCACAGGATTCCTGTCTGAGTTATTAATAATGGCTTCAGCATTCTGCCTCAAGATTCAGACTCCAATTAAAGAAGGCTGGCTCCTGAAAGTGAAGAATTGCAAAAATGGCCCTCATGTTTCTGCTATTCTATACGCTACCAAGAGAAAAAGTCAGATGCAGGGATGCCAATAGCCAAAAAAAAAACCTGTTTATTTTGCACGTTAGTTGATGATTTCCATCTACAGGCCTCTGCAGTTTCACCCCTGCTCAGAAAGCAGATGTTTTATACCCATTTTTCATGAAAGGGGAGAACTAATTTTTCTAAAATTACAGCCATATGCTATGCTATTAAACCTATACTAAATTCTCAGACTTCTTTAGGTTTGCTTTCCATGCCCTTGGCAAGTGCTCCAGAGAAAACAGTCCCCTGCGTTCCAATGGGAGTGAGTAATTATCGAGAAAGGCCGAACGGAGGTTCCTCTGCGGCGTGAAGTGGCCAACGCAAAAACCGCTTCGCCATCTCACCCAGGTCATCGATAACCCGGCTCTTCTGCATCATATCCCAGCATGCCCCGGGAGTGCAATGTTTTCACAGCACAGAGCACTGAATCATCCCTGATCATTTAGCCAAATCCAAGCTATGAGAATAGCTGAAGCAAGGCTTTGAAAACGTAAAGATACTTCAAGCCAATCAAAAGTCAATCAACTTCAAATCAATGTGCCAAGATAAGTATGTTTTTTAGCCATTTTGAAAAGCGTGCTGACCTCATTTACTTTGTGTTGCGCAACACCTGCGATTTAATGTAAGTAGGACAGGGCTCTTGGTCTGGTCTTGCCTGGATTGTATCTTTTAATACAATACATTACACTTCACAGGTCTGCACATGCACACTGCCACTCCCACAGAATTCTCCGCTCCGAAACCCGCTCCTGGGGCCCTAAAGGCAATCCTTCTCTCCACAGGGATGGCAAGCGTGTGGCTTCTTTCCTTTCCTTAACACTAGAACTGCCAGGATTCGTTGTATACCTAAAACCGCCAACTGGTAAAATTTACCCACAGATCCATTTTTTTCTAAAACTTTGTCAGACATGGGAAGACCATGGATAGGAGGGGGAATTATCAGCAAGTGCAGTAGCCAGTAGGCCTACGTGTATTTGACTGTAATATTTCTTTATATCTCATATCTTGACCTACATATTTTGAAAGTGGCTGATTTATTTTTTGTTCATATATGTTACAAATATTTAAAATGAGTAAATTATATGAGATTAGATAGGCTAACATTACGGTAGCCTATTATACCACTGATCTGTCACAATTAGCTACGCTATGCTGTTGATAACCAGCTATCATAGCTCGTACCATAGACCTATAAGAGTGAATGCAGATCAACACAGCACAAATAATGTAAAGCCAAATATTACATTGTCCAAAAGAAGCATCGCTTTTGATGCATTTGTCACACATCCTTTGTTTGCCTCAGGAGCTATAGGGCACATAATGCAGTTGAGTTATTAGCGAGGTAGCCTACAATGAAAATGAATGCGTGTGCCAAATGCTAATGCCTCGTCCTCATTCATGAATCTTTTTCTTCTGTCCATGTCATCTATATGTTGTATTTTATTTTATAATAAGCAATAGAGCAGAAACTAGCAAAATAAACAGCCATAGGCTATATGAATACGTTTGAAAAGCAACGGATCTTATAGTGGGTAGATTTTACCCGCTGGCGCTTATAGGTATAAATGCCTCAAACTTTTTTCTGTTTTTATCTATAACTTTCTTACATTAAGAGGTGCTTAATAACTCAATTTTAGAAAAAGTCAATGACTTGGGTACTTGAGTTTTTTATTGAAACAATTGAAAATCAGGAAGGGGTCAATTTTACAACGTGGCGGTTATAGTGTCAATGAATCTCATCAAATTTACGCTGTTATTCTCAGCTGAGGCCTGATTTATCTCCATTTTACATTACAAGTATTTATTTGTAGAGCGGAAAGAAAGATGACAATAGGCAGCATCTCGTGGTCTAAATATTTAGACTGGAATTCACAGAGGCTACCTAAAAATCTATCCCTGTTGTACAGACTAATGGGTGCTTTCATGGATGTCAACGGCTAATATGCATAATGAAGAACTATTTTTTTATTTATTCTAAATGATAAGCATGAACAGACAATAACTTGTAAAACAAAATATGATTATGAAACAGTGTTATGCACAATGAATGGTTTCCTTGGTGGTTGTATGTGTCACCCAAATTGACTGAACATAAAGGAGAGTATAAACTATTGAACTGAAAAACATGTATCAAGAGGTGAAGTCGAAGTACAGGATTTAAACCTCAGTTTGTCTCTGGCTGATAACTCATCACTCAATTGAACAGGTACATTATTAAGAGTAATTTACCATTTTAAACCTTTTGGTTGTTTTACACCATTGATTAAACCAGTATCTTTGTTTCTTTGTTGTCAGGCTAGCTAGTGTGCATACGGTACACCTTGATGAATCAGTACAGATCATATGATAATCATGGACATATCATCATTTAATACATGGAGTCTGTATCATCGGGACATAGACATAGTGTGATTTAACACCTGGAGGTTATATTATGGGACAGAGGTGGAGCCATACTGTGATTTAACGCCTGGAGGTTATATCATGGGACCAAGGTGGAGCCATACTGTGATTTAACGCCTGGAGGTTATATCATGGGACAGAGGCGGAGCCATACTGCGATTTAACACCTGGAGGTTATATCATGGGACAAAGGCGGAGCCATACTGTGATTTAACGCCTGGAGGTTATATCATGGGACAGAGGCGGAGCCATACTGTGATTTAACACCTGGAGGTTATATCATGGGACAGAGGTGGAGCCATACTGTGATTTAAAGCCTGGAGGTTATATCATGGGACAAAGGCGGAGTCATACTGTGATTTAACACCCGGAGGTTATATCATGGGACAGAGGCGGAGCCACACTGTGATTTAACACCTGGAGGTTATATCATGGGACAGAGGCAGAGCCATACTGTGATTTAACACTTGGAGGTTATATCATGGGACAGAGGCGGAGCCATACTGTGATTTAACACCTGGAGGTTATATCATGGGACAGAGGCGGAGCCATACTGTGATTTAACACCTGGAGGCTGTGTAATGCATCCAAGTATTGGTAGCTTTTAGGCTCCCCAATATAGATATTAGCTACATACAGTGCAGTCTGGAAGTATTTGGATAGTGACACAATTTTGGTTGCATTGGCTCTGTACTCCAGTACATTGGATTTTAAATGAAACAATGAATATGAGGTTAACGTGCAGACTGTCAGCTTTGATTTAAGGGCTTCAATTCCGACACTGAATATGGATGCAAATACCTCTAAATTAAAGCTGACAGTCTGCACTTTAACCTCATTTTCATTGTTTTATTTAGAATTATATGTTCTGGAGTACAGAGCCAAAGCAATAAAGATTGTTTCATCATCCAAAAATGTATGGACGGCACTGCATATCCAATAACAATGTACAAAAACATAAAGAACCATTTACAGACTAAAGTAAGCCTATAGCAGAAGGGTATACTCTATATTCATAGCCATGAGCACGTACTTGGAAAACGATCAGCAAGATTGGTAAGGACAAAACAGACAGACTGAATGTCGAGTGCAATGGTGTCGGGAGACACATTATTGAATGAGTGCAAAAATCAGAAAACATCTCACCACGTCATCAAAATTCCATACAACAACGCAGTCATTATTGAATGTTATTGCTTAATCCATTTTACCACTTACAGTAGCGTGCCTGCACAAGTCAGCATATCTGTCAACACACTGCCACATTCACAAAAGCAAATATTAAAATGACGTGAACATTGACTCCTTTCAGTATACAATACTTACGATTTATTCCATACCTGAAAATGGCTGTTATGACCATAGAAAATGGCATATGGTTAAGAGCACATCCACCTCAATCCCAGAGGGTGAAGACTAGCAATAGCCTCCTATGCTAGCGTATCCACCTCAAACCCAAAGGGTGCAGGCTAGCACTAGCCTCCTCCGGTGCTAGTGAAGTCAGCAACTGTTTTTTTCACTTGAACTTCTGTGATCGTAACTAGGCAACATAACGTGTTGGAGGATAACGTTGTTTTGCAGGCAAAGCTAAAGCAGGTGTTGCTGGAGGGCGAATAGAGGGAGAGAACAATCCCAGTCTATCCCTCCCTTAGTGACGTGGCCAATTATTTCCCCGGGGTTGCTGTCACTAGCAGACAAATGATCTGGCAATCTGAGTCAAACCTACACTGGAGTGATCAGCTCTGCATTTACTGGTGCATTTACTGTCTGTGCCACTGGCGTGCCCCCCTTTCCAGATTAACTTCCCATGACTGACAGAGGAAGACTGTTCTTGTCAATCTATATCTATCCATCCTCATCGTCTATCCATCTGACTGACTTCACTGACTGACTGACTCAGGCACGCACGCACGCACCTGCCCTCGTGGCCTACATTCTGAGAAATATTGCAGGAATGCTAACCATTTAATCAGTGCATACAATGCAACAATAGTAGCATAGTAACCGGCCTGAATGAAGGATGGGGTTTTTTCGCAGCCGTTGCATTTCCTTAAGCAGAATAATTGCCATACGCTTGTGGTCCCTACATTTCAGAGCTTGTATTATATTGTTATTTACTCCAAGTAGTATTGAGGTGTCTACAGAAAGGGTGGGACCATATATATGTTGAGAGTCCCTGAAGTCCCTCAAGTATCCAAGTCCCTGTTGAGATATCTGATGGAGGCTGGTGGATACCGCTTCCTGATAAGGCCCACAGGGAGCCTTAAGGTATTTACAAACCACTGCCAGCATTGTTCTGACAGAGTATGTTCTTACAAATGTACACTGTGATTGGTGAAACTCCTCTTTGTTTTCTACTCGTAATGTCATGACTGTCCTCTATTTTATTCTCCCTGGTTCCTACGCATTGGGTCAACCAGTGAAGTCCATAACTCGGTTTGAGCAGACAGTCCATAACGTGGTTAACATCTTTGTGGTTCTGCTGTAATAGAGAACACTTGCAAAGAACTGTGTAAACTCTGCCCAGGGACTCAGCCTGGTCTTAATTGCCTGGTCACCTGGGAGCCCCGAACGCAGATGCCTAAATCCCCGGGGATCAGATAACGGGATTACGAAGTGCCCGTGAAAGTGTTCCAGAACGGCACTCCTCCCATGCTAGCCGGACAGGGAATAATGACCGGATTAAGCTTGGGGTTCCTCCCCCCTGCTGTGGGACTCTCTCCCTGCCCCAATCCAGAGGTCGTCCCGCCCTGGATGACCTCTGCCCCTCCACCGCCCCTCCCCCTAGCTGCTGACAAACTTATTATTATTATTTTTATTATTATTACTATATGCCTACTAGTACCCCAATAGTAGTAGTAGGCATACTTCACATAAGTAAATAGTACCAAGCCCTCACAGTGTTGGCCTAAAATATGATTGGACGCTGATAGAGGTCAGGTGTAAGACATGGTTGTGTGGCCGCCTATACGACATTGATCATGTGTATGACAGACAGTGAGGCACAAAACCTCCTTTTGTTTAGCTAGCGAAAGCTGAAAAGTGAAACAGATAGGCTATCATGGATATTCGAAAAATGGCTGGAAAAAAACAGCTGGTTAGGCCTACCGATAGCCTACCTGCATTCTTGGTAAGAAGAGGTAAGAGATGGTAAACTATAGTCTTGTGTGCAGTTGCTAAATTGGTTTCTGTCATGTCTGTTAAGGTGTTTGTCACCAAAAATAGCCTATTGGATAAAGTCACGTCACGGCAAAGTTGTCGAAAATCACGGAAAACCTAAAACATCAGTGGCAGAAATCACGGAGTGTTTTAAAAAACGCTATTTATTAAATTCATAGATCTCATCGGCCTACTCAGTAGCCGAGTGCATGTGAAATGAACGAAATAACATCTGTAGAAATGCGCAAGGTAGCCTACTTTCCTTCCCTCAGTGACTACTGGAAGGCAGCTACTTCCTCCAAGGCTGCAAACAGTAGCTCTGTATTTTGCTTGCAGTTCGCTAATTAGAAGGATTGCCCTTGTGCACACGGAGGGTCTTTGTTTTGTTCAGTTAAATAGCAGTACTTGTGCGCAGAAGGTGTGTGTTTCAGAATAACATGTATTTTCCCATATAACTGTAATACATTTGGAGGTGGCGGCTGCCTTCCAGTAGTCACTTAGGGAAAGAAAAAGTTTCAAAAAAGTCTAATGAAGTTTCTGGCTGGTATGTAGCCTACAAATAGCCTACGAGTAAGCTAAAATGCATGTAATGGCTTGATTCTGTCAATCACAGGAAGAATGCTTTTTTGCCTTTAACTTATCGGAACGTCGCATGCTCAAATTGCATTAGACTAGCTACTAAAATGATAAAACAGAGTTCCCATTCCCAATTTTTATTTATTTAAAGTTTGGTAGGCTACATTGCGATGCTTGAGCTGGCGCATTCCAGAATCTGTGTAGCCGACATTGTCGCACTTTGTTCGCCGACATGAACGCATAGGCTAGCTATAGCCTATTACCAGCTGTGGTTTGTGAAAACACTATCTAATATGTGCCCCTCCCCCTCCTAAAAAATTGAGGCCCGTCCTTCCCAATAATTCTGCTGCCGGGTCTGTCTTTAACTCTAAACCTAAACATTTATTTTGTGTTTTTAATTGAGTTATATGACTTAATCCATTTTTCTTATTTGAGACTCAAATTATTTATTAAAACTGCATTTATATTTGACATTGCAGAAGAGCATGCCACACTAGCCTGCCTTAAACAGGGATCACTTCCATATCTGTATGTGTACAGCAGAAGATTTCAGAAAGATGGACGGAGTGAGTGAGTCAGAACTACAGGGGATTATCTGTGATGCTTAATCCCCTAATTCCTTGGCCTATGCGAGTACAGTACGATACTCATGCTCAAAGACACATGCTCCTCGGTGTAAACAGCTCCCAGTACTCTACCATCATTGCTAATCCTGTAAACACCCTGTTAGGTGATTTCTGAACTTTGATCTGTTCTGTGGTGCATCAATAAACACCAAGCCTACAGTGCACTGCTTAAAGTCTTCAGGAAACAAACCAAAGGCATCGTAATTGGCATATCAAATTCCAATTCACAAGGGGCTTGCTCCTTACTATGTTTGTGAGCTGAATTTAATTTATGCTCACCAGCTACTCCGATTGTCCAAGTTCAGCGCTGCGCTGCAATGCTTTTCGTGTCAGATGGGTTATTTCCTGTTCACAGCAGACAATGTGCATTATTCTCAGGCACAAACAGCCCTTTGACTGACAGTTCTTTCAATGCACAACTCCAAATTCGAAAGTCTAGCTGGCATTAACGGACAATCTTTGTACTCGGACGTGTAGAATCAGTTGGGTGAAACCGACGATGATCAAACTATAAATTTTACTCATATCCATTCATAAATGAAAGACGTCACTTACAGACTGTATTCTCAAGATTCAAAATTATGATGTCATCCTGTAAACTTTCCTCTGTGAAAATCATTCAAATGTACAGTATAGGGAACTGATGGTGCCTTCTGGGTTTGTCATCACTCCTGATGAGCTCCACTCAGAAATGTCAAAGATTTTAATATATAGAATACAGTTTAAATGTATAATGTTGTATAATCTTCTCCGAAGCACACACGCCTTTTGTCTATGTATAATAAATTAAACTGTATAATTCAGGCCACACAACCTACCAAATAAAATAAGATGTATTGTTTTGCCTTAAGACTTTTTTAGATGCGCATAACACACGCCACCTGACAGACTGGATGATATTTTACACACAATATTACTCTCAATGCTAAAACATGGAGGCCCCTTTGGAGGTTAAGCCTAGGGTTCCCCAGCTGGGAAAGAGCTCCTGGAGATAAAAATCACAAAGAATCACGTTTCTATTTTGATTATACTTAGATGTTTTAGATTTTCAGATAAAATTTGCCTTATTGTGTTTTATACATCCTTAGGGTTTTTATTGTTGTAAAAAAGCTATTTATATTACCAGTGGATTTACAATTTAGGAGATCTAGAGATTAAAAGTTTGGGAATATCTGTAATAGACAAGAGGAATTCCAGGAAGTGTGGAATTCCTTCCCTTTGTGTTTCCCAATACGGGGCCCCAAACGGCTGCATGGAAAATGATTAACCGCATCCCGGGGAAGAAGGTGGGGCTGCTGCTCCGCAGGAGAGAATAAACGGAATCACTCGCTGAAACGGATTAACCTGCAGGTCACGCCGTTACGACAAACTTCCCCGATTTGCGCGTCGGCATCCGAGTAAAGAATGTCACCACACACTGCGATGTGAGCACCTGCTCGCCAGCCCCTGACCCCGCTGTTTGAGGAGCTCGGGGGAAAAACCATTAACACGCTGTTAATAAGCACCCAACCTCAACACACTCAGCCACAGCCAGGCCACCACTGGCTGAAGGGAGGGAGATAGATTTTACCGCCACAAACACCGAATCAGTGCTGTGCTGGAATCCAACCTCAAACAGCAATAAAGTACCCTCAACCAACCCACACATAAGCTTATTTAACCTATTGAGTTTACTCATTGCTATAATCATTGAGGACAGGGCCACAGTACAGTTCTGCAGCTGTTATATGGACAGAAATAAGCAAAGTAAAAAGTGGTTACACGCTTAAGCCACATTATGCCATAAATAGCTATGCATGCCATGAAGAATAAAAGTCCCATTTTCACGTTGTGCTTAAAGAGGCAGTTCTCCCAAAAATCTTTAATGTTTAGTCTTAACCAAAAATTAAATGTAATTTTTGTTTGCCAAACAAAAAATCAATGCGTGCTCACCATTCCAAAACAAAACAAACTGTAACCTTGGAATCATCAAAAAGATTTTATGCATTAATCAAAAAAAAAACTGTTCAAGCACTTTTAAATTAGTTTTAAAAATCCACTTCAAAGAATTAAGATGCCTTTTGCAAATTGCTCACTTACAACGGATCCCAGATGGGTCATCACAGACCAAAATGAAAATTCGTATGTTCATGAGAATGGCTGGATTGGAGGAGAATGTTCAGGGCAGCGGCTGGCCTGGAAACCGGGGGCAGGCAGGCGATTGTAACAGGGTTCGTGGGCTCTTCGGCTGCTCATGGAGCTGTCAGACAGGCTGTTGGCTTTGCGTTTCTGCGCTGTATGTGCAGCGTCCGCTCCGTGTTTCCGCTGTGCAATCCAGCCAGTGTCATTGCGCTGTGTGACCTTCGTAGTGAAAACCACACGTACCGTCAGCCTCATCACAATGGGATTGCTTCGTGCTGGGACTTCACACATCAAAAACATCTTCACTAGCAGCACAAGCACACCAATGAAACGAATCAATCAGGCGCGTTTATGTCCCTCCGGATACAAGAGTAACTGAGGCAACTGTATAGTTCATGGCTGGTAGCAAAATATGGTTATCATGTAGAGTGCTGACAGCACTTTAGAATTTTTCTTGAGGGGGTTACTATAGAGCATTTAAATAGTTGAAGAAATAAGCAAACGGGAATCTAAAAATAAAGCTGGTAGAGATACTGTCTTGTTACAGCAGATTACTTCTGTATAAGGATGCATATTGATAGAATACACATGTTGTAGATTATTGACATCATAAGCTTAAAGTTTTCTACACATTCCTCTTGAAATTCAATACAATGGCATAATCTTCTCACACCCATGTCTTATTCTATAGCCCAATATTAACATGTGAGCCCATATATCTACAGGTCCACATTTCTTTGTGGTCTTTATAGCCCCATATTATTGTGTATAACATGTTTAAAAACCCTTGTTGTTTACAAAAGGATTGATTGCACCCCCATAAATTCTTATACCAAAGAGAAAGAATCCCAACAAAACTTATTATAAGTCCACTGAAATTTTAGACCAATAGAACTGAACACAATGTTTTGGCACTAGAAGACGAAAACATGATTTTAAATAACAGAAGACAGAAGCACACACAAACAAAACACAAAACAAAATGTTACAAGACAAAGAAAAAATAAATTGTTAAAAACACAAAAATTCAGAGTTGAAAAATTGTCAAATACCAAATGAGCTCACATAAACATCTACACAGAAATATCAACACACCCTTCACCAATGTAAGCAGCAATACCACAAACTTGAGCTATCTTAACAGAATGATGAAATGAAGATAATTTATTATATGACTGCAATCAACCCTCTATCACAATACTAGATTGTAAATAATCTACAATATGAATATTATAAAAATATCTGCATACTGCCTACCTCATGCTTTATATGATTACCTGGGTTTGATTCATACTGCGAAGTGTATTAAATAGATGACATATATATGCATAGAAAGCTAATTTGTTGCTTTGATTGCTATGTGCGGCTGCAATGCTGCCTTTTAATGATGCATTTTTTAATGGTCTATAATACTTTCATGGTGGTGAATTAAACTATTTTCTTGTGATTTAAAAACACCCCTGTGTAATTTTTTTAATTTTTTTTCCAAAAAATTTTATATTTAATTTACATTTAAATGCATATGTTGGGTTAAAAAACATGCTGACCCCTCATAAAATTCCTGTATATTACCCCCCTTCTTCTACTATGGCACCTTCCTGTAAATTTTTAGCACAACTCTCATATATTATAAGAGACTTCCCAACTACTTTAATTGTAATTCATTTCTTCTCTTTGTTAGCACAGATCTATCTCCTACAGTCGACTCTCAAAGCTCTACATAGGTGATGAAAACCTTTTGTTGCACTTTAACTATCTACTATAGCAGCCCTTTTATCTAATATTACTAGTTAAAAAGATCTGCTATATATTAAAACATTTTAAGTTTTATATTGGCCAACAATATTTGCATATAAAGACAAACAGATCATAACAGCATGAGATAGACAAAGTTTCAACAGAGGACACAGGAGAACACAGGCAGAACACAACACTGAGATAAGCAAGACCAGACAACAGACAGATGCAGGAGAGAATACAGTGTTTCCACAATGCTGAAAAGAGAGGTGTAGCTGAACAGTGCAGAAGAAACGTTCAGAAAGAACTGGATCTGCAAAAGCGGAGCAAAAATGAACTGAGAAAAGAAAACTAATTATCAGAGGTGCAAGGAAAGAAACATCATTAAAAAAGACAAACCAAAAAAATATCAAGAAATTATAAGCTGGAAATGACAGACTGATAGATTTGCAAATCTATAGAACATAGAGATTCGAATAAGAAACTTTGTTATATGTAAAGAATCCATTTTTTTTTAAAAGTAATCTTTGTTAATATGAAGGTCAGAAATGTTATAAAAAATCAAATATCACAGAAATACATAGAAAAATGAAGAAAAAAAATAATTTCATTATTAAAAAATTTATAATAAATTATTCTAGAAAATATGAATTCTGTAGGGAAAAACGTCTAGAGAGATGAAAAAAATTTTTTGTTATTAACAGTTTTTTTTATAATAATTTGTTCTTAGCAAAATTTGTTTTCTGAGGTGAGGTTGTTTTTGTTTTAACCATAGGTTGAAAATTGTTTTGTTGTTAAAAGGTTTTTATTTTACATACCAGTAATTGTACTTAAGCTTTTAATTTTTTTAATTATAGGCTACTGGTGTACATTGGAAATCCTATGATATGTTTAAGGTTTTTAACATGCAGATATTTTGAAAATTAACAACATCATTTTTAACAAAGCTAGACAGCCGACCATGATTTAAAAACATGCATTTACAGAGTGCTTAAAACATCATCAACAGAGTATCAAAGCGACAAGAGTATCCAGACACAAAAAAAACAGACAACAAGCTTTTAAAAGCAAACAATTGCAACCTGTTTAACAAGCTTGGGAATCACAGCCAGCAACCCTGTCAACAGGGCGGGAGGGCTCAGCAAGGGGGCCAACCTTGGAATCACAGCCTGCTTCTGCTTGGGAGCCCACCAAACACTGAGGGAGGGGCTGGAGGCTGGGAGGAGGCTGCCAGCTCCAAGTCAAGCGCTGGAAGCGAGCAAAGAACGAAAAAAGTACTCAAGCAATTTGCAATAGAAACAATTAGTGTTTGCAAACAAAAATGTTTTTAAGATAGGATGCAAAGAGAAAAATTAAACATAAATATTAATATACAATATTTTTTAAAACACTATTTTTTTTTTAATTTTATATTTATTGTTTTTTTTTTTTTTTTTGTTTTTTTAAATTTACAAACATCCTGTAAAACAGTCTTCCTGAATTAGCACACAATATATATACATGCGTTATACTTAACACCAACAAACATGAACACAGATTTTAGATTTACACATAATGCACAGATAACATATTTTAAATTGAATATACATCAAAAATGAAAATTCATCCATGAAAGGAGTAAACATTCATTAAGCAAAATAAACAAAAAATACCAAAAACAAACAATCCTAAAACACCTCCAAAATAATATGAAAAGCATACATGGAGAAACAAATGGGTTTTTTTAAAAAAGCAGAGAACATATAAAAAAAATACAACAAAAAAAAAAATAATCATTCATATAAAAAAATATTCAAAAAACATACATAAATACATACCTGAACTCAACTACTATGTGAAATCTTGTCCATAGCTTATTGTGATGGGGTTCCCTTGTGGTATCTGTTGTGAATTTTTTTTCAATGAGTTCTCGCCAATGTTTCTAACAGGATTGATGGGAACAAATACCATCTAAAGAGGGTACTACCCCGAGCTATGCACCCCCAACCCAGCCATTCCATCACATTATCCCCAGAGCATTCCTCTCCCACAACCCCCTACCAACCACCCACCCCCCCCCCACCGCCCCCCCCCCCCCCCAAACACCCCACCATCCCAAACAATCCCCCCCCATCCCCCTCTTTCCCCCCCCCCACCCCCCCCCCCCCCCCCCCACACACACACACACACAATATGCAAAATCTAAATAATAATAGATTTCACACGAGCAAGCATATGCAATAATATTATTAAAGATTTAAAAGATTCCAAACAAAACAAAACACATCCTAAAAATATACCAAAAAAAAAATATATAAAGTATTAATAAATATTCAAATAAAATATAGTCAAAAGGTTTGATTAACAAGGTGACACAGCAATAAAACCATATACAAGAGAGATACAAAAAAAGATATTAAATATGAAATGCATACATACTTCACATATACAATATATACTGAAAATACTGCATACCCACCTGGTTATTTACAATTTCTTGATTTGAAAACTAAACCCATTTTTTTTCTTTTAACACAGAACAAAGACAATCTGACTTTGTTAATTTTCAACGGGATAAAAAAAACTTTGGATTGAAAAAAAAAAATTATTCTAACACACAAAAACAAACTCCAGGCACCCCCCTCACCCACCCAAATGCTTTACAAAAAAAACAAAAAAAGCCAAAACAAAAACACACCAAAAAAACAATGAATAAAACAAGGTTAGTTTCATCAATTCCAATTTTCATTGGTTATGAAAGCTCTTCAGTTCCAGTTCACATCAAACCCTTGCAAACCTCATTCAGGTGCCATCAGGTCAGGCTCATGGTGGCTCCTCAGGCTGCGGCATGTGCTTGTCGCCTGTCTCTTCTCTCACTGTTATACTGGCCAGAACTGAATGAATGCAATGCTCCATATCAGATATATTTACATAAGCAGAATCAGACCGTCATAAGCAGATCATCCTCCATCTGTTGTCCCTTTTTCCATTTTTCCAGTACTGACTAAATTATATACTAACAAAAAAAAAACAAGCTATTAAACCCTAACCTAACCCCTTCACCTTTTTTGTTA
The DNA here is from genome assembly GCA_022702515.1 of Ilyophis sp. 1 JC-2022. Classification (NCBI taxonomy): domain Eukaryota; kingdom Metazoa; phylum Chordata; class Actinopteri; order Anguilliformes; family Synaphobranchidae; genus Ilyophis; species Ilyophis sp. 1 JC-2022. The sequence goes on along the minus strand of CM040394.1, from coordinate 30,185,831 downwards.
AGGAAAATAAAAAGTAACAAGTAAACAAGTATAACATAGACACAAGTACAGAGTGCTTGTGATGACAGTGCAGAAAAAGTAAAAAAACAAGTTAGACAGAGAGAAAATGAGAGTTGCTTTTGGAGAGTTGCATGGTTATGTAGTTTATGTAATGTGCTGGGTATGCAGATATATGTACAGGTTCCTCAATGCACACACAGCACATTAAGTATTAAACAAGGATTATGTCAGGACAGGCAGTGCAGTGAATAAAAAAATAAATCAAAATAAATCACAACAAAAGGTGCAACAAATGAAGTGGATCCACTGAAACAAATAGAATAAATGCTATCTGCTAAAGAAACAACTCAACTGACAATGTTGACAAACTAACTATATTGTCTATCTACATTCAGAAAAATTACTTGCATTCAAAATCCAAATGAAAAAAAAATAAATATTTGAAAAGTGATAAGGCCAGTTGATAATTAATGGATAATAGTACCACTCTCAAAATTTAATAAGAAGATATAAATTTAAGCCTGTATTTTTTACTGTGTGTTTCCCATTTTCTCATCTCATCATGTAATTTAACATCAAACCCTTAGGTTGATAGTTTATTTAATTTATCATTAGCCCAATTTCACCTTTTTTTCCTTGCACCTGGGTGAAAATAACCGAATTTTATTTGATTGATGTGCCACAACTCAACCAACAGACACAATTCAAAAAAAGCAAATAATAAGAAGGTTACAAGGTAACTCTAATCAAACATTAAGTTAATTCAGTTTAAAAGTTTGAGAAAACAAGTCGATGCAAAAAAAAGAAAAAAAATACTGAAAAGTCAGCCAAAAAAAAAAAAAAAAAAATATAATATAATTGGTGGTTGGTGTTGAGTGCAAGCCCAATTTCCTTTTTTTTAATGATCTCTTAAAACCAACTCCCAGCCCCAGAATTCCCTGCGTGCCTACTGCATTGCGGGCACCAGTTGGTGACAGGCATGCCGAGCTGGCTTGTACGACCGCTATGCCCTAGGCTAACCAGTTGTTGAATATGAACCTAAGACTGTCTTTCTTTTCTCATGCTTAGCTTAGTAGTCTGTCACACCACACCTGACACACATCTGAAACACTCTTTCTTCACTGAGGAGAAGTAGAAGAGGAACCCACATAAGAGAGAGGAAATTCAATCTATTGACATCACAATACAACCTTGACTCTGGAGAGCCACTGGGTCTGCTGGGGTCCCCAACCATGTTCGTGGAGAGCAGCAAAGGCTGTAGATTTTATAAGATGCATTACAAAAAATGACCATTAAAATATATGAGTGTGTATTCTTTGTGTGTATAATAGCAGACAACATTTTTGATGAGTGGTTTTCTAAATCCTGACACTAATGACAAATATCCCACCAATTCAAAAACTGAGAAAAGGACTTTGGCTCAAATGTTTTTTTAACTACAATGATGTAATTAATTAAATCAATACTGTAGTTAACCACATCCATTGACATTTCCTATAACACCTGCGGGTGTGTTGAAAAGAAGGAGAATTAAGTGGTTTTGTGTACCATTGCCTCTAAAGGACACTCTTCACACATACACTTTGAGGGCTTATGTATCTGAGGAAGGCTGTGGGTCTGAGCAGTGCTGTCCATATGCTCCTAAAGAATCTCAATGAAGACATGAAGGCAGGCATGAGCATCTGACGCACAGACATGCCAGAGACATGGCTTGAACTGGCTCGGCAAAGCAGGTCATTCAAGCAGGACAAACGACAAGAAAAGCTGTCAGCAGCGGGACATAATTCTGCTTAGGATGACAAATTGAAGAGTGTGTCGACAAACCTTGAACAACCTATGAAACGCAAATAAATTATGTTTTTTTATTTATTTAAATAAATCGGGTTCATGACGAAAGTAAAAAGAGAAAAAATTCTCTCAAAGTAACGTCAGCGTTTTCCATCTGTTCTTGTCACAGCTGATACGGATATCTCTCAAAAAGCTGGCTGCTTCCACCCACATCCATATTCTACAGGCCGGTTCACTTTCCCAAGCTCCAGACTCTTAACCCCACTCTGGGGAGAGTTTGTTCCGAAAGCTGCAGAATGGCAAAAAAAAATGCAAAAAAAGCACAGCAGCGTGTGGACCGATCTGGACCAGCGCCCAGACATGCCCCGGACCGACAGACACAAAGCGGGAGGAGAAGACAGAGAGGAGACGACTGAGAGAAGAGGAGACGACAGAGAGGATGGAGAGAGGGGGAGAGGTATGAGAGAGGAGGAGAGAGAGGTATGAGAGAGGAGGATCGACGCATGAGAGAGGAGGAGAAAGGCATGAGAGAGGAGGCCGACACAGACAGACAAAGAGGAAGACAGGGGTAGAATGAGGAGGGTGGAGAGGAAAATACCGCTACATCATGCAATTGGCGACAACCCAGCTGACTAACCACTGCCAAGAATCCCCCACCCTCTCTGACTGCTCCTCAAACAAACTGAGAGAAATCCGGTGGTGACACAACCACACCCTTTACAATTCACAGGATGTGTCTGCCCCTGAAGCGACCCAAACCATAAAATCAAACTTACTTTTGAATTAGTCTACCTTGAGGACTTGCAGTAAAGATTTGACCTATTAGTTGGCTAAAATACCTGCAACTGTATTAAAAATGTATCTCAGAGTGCTGATCTAGGATTCATTTGGCCATTTAGCCAATAATGGATAAGGTTGGGATATTTATTTTCTTCATAGTGAAACTCAGTTCACACTACAGTAGCCCAGTTAATGCAATAAATCAATGCAAGGTGAATCTGAATGCAGTGGGTCAATATCGCTGGTTCAAACCATAGACTATATAAAAGGTTCAAACCAATCATGTGGCATTTTTGTATGCCTGTGCATCTGGTTACTCGTTTTGTTGTTCTTTTGTTATGTACAACTACTGGTGCCAAATCAATTCCCTGCTACGAGAATCAATAAAGGCCGGCTCACCCAATCACTAATTCAGCATTACATTTATTTATTTATTTATTTTTACACAGATGAAAATGCAACTTGCTTGGGTCAACACCACACAAGTATGAACATGTTATGTTGCATACAGAATTCGGAAATGAATGGGTAAGCTCATATGTGTTCATAAGCATGCGTGCGGGGAAAAGCTCCCCCTGTTAGGAGCAGAAAGAAGTAAGGAACCACGGTGCTGGAAGTGAACCCACCTCACCGTGCTCGACAGGCAGGAGTCCACAGTAGGCCGGTGCCCTACGCGTCTTATCCCCCACCCCGGATTTAAATTGTGTTTTGTCACCATGGCAATGATCTCTGGTGCCAAGCCGGAGCTAGCTCTCACTGCTGGAAGGCAGACTGTTTCGAGCCCAGTTTGTGTCTCTAGGTGGGGCTCGTAGTCCACTGGGACCCCCTGCGCCACCACCCTGCCTGCCTGCACCGTAGCCTTTGTCTAGCTACCACACCCCCTTGACCTTATACTCAATCACCATTTCTCAAATCACGCGCATGACATTCTGTGCTGCTCACAGAAACACAGAAACGTCTTAGCATCCAGCAGACATGATCTAACTGCAGTCTCTTGAGAGCATCGAGTTATAATGGAAAAACTATGAATAAGCAGCTTGTTATTTGCACTGAGCTATGTATATGCCCATTAATGAGGGAAACACAGCGGTGCATATCTCAGGCTCCATACTGCACAACCTACTGTACCTAGCGTAGAAGCGCACCGTATCAGCATAAAACCTACACACACACACACACACACATAGCTCTCCTGTCCAGATTACTAAAAAAGGGTGTGTGCAAAACAGAAATGTCAGCATGGATACTTCTGTTATCCCAACACTTTGAAAAGCCCAAGATTTGGCTGCGGTGCTTTAGCTTGCAGGCCTTGGATGCAGCTTATTTCAGTGTGTTTACATAGCATAGCTGGCAATCTGTACTGTGACCCAGCAGTGCTCTCCAGGAAGGTAAAACACTGGCAGTCCCCCATGCCTCCATAGCACAGAGCCACTCCAACCTAACAAGGCCTCATTACGCTACCCTTCTACACGCACAAGAACCACTCTTCTCTGCACACCCGACACGAGTCACGACAGACGGTAGTGCACAGATCCTCAACCGAAATGAGCACAGCAACAAATCCATTACTCAGACCAGTACTGTATTCACAGAGCACAACAAATTACCTCCCGGTATCCAAAACAACCTGCAAGGTTTACGTCCCAAATTGAGGCCCACATAATATACTAACAATTATACCTTTATACAGGAGATTAATTTTTTTCATGATTAATAAGGAAACACAGATTTTTAGGACATAAACGTCTTAACTAGAGGCAGAGGGACAGGGGTATTTCATAAGCACAGACAACAGGATTCAGAGACATTTAGTCTAAGAAGAAAATGCATTTTTGGATTAAACATAATTTGACGTGACTCACCTGGAAAGGTGTGGGGGTTAGGCGACCCTCTCTTCAGGCACTTGGAGCACAGGACATGTACAGAATAATGGAGCCCTGGCCACTCCTGCAGGAGGACGTTCAGCTCCTCCACTAAGGGTGTTATGGCTTGCCAAGCAGTCCAGATATTTGGCAAAGAGGCATGGCTGGCAATGGACAGGGTCTCGGCCTGTAGCCTGCTCCGGGACGGCCGGTAGCTGACCACCACGGGCACCTTACCCCGGTAGGCGAAGATCTGGTGCTTCCCATCCGCACGCTGCACCACGTGGCTGTTGATCTGCACACTATAGCGGGCGAACAGGCCGGGGGGAAACAGGAAAGGAAAGCAGTACTCAATCTGTAGCTGCTCCACGGAGAACAGCTGCCCCGTGAGCGCCGAGCCACCATTCACCCAGGCCTCGGCGTGGGGTTCTTCATTGCTGACATAGCTGGGGAACTTGTACCAGATGGTGCCACCATTGAGGGGCTTTCCCCGCGGCTTGTTGACGCAGTAGCAGACTCCCATCTTCTCTAGCAGCTCCAGAATGAGGTGCAGGTCCTGCTGAGTCTGGATCAGGGGGCTGAGGAGAAGGCGAATGACATGGGAGGGGAGCAGGCCGTGGAGCAGGAAGCCCTCCACGTGGTGCTGGAGCTGGCCGGCCCTGGCCTTGTCCCCACCACCGCTGCCAACGACACGACAGGCCCCCCGCAGCTTCTCCATCAGCGCCACCGAGTCCCTCTGGAAGAAGACGTTGAGGATGGCGATGAAGCGTGGCAGGTTATGGAAGACGTACTCCTTGAGTGTGGGGCTGTCCTCAAAGTAGAGCAGCTTGCCGCTCTCGTGCAGGTAGGACAAGGCGCTCTGGAGCCGGTCCTCCGTCAGGCCCGCCTGCAGCCCCAGCCGGGCTGAGTCCCACCAGGAGAGCCACAGCTCCCTGGGCTTAAAGTGCAGCTCCTCCAGTGTCTGCCAGGACCTGGGCAGCACGCGGTGCAGGTTGGGGAATATCTCCCGGTGGTCAGCCACCGACATCAGCTTCTCTCTCAGCCGCCGAATGTTCCTGCGTGCCCCCACGCAGCTGACGCAGAGTACCGGTGACAGAATCTGAAGCCGGTGGTTGAGCAGATACTGCAGCTGTGACTTCTTGCGCCGCAGGTTCTTGTCAGAGACGCTGTAAAAGAGGACGTGGGGGCTGGTGGCGCGGATGTCATAGCCCTGCCCCAGGGCCTGGTCCACCTGCCTGGCCATAGCCTGCAGGTTCTCCCTGTCCCTCCGCTCCTGCAGAGCGATCTGCCGGTGGATGTCCAGGCTCTTCTCCTCCACCTCTGCCTCGTCACAGAGGTCAGCGTGCGTCCCCACGAGGCACACCACCGCGTGGGGCACCTTGGCGCCCAGGAGATGTAGAAAATATCCGACGTGGGTGTAAAACGTTTTGGCCGTGTACTCCTTTAAGTTCACCACCAGAATGTACAGGGCCCCTGGGGAAAGGAAGAAGGGTTTGATGAGGTCATAGTTTGGCCTACCAGAGAGATCGTACACAGTAAACGTCAGACTACGGTCAGCGTCTGCTACCCAGTTGGTCACGTCGATCCCCTGATTTCCAAGGGGGACTTGGGTGTCCTGCGGTTTGCCAACAACACACTGCGTCAGCCCAGTTTTCCCTGCATTTTTCTGTCCCATCAACACCAGTTTCAGCCTGGGCTTCACTGCCGGCTGTGAATGCGCCAGCTCCTTCTGATAGGCAGCTATATACGGGATTCCTTTCATGCAAACCTCATATGGAGGCTGTATGAGAGGGTTGTCCTTTATTTTCCAGATGTTAACTCTGGCCAGCTTTCCAAAGTTGTCAGGAAGTATCGCAATTTGGTTACCCTGTAAAACAAGCTCCTCCAGCTTCTCCAATTCTACAATAGAGTCAGGCAGATATGTTATTTTGTTATTGTCCAGCCATAAATTAGCGACTTTACACAGCTGGCCGATCTGCTCCGGGACCAGTGTCAGTCTATTCCTGCTCAGATAAAGCTCTTCCAGGCCCACAATCTGGAAAATAACAAGGGGGAATTCCTCAAAGGCGTTGGAGGAGAGGTTGAGCATCTTCAGCCTCTGCATCTTGCCGAAGAACGGTGGCAGGGCTGTCAGGTTGTTACTGTCCAGCATCAGGCTCTCTAGGTTGCTCAGGTCGCAGAAGGAGTCGGGCAGTGAGGAAATCAGCGTTGCGCTCAACCACAGGATCTTAATTGACTCCAGCTTCCTGATGTCGCTCGGCAGACTATCAAATTTGTTTCCAGAACAGTCTAGCTCCTCAAGGTCGGTGAGCGCCAGAACCTCCAGGGGAAAGTAGTCCAGCTTGTTGTGGTCCATGTCCAGTGTGCGCAGCCTCCTGAGCTGGGAGAAAGACCTGGGGAAGTCTCGCAGCTCGTTGAAACTGATGTCCAGCTCCTCCAGGCCCTGCAGGGTGCCAATCTGTGACGGCAGGTACTGGATCTTGTTGTGGCTGAGACACAGCTTCTTCAGCCCCCTGAGGAGACCTATGTCCTCGGAGAAGTAGCCCAGGCAGTTGTGGCTGAGGTCGAGTTCTGCCAGCTGGCCCAGCTCGAACACAGCCGAGGGAACAGTGGGGAACTTGTTCCTGCGGAGGACGAGAATGCGCAGGTTGGTGAGGGCAGCACCCAGCCCCTCTGGCAGCTCTTGAAGGGAATTGTTGCCTAGGTTGAGGACCTCGATCTCACTGATGTTCTCAGGCAGAGTGATCTTCTGGCTGTTTTTGGTGCTGAGGGTGAGCTGCCGCAGGTTACTGCGCAGCTTCCTGGAGCGTAGGGCCGCGTCCCTCCACAACCTGGCTGTTTTCAGATTGTTGTCCCTTCCAGCCATGGTTTCGCAGAGAGACCCCACCTCCTCCTTTTCATTGAGGGAAATCATCTATTATCCTGGCAGCATGGTGGTCTGTTTCCTTGCCTCGCCAATTCGCGTGATCTGCACCGTAGCCTTCACAAAGTCAACATTGGCAATAGAAATGTTATCAAAACCATATATTGGCGAAAAAACGTAGGACTTTTCCATTGTGTCAGGACGGCGAAAATAAGACGGCGCAATCATTTCACGCATGCCCTTATTCCGCGCCGTTGAACGCAGAACAATAAACCTTACCGTAATTAACCGGTCGAGTTTAAAAGTCCAAACGGTCAGGTCTGAAAGGAAAGCGGGTTGCCTGGCACCGCCAGCGCGTTCTCCGGTACCACGACATCAACACTACCTGAGTTTGATCTGATAGATTCGAGTCAAACAGCAGACATTCGTATAACCCCTCCTTAGTGCGTGCCTCCGCCTGTATTCGCAGACTGCAGTTGTAGGTCTGCTCTGTGTAAAGCTGCAGCAACGCCTCGAAAACACTGCGTCAGAATCCTGATCCCACCTTCCCGGAGCAGAAACAATAAGAGCAGAGGGGGGGAAGGACTTGTCATCCTGAAACGAGCCTAATAACTGACAATCCATGTCTTAGTCTTAACAAAAATACTATTAGACGAGGTGCATTCGTTTTATTTTATTTTTTATTGCAAGGGAACATCATTCCTTTTTAGATGCATCCGGGTGCTTGGGTAGGAATCGCATAGCTCGTCTACAGTAGGGTAGGAATCGCATAGCTCGTCTACAGCAGGCTACACAGTAGCCAAACTAGCTTGCCAGCTACCTGTGCATTTCGTTTCAGAAATTCATACCCACAGGTCACTAGGCTACATAAAATGTGAAAATGACATGTCCTTCAATGATGCCTTATATTTGCCAAATACACAACCTCAATCACAGAATGGAGCTTAATTTTAAAAAACGGTTAGCCTACAGAGGCATAACAATGCGTCTTATGCGTATGGTCTGGACAGATACGGGATTTTTCCTTTCGTGTAGGCCTATTTGTGATATATTGCTGGGCAAAGAATGTTATCGAAACAGAAAATATCTACATCAATTCCAGCTTTTGTGGGAAGGAGACGACTGTCCTTTGTGTTAGAAAATTGAGTGAGTTTGTCTCCACCCAGCGGACATTCGTGTTTATCGGGCAAAAGGAAACACGTCCAATAACACAAGAAGGAACATCCCGATATTAGTGTCAAAAAACTTTTATGAAATTTAGTATTTCATTAGTTGCATTTTCGATGCGTAGGCCTATGTTACCACATCTATGATATTATTCTTTATTTGAATCTCAACCTTTCGGTTAATTTGAGTAGTTAAGCAGGACTCCTATGTAGCCTCAAATCAGTTTGCCAGAGGAACATCGAATATTGAATATTTTCTACACAATACTGCAGGTGGGCTCTGAGCGCCAGCTAGTGGACAATCAGGAGCAGTACAGGTAAAAGCAAGCACAATCGTGCAACAGGAATGAATAATTCACAATATATTATAAACAAATAGACACAGTCGTCAACATAGAAACATAGTTAAACAGTCTCAAACGAATCTGTTGAATGAATGCATTTAGATAAATAATAGCAAACACACTTACTTGTACATTACATTACATTATAGGCATTTAGCAGACGCTCTTATTAGAGCGAGCTACACATTTTTTTTTTTTTTTTTTATATATATAGTTTCCATTTTTACAGCTGGATATATACTGAAGCAATGCAGGTGAAGTACCTTGCTCAGGGGTACAACGGCAGTGTCCTACGTGGGATTCGAACCTGCGACCTTTCGGTTACAAACCCAGTTCCTTAACCACTGTACTACACTGCCGCCCGTACACATGAATGTAACATTTATATGTGCCAACGTTAGACACAAGGTACAATTCTTAATGATGCTAATAATTCTAATTGATTAATTGGAATGTTCAGCATTTGGAGTTGGAATTTAGACATTATTGAATTTGGAATTGTCAGTTCCTCATACTTAAGGAATTGAGATTTTTCAGTTTGGACAAATTCTTGTGTTATGTCTATACATTATAATTAAGTTTGTCATTGATTTGTTCTACCTCACCATTTGTTCAGACAATTAATATTATAATACAAAACATCTACCACAGACTGGGAGATAAAGTTGTATGTAGAAGTAAATACATGTCTGGAAGTAGGGATACCTGACTCCGGGTTGGGTTCCATTGAAATTGAGTCAGTTCAGGTCAAAGTGAAATTCAATTCACAAACACATGGCCATAATGTTTGAAAAATTTTCCTGACTTGAAATAAAACTGACCTTAATTCTGGTGTGAATTTCAGTTGATTTCAGGACAGAATTGAATTGGAGGAATTGTGTGGGAGGAATATTAAACTGAAATTAAGTTTGATGCATTTACCTTAATCTGGAATTGTGCTGAATGAAATTTTAAAAAATTTGATTTAGAAGATTAATTTAATTTATATAATTCAAAAAAGATAAGGAACTGAATTTAAGTCTTTGCTCAGAATGACTTTGAAACAAATTATCTACCCATTGTGACACAAAACATCCATACATTTAAACATAAAAAATATAAATTGTTACATATAGTCGGAAAACCCATATCTATAAAGTGAACACTGGCTGGGCCATTTAAGTACAAATGTGCCAAATTAGACTCCTACCTCTGACTTGGAGAAAAGCATCTGTTGCCTACATAATGCTCCCATCTATAGATAATTGCAAGTGACATAATCTTGTCTGCACCTCCATTTTATAGACAGCAGTGTGCCATAGTTTTTAAGGTACTGACCCAGTGACCATTATGTTTTTGGTTTGAGTCCCAAGTGTTGCTCACCAAGATTGCATACCAAGCTAAATGTCAAGCTGTGTATCTGAATAGCATGTATAGCTATGAGCTGTTATCTGCAAAGCAAACAGTTCACATCTGTAGTCTATTTTAGTGCAGTCAAACATTAATCCCTGGTGCTGAAAATATTGTTTTTTTCTTTTTTTCTTGGTTCAGAGCCAACTGCCAAATGACACTACGGAATTAAATAATAAAGAAAGGTTAATGCAAGGCAATAAGATATAATTAGTGAGAGTACGGTTTAGAAAAAAAAAAAAAAAACACTAAAAGGGTAGTTGGTGTATAAACAATGTATGAACACAGAAGTTTGAAAATAAAAAAAAATAAAAAAATAAAAATAATAATAATAAAAATACCTTTAGGCCTACCAGACCAGTTGGCCATAAGTGACCTTGATAAGACCAGTGACGCACTGTCACAATCAGACTTTACACTGGTGTCAAGCTATAAATTGAATGTGTCAATTAAATTTTTTACAGACATTTTACATCTTTTAGAAACCCACTCCAGCAGAAACTCTGCCTTCTACCTTTTCCTGAAAAACCAGTCTCGTAGGAGTGCAGCGACTGCTTTGACACAAGTCTCTAGTCAATGTTACTTACGTGTTGCAGTTTTACTGGCAACTGCATCCAATTTAAGCACAAAAGATGCAGTTTTCAAAAGCACATTTCCCGTTTTCTTTTTTTAAATTGGTGAAATATACGAAACCGTGCAAACTTTCATCTGCACCAATATTTAACCCAAGACTGGTGTATCGCAGTCCCACTTCTCGTATTCAACAATCATCATCAACAATCTATAATTTGTCTAGTTGAATTTACATTGTATCCTAAATCAAGGAAACAGACGATTCACAGGCAAAGTTTTACGTTTTGTACAGGTTTATTTGCATTAAAAAAGAGCAAATCAGACTGAAAAACTGCTCATAATTCGCATTTGTTAATTTGCCCAAATGAATATCATACAAACACCTACGGGAGCACTTGAATAATCTGCATCATTAGACGACCATAAAATTTATTTAACTTATCCATTTTTCCTAGTTAACAATCCAAATCTTTCAAAATAAATATTAAAACAGCATCCGAAACTCAGAAAGACGGAAACTTCATTTGAATGGATATCGATATTGAACTTTTAGAGTGCAAACAAAAATGAGAGGAAAAAAGGAAGCAGCCTTGTAGGTCATATTCAGAGGCTTGCAGCACGTGGTTATTTTCCAGACTCCAAAATAACCTGCCTTATTGTGTACTGAAGCAAATAGCCCCATAGTCACCTATCCCCAAATCCAGAACAGCACTCAGAGGCATGCAAGTGCACCGGCCCCTCCAGGTTGTTTCCCAAAAAAACACTGTGGGGTAATCTGGACTGTAAAGAGAGAAACCAGTGGCTTCGCAGCTCAAAGGTCTTTCTCAGGCAAACCGAGAGGAGGTAGAGGGGCAACAAGTCTGCTCAGAGGTAAATGAGGCAGTGAAATCCCATGTTTTTGCCAGTGGAAATAAGATCAGCTCTTTAGTAAAACAACAAGAAAGAGGAAAACTGCCAAAGATAAATTGTACAATTAAAAGTAAAAAATGCAGGACACATTGCAGGAGTTATGGCACATCATTCCATGTTGGCCAAAATTATAGAAAAAAATTTGAAGGGGTCCATGAAAATTTGGCTGTATGTCAGTCAGCTAGTGAAGCCATCACTCATAATGACAGTGCTGTGGTATATGTGTGTGTAATATTAATTTCCACTGCATTCAGTGTTTCCAAATTCCACACCTCCTATCCAGGCCCACTGCAGTACATAGAGAGCTCTGTATGAACACAGGCACAGAACCAGAAATACAAAGAGAAAAGATGATGGCCACACGAAACGTGGGGGGAAAATGCAATGTTAAGTTCAAGCTATGCATGGGATGATTTCAGGGGGGGGGGGGAGATACGTAGAAAACCATCCCCCTTTCTTGTCTTAAGGCCCTGTGGCAGATGTCCCTGATTGTGACAGGTAGGTGTGTTTGGGGGTGGGGTTTAGGCAGAGCGAGGAGATCATTCCAAAAGTATGGGTTTTGTGTGGGGTGGGGATTGAGCAGTAGGGCTGGTTAGTCCTTGCAATGTGGGTTAATTATGGGATGGAGTTTAAATTAGTGAGAGGGGCTAGCTCCTACAGTGTGGGGGTTAGCTTTGGGTAGAACGAGGGGCTAGTTTCTGCAGCGTGGGTTGCGTGGGGGCGGGGCCCCCTCCACAGGGGCCGAGCTGGGCACGCTCAGGAGCTGGCCGGCATGAATGCGCTCGTTGACGCGCAGTTGGCAGCCATCCTGGAGCATGCGCAGGGTGATGCGGGCGATGTTGCGCGAGTCGTCAAGGCCGCAGTGGGGCCGGCCTTCATAGCGCAGGCCCAACTTCTCTAGCATACTGCTCAGCTTGGTTTTGATCCGGGGAACCTGGCGGTGAGCACGTAAGAAATATATAACAATACAAAAGTAACGTAGGAGAACAGACCCATAGATGCTCCTCTGCAGCAGGAGTTTTCAAACCCTCCCCGCTGGTAGAGATTATTTTAAAGTGTTTTCTGCTGGACGTCAATGTGGCGCTGTGGCGCTGTTCCACAGCGGTATCCCACGGCATTCCCATCACCCAGACACCAGCCGCACAATCTTGGTAGCTCTTGGTGGCACTCTTGTCTCTCGTGCATTTAGGTCATGCTTTCAAACATTCATGTCAACCATACACTCCATGTGTAAAGCTACATCGACAGGAAAGCATCCATTAAATAAATCCTTGAGGCAAGCTTTCTAAATCCTGTTGTGAAATGAGCTTAATGTTTTTAAATTAGGTAATGCTGAAAAACAACCGTTTACTCTGAGAAGGATTAGTGCTCCTAGGATCCATTTATAAAAGTTAACTAGCTACCTACCTACTGACGTTGTGTAAATGTTGTACCTGTACAGAAATACCCCCTGGATAACAGCTGACTTACCTGGGATTCTCCTGAATTTAAAGAAAACCTCCAATGTGTCACACACTACAGTGTGTCAAATCAACATTAGAAACCTCCTGCAGGAAATGAATGGCATTCTGGTTATTTTGTACGGGCATTCCAGGTCAACCACTACAAGATAAATAAAATAACATCTCATTTAAAATTCCTTAGATTATAGAATATCCACGTTATTATTATAAGTTTGGTTTTGGTTGCAACTTCCATGTTAAAGCCTAAATTTCGCCCATCAATATCTCAGCCGTTTTAGCACCAATTACCAAGCCACTTGGCAGATCAACTCATCTCATCAATATCTCGCCATAACACAAATATGGAAAAAATTTGTTCAACAATCACTGTATGAATACATACACTTTCAATATAGTTTTAACTTTGTCGTTTAAAAGTTAACTTTGTAATTGCACACTCGCATTCCTATCCTTTTCACAGAAACGGCTAAGCTAGTTTTTATGAAATGTGGTTTGATTAAAAAACTATAATTAACATGCATAGTTCGATCGAACGTTCTGACAGCATGTGCCATCCTGTTCAATCCTCCATTAAAGCTAATTAAAAAAACGGACTCACAAATTTAGTGCAATTCTCACTACATTCACCAGATATTAAATAAATACATTCTACATAGACACAGTACACAGTTTATATAAACAATCATTAAAACCATTTGCTGGAGCCCCATTTGTTCTCATGGAGCTGGACACTAGGGGTGTGCAGAGATGTCAATCTGTACCTTGAAGTGGGCGTGGCATGAACTGAAAGGTGCTTAACAAGTGAAAATGCCAGTTTTAACCTTCAGTTCCTTTATTTTTATTGTATGGTATATAAAATTTAGATAATTTTAATACACTATGGGGTCGATTTACTAAAAGTTTGCATGTGAAAATCACGTGTAAAACTGTTATCACCTGCAAAAAATCATCCGATGTGATCAAGTAACGAGGTGCAAAGTTAAAATGGAAAAATAGCACGTGTAATGTTATTTATTAAGCCAGAAAGCAATTTTTAGAGTGGTAATTGCATGTTTTTTTGTACTAATGGGAAGTATTAAAAGACACGGAATCGATAAGATTGGCTGTCATTCAAGCAAGACAGAGACGTAACAACCAAGGCCCACAACATAGAGAGCAGTGAGCAGGTATTTTCCACTCCTGTGGACTGTCAGGAAAAAAAACAGAATAGATACATAGGCTATCGCCTTGGCAGCAATGCTCTTTTACAGCTTTCGTGGGAAATAGGGGAATTAGAGCAAGCACTAGAAGAAGCCAGCTTACAACATCTCCCAGTCCAACTGTCAGATGTGCTGTCCCTGGTTCTTAGCTCTTTGACACGTACGGACACACCCATGTGGACCAGCCATATTAATGGCCATGATTTTGGAAGGTGATGTTGCACAAGCAAATAATTTTGGCTATGTAGTGCATGTTGAATTATTCTGTCCGTGAAACATTTCTAGTCTGAGCACAATAGAAAAATCACCTTGTAGAAGTTCCCGTAGGATTTCCTGATGTTGATCCATTTTTTTGCAAACTGGGGATAGCGTATCCCGCTCACACGGCACTGGATATTCATGAACTTGCTCATGTCCCAAGACCTGGGAGACAAACAGAGACTGAGAAACCTCTTCTGTACTTTTGTACAACAGAAAGAGAAAAACAAAATGCATTCCAGACAAGAGCTCCCCTCCCAGGGGTTGTAGAACCATTGTAAAAAAAGATCTAAGACAGGTTCTTTAATATATTTGACCTATTTTAGAACTTTTTAGTTTCCAACTTCATATTTGTTTTTTCTGGACTGTGTTTCTGTACTTAATGTGTGTGCAGCTTCTACAGCATGCAATAGCATTAGCAGTAGATTTAGTATTAGTGGTAGCAGCAGTCACAGCATAGTAGCAGCAGGAGCAGTGGTAACAGCAGTTGTAGTAGTGCAGTATTAGTAGTAGAATTAGTCAAATGTTACAGCAGGGGTAGCATTAGTATTAGTAGTAGCAGTATTCGTATTGCCAGTAGCAGTAAAATTCTTATTAACAGTAGCAATAGTAACAGCAGTAGGAGTAGAAGTGGCAGTAGCATTAGTAGCAGTGTTCACAGTAGCAGAAATCACAGTAGTATTATCAGCGGTAGTGACAGAAGCATTAGCATTATTAGTACAATTAGCAGAAATAGTAATCATCACAATAGTATTAGCATTAGCAGTAGTAACAGAAGTAGCTAATAGATGGGTGACAAGCCGTACCCATCTGTCAGAACAGCATATTTGTACTTGGTTCCCAGTTCCTTCTCCTGCAGCCAGGCCACAACCCTCTGCAGCACACTGGAGAAACTGTCTGCTTTATCCACCGTTTCCTACAACGAAAAATAAAAAACATTGTTTACTTGTCCTAGGCCAGGGGTAGGCAACCCTGGTCCTAGAGAGCCGCAGAGTCTGCTGGTTTTTGTTTTCACCTTAAACACAGCAACTAATTAGACCAAAGAAACCAGGTGAGGTGAGTTAACTGTGTAATCAACTGCTTTAATTGATCAATTAAGTGGTGAGTAACAACAAAAACCAGCAGACCCTGCGGCTCTCTAGGACCAGGGTTGCCTACCCCTGTCCTAGGCAGTGCATTTAACTCTGCGCACAGGCTTCTCATTATCAGTGCGTTTAACTGCATAATTGGTTTAAGAATTTCTTATGCTACTTTCGGGACCATACAGAGTGTTTGGGAGATGAGTCAGTTTCTACTGTCATAAAAAGCATGAAGTTTTCAGTCAGAAGATATGTTATGAGAGCAGAAAGTGGTGGAGGCAAACCTGTGTAATTCCTGTCAGCTGTACACAGAAATCTGAAAGCTGTGAGTTAGTTTCTGGTTTAACGTACTCCTGAAACGTGTCTTCCTGAAAGAGAGAAGAAAAAAAGAACAAACATCAATTCCCCAAAATTGATTACAAAATCTACAAACTGCCTCTCCTCCAAATATCTGATGATCAAGTCCCGCCCTCTTTAGAGACTTTTTTAGGTCAAAACAAACATCCCTTCCCATCACATGAGTCACATGAGTTACGCCACAAACCTGGCTGGCTGTCTTGTACACATATTGACAAACCTTTCAAATTTGTTTCGTAAATATCTGAGATCCACATCAAAGTTGGTGAGCCGTGCAGCGGAGTCTGTAGGACAGCCAACTATTGGCCATATGCAATTCCCCAGGGCGATGGGGGTTCGATCCTCACCATGGCACTTTCTCAGCTGTGAAAAAATGTCCCTTCAGTCCCTTCTGTGTCCATTACCCTTTCTGCATTTTACCAGTCTGCTTTCTACCTCAATAAAGCAAAAACTACAAAAAGGAGGTTGGATTGTCCCACTTTCCTTAAATTTAAAAAAAAAATTTTTTATTAAAAAAAGAATTAAAAAAAGTGCTTCTGTGAAGACATGGCCTATTGCCAAACTAAAACCTGGACCAAGGCCTGTACAAAGCAGTATGCATTCAAAAACTTTATTTCCGCACCACATTTGATTGGTGGTGTACTATGAAGCAATTTGGTTTTTGACAGTCAGCCTGCCTTGCACTTAGGCTAAACCCTGGCCACAGACAGCCTACGCCCTTATTTTAGCACTTTAAAATGGTTGTAGAAATTATAGTAGTCTCTCCTGGACCAGGTGCCAAGTAAAAGTTTTGCTTTCTTTTGAAAATTGTATAAATTAATGGACTGTCATATCCTTTTGAAGTGGGTTTTTGTCTTGATTGTTGCTAAACCCATTACATATGTTATGAAATGACTGAAATAGTCCTGGGCAATGCATTCATTTTGCAATCATTGTCAATTTGCCACACAAAAACTCTGAGATACAGTGAGCACCATAATTTATTGGACAGTGACACATTTCTTGTTATTTTGGTTCTGTACTCTTGCACTTTCAGTTTGAAAGGACACAATGACAATGTGAAGTGCAGACTGTCAGCTTTAATTTAAGGGTATTTTCATATGTATCGGATGAACCGTTTAGAAATGATAGAACCTTTTGTACATAATCTCCCCCCATTTTCGAGCATCTAAAAACATTGGACAGTTTAACATAATGTTGAATAAAGTCTTTTTAAAATTTGGTCGCATATCCTTTGCATGTCATGACTTCCTGATGTCTGTGACCCAACCATATCAAAAGATAACCCCATTGTCATTGTATAATTTCAAACTCAAGTGCTAGAGTACAGAACCAAAATAACAAAAAATGTGTCACTGCCCAATGGATTATGGTGCTTACTGTATATGTCTGCAAAAAAAAAAAAACCTTAGTTTGTGAGACCCGTAAATATTTTACTGCCCAAGGAAATATAGTGGAATTTTGTGGCACTTTGGAACAACAATCTCATCGGTAGATATACATATATATATATATATATATATATATATAGAGAGAGCTCCGTAGTCCCGCCCCCTCCTATCCCTGGCTGGTCCCGGAAGACTGCCGGAAGCCATTACCTGCCCCACATGGCATTGTAAGGACCAAACTTTTGACATATATGTTATACAAAGTCCATTATATACTCACCACGTTTAAATCAAATTTGAATCATATAATTAACGGAGATTGAGAAACATAACTACACTACCCAGAATCCCCGGTCGTACATTGCCGGCTCCCGCTTTTGCTAGCTAACGCAGTAGCTACCGGCTGCTCTGCTAGCGAAAATGGCTATCACTCGGTCTGCTCTTGGAACTTATTATTGAAGTAGTTACGGGCCAAAGAAGTAGCTACCCACCTAGCGAAAAATGGCTATCACTTTGTCTTATTATGGAAGTGAAACTAAGAGTATGACCAAAGGTGAGAATCACGATCAGTCTGGCCATGTCGAAAGTGTCAGCTTTATGGCTTTCACTTCAGCAGTGGTGGTGAGCAAGTGAGTAGCCCGGATGTTGTAGTCATTTTAGTTGTTTTTTTGAAAACGTGTTTTCTTTTTCTTTTTTTTAACAATTTCAAATTACCAATTTAATAAATTATTTTGAAATGTGACAACCCCTCCCTTGGGTGTTTAGAAGGTGTAGCTGCCTGATTATATATATTTTTAAAAATTTAAATCCAATGACTCCCATTGTATTTTTTCCAGAAAAGTGGCATCAGACATTCATCACCAAAGTGGTGACTACAGAGTTCTATTTGGAAGATGAAATATTTTAATGGGATAATTCACCTATTTTGAAAATTTTTACCCCCAAAATAGTATGTAAGGCTGTAGTCATGCTGTCCTGATCTCAGTGTGGTAGTTAAAATTGGCTAAACCTGAATTGGAACAATGCTAACAATTAGCATCTTGCCATTGGATTTAATTGCGGCTATCTTTTGTTTAACCGCCTAAATCCACTCACATAAGGTTTAACAACAGCTTTAAAAGTGTTGTTGTCCTGCAAATACACGATTACAGAGTGCACAAGGACGATATTTACACTCAAATTACTGTATATGATTACGTCGTTTCAGCCTCCGTTTAGATTTAAGTTATGAAGATCCGGTAAGAGACCCGGTAACTTTTAGTATCACTCCGCACGAGAACATTGTGGCAAGCTGCTTCTTGTTTTCTTCTTCTATGGTAAGCTTGTTGTGTTTATGAAGTGAGACGCCCCCTCCCATGCAAGCCACTTAGGAACAGAACACTGCTGCACAAATTAGGCCTACCGTTGATGAAAAATGTTTTGGACAACTGGCAACTTTTCCACATGCCATTTCAGCATGTAAAATGTATACTACATACCATCAAACTAAACCTTTGTTTATTTAAGAATTTCAGTGGATTCAGTCAGCGCAGTTGTACTCCGAGGATCGGGGTTCGCGCCCCGGTCCTGCCATATCCGAGCGTGGCCGGTGCCCTGTGGAAGCGGCAATTGGCAGCCGCTTCCGGGTGGGGGGAGGGGCTCGGAGAGAATCGCTGCGAACGGGACCCAGGGCGTGTCACGGTCAGGAGCTCGAGGAGCTGCGCCCTGTAGAGGACGTGGCGCCCGCCTTCCAACTACTAATATACCGATTGACGGGGTTGTGTAGCGGTGGTTCTCTAGCGGTTGCTACACGGGGGGGAGTTGAATTAGAATAGGGGTTCAATTGGCTACCAAATTGGGAGAAAAAGGGAAAAAATCAGAAACAAATTTTTTTTTAAATAAAAAAAAGAATTTCAGTGGATTTTGGCGGTTATTTAAACAAAAGTTAGCCGGGGGGCAATTCAATCCAATGGCAAGATGCCAGTTGTTAGCAATATTCCAATTCAGGTTTAGCCAATTTTAGCCACAACGGTGAGACTAGGACAGCATCACTAATTACATTATTTTGAGGGTAAGTAAAACAATATAATATTTTTCAAAATGGGTGAACTATCCCTTTAAACAATTATAATCTCAGGGCAGACTGAAGTATTTCCCTACTTTTTCTGTTTCATATATTTTTTAAAAAGATAAAAATTGATATTCATCATTCATCCATTTCCCCCTTTGTTATAGACAATAACAATACATTGGGCAAGTACTGCATAAATACACCTTCAAGTAAGTGTTAATTGAGATGACTGCATTTGAAACACAATTTAAAGATCATGCTTTCAGAATTTTTGATTGGATTTCAGTTGTAGTGCATGTTTTCATGTTGCTCAGAGGGTTTCTGTGTGTGATTAATGAGATTTTAAATACTTAGAAAAGTTTCCCCAAGACTTGTCGGCTTTAAGATTGCTAGTATAGGGGGCATTGACGGGTTTATGGTTTAAACTAAGCATGGGTGTCCAATCGTATTCGAAAAGGGCCAATGTGGGTGCAGGTTTTTGTAGCCCAGCACTAAGACACCCAATTCCATTTATCAGTCTTTATTGAAGACCGTGATTGGTTAATTAGTTGAATCAGGTGTCAGTGCAGTGCCAAAACAAAAACCTGCACCCACATGAGCTCTTTTTGGATAAGATTGGACACCCCTGAACTATACTGTACTTCCAAGCACAGTAAAATCTTCAGTGTTAATTCAACTCTAACAGAGTTTATAGGTAAATCTCTAGCATTATTCAACATTGTTATAGCTAAATAGACATTTTCCTATGTTTAAAGCAAAAAATAAAATAAATACACTTCAGGGTTGTTTACAGAGGCTGTACATATGAACACATTCATTTTATAGCACTTATTCACAACTATAAAGGTTAAAATCAGTTTATTGTGCCAGTACGCATCTCCTAAGCGACACAAGCGCTTCTCTCCCAAGTCAAAGAACCAGAGAGGCGTGGTCATGGCGCCAACAAGGCATCACCATTGAGGAGGCAAAAATAAAAACTGCATTCTTGTTTGGAAAAACAAATCAAAACCCAACAGACCATTTCCAAACAGTCAGAAAAGTCTGCAACGGGCTTTATGACAAAATGCAAAGAAAGAGCTATGAGCTCAGAGCAAAATTCTAACCCTCATGGGTGAACGTGCAGGGATGAGCCGTTGTCTGTCTATTATTGCAAAACTTAACCATTATGCTTGTTAGTGCTATGCGCTGTACAATGGACACATTTGTTTCCCTTAAACATTTTAAATACAGACACACTGTGCTTTTCTTTCACCACATCATGACTCTAGCTAATGTTCCACAGTTAAGTCGCTAGCTGCACTCGGCAATAAGGCAACAAGCACGCCACCTCTTCTCAGTCTGGATGCTCAGGCAGTAGGGCTGGGCAATTAACCCGAGAATGTATCGATACCGACGTTTAGAACTTCTCACCGACTTAATCCTGGGCCGGGCAATTAACCCGAGAATGTATCGCATGCAGCATGTAATGCTAGTCAAAGCAGCTCAGAGCTTACACACTACGAGAACACTGATAAGAGTATACTTTAAATTTACAGAGCAGACGAAGCAGAACAACTCTTCATTGTCATGCACGATACTGTAGTTTATCTGTAGAAATAACTCATTCTCTGTTGAAAGTTATCATTTAGATAACACTTTATTTTTACGGATTTAACTGATTGTAACTCACTCGTGGGAATTCATCATTAATGAATTGTTATTGAGGTAAATGTTTGAAATAATCGTGATACTGATTTGAAGTCATATTGCGCAGCCCTATCAGGCAGTCTCTTAATGTGTGACACCCAATGAGCTCCACACATGCAAACACAGTGTGCACTACCCAGGCTTCAACTTCTTTGTAAGTTTTTTTTTATTGCTAAAGAAAGCAGAAGCACATACAAAAAAACAGCATAGTGCATTCTACTCTATAACAGATGAATATATATATATATATATATATATATATATATTTACCAGCTCTGTAACAGTGCCATGTAAGAACACTTTCAACTTCTGTTTACAATGTACAAGTGCAAAGATGTTGTGTTTAATGTGTCCACAGTGACAGTGAATAGGGTACTGGGCGCAGGTTTGATTCCCAGGTGGGGCACTGCTCTTGTACCCTTGAGCAAGGTACTTGATTCAATTATTTCAGAAAGCATCCAGCTGTATAATAAATTGATTGTTTGTAAAAAAAAATTAAGCTGCCAAAGTAATCAACCATTACAACGGGGCATAGGTGGAAATTATCCAAAGGGAAATTCATGTAGTGGAGTTCACTGTGGGGTGTTCAAGTCCAGGCTTGACACTGCGCTGGACACTCTAGTGTGTAGGTTAATGATGGGTCTAAATGGACAGTTGTCCTGTTCACCTCATTATGTATTCTTATGTTCTACTTGGGCTGAATGGCCTCTTCTCCTCATTACGTGTTCTTACATTCTAGATGGGCTGAATGGTCTGTTCTCATCAATATGTGCTCTTATGTTCTAGATGTGCTGAATCTTCCATTCTCCTCATTATGTGTTCTTGCACGAAGATTCAAGGCACGCAAATATTCCTGGCCCCGCCCTCTGCCCACTCACAATCTCCAGCGTGTGCGTGTTGACCAGCACGATGGGGAACTCGATGATCTCATGCAGGAAGTCGGGCGGGTTGTTCTCCTCGCAGGTGGCCTCAAAGTCCACCACGCAGATGTAGTCGTAGTACGTGTCCGTGGGGCCGCCCTCCACGACCGCCTGCATCAGCTTCTGCTTCTTGTAGTGGCTCTTCAGCCGTTTCTTCAGCACGTCCTTCACCCCCCTAATGGAGCGACACGTTTACAAGGGCCCTGCAATCGCCACCATCTAAAGCTCCACCCAAATCAGACACTTTCCTTTCAGTGAAAATTTGTTTTACGACGTCTGCGGATAGCCGCTGCAGTCTCTGCGATTCAGCAAGTCGGCCATTATTGAGTGTAAAGTTATAGAAGAAAGGCCCGCTCAATCAGCTCATAACACCTCGTCATTGAAAGAGTCATTTCATTTGTTCGTTGTTGTTTGGATGTGGACTGTGTAGTTTTTACTCAGTAACATTCTCAGTTTGTCTTTTCCCCCCCCATAATTTCCTCTGCCATGACAAGCTTGGCGCGAACCCAGGTCCTCGGTGTGCAACTGCATTAATTCAAAGGCCAATGTTTTACTGCTGTGCCACCGGATGCATTTTTTAAGTACATATCAACCATGCCTGTATAAATGGACAGGTCAATGTACAGATTCACATACACTGTATATGCATACATTCGAAATAAGCCTTGGAAACCATCTTTAACTTGTAAAACAAGTTGCTATTCCAGCAATAAATGTAACAAAATGCTATGTTAACGACACGCAGCAGGTGTGAGGTACTGTACAGGGTGTCAGACATCTCGTGAGACATTTATGGGAAATCAATCGTTTTTTTCAGGCCTTTGCATTCAATTCGCAATGCATCTTCTTACCTAGTATCAAGCTTCAACTCTGCCAGTTTTGCCCGCAGTTCGTCTTTATTCATGCGATTGATGCGGCCGTTGGCAACTGCAATCTCTTTATACACAGGGTCGCTGAACTCGCCTTTGCTGGAGGACGTAGGAGCTTCCACAGGTTCCTTTTGGTCACATCTCTTGTTGCAAGGTTTGGCCTGGGAATAGGGACATATATCATAGATCATACATTTTCTCAGTCTGACAATAAAAATCCTTGTTCATTACCAGCTGTATTTGAA
Source organism: Ilyophis sp. 1 JC-2022 (assembly GCA_022702515.1). NCBI lineage: Eukaryota > Metazoa > Chordata > Actinopteri > Anguilliformes > Synaphobranchidae > Ilyophis > Ilyophis sp. 1 JC-2022. The sequence continues at coordinate 30,162,643 of CM040394.1, read as the reverse complement.
ATTGGTCTCTGCATCTGGTCTGAAGGGGTTTCTCTAAGTTACATTGTCGAATAACCGTATGCCACAGCCAGCCAGAGGCGGGGAGACTATGACAAGTTTCAACTTTGGTTTGTGTCCAGAACCCAGATCAATCGATCGGGTCATTATGAAGTCACTATGAAAGGGCTGGCGATCACACCACCGTTCCATCTGAGGGTTTTTCACACAATAACCAAAAATCACTACAGCGCTACAAGCCAGCTTTCTACACATATACTGTATAGAAATGGCATCATCCTTACTAGCCAAGGGCAAACGGTTTATCAAATAACATAGCACTGATTTGTTGCTTAGTCACTGCAAGTGCAGCTAACACACTGGCTACATAATATAGTCAGACACTGTACAGCAGTGGTCCCCAACCCTGTTCCTAGTGATCTAATATCATGTAGGTTTTCATTTCAACTCTAATTTGGAACACCTGATTCTACCAATGAGCAGCTAAACACGATCGCTAGCTGTTGAATGAGGTGTGCTTTGTTAGGGTTGAAGTGAAAGCCTACAGGTCGGTAGATCTCCAGAAACAGGGTTGGGGACCACTGCTGTACAACGTCCTGGGGTGGATTCCAATCGCTTATTTTATCCGTCCTCCTCTCCTCTGTCCTCGCCTGACCCGGAAAATGATCGAGGTTCGCCATCTTTACGGACATTCCAAACCGCTAAATGCTCCTTGGAGGAGCGAGGAGTGGGGAACGACGAGGCTCCTGGAGGATGCTTCAGTGAGGAAACACAAGTGTAGCCTTTGCGGAAGCCTTTTCTCGGAACGCGTGACGTGTATAAATTAAACATGTCACAGGCACACTCCGACACAAATGTAATTTTACCGTTCCTTTCCATTTATTATAAAGCGCTAATCCATAATGACAATCATTCTTTATAAATAACAAAAGCACCATTTATTCATGGGAAAATAAGATAAAAAGCATTATAGTTAGGCAAGTCAGCATAATATGACGCTGACACTTGATTGAGCAAGAACGTTCCATTTGCCTAATACATATTGTCTCGATTCCTCCATCCTCGTATCTGATCCTTGCATCCTTTCCTCGCGTCCTCCGTTGGGCGGAGCTAAGAAGCGAGAAAAGGATGCAAGAAGTAAAAATAAGCGATTGGAATCCACCCCTGGGGTGCGTCCCAATAGTCGAAAAATGCAACCTTTCCTCCTCCACTACCACTCCTCTACTCCGTGCCCCGGAAACGGATCTTTGTGTTGTAATCGAATGTTGCTGATTACATCTTGTACAGTATGTATTAATGGTTACATATTAATTAATGTCTCAACGCAAACCGCAATGTAAGGTACACTGTATACTGAACATGCAAATAATTGTAATCGAAACGAAATGCATAGTTCCGGGTAGTAGAGGAGTGGAGGTGGGGAGTGAAGAATATTGGGACCACAGAACGTTCTGTGATTGGGACGCACCCCTGGTGCGTTGAATCATAAACATGACGTGAACTGAGGGCCAACCCTGCGGCATTCTTAAGCGGCTAGCTAATGTTACTCGATGACTTACCGTTAGTCAAGGTGAGCGTCAACGGCAAAATTTGGACGAACCATTATATCCATCTATCCACTTAAGTTATAGTTATAAGTAACTTAGCTAGACAGCCAACACGCAATATTTGGATGCTCTTTCTGCCAAACAACGAGACATTACATTAACGTTACATTCATTTGGCAGACACTTTTATCCAAAACGACGTAACGTCAGACATAAAGATAGTAAGCTAACCAGGTAAATAACTTGGATAACAGATGGAAGCTAACAACAACTGACACTGCTATTCTTATTTAGCTAAAGCAAGCAACAGCTATCATGTAATGTCTAAACTGTGTGGCTAACCGTTAGGTTGTGAGACGATGGTGAGTGAACAACCTAGCCAGCTAAATTAACTTATATTTACCAAATAGAACATATAGAATCTGTTTATAACGTTACTTACATGAGAATCACTGTCTTCTTCTGAGCCATGAAACACTTTAACATTTTCATCCTTGTCAAATATATTTTCCTTTTGGTCTTCCATAATAATCTTCAAATCAGCGCAATAATGACTAGCTGCGTATTAATCTCACAGATTTAGCTAACGAGTCCTATTTATTTGTGCACACTAACGTTAATCCACTCGTTCTTCCCGCCAAGCAAACTCCGCTTTACCAAGCCTCCCTATCCGCGCCTCTTAACCGCTAAATTTGCATGTACACTTTGTCTCTGAAACTTGACATGCTGAAAATACAGATAAAACTATAACATCTATATAAAATAGAATTATCGTCCTTGTCGTTTTCACAACTAGCTAATGTGTAGTAACATGGGTTAAAATGTAAACAGTGCTCATTTCCGGTTCCAGTTCAGGCACATTGAAATGTGCTTCCAGGTGAGACAACTATCGAGCGTATGGAGTAGGGCAGCCTGCAGACTCCAAGAAACGCCCTCCAAGAAACGCCCCCAACCAACTACGGTGGCCTTGGGGGATCCTGTTGGTTCGCTGCTGTTAATCCGCAGCAAAAGTATGCACACTAATATAAATGGGTATGAAAGTATTTAAATGTATGTAAGCCAGCTAAACAGTCCGTTCTATCCATATCCATTCTATCCATTGTTACCACTCATATTTCTGTCATGAGCCAAATTAATTACGTTAGAGTGCTATATATTTTTACAATACACGTTTGTGAAAATTAACATGGCCGGGGAGTCTATTGAAGAAGTCAGTAGTTTGTATTGAAATGGTCTGTTATAGCTCGCTAAAAGTATGGATTACAGCGAACCGTTCGTAGCCTGCCCCAGCCGGCTGATATTTGTGGAGAGGTGAAGTGCCAGAATAGATAAACTTTCAGAATTACTCGATTGCTTTCGGCCGCTTAAGCGGCCCACAGCGTTCACTTTTTTCAATGGAATAATATGGTGCTGTGTCTGAAGATATTCATATCGAAAGCAATTTATTACATTGTTATTTCGTTGTATTGAAGACAAAAGTAGAATACTTTAGGAATATTTTATGAATGAAACTCATTCGTTAATGCCATTTAGAACTGTTCAATGAACCTATGTGTAACCTAATTGTAATTTTGAATTGTTATTTTGTATTTCTGAATCATTATTGTTTAATCATTCGGCAGGTTATCATTCGAGCAAGCTTGTTACCACCAGCTGTGCCAGCCGTTTCATTTTGTTCATTATTAAACCCTCCAGAATAAAACAGAACAACCCCTCTTTTTTAAATGTCACTCCTAAGTCCACTCTGAGATTCGTTAGTGCAACAGTAGCATTTTAATGGGCTGTATTGGCCTATTGGAATAGGAAAACGACTTCCAGCATAATACATTTTATAGCCTTTTCTCTCAATTAAAACCTAACTTTAAAAAAATAAATAATAAAAAAAATGCACATATTGACAGACATGATTGTTCACGTCAATTTGTTGGCCTAACTAATGGGCAGGTTGGAGTTACATATACAGCTCTGGAAAAAATTAAGAGACCACTGCAAAATTATCAGTTGTCTCGTTATTTCGGTTCCGTACTCTAGCACTTTGAGTTTTGAAAGGATACAATGACAATGAGGTTGAAGTGCAGACTGTCAGCTTTAATTTGAGCGTATTTCCATCCATATCGGATGAACGGTTTAGAAATTATAAAACCTTTTCTAGGTGGCATCCTATGACAGTGCCATGTTTAAAGTCACTAAGCTCTTCAGTACGACCCATTATAATGCCAATGTTTATCTATGGAGATTTCATGGCTATGTGCTTGATTTTATGTACCTCTTAGCAGTGGGGGAGGCTGAAACACCTGAACTCAATACTTAGTAGGGGTGTCCACATACTTTTGGCCATATAGTATATATATACACTGCTTAAAGAAATTAAGGGAACACTTAATCAACTCCACGTTTAATATCTCCTCCACGCTCTTGAGACTGTGCTGGGAGACAATAGGTAACCTAATTATCGGGGTTAATAGTAAATAGTAAATCTCACTGTACTGTTTTAAAGCTGATCATGAAAAACGAATAGCCCAACTAAAATGTTCCGTGAAACAAATATATATATCTATATTTATTTCTTATTTCGTCCTAAAACCGTCATTAAATAACGTTATCTACACAATGAGAAATTTGCAGAATGTATGTAGCTAACGTTAATCTAAAATGTAGGCTATTGCCTGGTGGATTATAAATTAATAATTTTAATTGAAAATCTTACTCTTAGTTTAACTAACCAGGAATGTCATTATTGTAGTGTAGTTGGCCTATATCACATCATGAAAAGTAAAGCTATTTCTGATTATTTGCGCCATGCTTCTATCAATAATACAAATGGGCATTCTGATAAGGTCTGGGGTAATTTAGGGTACCCCTCTCCACAGGGAAGAACAAGTTGTGATTGGCAGATGGTGTCTGACTGATAGCACAACATTCTTTAGTTTGACACATCACTTTAGTAGCTAGTTTCAGCACTGGATGTTCACATAGCTAATTAGCTTGTTGTGACAAATTATAGATTATTCATTATTTATATACAATTATATATCATATTGTAGGACCAACTATATTAAAATGTAGTGTTAATATGAATATGTTCTTTTGTGGTAGGATGAATTGCACAAAAGGCCCATATGTGCACAACAGCACATATTCAAGGCCTCAGACACTCACGCCGGAAAATGAGCTCATTATTTGTATCGAAGTGTACTCAATGAACAATGGTCCCACGCTAGGCACCCAATATGAGCTCATCTCGACACCTGTAAATCAAGGAAATATACACACACCCACATGCAGGGGAATTGAAGAAAAACGTGCTCTCAGCGGAAACAGCCATATTGCAATACACTCCCCAAAATTTCCCATGACGAGCTTTTAGTTATCTCAAAAAGTAGGCAATGAACACATTCATTCACACACACACACACATACACACACACATACACACACATACACACACACAGGCAATTAAATGTTCCTAGCCCATCTGAAGAGATAAGCATGAATTACTCCCTACACATTCTTTGGGGCCTGCTAGCACCCTAGCCTTGAAAATGTATGTGTGTGTGCAGTTTGAGGAACTGATAGAATTTATTAAATCCAAAGAAAACATTTATCTTCTATCTTTACAAACATTGGTGTAAAAACTATGTATTGAACTACTATTGTCAAACCGTGACTAGGATGTTTCTGATATGATCAAATCATGGCATTTCATCAAAACTACCATATAAATAAGGGTCATATGTAATGCTTAATTAGAACCGGCAGAGACCGCTGCAGACCATGGAAAAGTAATCGCCCAGGTAATGGGAACACCCCAAAAAAAGGGGGGTCGCAATAACATATAAGATGTCAGCTGAACTTCATGTGTGCCTGTTATGTTTTGCTTCTGTCATTAACGGACCTGTTTTACGTCTTGTGGGTGAGCATGAAATTGACTGACTTAGACTGGACCGTGTGATTGAGAATGTTTTTAACATATGTATGTTTAGCCGATCAGCCTGGGTATGTATATTCGTGCAAATCTTTTAATAATAAATTACGTTATACCAGACTCTGGAATGTGGTGTCTATTTGGAAGAAAGTTTAAGTAAAGTGTAGTTGAATGGTCCTGACCCCTCCCGACAGGGCGGTGATAGGATTGTTCGATTTATTATACGTCAAGCTGAAGGGGCGTTTCTTGTAGTGAGGGGCGTTTCTTGGAGTCTGCAGCTGCAGCTATGTAAACTTGGGCGTATGACCAAAAACTTTAGATATATGACAAGTTACGCAACTGGCGCTTTTCCCCATTGTATTTTTTGTCCGCACAATGGGGAAGTCGTCAGGCATGCGCAGTAGTGTTTTCAGTTAGCTTAGCAACTAAAGTTACATAACGTATGCTTAGAGTGGCACGCATCTGACCGGCGCTAGCCGGATTTAAAGTAAGTTTTCGTTGGATAGTCAAAATCATAACAGGTTGTAAGCTTAGAGTATATATAATGTAGAGACAGCGATGCCAACAGAAACCAATGGGGAACACATTCGAACCAGGAAGTTTTAATTTTGCACTCATCTCACATGCGCAGTTGTGTCCAGTCAAGTCACATGTACAACGAGGGAGGTGCAGATAGGCCCCAGTCAAGTCACATGTACAACGAGGAAGGCGCAGATTGGTAAAAATAAATAATACAAAATAAATCATATCTTTATCTGTGTGGTAAGAACCAAAAAAAATACTTCGGAAAAATGATACGTGATTTTTTAAAGAAATATAATGCACACAGACAAAGATATGATTTTTTGGTATTATTTATTTTGGCCTATCTGCGCCTTCCTCGTTGTACATGTGACTTGACTGAACACAACTGCGCATGTGAGATGAGCGCAAAATGAAAAGTTGTGTGCTCCCCGTTGGTTTCTATTGGCATCGCTGTCTCTACATTGGGATGGCAGGTATGACATCCGCCAAGTTACGGCTTGGTGGGGCATGCTCCATACCTATACAGCACCGAGATTTTGGCACTTTTCAGGTTATATATACACTCTAAGATGACCACAGATCGTTACAGGCCCAGCGATTGAACAGGGATAACCCCTGTAGCTCGCAAACCAGTGGTTATCGTGGGTAATGCTGTTTAATAAGCCTCTGGTGCTAATGGGAAATTTCCCCATTGAAGTCCATTCAAAACTATGCTTTTACCCTGGCCAAATTCTACTCGTTTGGACAGAAGACTACTCTTCAATTCAAAAATGTATTCACACCGAACTAATTACCAGAGACCTTATAATAGAGAGACATCCAACTATCCCATACTTCTTTGTTTTGCATTTCTTAACCACTAGGGGGCGACAGGGATCCCAGTACGTGTAGAAGTGTATGGGGGTCAATGAGAGTTTTACACAAAATCATCATTTGAGAATGATTTGAATCAATATTTTTTGATTTTACAACATAGTAACCATGTCCACATTAGATAAGCCATAAAAAGAGAACGTAGATAACATATCCTCTAAAATATATCACTTTTTGTTGACCAATCATCAAAAAATGATGTGAAAACAAAATGTTATTTAGGCATTATGATAGTCATAGCAAGTTGGCTCTGATACAGTCATAAAATACATTCTGAATTACTCCACCATTCATGGACTGTGTGGCCTGTCATTAGTGGTTAGCATGGGTGCTAGTGCAGTTATGTTAGATATTAGTTGTTTATGAGCAAACAATAATAATTCATCATGTAATCAATATGATTTATGAATCTCACGATTGAGGCCTTGTCAAAACTAAAATGGTATAATGGCATTATTCTTTTTTATTTGAACACTACACTACACATGACACTTTTCCAGTTCTACACTTACTGCAAAACAAATGTACCACTAGGGGCGCTATATAATGTACTGTAATTGAGAATTTAAAAAATGAATGGCGGAGATAGAGAGACATCAGTCTCTCTCTCTCTCAGGTCTCTGTAATTACTCTCCAGGGCCCAATTTTTTTCTGAGCACCACAGAAGAAGATATAAGATTTTTAAAATTCCTATTTGGGATGAATATGTTACTGTATTTTTTTCTTAATTTTCACATAAGCTATGCACTATGTGGTTTGTTTGTAATAAGGAGGAGGAGCTGCCTAATCTCTACCAATTTCTGGTAAATACAGGTTAGATGTTTTTCAGATTCCCAAAGCAGTGAATTCACTCTTCATCATTTGAGAAGGTGTGGTGCCGTTGTGTCATGTCTGATCATCATTAACCTGAGTCAACCATTCCAGACTGTTCCACCTAAGGCCTCTCAGACTACAAATCCAAATTCCCATGGCAAAAATGAGGTGTGAGCTTTCTCAACTTCTTGATGTGTTCTGTAGCTCACATCAAACTGATCCAAGCTGAATTTCCTTTCAGGAGCCGAACACATCAGTGAGAAACTCAATCAATCGGGGTTTTCGGCAACAATGACAAATTATGAGAACAAGAAAATCATTGTTAACAGGTTTAATCTCTTTTTGAATCAAACTCTTAGAACATCATTAGGAATCGGCTGACTCAAGTGGATCCATTAGAATCAGAGCTTACTCCAACTCTGTTGTGTGGATTCAGTGACTGATGTGGAGGTTGCATGCATATTGCACTTGGCAATGATCCTGAGCATAGGTCAGTGTTTGGACCTTGGCATCGTCAGCCCTGACCATCCTCTCTGATAAAGAGAATGCTAGAAATGATTAAATATCAGGGTTTACAGTTCTGTGCCAATAAGCTGATGGTAACCTAAGATATAGCTTGTACAAGCTCAATTTGTAATGCACTCTATGAAACACCTGACAGTTGACATTTTTTTCAGTGGATAAAAGTAAATTAATGTGCTGTATTAAATATCACAATCATTTTCCAAAGGGTCAAATGTTGCCTCATTCAGTGACAGCCAACATAACTTTAAAAAATGATGATTATGTTCCATATGGTCATTGTGTATGCATAAATAAGCACTTTATTTGTGTTCTTGGGTTAAAATCCATGATTTCCCCAACATAATGTGTCACTGAATGCTCTTAGTAGAACTTATCGGTAGTTTAGTGTTGTATGAATGGCATGTATCGTAAACACCAGAAAAATCCACGGCAAGAATTATTAGATTCACATCAACAGTCAAAAAATAAAGTTGTAAAAAAGGGTTTAATGCCCTGAAAGTTCAGGTTATAGGCCATTAAAATCACCTGCAGAAGGGAAGAACATGTGTGTAGATCAGCTGAATCTGAAACCACATACTAATCCCCCATGTGGCCAGGGTTTGATTTCACACCATGGCATTTTCTGTATTGTGATCCCATCTCAGCCCATAACAATATGCATAGGCTCATGAGTGTTTCCTGGGAAACATCGAACCTGTATTTCAATCCTTATCCTCTAACTGCAGTAATCGGTGGTTAGCAGTCAAAGTAACACAACCAATTACACAATTTAGGACCAACTGAAGAGCCTGAAGTCTCTAAAACAAGGATGTCCAAAGTTATCTGAAAAAAGGATTCAAGCGGTTGTAAGTTTTTAATCTAGTATAGCACATTTTGAATGAGCGCCTATACCTACACACTTGCCCTTTTCGGTTAAGACTAGACACCATTTTGAGAATGTAAGGATTAATTGAAATATGGCGCTGCATTGTGTCGATTGCTTAAAAAAACCTACATTGCCCTCTTGGTGCTGGAGGACAGAACTACAGGCTAAAAACGTGTTGCCCTTCTGATAATAGCATTTCCATTTATTCCCTGGAGGTAAATACTGAAGTGGTAAAATGAAATAGTGTATTGAGGCTAATATACCAATCTCAAGGAAAAATATGAAACTAATCTTTATTTAACTTTAACATTTATAGTCAATTTTAACCTTTTCAGTTTTCCTGAAAGCAAGGGCCTGTTATTTCACACTTCACAAAATCTCAATTGAAACAAGATATACAGGATATTTTCAAAAGCAGTGATTTTATTTACATAAAGAACCAACAACAAGTGATAACCAGCTTGAACACAAACTATGATGATTTAACAGGCAATGGAAACAGTTCTGAATAAGTACTGAATTATCAAACACCCTGGTGAAAAGTTTATGCTTTGCAGACCAGACCACAACTGAGTGAACACCAGTCACCACTCACCACTGAACATACAATTATTGCATAATGACCTGAACTACCAAATGCATGACTCTGATCTCACTGGATATTTTACATAATTGTTTTCTCTTATGTTAAATTAGTGTTAGGGTCCCTATAAAGTGCAAGGCAAATTTAAACTTAAATGAACACATTACTACAAGAAACAAGCCTTTCCATCTGTACATAAAACATTTTCCAACGTTAAAATTGAGTTTGATTATACTGTATGTATACTCATTGTGATGGGTGAAGGGAGGCAGGACATTACCTTAACATTTGCCATGACTGGTAAAACTGGTAAGACACCAGACAAACTCTTAAAACCTCAACTTTTTTTTAGACACATTTGAACTTCACATTTGGCAATTGCCCATAACACCAAATTAAATGACATGTTCAATAAAGCGTTCCAAGTAATAATATTCTCTTTAAATTAGTTTAACATTTAAAAGATACAATCATTGTTTTTATATCAACTCCAAGAACACTCCTCATATTACAGTATCACATATATGACAGTGTTCCTGCATCAGTGGAAGACAAGAAGTAATAAACAGATCATTAACAGTGACATGACTTTCCACTTCTTCAGCTCCTTGCATCGTTACACAAGTTTGAGATTAATCACCTCAGTGTTTATCCAAGTGGGTCTCATGTTTAAATTAATACACTCAAAAGAAAAAGTTAAACACCCAGTTCAGAACCTTGAGCCACATCCTTAAAAAGCACATTACAAGTTACTGTGTCGTATAAATCTAATGACAAAAACACTTCAAGGCAGCAAATATGCATTAACAACATATTTTTGTTGTGACAAAGGCAATCTTACTTCAAAACTGACCCTTTGTGTTTTTGCGTATGTGGAAAACCATGTGCGAGAGCCCTAATCGGACATTCAGGGCTCATCAAATAAAGGCTTATACAAAATATATTACTGTAGACAACTTGGATTATAGTAGTACATATAGAATGGCAGCCAACAGACAAAAGCTGATGAACTGTTCATGTGTATGTGATAATCTAAATGAATTGGAAAGCAAAAATAAGCCTTCATTCACCACAGACTTGAACCTCCAAGTCCACTTTATATCTAAAGGGAACCTAAAAGTATTATTGTGACATCTTTTAAGACAAAGCATAATTATTCAAACTCCTGCAACATTGGATTATCTCCAACAGTTTCTGGAAATCTGATGGTACATAGCAGATCCATGTACAAGTATCACAATATCTTTCCAATAAATTCTATTTTGATATATTTTCAGTACACTGGGTTGAGTAGCTGGCGTGTAGGGTTGTGCAACAATGCATTAGTCGTTTGGTTTCACTTTCAGAGTGACACCCCACAGGGATCAGTGCATAACACGGTTTCCCCATCACGTACGCAAGCTGCACCTCTGCAGACCAAGCTACCATTTCATAGCTACTTGACGTAGTTCTTATTCATTTTTTATGAAGGCTCTCCATTTTCATTTGACCACTGTGGATAACCTGAAACGTCATTCTTTAAACAAACGTCACAATTATGATACCCACAGCCTAACTGTTGATTATGATACCCAGTACCCACAGCCTAACATATTTAAGGAGTGGTGGGTATGTTTTGAATTCTTTACCAGGGTCTGTAACTCAACCACACACACAACACATAAGACATATTTGAGACTTACATAGAAACACTATTTCATGTGCAGAGTGCATCTCAAGCAGCTTTTGCCCAGGCTAAATGCATTTTCAATAGCAGCAGACATAATAGCCAAGTTAAGCATTATTCTCCAATGCACGAGCGCTCTCATACTTGCCTACATATGCACACTAAATCCGCAAACCCTTGCTCAGTCTTTATTTGTGAATACTCCTGTTCCAAAACAGTCCTGGGTTTAGGAATTTTGCACAAATTTTATGTTTAAAAGGGAAAAGACAACCGAGTAAGGCTGGAGAGATGCAGTTTGACACACTTTCACTCTAATTCTAATTTAAATACCCATTGTAATTCTCATAGAAATAGCTGGAAACTGTTGCCTTCCTGAGGTCCTTAAATACTGGCTTTGTATCGCATGTTCCCTCAGATTTAGAACACAAGATTCTATGGTATTGCACTGAGCAAAGTGCCATAAACATTCAGTCTGAAAACAGGCCCTGCCACTTCCTGGTTGGTTCCCTTTGGTCCTTTTGGCTCCTGTGAGCTTGCTGCAGCCAAACTGACAACTCTGCTCCGATGACGAGGGCCACAGGCTTTTGACCGTGATGACCACATCTGGTCAAGTTGACCGTTCAGCATCGCTCTGGATACCGCACTTCTTTTTCCTGTCCCTTTCCTGTTTGCTAGATCAGCATGTTGAAGACCTTACACAACAGCAGGTGGCGGAAGTTTTGCTCGTTCTCAGGCTCTAATGGAGAATGCGCGTAAACTTTTGTCCACCACAAGAGTACAGCACTGCATGTCACAGTCATTTTCCAAAGGGCAAAGACCACCTCAGAGATGCAGATTGAGATTTAGTGATGGCTGCAGTTTAACAGTATAATGCAGTTTTGTTCCACAAAGCGAGGTCTCAGTAGTACGGTCCAATTTCCTGGAACGCAGCGTAGCTGGGCCAGTCCGGAAAGATGCCGTGGGAGCAGCGGGGGCTGCCATACGGGTCGATGTGAACACCCAGTTCCCCGATGCTCACCTGCCGCTGACCGCCGGTCGGCCCATCGCCGGACACCTTCTTCAGCACCGCCCGGATGATCCCATAGTTCTGGCCCTGGTTGCTGTCCCAGTAGGCATGGCCGTCAACCTCGTAGCAGATGGCGAACTCCACCCGCTCGTGGGGGCGGAGCTGCTCAGGCAGGCCCAACTGGAAAGAGAAGGTGTCGCGGTCAGAGCAACCCGTGTAGGTGTCCTTGACATAGCTGCACTCCACGTCCGTGTGGCTCTTCCAGGTGTCAAAGGTGATGCGCACCTTGACCATCTTCTCGTAGGACATGTTCTTGACCGCGACTGTGCCGGTCACGGAGCGCTCCTGCAGCGTGCAGTGCTCCAGGCACACGTTCTGCCGCTCGAGGCGCTGCCGGTAGAGCAGGTAGTCCGAGGAGGGCTGGGAAAAGTCAAGGACCAGCTCGTCCCGGCCCCCAGCCCCACCACCACCCCCACTCCGCAACCCCCCCAGCGACAGTCCTGTCATGGAGCCCAGGAGCTCACGCACACTGAGCGGGATGTCGATGGGGTCCTCAAACTGGGAGAACACCTTGACTGCGGTCAGGGACAGGCCCTTGTGGTCAGCAAATGACACCTGCTTCTTGGCTTTGGCATGGTTGCTGGGGGCGGCGCTACGCTCCTCTGGCTTGGGTAGGATGGGGCGGGGAAGGCAGGGGCGCGGAAGGCAGGGGCGCAGGGGCTCCACCCTCTTCAGGCCTCGCATCTGGCAGTAGTCATCCCGCGACAGGTACAATGGCATGGCCAGCTCGATCGGCATAGCGGAATTGGGGTGGAAGAAGCTGAACACACTGTAGACATAAAAACCAAAGAAACACATTTCATAAATATTCCTCTGCAATGCGATTAGTCCTTAAACCTCATTTTGAACCTCAACCACAGGCAAAGGGACTTGGGTATTTGATAAGCACACACACGTCAAAAGCTTTTGCACTCTTCTTTTGACAGCTGATAGCAGCAGAGAACATTCAGCAATAAAGCCAAACACAAGTGGCCCCCTGAGACATTTAGGGTCCGAAATCAGTATTTCCCGATTGAATGGGATAAATCGCATCCCATATCAACATATATTTCCAATAGAATATATAGTGAAACCAGTCATAGGGCAGCCACCCAGGAGAATAATGAAAAATGCCCAATCATGCAGGTAACCACAATACAAAAATGACCAAGGCATGTTTCACTGTATTTTTGTACGACTGACACACATTTCCCACATTACACGAGATTTGTGAAACACTTCTTTGACTAGAGGCCATCATACGCATCAAAAAAACTCCTGTGGGTGAGCAACAGCTGCCGACCATGTTGTGCAGGTGACTGTGATGCAAAGGTGATACAGAAAAATGTATCAGTGTTTCCCCCAGGTTGTATTTGTAGGCAGGGTGGTGAGATGGCATGATGAGATCGATGGATAGCCGTGATTGTTGACGGGAGGTGATATCCGCGATTGTTGACGGGGGTGGGTATCCGTGATCATTGACGGGGGGAGGGGGTTGGGTTTCCGCGATTGTTGACGGGGAGTGGTATCCGCGATCGTTGACGGGTTTTAACTTTTGCTTTCTTGAGTTAACGTAACGTAAACAAATCCTTTCTACTATGCATATTTTTTAGGTAGGGCGAGCCCAAAAAATAAATAAAAAGCCTGAACAACAGAGGTCACCTGTTAAAATTGATCACCTGTTAAAGGGTAAGCACACCCTAGATCACTTTTTTTCCCCGCTGTAAACATGGTTGTATAATGAATAATCACCTTATAATGAAACGTATTCATGCATTCCGTTATTTCAACAATTCTGAAATAATACTGTATATCATAAGAAACTGGTAGAAAGGCGTCTTTGTGCTGCCCCTAACGGTTGAAATTTCCTTTCTGCTCCCCACACTGCCCCAGCCCCAATCGTGATGTCAGAGTAGATACCTCTTTGGAGGTACCTCTATGTCATAAGAATAATTGTCGGCCACAACGGAAACAACCGGCACCTGATTGGTTAGACCACTATGTTACTTTCGTTTTGGCTCTACGTTTTTAAAGGAACACGCCAACATTTTGGGAATTTGGCTTATTTGCCATCTTCCCTAGAGTCAGACAAGAAGATGAATACCCTTTTTTCCTGTGTGCGTGCAGTAAGAAGCATAGAGACCCGCATCGTTAGCCTAGTTTGCCGCAATCACTGGAAGTGGGTTAGACCAGTTAGCCTAGCTACCTCAAAAGTGACGAAATACACTTTCCAACAACTCCAAAACTTTTTTATTTAGATGTTGTGACTTGTGTATTTACCACGTGTAGATATAACAATGTAAAATGAGACATTGTAATTTTCGAAGCAGATACATACCCTTCATTAACCATTTTCTTCTTGGGTATTCATCTTCCTGTCTAACTCTGGGGAAGATGGCAAATAAGCCAATTTCCCAAAATGTTGGTGTGTTCCTTTAAACCAGAATAACATGGCGTCCTGTTCAACGCTCTTATTCCACCTAAATAGTCCACTAAAATACACTGCTCAAAAAAATTAAGGGAACACTTAATCATCACAGTATAACACCAAGTCAATTAAACCAAATCGGTCATGCTGGATGATGTTGCAGGCAGCATAACATTCGCCACGGCGTCTCCAGACTCTTTCACGCTGTCACATGTGTTCAGTGTGAACCTGAAGAGAACGGGGCACCAATGGCGAACCTGCCAATTCTGGTGTTCTCTGGGAAATGACAATCGAGCTGCATGGTGCTGGGTTGTGAGCACAGGTCCCACTACAGGACGTCGGGCCCTCATGCCACCCTCATGGAGTCGGTTTCTGACAGTTTGGTCAGAAACATGCACATGAGTAGCCCGCTGGAGGTCATTTTGTAGGGTTCTGGCAGTGCTCCTCCTGTTCCTCCTGTAAGCTCTCCTCGTGTAATGGCCCGTCTCCCAGTATCTCCTCCATGCTCTTGAGACTGTGCTGGGAGACACAGCAAACCTTCTTGCGACAGCACGTATGAATGTGCCATCCTGGAAGAGCTGGACTACCTGTGAAACCTGAATGGGCTGCAGCTACCGCCTCATGCTACCAGTAGTGACAAGGGCACTAGCAAAATGCAAAACTAGAAAAAAATCAGTCAGGAAGGATAAGGAGAGAGAAATGGTCTGTGGCCACCACCTGTAAAACCATTTACTTTTTGGGGGTTGTCTTGCTGTTGCCTCTCCTGTCCATCTGTTGTCACTTTCATTTGCACCAAAGCAGGTGAAATTGATTCACAATTGTTTACGCTTCCTAACTGGACAGATCGATATCCCAGAAGTTTCATTGACTTGGTGTTATACTGTGTTGATTAAGTGTTCCCTTCATTTTTTTGAGCAGTGTACATGTTTCTGAAAATATGTGAGGTGAGAAATAGGCCATGCAGTTGCTGAATCTTGATTCATATTTGATGTGCAACGTCTGATCCGAGTTATAAGAAATAATTTGGACAATGTACGTTAATTCATGAAAATGACGATGGCAGCTCCTCTGCCCCCACCTAAGGGGCCAAGACTGGCTTTAATTTTGAAGCTCACTTCCTGGTTGGGCTGGGAGCCGCCATTGTGCCATTGCTCACTAGCGCCACTGCGGTTGGCTCCAGTATAGGTCTTTCACCATGTAAGTCAATGACAGCAATGTGGTCAAAATACTCAGTCAATAAATTTTTCCCACAAAAAAATGTAATTGCAATGGTTGCCTTTCCTTCAGCTAATGCCTGTGCATGTGCTGATTTTTTAAAATATTGTGTCATTTGGACAGGGTATTAACATTTGTTCAGGACCAATCAGAGAGACAGGTTGAGTCCTGGGGTCACTGCTAAAGATAGGTTCTATATGGTTCTCACTGCCCTCACTCAGAGGGGCGGGACCAGAAGGGGGAGACAACAGTCATTGGTCTAAAACACGCCCTGGTGTCTTGGGACCTTTATACAGTCTATGCTTCGGACAGGAAGACGCGCTGTATTTTTGAGTGGAAGTCGATGGAGAACATCCCTTAGTAGCCTACCGTGAACAAGCTGGTGTTTTGTGGACACAGTTCGTAACATAATAAATTGACTGCCTTTTCGTTCATCTTCAACATGTATTCATTTTGGAGCGAGCTATGATGTGCCTACTACAAAAAATAAATAAAAAAACTGTTTCGTGAGATGAAACAGCAGAGGATGTTGCAGCTACATTACAGGCCTAGCGTCTAGGAGCAAGCAGCCAAACTGTGGGTTAAGTATCTGAAATCCATTGCTCCATCCCTGTATAACCTTATCAATTTAGATATTAATTTAGCTATTCCACCCCCTCCCAATCGCCGCACTCCCGCTTGGCAACGCTGGGTTAACTATAGCTAGCAAGCTAACGATAGCTTATGGCAAGCCCTTTTAATTAACAGTTATTCAACTTCCTTAAAGTCATACTTGCTGGCTGGCCATATAAGTTGCCTAGCTAGGCTACTGTGATTGCCTAGCTAATGTTACTAATGTTAGCCAGCTGCTCCAACTAGAACCCTAATCAGACAATTCTACGCCTGGATAATTTTTTTTCGGTTCCAAAAATTTAGAAAATGCGCGGGGAATAGATCCAAAGTTAGCAGTATGTTTGTACTGACTCAATACAGGGATGTTTAAAATAAAACCAATAATTTATCGGAAAAAAATACGTCTGCGTTTGTAAAGGTTTGTGATTAGGTTACAGGATGCAGATGACAGTCAATGCCAGCTACGATGTAATGTAGGCGACAATGCTTTAGCTAGCGTGTGAACCCACTAACCTACAATGCCGACTTTATCTGGAACATTTTTCATAACGGGGTTTAAAATGCAGCAGAAAACTGTGACAGACTGCCCTGTCACAGTCAAATTAATTAGCGGTTAGCCAAAAAGACAGTGGTGGTTTGCTCATTTAAGACCATGGGGACAGCTTGCTACCTTTCTAGCGGTGCTAGGGATATTTATAATAAAACTGGTCTTGTCAAAATAACGTGTGATTGATTGACCATCAATCAATCGTCAATCAATATAGTTGATGGCAATAGCGTTACCCTATGTTCGTCCGTATAGGTGATGCAGTGCATCAAGCGTGGAGCTCAGCTCGAGCTCAGATGGTAGGCTATGCTATCTAGCTAATCAAATTAGCTGATTTAGCTGAATATAAATTGAAGATAACTGAATGAACGTTAATTATGTGACGAATACCACACATTCGAAGCCTCAAAACTGTTTTTACGAGGCCGTGGGAAGGCAATGGGTGACATCACAAAGACTTTGTCCATATTTCTATACAGTCTATGCCCCCACCCCTCTCCCTCGCTCACCCCACAAAGTATTTTTCTAAATTGTGTAGTAGGCGGAGACAGGCTGAGACAGTGGGTGTAGCTACTTACTCTTAAGGGGTAACTAAACTGGCTGTTTCAGAGCGATTTTTTTTTGTTTGCGGTTCAAAAATGCCAAAATTGGGGGTGGGAATGATACTCATGTAAGGGTTGGACTCGAGTTAGCAAGCCACGCCCTTTTTTCATGTGTCAAAGTCAAAGTCAAAGTGTTTTTATTTATCAAGTGCACAGTATAACACAAGGTCATTCTGAACAATGAAATTCTTAGGACATGGCAAGCAACAACTATGTAGTAGGCATAACAAACAAAAACAAAAAATATATATATATTAAATTGTTAAAAAGAGTCAAATAAGGGCAAGAATAACATACATATACATAGCAGTAAAACACTAGGAGCAGTTCCAGAATCTATAATGTGTAGCTCATTCACAGCCATAATTTGTTTTGTTCGAAACTTCGAGCTACTCGCTCTGGCTGCTGAGCCTGGAGCAGCGGCCGTGGCAGAGGCAGATAACTGGAGAATTAGCCATGAATTAATATACAATGAAACTTGTAACTTCGCTAAATTGAGTCATATAGCCACATTAAAACCTCAAAAAACATTATCTAATTTCGGTCAAAACTGCATAAACATGAACATTGACCAGTCATAACCGTTAAACTGTTAGCTAAGTTAACTAACGTAGGTATCTTGTGGGCTACTGTGTCATTTTTAGATCAGTCCTGCTACTTGTTTTTCCCATGGCCTCACAAAGCGGGAGAATCGCCGAGCGGGAGATAGAAAATGTGATTGCTGCGATTAAATTAACGTTAATTATAGATTTAGGTTTATTTATTTAAGAAAGGGACAATGCACATTAATATACGTAAATGTGCCAGATTTAGCCGTTGGGGCTCATTTTCATCTGTAGTCCCTGGGTAGGTTGATGGGAGAAATGTTTGAGAAAGAAGAAAAAAAATAAAAATAAATAAATAATAAATACAAATAAAAATAAGTATTAGACTAGATTTCCCAGATCATAACCTTATACGCCCGTTTGCCTTCGAAAAGTTGGAAAAACCATATATCATACAGGCAAACTGTAGGGGTTGACAGTCCTCTCTCTATCAATAGCCTGTCGCTCACACAAATGCTCCTCTCCACAACTTGCTGGCTTTGAAAAAATAAAAAAGAAAGTATTTATAGTGTAAGGTGGAAGGGCGTAGCCAGATGCACCAGTTGGTGTGACATCACACGTAGGCTACTGCACGTCACATATACTGTGCAACAGCCAATAGTAAATTACAACTGCAATAGCCAACGTTTCACCACCGTGGCACTAGTTAGCCAAAATACAGTACTCTTCTTACATGATGCTAAACATTGTGATGAAATGTCGCGATTTGCAATAGGATCAATCTCTAGCACATGGATATGTCCAAATATATCAGTAATCAGCTAAAAAAGTGGTTTTAGGGTTTACTTACCCTTTAAAGCTCTGAAACATCTGCAGTGTAATTCAAACTGCTCTTGGCACACTGAACTGTTGGCAACCTGGCAAGGCCACATGGCAAATATACTTACAATCTGCAAACATGATAAGTGTATCTAGTCTATCTGGAGAGATTTACACTTGCACACTTTATCCTGCTACACAAGTAAGTGCACTGCGTAACATTGTGTAATAATTGCCTGCATGTTTAAATAATTTCCTTCAGATTTGTACAGGTTTTCTGACGCAAGAAACCCCAAGCTCCACTACGGACTGCGGGCTCGACAACAGGAGTCCTCTGTCACTTTTGTGCTTTTTTATTGCTCGTTTAAAGTTTTGTGCTAAACATTTACAATGTTTTACATGGTTAAATAACCACTGAACTGAAGGACTTGACATGACACACCTTGTCTTTCATAGTGCTCAAATGATAGGCCTGGACAAGCAGCACATGGAATGTGAGCGCAGTCCATAAATATGCTGTTAAAAACCGCACTTATGTACAAAGAATGTACTTACGTAGTCAATATTTCCTTGTATTTTTATATTATGTTGAAGTTCTTTGTGAGGTTTGCTAGGAGGGAACTCCAAATTTTACAATTGTATTAATTTATAATGAAAAGAGTTAGACTTTTGTGAAGAGCTTCCACCTGACCTTTCATTTAAAAATACATAGAGATTTTGTTGCTGTTGATGCTTAATTTGGTAAATATGCAATTTGTGTGTTTAGTTGCATCAGCTGCAATACTGTGCCATTCTGGGGAAACAAATATTCAATGCCCTCTGCTGTTTGTGTTGTGCAGTAAAAAAAAATTTATTGGCAAAAAACCAATGACTGCCTGCTTCCTCAAAAGTTTTGAGAAGATGGCAGCATACCAATTTGTTGGCGTATGCATATTATGGGCAGTGACTTGTGAAATTATCTTTTAGAAAGTGTTGCACTCCTTTCTTATCCTGCTATACCCATTTTTGCTCATGCTGTGGTTCATCATTATTTAGTTTATTCACCCATTTCCCTCATTTGATTCAGGAGATGCCATTGTACAAATTAAATGTGCTTTGGAATTGTTTTACCATTATTAATTATTAAATATCAGTTAGCCATGAAGTACTGCTGCACTGATATCACACTCTGAATTATTACAACTGGCCTGCCACCACAGAGAGGTACAAGTACACTGAAATGTATTTTATTACAAAGAATACCTCTGAAAATAATATATAAACTGCAGTCAAAACCATGTAGGTTGCTTTGCATGTTGCGCAAAGGTATAAACCATGCATAAAAAAGCCAAGCAACCCATATCCCATATCTCCAGTACATGCATTAGAAATACTGCCCATCCCTGCTTGCCATTAACACGGATAACTTTTGCTGAAGCAATTGCCTGAATCATTGATTACGAGGGCAACACAAAGACCAGCCACATACATGCAGGAAGGGGTCAGTTTTCATCTTTTTAAAGTACAGTTTTTTTTTTACCCAATCTAATGACATACCAGCTAGAAGCATGTTATCACCTTCCTATTACCCCCAAAGTAGCTCATAGATAAACAGCAGGACATCGGAGTGCTATAGTCTGTGTGGGTGCAGCTTTTCATAGATTTGCCTTATTTAAAACACTGGCCACCTGTACTGTCAAGATAGATAAACTTTCCCATGTGAATGCACACACTACTGACATCTCACTGTTTAATTAACATATGATAAAGCTAAGTGAATACGACCAGTTAGAGCTACTTGTAGGAAATTTTTCCTCCCCAAAGTTTTAGATTAATGGTCCTTTAGTCAATAGTCAACTCAAGTGCTCATAAACTACTTGCACCAGAATGTTATTACTCTAGCCATCTTTTAGAAATTAGCCTTTAGGCTTCCATTACTCACTACACTGCACATATGAAAGGGAAAATGGACAGAATAGGAAGCAAGTAGAGGGTGATTTCCTTGTTATTTTAAGCATAGGACATTGCTCTGTACTTAATTATACAATATAAATTATACTTATTCTGGTGGAGCACTGTTTAATTCAAAGGTTTTTGAGAAATAAACTATTCTCCTAAATCTATTTTACAGTATTTGTTCCGTTTACTGTGCAAGAACATGACTAAAAGCATGACCAGTGCATTTGATTGAAGAGTTGTTAAGACGATTAATAGATCTGTCAGCAACATTGAATATTACATACAATTATTTCATCGAAAAATAATTTTCAGTATTCGACATGGATCACGAAGTTTTTTGGCCCATTCCAAACATGACCATTTTTACAGACCCTGCTTTGACACTCACGCGCGCGCAGTTTGTGCGTCAAGGGCCAGGGAGGATAAAATTTGTGCCCTTGGAGAAGGTTCACAGGCTATACGTGGACACATGATCTGGACCTACTGTACTATATAACACTTAAGGTAATAAACATGCACGATCACTTTCACCATTCTTTTTGGAAACGGGTAAGCGGTGGCCCAGTGAATCATAGATTTTACCAAAGTATTTCCTATTTAATTGCGTACACACAGTCAGTTTTTTTAAAATAAATAAAACTCGATGTTTTCTCTATACAAAAATGGATATCTACCTGTAGATTATCCTTTGCTGTAGCCCAGAAGGCGCAGCTTCAGGGTTAGTTCTTTTGCTGGTGTCTTGCTTCCTGGTTTTAACGGCGTAGCCAAAAAAACGTTTCGTAAATTATTTTCATGCGTTATTCCGGAAAAAGTCCGGGTCACTCATGAAAATATTTTAAAAGTTAATTAAGCAAAAACCTCACACTGGTTCAACGTGCATCTCTTAACGCAGACCCATATTATTATTATTATTTTAAAACTTTGTAGTGTTTAAAGTGCATTTGTTTGGATTATTGAATAGCCTCTCTTCCTGCTTTCGCCTACCGGCAGCAACGAATTTTGAATGAGATCCTCAATCCCGTGGGTAATGGGACGAGTCAGGGACCTGCTACTCTTGCAGACAGTTGTAGCCGATAAACACATAGGTTGTATTAATCTAGACTACAAACACCTCATATGAGAAGACCGGTAAAACGCGAGCATTTGTTAAAGGGTCAAATTCGAACAAACATAACAAGTAACAATGTAACAACAAATGCACTTTCGTAACAGCCTACAAAAACATTTGATCTGATAAATTAAATGCACTAAAAATAATGTTTTTCGTTCCGAGCGTAACCTGATTAAATGTTTTGCAAATAGGAAGGGTCAAGGCTTCCACATTGTTTGTTCCTAATATGATGTAGCAGAGATCGTTCAGACAGGATTCTTTAGGCTGACATTCTGACATCGATAAAGTTACTGTAACACAAACTAGGTAATGTTTTAGACGAAACTTACCTGGTGCAGTTCATCTGAAACAATGCCAAAGATCAGTTGAGGTCAGAGGTGATAATGCTTTGCAGCGCTATTGGCCCATAATACACATTTTTTTAGCTATTTGGAAAGTCCTGTAATGTATATTATATGGCTACAGGCGCACGTTAGCTTCTTACATAGATCTGTTCATTAGAAGCATTTTTACAATCAATGCTGCTGTGCTCTGGGCCGGTCTTCTAGATCAGATTACGTTCACGTGAATTTTTTCTGGGAGCCAATCACCAAAGGGAAGAAAGGCATAGTACCAATGGCACATCGCACCGAGAGAGTGATCTGGGGGTGATCAGATTTATCACGTGACATATTGCCCTTGGTCAAAAAACTTTTTCAATTTACAATTTAAATGGATTTTACAGAAATTCTGACATACCTCACAGTCACAGTTCAAATAGACAGGCCTTCTATTTTGTGGGGCCGTGTGTGCACGCGCGTTTGTGTTGCAACAAAGACAGACATCATATTACATTAATTTGATTGCACTTTCCATGCACAATTAAAAATTATACTATAGTCAACTTCTGTGTCTCGCCCAAACATATCCACGAGAAAAACGCCGCACTTCCTTCTAACAAGAATTGTTTGCGTGCAAACATTGTACAGAGAACGAAGCCAAAAAAATTAGGCTAAACCATTTTGGTAGGCTACTGTGTTTGTAATGTAATCACTATGACCAGAGTGGACTCAACTACACTAAACTCAAAATTAGCTTTCTAAAAAAAACTATAACTCAACTTTCTAAAAAAAAAAGAAAAACCCCCCAATCATACTGACTGCGCCTAGTACTTAGATTCGTATTTGCCTTTTTAGGGTTGTTTTTAAACGCTCTTGTTCCTAGTTTGAAAATGCGCTATGTACGTCGCTCTGGATAAGAGCGTCTGCTAAATGTCTATAATGTAATGTAATGTACACTGCTCAAAGAAATTAAGAGAACACTTAATCAACACAGTATAACACCAAGTCAATGAAACTTCTGGGATATCGATCTGTCCAGTTAGGAAGCGTAAACGATTGTGAATCAATTTCACCTGCTTTGGTGCAAATGAAAGTGACAACAGATGGACAGGAGAGGCAACAGCAAGACAACCCCCAAAAAGTAAATGGTTTTGCAGGTGGTGGCCACAGACCATTTCTCTCTCCTTATCCTTCCTGACTGATTTTTTTCTAGTTTTTCATTTTTCGAGTGCCCTTGTCACTACTGGTACCATGAGGTGGTACCTGCAGCCTATTCAGGTTGCACAGGTAGTCCAGCTCCTCCAGGATGGCACAAACATACGTGCCATCGCAAAAAGGTTTGCTGTGTCTCCCAGCACAGTTTCAAGAGCGTGGAGGAGATACCAGGAGACGGGCCATTACATGAGGAGAGCTGGACAGGGCCGTAGAAGGGCAACAACCCAGCGGCAGGACTGGTATCTGCTCCTTTGTGCGAGGAGGAACAGGAGGAGCACTGCCAGAGCCCTACAAAATGACCTCCAGCAGGCTACTCGTGTGCATGTTTCTGACCAAACTGTCAGAAACAGACTCCATGAGGGTGGCATGAGGGCCCAACATCCTGTAGTGGGACCTGTGCTCACAGCCCAGCACCATGCAGCTCGATTGGCATTTGCCAGAGAACACCAGCATTGGCAGGTTCGCCATTGGCGCCCCATTCTCTTCACAGATGAGAGCAGGTTCACATTGAGCACGTGACAGACGTGAAAGAGTCTGGAGATGCTGTGGTGAATGTTATGCTGCCTGCAACATCATCCAGCATGACCGGTTTGGTTTAATTGACTTGGTGTTATACTGTGATGATTAAGTGTTCCCTTAATTTTTTTGAGCAGTGTATGTTAGAATTTAAGTAACACTGGACATTTTACTGTGAACCAACACAGCATATGATATCATGCGATAGACTGTTGTGTAGGTATACTTTTCGGATGACCTTTACCCGTGCCTGATATGTCTACATATTCTTCTACTAAGCAAGCTATTTAAAATACAACATCGCAAAGGAGATAGATAAGCAAGACTTCACATTAGGCCTACTGTAGGAAAAGCATACGTCGCAGATATCACTTTGTAGCTTAGCCTACTTCTAAATGAGAACAAAATCTTTTACTTTTGGCAAAATAAACTTTTTTTCAGCCCAGCATGTTTTGGCTAAATTTTTAACTCAAGTGCATTTTTAAATTAATAAATAAAGAACTGGACTTTGGCATCTATAACCTATGTGAATGCAATTTATAGAAAAAAAATATACGCAGAAATCAGCTGTGTAAATCGTTCTGATAGCTGTCCGAGGGTGTTTTAACATGTCGGCTAGCTAAAAATTAAACTCACTAAAATTCAACACTACCTACTCCTCTACTCCGTGCCCCGGAAACGGATCTTTGTGTTTTAATCTAATGTCGCTGATTAAATCTAAATTACGTATTAATGGTTACATATTAATTAATGTCTCGACGCAAACCGTAATGTCAGGTACATTGTATACTATACATGCAAATAGGTTACTTGTACTCAAAATGTTCAGTTTTGCATACTTCCGGGTAAGAGAGGAGTGCTTGTGGGGGAGTGGAGGAAAAGAGGTGGGGAGTGAATATTGGGACGCAGCCCGAGGCCTAGGGCCTACGTTAGACTACACTAAAAATATGGAAACGCATAATTTGCCGAACAACTTTCAGAGAACGTCACTATCTTAGAAATGTGATAGGTCTACATCGGTTTATCATTTTTTTGTGCTATTTAATAAAATATATATATAAAACGAATATAGGTTAGCTCTGCTAATTAGTTAAATAAAATTTCCCGAATTGAAAAATTTCTGATGTAATTCTACCATTAAATGGTAGCCTACTGCCATAGCTACATTGTAACAATGTAACACATTTCAAACGGAAATAAGAACTGAATTCTTCAGGACTCCAAAACCGTAATTTCGTTTGAATCACAACTTCAGAATTATGCAATTATTACAGCCAGTTTCCTTGCGGAAGAGTGGACATATAGGCTAGGCCAACGCGAAATTAGACAAAGCTCACAGTGGGAAGTGTATATATCAGTTGCATGGAGAGAAAAGCCGTTACGGTAAGTAGCCTAGGCCTAACGAAGAAGAATTAGATGAATGTGGCTCTGTTGTTTTCTGGACCATTTCTATTTTATCGTATTTCTATGTCGTATTTCAAACGTTAAATGAGTTGTACATTTTATTTTGCATCTGAAAATGAAGACTTTCCTTGATGACTAGATATAGGCTGTTAGTGCACCAACAGGGACAGATCCTTGATAATAGGGACTTAATAACATCTACTGGTACAAGAATACATTAAAAAAATACTGAATACAAATAACATTATACTAACATAGCACAATCGGAAAACGACTGCAGACTATAGACTGTATAAAAATAGCTGCAGACCAGACTCTATAACATGACTATCTCAATGTCGCTAATTTCGTTTCTTGCTTTATTCCAAATCGTTGCATGTAAAAAAAATAAAAAATCCAGCCTGTAATATGAATTAACTTGGGCTTTCAATTCACAATGTATCGTAAAGTACAGTGCAGTCCAAAAGTATTTGGACATTGAGCCATTTATTGTTGTTTTGGTTCTGTACTCCAGCACATTGTTATGTGTTTGAAATGGAAAAGTGAGGTTAAAGTGCAGACTTTCAGTTTTAATTTGATGGGGTTTACATCCATATCGGGTGAACCGTGTAGCAATTGTAGCCCTTTTTTGTATTGTCCCCCCATTTTAAAGGACCAAAAGTAATTCTTCAAATAAACTTAAATAAAGTAATCATATTTAATATTTGATTGCATATCCTTTGCATGCCATGACTTCCTGGACTAATTTTCCTATTGCACTCTATGGAAAAATAAGTCTGGAGAAGAAACCTTTAAAATGATCCATCCACATCTACTGCATATCTGGCAGCGGAGTGATGATTTGAGGCTTGTTTGATACATAGGACCGTTGATGACTTAGAGCCATTTGCCGAACATATGTTCCATACTGTTACAGCTCAATCTAGCCCCACTACCCCCAATTCCTATAGAGATCCATTTGAACGCAGAGAGATTATAGTATCGTAGGGGCACCTGAAAATAAGATATTAACAGTCTTTTGATTTTGTTATGTCACAGACATCAGGAAGTCATGGCATGCATCCAAAGGATATGCAACCAGATATCATGACTTTATTTAAGGTCATGTTAATTTGTCTAATTACTTTTGGTCCCCTAAAAAAAGGCTACAATACGGTTAATCCGATATGGATGTAAACATCCTCAAATTCAAGATGAAAGTCTGCACTTTAACCCCATGGTCAGTGTTCCATTTCAAATCAAATGTGCCGGAGGGCTAAAAAAGCCAAAACAACAAAAAATGTCTCAGTGTCTAAATACTTCTGGATTGCTCTGTAGCTATCAAGATGAGCCAGAGCCACAATATGTAGGCTAGCTCTTGTCTAACACTTAAACTTTTTACTGTCTTAAAAGTTTAGAAAAGTACAGTTGGAGTTCTGCTTTATAATTATGTCTCTGTCAGAAATCACTGTGCAAGGAGAACCTGTTCTTCATCATGAGTAGTCAAAAAGATTTTCAAGCATTTTCCAATTAGAAAGTTGCGCTCCATGGCATTTCTAAGGAATGAGACAGAGCAAGGTTCAAACTTGTCCCTTTCAACTATATCAGTTGATGCAGAAAGACGTGTCCCTTCCTATGGACAAGCTGACACTGCACCGCCAAAGAATGGCGGAAGAGACTGTGAAGAAACTGACTGCAATTTTTATGCAGGTTTATATAACTGCAGTTGTTATGTGTAGACCTAATTTCCATTGCTTAGAAAGAAATTAAAACGTTACCGCTAAACACTAAAAATGTCTGCGGTTCTGTGCACTGAAAATATCACGTGACAGTATGGCAACATTGTCTGTCAATGGGGAGGGGCAATGTGACAATTCACTGACTAGCCAGCTCTGTTGACCTCTTGCTGAGGGGTGGCTGAATTGCAGGTGAGAAAACTGCCTAGATAAATGGGTGTCCCTAATTATTAGTATTACAATTATGAGGGACCCTGACTGAGTCATATGATTTTTTTTGAAGGCTACAGTGATCCAGCGGAATAGATGATTGTAATTATGTAATTATAGATGATTCATTTTGGTTTGATTTTTAATCATAGGAGACGGAGGTTTCCTCAATCTCCTCACCCCCTGAGACCACCTCCATTGGGACAACGCCATCTAATCTCTGTCTCATTCCCAAGCAGAAGACAAGCAAGACTGCTTACCATCTGGTACATCAATTCAAATAGCACTGTTCACACCCTGCAGCTCTAATGGCAATTAATATTTGACCTCAGTTTAATTGGTGAATCAT
Organism: Ilyophis sp. 1 JC-2022; assembly: GCA_022702515.1. Classification (NCBI taxonomy): domain Eukaryota; kingdom Metazoa; phylum Chordata; class Actinopteri; order Anguilliformes; family Synaphobranchidae; genus Ilyophis; species Ilyophis sp. 1 JC-2022. The sequence continues at coordinate 30,134,733 of CM040394.1, read as the reverse complement.
TTGACTGAGTTTAAATTCTCAAACACTCTTTCCAACTTTAGTGAGAGTTTAGCTTAGTTTACTTGCTCTTTTGTAGTTAAGTTATTTTAAAAGCCAAAATGAGCCCAGCAGCTCAGCTATAATCAGATTTAATTGTAATTTTGTTGACTGAGAATGAGTTCAATAAGCTTTTCTGGTAGACTGGATATTTGGCTTATACATTCACAGGGTAATCCCAAAGTCATACAATCATCATTTTTTCAGTGAATCATTCAGGCATGTCATTCAGGCAATAACATAACTGTTATTTAGACTTACAAAATGTGTGTGGAGGGCTTGGTGTTGAAGTGCATAAAATATAATATAGTGTTGAGGCACTGGAACTGTTGTTAAACATATATAGCGCCATTACCAGAGTAAACGGTCCACTCTGTTCTGCAGTGCAAGTGTATAATGAGACCGGTACAAATGGAGTTACTGCACCTGGGAAAGAGCAACCTTTCCAGGCAGCAAGAGGAACTGCAGAATTTCCGCCACTGCATCAGAAGGCTGGGGCGTCACATCAAAACATGTGTGAGGAAACTCTGCCAACTGCAAGACAGGGAAGTCTGGGAGACGTAAGTTTTTCAGCAACGGGAACAGCGAGTTCTCAAGTTATCCAGGGGAAAGGAATCCAAAACAAGTCAACTGACAACCACCGTGTTTATTCACTCTCACAAACAAGCAGATTATTATGCACGTGCATTTTTACATTTAGATTTTGTTTTGTTACATTATTTTATTAGTTATATTTGAGTGTTTCTAACATTCAACATCATTAAAGTACTGAATATAATCATAACAAATGCCAACTTTGATGCAAGTTTGAATAATAGTAAAAAAGTACATAATATTGCATAATTCAGTTTGAAGATGCTACTAGGTTCTTCCTTGATGGACTCCCACAGATATAATCTATTGTCATCGTTCAACTGAGTATTTGTCCAGATGAGACTGCCATTATAGCTTTTGCTGAACTTCAAAGGCTCCTATAGCAAATGCATAGCTTCATATAGCCAGATAAAACTAGTGCCATATAATTACAACCTGGTAGAAATTTAAATGAAGCAAATCTGTCCTGTATATTCTTCCATTATTAAGATATCTTATATTTACATGTAAATATTATATTTAAATTTGTCAGACATTGTGATGGATAGCTATATTGATCAATGCACTCCAGATCTGTGAGTACACAAGATATTATGTTATCTATGTTATTTTCTGTATATCTATTTTCAATTAATATTATAAGGATGCACACACAATGACATATATTCCACTGTACTGTGGTGTTGTAAGTAATGGAGTAACAGAGTCAAATTTTCTGAGCAGTTCCTGAAATTAACACTGGTGATGGCATAATGAGGCTTCATGGGACCAAAAATGGGTGGAGCTACCATACGCAATCAGTGACTCAATGTGTTGAGCCAATCATTGTGTTCTCCTGTCGAGTCAAGCCTTTTCATTTGTTCAGATAAGACAGCGATTAACCACTCATTGTAGTTCCACCCATTATGCGGTTTGTGAAAACTTACTCTCTCCTAGCACTACTAAACACGTAAACTGGATACTTAGTTTTGATGGCTATAATCAGTGGGGTATCCTTTGTGTAGCAACCTGTGGGAGTATGCATGCCTCTACACCGTGTTTGATAGGCTGCAACTACAGATCTTGTACAGAGACAGCAGCAGGAATTTCCACAGCTTCAAGGTAAAACATCTATTCTACATGGTGATATGTGCAACATTTTAAAGGAACTGTGCCTTCTTTCATAAAAGTATTCAATAAAAGTATGGCAGACTTGTTTACTTTGTGGTGGCTATGGCTGCCATTTTCTGTGTCACAGTTACTCAGAATTGTATATACAGGATGTATAAACGTTGCAGGTTCGCAGCCACAGATTAAGAATGGACTTTGAAAGATGAAGTTTACTTGCTGTTTGCCTCACCATATAAAGAAATATTTTCAATTTGTGTGGAATATTCAGTGTTTGATTTACAATTGAAAGTGTTATGCAATTCCTTGAGGTGGACTGGCTGAAACCCAGGCCATGTCGCAGTGAAGCTCTTCATCTCCAGTATGTGAAAGGTTATTTACCATCATGCAACCATCAGGGGAATGCAAAATCTCAGGGATGGGGCAGTGATGACATTTTCTTATTGGCAGAAAAGAGAGGACCTCCACCATTCACAGAGTACATCACTTACAACAATAGGAACAATGCCTGTGGTGATTGGTGGATATTTTCTGCCCCAACTGCAGTCATTAAACACTGATTCTATAGACATACCAGAAGCATAGTGAAGTATTCTTAACATTGCAATGTGTTTTGTTTTTTCCCAGGCGACCTATGAGAAGCTTCGCTTTAATTTCCTGGCAACTCAGCTGCTGATTGGCTCCTGTGACCTCCAGCAGCTCTATGGGGCCTGGCGCCTGTGCGGAGCCTGCATCTGCTCTGACTGCAGGCTGACGTCATTGAACTGCATGCCACAGAACAAGCAGATGAAGAGGGAAATGAGTGAGGTTGATGCCAGGCTAGATAGTAGACAAGGCCCTTCAAACACTGCAGTGAGCAGAGAAAAGCACCATGGGGGTTGTAGTCCAGATACACAAGGACACAGTCCACAGAGTACAAGCAGGCCGAACACAGAGGGAGCCAACAGGGACTTCCTGGAACAAAGGTAAGGAGTGACTGTGTTGTACAAGGACTCCCTGAAATGATTGATGTGCCTTGCTAATTAATCAATAGTCGGTCAAATGATCTTATTTAAGTGGACCTTCAACTATAGGTGGCAATTAAAGCCAGTTAAAGCCAGTGCCTTGACCTATAACAGAAGCTTAGGCTGCCAAAATCCTGATTGAATCAGTGCTGCAGGGAAACCAGTCTCACATATTATACATATTTTTTCTAGACACTTTAGAGAGAGAGATCTTTTCGGGTTGAGACTATAGCTGGCAAACCAGCAACACTTTTCAGACATGGATATGCTTTCTATTGCCAGAACATTGCCATCCCAAGTTGAATTGCTAACAATTTGTGATTGCACTTTATTTTTTATTTGAGCTGAAGTTTTTGTGTACCCATAACAAACCACAATGGTTGCGTATGCGACTCTCGTTACATATCATGGCATTTTCAGATCCGCAGAGTAAGGAGGAGTCATCCCATAGAGGAGTGAGTGTCCTGGCTTTTGGAATAGACACACCAAGAGGAAACCAAAGTTTATATCGGGATTCAAAAATTTCCCTCCAAACAATGGCCACGAGGAAGCTAGTAGACAGTTAAGAAGCAATCCTGATGTCACTGCTAAATTCTCTGTGGAAAAAGAGTTAATATGTGCCAGAAAGTATACTATGGCAGCCATATTAAATTTACTGTATATTTCTAATGCTGCAGCAGCCATTAGTCCAATGAACCCATGTTAGGCTTGAGTTTATGTACCCTGAGGAATTATGATATAACATAAAAGCCTTATTGTGCTAAAATGATGCTAAGCTACCCTGCAAAGCAGTCATGGCTTGGTTTGCAACATGTTGGGGACAATAAAACGGGATGAGATATCTCACTATCTCATCTTGCTGGTAGCTGCCTGAGAGGAGTTCCACCAATCACAGGCTGCATTGGTAATCCACAAATTACTGCTGCCATTGTTTTATTAGTTGGTACCAATGTACTCTGTGATTGGTGGAGCCTTTCTGTTTTCTACTAGTAAAGTGATGTTATGACTGTCTTTGCGATTGTATTATCCCTGCTACATGCTGTACTGAGATTAATTTCTGCTTGACACCAGCCCGCAGTTAAGTCTGTGTTTCTGTGTGCCATGTTGGCAGTTTGCCTCTTGTTGCAGTCCTGTACAGTGCTCACCTTGCCTGTATTTTTTTGCTTTTGTTTTCACTGTATGTGGGACCATCAGGTGTGTATTGCCAAAGTACATTAGGTCTTGGCTGTGACCACTGGTCATTAATTGGATTGTAAATTATTGGGATTAGTATGATCTTCAGAGTTAAATATGGTTTGCCCGTGTATATTCCCATTACCAGTATGGTGATATGCCTCCATAAAACATGACTTTGTTTTTTTGACTGCAATACAGATTTTCATAAAAGTAATTTTTTTATTTTACCACATTTACTAGAAATAGCTGTGCTAATATATTACTTAATATGTTTGACTCATATTTCAAATATTTGAAAATTCAAAGTTTGTTGATTCACTCTTGCTCCCATAAGTCTCACATGCTGCCAACAGTAGTGGAGACATGTGGCTGTTTCATAATAAATAAAGTGGATTGTATCATACTAGCATGTAGCAATCAATTGCATCTAAATAAATACTAAACAAAAACCACTGTTATATTCGGTTTTGGTGGGCCAATAGGGGGCACTTTCCCACATTGGACCAAGTAAAATCCAGTGCCTTGGTGCAGTGATAGGGACACTGTGCTGTAGGAGCCACAATCTTCCAGATGGCATGATTAAATCGAAGTCCTGACACAGTGTGGTCATTAAGGCTCCCATGGCATTTTTGCAATGAGTAGGGAGGTCCCCCATGTCCTTGTAAATTCACCAGCCTGGAGTACTCAGCCTGCCATCTAATCATCCTCGGTATAATAAGCTCAACGATTCCTTCCCTCTCCACCTCAGGTAATGGTCTGATGCATACTGCCATCTAGGGGAGTGCTACACATTAGCGATGGCTAAGGTGGGTTTCCCTTTGAGATTGTGAAAGGCACTCTATAAATACAATCCATTCTGAAAAATCCTGTTTTTTTTCTTCTATAATTCAGTTTTTTTCTTGTTTCTTGTATTCTCTATGGGTTTGTTTTAAACTACAAAATAAATGGACTCCATCAGTGTGCAGTGTACGAGGACGGTAACCTACTCTTACATGAGATCGGTCAAATTTGTTTTGTATTTGACATTCCGTCCACGTAACATTTCTTCCTTTCACCAGGTGTAACCCGGCCATAACATCAACAATTTTTTTTGATAAGGGTCACAATTGATCACTAATTGTGAAATAATTTAGGTGATTATTTAGGCAACAATCCAGTGCCTACAATGCCCCATGTGGACAAAGATGGTAATGCAAGTTGAAGTAATTATGGGACATGTGCCCTCGATAACCTGGAATTCCTACTACTCGTAATACATAAGGTTGGGATACGGACGGGGCAGATCTGATCCTGGATTAGAGCTCCATATCTAAGATACTCCAGGAATATGAGCCCCGGTGTCTAATTTGTAATGCAGGCATAAATCTACTGCACATAACCCCGCCCCCAACACCCTGCGAATGCTGCTATCATTTCCCCCTGGACACTTGCCAAGGTTTGGGGCCATGCAGAATATTTCGCAGCAGTTACTGCCAGTGGTCCATTGTAGTGTGTGTTATGCAAGATGGCATTGTAAAGCAATAGAATATAAAAGCAAAAATGCAGTAAAAGGAGGATTCCCACCATTAAACAACCTTTTCAAGTGAGCAGCTGACTGTTTTACAACGGTTCCATGCTTTTGGCCATAACTGTCATTCATTGGTTTCAAGGTGACATCATGCCCTAAAGTATGCTGTTAGGTGAGCTCCTAATTTGAGGACCTAAAAGTGATAGTCGTTGGTTCATTTTGGGTAAAAAACTGCTGAATCAGGATGAGCTTGAAGTGGACCAAGTGTCACTTTTGCATTTTGTAAAATCAGATTGCCATCCCTGTTGTAATATATTGTTTGATTTTGATTGTGGTGCTGGTCAAAGTGAAGCAAGTTCACTTAATAAAACTTTATTAGAAAAGTGAAACATGATGGAATTTTTTTTTTCAAATAAACTTGACGATCAAATATTTGTAGCCGCATCCATGCACAATCCCTCACTGCCAATTTGTGAGACTAAAGACATCTGTGGTTCTCAGAAATATGTGGTATTGTTACCAGCCTATGTCTTTTTATGCTGCAGCCCATAGATGAATTTGAGTCAGAGTAGGACATTCCATGCAGGGGGTATTGTTTTCGGTCCTGTCTGTGTGTCTGTCTGTGTTTGTGTCCCTATCATCCGTAACTCGAACAATCCTACTCTGATTGGGATGAAATTTTGTGGAAATGTTGAGAGTTGGGCAATGACCTGAATCTTAATTTTTTTTTTCAAATTGATCAACGCCCGACTTCACAGTGCAAGATCAAATTCTTAGACCCATGCATATTACGTTCAGGGTCGAGATTAGCACACAAGCGTCTCTCTGAGTGCCATTGTAGTTTCATGTCGTTCTTACTCCTCCAGATTTTAAAATAGATTACAGCAATAGCACCTCAACCACTTCAAACTAGAGAATATTGTGTATGGTAGCAAGTAGAATGTTCATCTGTTGAGAAAACAAAATAATTCCATATGATCTCCTCTCTTTTCTTCTGCAAGTTGATTTCCACAGAGACCAGCTAATGTATCAGATCTCTAAGAGTATAAATCTTTAACACTTTTTGTCATTTTGCAAAGTCATTATTTTTGCGCTTGGCAGAGTCTTATCTAGAGTGACATATCTGTATTTTATTTTCCACACTATCATATTATATAGCTGATAGATACCAGTCAGGTTACCCTTCTCAAGGGCACATAGCCAATTAATTAATGAAGGGGGCAATGACTGATAACGGGCTAGGCACTGAATGCATGATTACTGGTCATTCGGCAAATGTACAGGATCTCAAGAACTTGGATGTTATTAAAAACTTTTTGCATTCGCAAAACGAATAACACAACGGATAAATGTGCAAAATAAATGCCATGACCAATCATTGGACATTTTGTTGGATATGCGTGTGCTAAAAGGTTTTGGACATGTTAAAGGTCTTAGTAAATCAGGCTCAAAGTGTTTTAAGACACTGAGAGGAACGTTCCGGTTAGCTTGAAATTTCCCCACATTTTCTAATGTTGTTGGAATGCTCTGAGAAGCAAAAATGGTTTGCTAGTCAATGACATAGGGGCACTTTTTGAAGGACAGTAATTTCCCAACCAGCTTGCCCTATTTAAGTGACCTATTTCTTGTCATATCTACATATGATATGACAGCTACTTGAGAGAAACTGTAAAAGTAATCACTATGACCATGACATGGACAATAAACTGACTAAAATAAAATTATTTCTCAAGCCACTGTACCCAGAAATGATAAGAAAATGAAATGGTCAATATAACTACCTTCCAACCTTTACTGAGGCTTACTGTATGGTAATGGTTTTACTTTAGCATCCAATATGAACAGATCAACCAACTCCCGGTGGTATTTAATGGTTTTCATTAGTATTTGAATACCATACTGTTCTCTCTGCCTGTTCTGCAAAGTGAAAATGATATAACATTAGAAATCAATTTTCCTGGAGATGTAATGGTTGCAATGACTTACAATGTACAGTGCTAGACAATGCACATCCTCTAGCAGATGCATTTCTGAGTAATAATAATGATGATAATAATAATAGTAATACTAATAATAATAAAAACTCCACACCTATAGGACCATAAGTTCAATTAAATTATTTTTTGTATAGAGAACCTAAACACATTTACATGCACATCATTATGCCTATCTTATTCAGAAAACTCAAGGGGAAAATTTCAGCATGCTTAGCTAAGTTTAAATCGCTGGACCACATAACTGTATTACAACCGAAACAGCTCATTCTTATTTCACAGATTTGGAAGTTCTGTAGTCTAGGGTTTAAAAACCTGGGACCTGTATCACAAAGCAGGAATACTAAATTAGCTGGATAACTGTACTGAGTAAAACCCAGAACCTTCCCAAATCTGGAACACGGACTGAAGTAAAAAGAGCTGTTCTGGGTTTTACTCAGTAATCCTGCTTCGTGATACAGGCCCCTGAGGTTTAAACTCCAGCTAACACACTAGTTAATTTAAAAAAAATGTTTTCTGTATATGACTATTTATCCTCATCCAAATCATGTAGCCTATGACCCATCCTTAATCATTATTTTTTTTACCTCACAATATGCAATACGCATTAAGTGAAAGCCCAGTTATCAGGCCTATAGGCCTACTGTTCTTTGCAAGAATATAGGTTTTAGACACAAGAAAATGGTGACTCACAAAACACATGAGTCAGAGGATGGATATTATTATATGATACATGCAGTGTATCAAAGAAGGGGCATTTATATGACATGAAACAGTACAGTAATGGGTTTTTAATAAATCTTATTCTGTCATTTCAAGCTTGGCTGGAAATGGATTTCATTCCACTTTAAACCAAAGCATGAATGTTTTTTTCCAGGATAATAGTTTCCATTTTATTCCAAGGGTTTGCAGCCTTCTCAGCTCTGGGAACAGCGTGACGGCATAGCTGAATGTGCATATCTGGGCGAATTTAGCCTGCAATTAAGGGCAGTCAAGTCAAATGTCACGCTTGAGTGTCATAAAACAATCCAGTGTCGTATATGAGCCGCACTGAGGCCACCGGTTGTGGGCAGTGCGCAGCACAGGGAGAGCGAGCGTGTGAAAGATCTGAACTGCGTTGCCATGGTGCGTTGCCATGGGTACCGGCTGATTCTAACCCCTGTCCCTGGTGTTGGTGGACAGTGATGTCTATTTCAGGATCATTAGTGGAAAATAAAAACAGGCTAGGATCCAAACGAGGAACACATTTATGGACTAATTGCACGTTTTACAATAGACGGCAGCGACGGCACCAACACAGTTTAAAACTTGAGGATCTCTGCAAGCAACATACTTGTAATGCAAGTGTAACTTTGCCAAACATCAGCATGACTTTATGAGCCACTTTCTTTATTTTTTGTGATGTGGAAGGAATACAAAGGGATACAATTGATCCTTTGAGAAAGGTACTTGGCTTCAGTAAATGTGCAGCAGTGTGACAGTGATATATATATATATAATACTATATAGATTTTTATTGCTTTATAAAACCAGCAGGATTTACAGCTTAATGAACTGACAAATACATGGGTCAGAAGAATCAATTTGCTATTGTTTTCAAGTGAGAGTAAGTTTGGAGTCATTTGCACCAGTGTGAGCCACGCTGAACCCACGCTACACGCAACCTTTGGACATTGACTGCACACGTCACACACAAGTTTCCAATATTTACATACAGGGATGGGTCATAATATGTAAAAATATATATTTTTTACCAAATGCAAAATACCTCCAAAATAAATGTATTTATAAACAAAAGGAATATGAAGCTCTGTGTTAGGATTATTATTTGGAAAAGGGAAGGTTTATCACGATGCACAGGACGTGCGTCAGGGAAGGACGAGTGCAGGGCTGATGTAGAGTGCCCGTGCAGGGAGTGGTGGAAATGCTAGCTGCCTATTTCCCCATGCTGTATCTGTTCTTCTCGAAGGTTATCATTCTGGATTAAATATTTCTTGGACCTGGATTTACGTCTCTGACTGATGAGCCTCGTTCTAGTCACGAGTACACCCACGGCCTTACACTACAATAAAATAGTAGAGCTGTAGGTTGCTTTGCAGGTGGCGCCGAGGTATAAATGATACAAAATGAAGTGAGTAACCATATTACATATAAAATATGTACATGGAAAATTGGAAATACAGATTTCAAATACGTGCTTTCAATACGCCCGTCACTGTTGACACCTCTGCACAGACATCAGTTGACTGTGTGTGGAGAGATGTGACGGATGTTTGGTGAGTCGATAGAAAGGGTGTGGGATGGAGGCATATACATGAATGCTGACCAATGTGAGGGGCATCTGCCCGGATGTACTGCCCTGGATGGCTCGCCCGTGCAGCCTCTCGGTCTCTCACCCGGAACCAGCACCGGATTACGTCAGCCTGTAATAAATCACAAAACTCAGACATCAATACTGGCACCCTGACCAATAAAATTACCTGATGACTTGTCTCTTCTTTGTCAGGAGAAGGCTCAGCTCTGATCCATACGTCCCTACAATGCTGAATAAATCAAGAGCGGAAAAAGGCTGAGCTCATCGATACATCCCCATAATGCTGCATAAATCAGGTGTGGAAAAGGCTGAGATCTCATCTATACGTCCCCGTAATACTGCATAAATCAAGAAGGAAAAAGGGGAAAAAAACAATGCAGAATGGCATGTCTCGGATTAAGTTTTGGATGAAGATCTGCCTTTTTTTTAGAGAACCTGAAGACATCTCCCTATAGAGAAGACTGATGTCCTCACACTCCCTCATGGCCACCTGATTCATTAATTGCTTGTATATTTTTACGAGTGGCAACTGTCCTCATCCGGCAATTAATTTAAAATCAGCCTATCACTGGGGTTTGTGTACACTCGTAGAAAAAGGATATTATTTTTCTGTTGTCTAAATTACCATCTTGGCTTTCTGCCGTCTACTGGAAACGAAACGTCTGGAAGCTTGAGAGGGTATTTTTTTGGAGTTCATTATTATTATTATTATTTTTGCCTGCTAGGAAAGTATATAATGACTAAAAAACGTATTTGAGATCTTTCTATCTTTATTTATTTACTGCAAAAACAAAATAGCAAACAAACTAAACACTTGCCTCATGCAGTTTTTTGGCAACATGCATTGACTTCACAAAAGTACTGGACCCATCTGAAACGGATGTGTGAGTTGATTGAAGACTTCATTTGCTGCTCACAGTTACCATATCAAATTTGGTCGTTTCTCCACTAGAGTCGCATATAGCGGTGACTGATTCGTAATTCCATGATTCTGCAGTGTTGACTTACAATATCTGAGAAAGACCCTATTAGAGGCTGTTAAGACAGGCAACACACTACCTAGAAAACAGTTGTGTGAAAGTGTCCAAGAGCGCAAAAAATCAAACTGGCAAAAAAAAAAAGTTTGTCCTGTGAGTGCTCTGAAAGTGCAAGTATAAATATCAAGTAATCACTTTGGGAATCAAATTACAGTGTATTTTGATAAGGGGATTCTTAAACAGGCACCTGAGATAAATAGGAAGCAAATGACAGGTCTAACGACAGCTGCCCCAAGAGCAGGAGATACCTGTAAATCAGGAGTGATTGATGCAAATGGCCAGCCAACAGTCTCAAATGATCAGCCGACAGTCTCAAATGACCAGCTAAGGCTAATCAGCGTGGGCTGCACCACTGCTGAGGGGTCTTTTACAGAAGTGTAATGCTGTAATGTAACATGATATTGAACTGAACTCCTGAAAATGATATGGGGCATGATGGTAGGGCTCAACTGGGACATCCTGCACTTCAACTAAAACTGGTTTGTCCTGTACGCTCTTTGACTTCTAGATGGGTTACTCTATGTCGCTAATGTAATTAATTCGATAAAGAGCCAGCAATTAGAAATATGAAATCAATCACAATACACATACTATCCCCTCCATCTGTCATTGTTAAATCTGGCCACCTTAATGTTAGCACTGTGTTAATCCCCACAAACCTGAGGAAGCTGAATCAGAACAAGGGTTCAAGGGGAGGGCGAAGGGTGTGGAAATTGCAACACACGACACTGACAGTCTGTAAACCCTGTGAACCCACCCCCAGTAGATTGAGTAGGCATGTGCTGGGTTTGGCTTTGCTTCATGTTTAGTTTAGTGCCGGCAGATTTAAAAGGAATAAGGCCCCGTTTCCCAAAAACATCTTAGAACTTTTTGTGTTTGTGCTTCTTTATTAATTTAATTAATTAATTATGAGTAAAAGGATAAAAAATGTTTTACTGACATTACGTAAAAAAAAGATATATAAAAAATAGAGGGAGAAAGACAAAAAACAAATGACAAAAAACAAACAATGAGAGTAAATAGCCTAAGATGATCTTTATCGAAGATTCTTTTGGAAATGGGGCCCAGGTTCACAGAGGCCATGTTTGAGAAAATGAAAAATGTGACCTATTTATGACACGCTTGCTGTCGCTATTCAACCACTTCCCTGTGTCTCATGTTTTATGTCTGCATCACAGACCTGTCTTTACTGAACTGATGAATTGTTTCGAAAATACTTTTTGTGTCCTGATCGGTAGTGAGGAGGAGCAAAGATGAGATGCTTCCTCTTAGACTTCTTAAACTTCATTGTGATAGTGTACAGGAACACTTTTCATTGGCAGTTACTCTATTGTAACTATTGTAAAAGGGGCCAATGGGAGGAAGGCATCCCCTTTTTGCGAAAATATGGAGGGCCTTGTTGTCAGGTCATGCAGTTCATAACAGCTGCTGGATCCGCCATGTCTGTTTTAGAGAGCAAATAAACAGGCGACAGTGTTGTGTTGGCAAGTGTCCAGAAAAGAGGGAGAGCATTTCTCAGTATGATTGGCAGTCCACCAGGACAGATATTTTTAAACCATGATGGAATGGAAGTGAGAGCACAAGAGCATACAGTATATGAGCCTATATGAACAAATTTGAGCATTTATATGGAACATATATATGGAACATAAAGTATACTTTTTCATCAGTGTTTAATTTGGATAACCTAAAAAGTAAGCAAAATCAAGTCAATATTGTTTTTCGGAGACTATTTTAATCTGTCACTTGGTAGTAAACTCCCGCGTAACTGCCTCCACAATAAGGTATCTTCCAGACTATCCAACACCCTCATTTAAATGTTAATATCAATTGCTAATCAAGATTGACAGCATGGAGGAGTGGCAACTAGCGAGTGGCAGTAGCAGTAGTCGTAGATGTAGGGCAGCAGTGTAGTATCATGTTTAGAGAATTGGACTCTTGTAACACAAAGGTTTCAGGTTTTATTCCCAGCTAGGCAATTAAAGTTTCTTTAACAATATCTAGCATTTTAAATTGATTGCATGTGAAGAACATAAATTTCTATATGTTCCTCTGGATAAGATCTTCAGCTAAATGACTAAAGTGTAAAATGCGTTAGATGCTGTGGCCAGCGTGAAGGTTTATTTTAATGCTTTGTCCTCTTTCTCTCCCCAGTTTTGAAATACCTAATCACCTAATGGAGCTCCTCCATTGTCAATTCAGGAGAGCACAGGCAAGCGTGTTTGAGAAGTTTGATTCTGAACACAACTTTGCTCTCTTCTCCTCAGCTTACATAAACTTGGAACTACATTTCTGACTCAATGCCTGGTGATTTCTCTGCTGCTGCCCTCGAACAGACTCATCCCGCTTCCCTTTATACAGCCCTTCAGTTTGAATGGTGAATGGCCATTGGTCCTGACTTGAAATAAGCTTAGAAAACGGAAGTGGACCAAACCTTAAGCGTTTGAAATAGGCAAACTGTGAAAGGAAACTAATGTGTGGAAAAATGTCTACACCAACCATTTTTAATTTGTCTCTTTTCCATTTGGATTTATTTTCGTTCAAGAACAATTGCAGAATTAGTGGCACTGTGTGTCTGGAGAGGTTTGTGTGAACAGTGTGAGTGGAAGCCCAAATTGAACACAACAGAATGAGTCGCAGTAGAATGCAGACAAGCTGAGATATGTGCCATGTGACCTTCTTCTAACAGCTAAAAATTGCTCAAATAAATCATTTGAAAATGCCAATTTGACTATAGTACCAAATATTCCCAAAACAAATTAACCTCAACAAGAACAATATCAGCAACAAAAGATACTAACAATGTAACTGCATCTCTACCTGGAGGCTTTATTACAACTGGTGGGCGCTGTTGCAGAATGACCTTACGGAGGTGCTCAGAGATGTCAACAATACAAGGTGCAGTTTATTGTCTTTGGGAAAAGGTGGAAAACAAGGTGACTATATTTACAGTGCATAGAAGTGCAAAATTGAAATAATGCAAAGTGAAACAAACTAAGGACTTGCCTACAAAACAAAATGTACATGGTTACTAGGTCTGGGAGGATTTTCCAGCTGTAATAGAAATATAAATTGTAAGCAGCCTTACGAATCCACAGTCAGGAATTCCGAGTATTTGAAATACAAATACATTTGAAATACGCAATTATATTCACGTGATATGGGCCAGCCCATTGTCTGTATGTTTTCTCTGTTCCACCTGCAAAGCAACATTCGCCTCCACCATTTTGATCGTAGTTTATGGATACATTTACTTAGGAGGTATTTTTGTATTTTGCTACAGAATAGATTTGAGTGTATTTTCGGCCATCTATGTCACAGTCTTTCTCTGGTTATGCCTGTGCTGGGCCCCAGCTGTCTTGTCCACTGTAGTGAAATTCTATTAAAAATGACCTTGTTGACCCCGGTTTGGAGAATCCCATGCCCCTGTAAGTTAAGCCCACTGCCCAAAGACCTTGTGCAGGTAATGGAGCAATGGGTGGGAATCTTTCCTCTGCTCACATGATAGCCGCATGATTGGAGCATGGCCTGCTCATAGGTTCTGTTGCTGTTGGATTATGGGAGTAATTAACTGAACCCTTGTGGCAAGCAAGGAACCTTACAGGCAGTCCAAAGACATCCATGGCTTTTTAAAAATTAAATACTCACTCTTTCTTTTTCTGGAATCTCTTTAATACGTAATTATTTTATTTTATTAAATTCCAGGTGAGGCCCATGCTTATTATCTCAAAGGTGAAATTCACAATGGTTTTTGATTGTTTCCTGGGAAGCTTTAATTGAATGCGTGACAACACAGTATCGACATTAAGCTTCAAAAATATACCAGAGCCACTTGTAAGTCTATACTGTAACTATATGTTACACACCTCATGGATACATCCATTTATTTAGAAAATATAACAGCATAAGCATCTCCTGATTATTGTTTTAATCACTTTTCAGGACATATTGAAACTATCAACCGGAGCACAAGCCATTTCCCTTCCAAGTGCAATGTTTAGGGTAGAAATATGTTTATATTTTTCTCTCCAAAAAAAGAACAAGGGAGATGTTTGCTGTGACATTTGACCATGTGTCATACATCACCCAGGCACCTAAAGCGCACTCAAACTTCTGTCAATGTACTAATATAGCCCTTGGTCAAGACCTCAAGGTTGACGTTACCTTGGTGCACACTTATGGGCAAAAAAGAAGAGTGTTGTGCCTGGTCATTTGATGGCTGCACGGCCAGTGCATGACATGTGCATGTGGAGGGTTTCATTGGATGCTGGAGTTAAAAACAGTGACCCCTTTCCACCCAACATGGTATGTATGCAAGTACATGTTCAGATAACAACTTTTAACTCCCATAAAATTTTCCCATTGTACAAATTTACATTTTTCTTGATTTAACCAAATAACATTACAAGGAACGTTACAAAAAAGGACTGTGTTTGTGCTGGCTGTGGCTGGTAATCCTGCCTGGAGGTGCAGAATTGGCCATAGTGTAGATGAGGGAGGTAGGGATTCAGCCAGTCGGGATGACCATTTCTTATCACTCGCCAGAAACCCTCTCCACTACAAAAAATGTCTGTCTTAACAAGTGTTTTAGTCTTGTAATGAGACTTAAAATTGTATTTTTTAAAGTGGAAAATATTAGCATTTTAAGTTACCTTTTGCTTGACAAGTGAAATTATCTTACCTCACTGTCAAATCTTGAAATGAGTAAAACTATCACCCCACTGGCAATCTTGTTGTCTTACTTAGAAAAAAGGTAACAGAAATAAGATTCTAAAGTGTAAATATAGGATTATAATGCTTGTTAAGATTTGATTTTTGCAGTGTCTGATCAATATGGCACCCATATGTCGGCTCGCTCAAGCTGTACATGAAGCGTCTTCCTCTGACTTATGTCTCCAAGCCAAACTTATAGACTCCATTGTGTAAAGAAACATGGGCATCACACCACATAGCACACAGGTTAGATTCACAGATCCATCCTGTCGTAGCAGGTGTTGTATTCACTATAGCAGGTGTTGTATTCACTATAGCAGGTGTTGTATTCACTATAGCAGGTGTTGTATTCACTATAGCAGGTGTTGTATTCACTATAGCAGGTGTTGTATTCACTATAGCAGGTGTTGTATTCACTATAGCAGGTGTTGTATTCACTATAGCAGGTGTTGTATTCACTATAGCAGGTGTTGTATTCACTATCAGTAAATTGCATGTGTTCTTAGACAGAAAGTCTGGGTGAAGCTGTAAAGAGAGATTTTGTAAAAGAGATTTTGTCATTTCTACCACTCAACTGAAATGTTATACGAGTACAGAGTGTATAATGTTGAGTTTTTTCAATACTTTTGCCTTTTGATGGTACATTTTTGTGGTAATATAGTAAACAAAATAACCGATAATATTATATTTTATTTATCATGTACACTGTCCTGCAAAAAAACAAAACTCCTGAAAAACTAAAACAAAAGAACAACAACCTATAAACAGGAATTATTGCACACCAGTTGTCAGAGGTGGAAGGTCCAGGTTCAGAAAGTCAAATTCCTCCCCAGTGTTTTGTTCCAATCACCTGAATTTGCTAATTAGCACAATTCTTCACCAGGAGATAGAACTCTCTGATCCCTGGACTTTCCACCTCTGCCAGTGGTTATAGTGCGGAAACACTGTGGCACTAAGGTGAACAACTGGTTTTTGCAATAATATTTATTTGTAAAACAAAAAAACAAAAAAACTTTTCATAGAGGTCGAAAGACCATTTCAAGGCTTGTAAATTTTACACACAGGGGCCAAGTGCTGACCCTCGCCCCCAGGGTAATACTGACTTAGCCTTGCTCAAGACACCAGCGTGGAACTAAGTTCATGGTAACATTATTGTTGTGCATAAATATGAACCAATGGGGAGAGAGAATCTCCTGTCCACTTGGCAGCTGCATGTCTAGCGCATGGCCAGTGCATGGGGCTGTTACCTTGGCTTGTGGCTGTAAACCCCATTTAACCCCTGGTATGCAAGCAGACCTCACTCTGCCAGTAGGGAATAGCGCATGCACACCTGTCATAAAACCACAGGGTTACTTCACACAGAAAATATATGTCAGTGTTTGCATTTCACTGCTTTTGAACACATCTAAATTGTTTACATTCTGAAAAGATTAGAGATGAACGGTCATATCTTCCATTTCTAGGCAAGCTCTGATGAGTAATTATTTTCTAAATAGTTTGTACACCTGTAGTGATGATTTTGAGTTAGGTATGCAGGACAGCCACTATCACTTAGCACCATTGCACTGATGAAGGTAATAGGCTGACATGTTTGAGTTTTAGTTTGACTCGACATAAATGTAAGCCTTTTAATGAGCTACCATGAACCAATAACCATCATGTAAGGACTCATAGGACTGATGCATAGTGTCACAAATTGTACCAGTGTTTCAGGTTGATACAGAGGTAAGTTTGTGATTTGTACTGTTGGTAGTTTTTGGCACAACAGTTAGAATGAAGTGTGGAAAATGTATTCAAAATATTTTTTCTGGCATGTGGTGAGCCATTGTGTGGAAAGGATACATGGACAATGAACTCATTTTGAAAGAAGTGCTATTTAGAAAAAAGAACCAGCATGTTTCTTCACAGAAATAAATAACCATTATTAACAGTATCTGAAGAAATCCATGTTATGAAATAACTTTGTGAAATAACTTAATTTGTTCTATGTATATAGTAAATTCATTGTTTTTTAAAAATGTTGTTTTTCCTCTCATTTCTTGTCTTTAGCAATCAGGGTCATCTGAGTTCAACCAATGAACCTGAGCTCTCAGGTAAATCAATGTCTCTCAGTCAATCAATCTTTTCTCTTTTGTGAAGGACAGCAACAGCACCAAAATAAACCTCCTTTTGGTTCACCAAAGCATTTAATGCTGTGTATGCATTGTGAACTCTGTCTACTATAATAATTTTAAACCTGCATGTCAGTTTAGGACACCAGCAATAGGAGGATTGACCCACTTTTTGTGAGAGGCGACGAAGCAAGAGCGACCTCTGCTGGGAAAAATGTAGGCATGCAACATGACAATAAACTGAGCCTATTTACAAATGACAAATTTCTATTGAACACACACACTGTACTCATAGATTTAAAAAAACCAAAAAAACAATTGCAATGTCTCAATATGTTATTCGAAGTAATTGCATTTAATAAGGCACTGTTCCCACAAGTATGTGTTCAACGAAGCACAGTCCGTTCTGAAAAGAATATTACCATCATGTCCCAACTAAAAGATAATCAAATAATACATAAACGGACTTTGATTAATTGTTGGGCATTTCCAGAATACCCAGGGCAGAAAGCCCAGCCAAAGGCAAGCAACTGAGACCTTTTGGCTTCAATTCCTCTGACAGAATGGACTGCAAACTCTTTGATAATCAAGGCATTTAGCATTACGTTTTATTTTGGTCAGAGGCATTTGGCAGAAACTCATTTCAGCGTAATTGTTCTCATGTTTTCCAATGTGGCAAAATTCTTCTGAAAATCTGTGAAATTCAGTAAAACTCAATCTGATTGGCTGGTAATGAGCAACAAGAAGGTAAAATAGATGTCATTTTATTTACTATAAGTTGCAGAAATAAATCATCAATTTTGGCATAGAAATTTTAGGGAACATAATATATTTTACTTATTTTGATAATTTGTTTCATTAGCCCACTGTGGGGGTTCTACACTTTATATTATGTCATACTGTATAATTATCATTGAAATGGCAACAATAAATAGTGCACTTTGTAAAACCATTTAAATATATGTTCACAATTATTTTCATTATATATTGATTCATGAACACATATTACTTGGACACAGTAGAAAATGGGGGGATTGCAGTTTTTTGTTAATAATGGACCAGTTATTGATCAGAGCCCTAATAAGGTCTGTGGGTAAAGGAGGCCATGCAGAGATAAGCACCATGTAGACTTTGTAGACTTTGACCATGACCTATGAACTTTATCTGAAAATAGTGAGAGCCCTGTCTGATTGGCTGTGGTGAGGCTTGAAGGACACGTGGATGAGGCAGGGCAGTCGAGTCACCCAATAGTTTTAAAATGGGCTATTTTGCTTATTGGAGTTGTTTTCAGAAAGCAAACCCATCATGTGATTGATTGATTTTTATTTTTAAAGATCACATTGGAAATAAGGTTATGCAATGTATATGCATACATATATAGTGCACACATTTTTAGTTGTTTTGACTACAGCACATTGGATTTGCAATGGAACAGTGACTATGAGTTTAAAGTGCAGACTTTCAGCTTTAATTTGAGGGTTTCATTTTACATCCATATCAGGTGAACCGTGTAGCAATTGTAGTCATTTTTTCATGTAGTCCCCCCCCTACATAAACCTAAATAAAGTAATCATATTTAATATTTGGTTGCATATCATTTGCATGCCATTTTCAAGTACTCTAATAATCGATAGCCTATAACCTCTCTGCATTTGAATGGATCGGGATCAGGATCGATTGGGGGTGGGACTAGCTGTAAATTACACGGCAACAGTATGGAGCACATGGTTGGCTAAATGGCTGTAAATCATCAAGGGTTTGAGGTATCAAGCGAGCCTCAAACCATCACTCTGCTGGCAGATATGCAGTAGATATGGATGGATCACTTTAATGGTTGTTTCTCCTGACTTATTTTTCCATATGCATTTAATAGGAAAATTAGTCAGGAGAAACAATCCTTAAAGTGTGTATATATACTGCACACACACACACACACACATATAGTCCATCTAGAACATAGGAATATAATAATACATAATGATGATAACAGGCCCATCTAAGCTCATCACTTTCCTGCAGACTGAAATATCTTGCATTGCATCAAGCCTGGACTTGCACACCACTGGATAATATGCCTCTATTACATGACCAGGCAAGCTGTTCTAAACAAACGATATCAATGCCAAATTAACTTAGAACTAATTTACACTGCATTGAGAACCATGAAAAGATTCTAGGGAACCCAGGAGCCAGCCTACATGTATTTTATTTCACAATATTCCCTTTTTCCTGTGTGATGCAGAACATTTTATCTAAAGTGACCTGCATTTGTGTTATCATATGAGTTCTCCCTGATCATGGCCTCTTTTAATATAGAAGCTGTGTGATCTTCCTATCCGGAACTGAACATGCTATTCTAAGGCTACAGGTAGGCTTACTTTTCTGTATGGCTTTATCTAATAGTTTTTAGTGCTGCATTCTCTCCAGTGGGTGACAGTAAAGGATGCTCGTGTTTTTTGAGCTGTAGGCTACGTTCTCCAGTGATTGACGGTTAAAGGATGTTAGCGTTCCCTCAACAGGGTGAGGACTAAAGGATGCTTGCATTGAGTTTCTCCCTCCAGTAGCTGATGGTTAATGGATGCTAGCGTTTTAGCGGTGCTCTGTCTCCAGTGGGTGAGAGTCAAACTATGCTAACGTTTTTAACGCTGCTCTGTCTCCAAATTATGCTAGCGTTTTTAGCACTGTTGCTCTCTCTCAATCTGCAGCCAAACGACATTTACCTGTGGACGTTTGCTCCGGCACATGGCTTGCTTACTGACACTTTGCAGGAGTTGTTGTGTTTTACGCCCCCTGATTGTGATCGATCATCGCATGCTTCTACAGTTTCCATGCTAGCCCAGAGAATAATGCGAGCCAGAGAAGGACTCACTCACTATTTAGACTTCCCAAGTTCCCATGTCGGTACTTTCCCCACACACAAGCACGTTGTCCCGACTCAGTTATCATACCTCACCTAATATGCCGAACCGAATTACTGTAAAGTCTGTACTCTAAAGATGGATTAATGATAACGTTATTCAATGTGAAAGCTGAGGTTATATCAATTTGTGTAACATGCTTTGAGTTTGAAAAAATTGCTATAAATTAGCTCTATAAATTAGGTGCATTCTTTTTATTATGGTGGTGGTGATGATGATAACAATGATGATGATAATACTTACAGTTATAATTATAAAAATAATAATAATTATTATTATTAATATTGTTGTTGTCGATGTTGTATATGAAAATTCCTCCTTTGGCAGATCGATGTATATAGCAAGGTATTCAGAACCTTAGGCCTGCACTAAATCCGGCTGAATTTCACTGCAGATGTTTCTGACTGAGCTGAGTTCAGGACTGAGCCCCATGCAGTGATGGGGAGAGACTCTTTCTTTTCTTATGGTCGACGCTATTAAAATGTAGTGCCCTCAACTTGCCCATTCCCTGATGGTGTTGATGGTGATGGTGAGATGAATGCACAGCACAGCACTGAGCCTCAGATCTGCCTAATGTCTCACAGGGACCTACCTCCATGTGCATTTTATGCTGAAATTGTCATCCTGATTTATGTATTATGAATCATTAATCTCCCTTAAAGAGCTGGAGGACAAGCTGTGCTTGTGCGCTGAACGTTGAAAATTTTGGAGTAGCGTAGTTTGCACTGTGACAAAATGATCTGTTTGGCTTCATTCTAAAATCAACAATTTAATAGTACAACCTGAACTAATTGAAAAACAGCATCACTGTATATCTTTCTGAAATATAGAGGCGTGATGTGGGCACTGTAATAAACATCCAATTCCTTAATAATTAATATTAGCTTTGAGATTGATGGCTTGAACAGTAATGTTATGATCACGGCGATTATTAAATTTTCATATTGTACTCGATAGGAGCATGTTTTTTTTACACATGCATTATATAATGCCATCAATGCCTTGACGTTCTTCTATGTAATAGTGTTTTAAGTTTCCCTGTAGTGCAGACTGAAATGGGTTTTGGAGAAAGGTGAGAAATGCTATTTTACTGAAGTAGGGGTCCTCAGCCACAGGGACCAGGGCGGTAGCGGACCCTGAAATTAAAAGGTCTGTGGTTTAGACACCAGAGCCTGTCTCAAACCTTTTTGAGTTGGCCAAAAACAGAAACCCTACCTTTAAGGTTCCTACCTTTTACTGAACAAGACACACAGTTATGAGACAAAATAAATAAATACACAGACGTGCTCAAATTTGTTGGTACCCCTGAGTCGCTCTGGATAAGTGTCTGCTAAATGCCAGTAATGTGACATAAAAAAAATGTTTTATGACCTTTTTACTCATCTTTACCAGGGGTACCAACAAATTTGAGAGCACGTCTGTAAATAAATTGTAGCTGGCTTACAGTCCATTTTTTTAATGTCACTTTACTGGCATTTCGCAGAAACTCTTATCCAGAGCGACTTACGCAACATTTTAGCATTTTTACATAGTATCCATTTATACAGCCGGATGTATACTGAAGCAATTCAGGTTAAGTACTTTGCTCAAGGGTACAATGGCAGTGTCCTACCTGGGAGTAGAACCAGCAACCTTTGGGTTACAAGCCCAGTTCTCCGTTATACTACGCTGCCGCATGACATGTGACACATTTATTAAAGCAATAAGTGTGACAGGAATGGGTTTTGTGAGGTTATCCCCATGAGTTTGCAATGCCCCTACTATTAATTGATCTGTTGGCTTTTCCATGAACATTTTTAGCTTTTACTTATCGTGCAATCAATTCTTCCACTTCTAGCCCACAGTGGGGGTAAAAACAGGGTTTAATACAACAGGGGTGAGACAAACTGTGACAAGTCCACTTACTGGTGTCAAACTGAAAATAAATCAGCAGTGTAAACATGGCTAAATATTACAGCAAAATATTCAGTGTAAAATCTACTCTGATAGAGTGCTTTTGACTCATATGTTGGATTCATATGAACTCAGCTAGTTGATTTAACACTGAGGGCTCTATCTTGGTGATCTTAGCGCTTGGTCTAAACACGTGGCGTAAAGTGAATTTAGGGCGTGTCCAAGTCCACTTTTGCTAGTTAGACGGCGTGTTTTTTGAGCGCTAAGCACAGCACAACGTGCAAATGGGCTGAACTTAGTTTCTTCATTAATCATAAGCATAACATGCAATAAACCAATTAAAATGTCATATCCCATTCCCTTTAAAAGCCTGCTTTTCCACATTGGCGGATTGCTTATATGATGGCGAAACAGACATGCTCTTGTGTGTGTAGTGCGAGCAAGGAATAGGCTATGTGAATCAATAGTATGATCAATATTATTCGGACTAACCATTATGAAGCGTTTCGATATACACAATCATAATCTTTAACATTAGAGTTTAACACTGGTACGGGCTCCCGGTAATTCCTGACAGTGCTGTTATTTTAGAAAATAGGCTATATTCGGTTCAATTTCGTTAAAAGCACCTGCAACAGCTGAGATTAAGCTACCAGAATACAATCTTCCTCTTTCATTTCCACAAGTTTTTATAAAGATTCATCTTGTGATTTTTTTAAAATTTTCATTCCACTTGTTTTATTATGAGCATAATAACACATACAAAGTGCACTGGCTCAGGTGAGTCAATCGCAGAAAATAAAGGGGCTTTGACTGAATGGCTACAGAGACAAAAGAATAAAAGTAGGCCAGCCAGATTGGCAGTGCTCTCTCTTTGCCATTGTAAAGTAATTTCCCCCATGAGGTCCCCCCCTAAATGTATGATGCTTCATTAAACATTCATTTCAATATTCTACCTCAGTTCTACCTGGAATTTCAGTCACTTGTGATGTCAAAATCTTGAAATTATATTTATAGAACTGGCACAAATGAGACATTGTCCATGCTGAAAAATGAATCTCACTGCAAGGATGTCACTCTCTGGGTTTTTTAAGAAAAGGATAAATGACATGAAAGCTAAACCAAACTAATTTTTTCACTGTGTACCAGATATATGGAAATACCCTCATTTGAAATGTATTGATAAATTGAATCAGACAGGTGCAGACAAGTTAAAATGAAACTATAACTTCCCAGGAAACACATACTGCAAAAATATATTTATGTTATCTAGCCAATGAAATACATTTCACCCTCTGGAAATATAACAAACTTGAATGTGGCTGACAATAATTTATTTACCAAAATGATATTGTGCAGATATCGATAAAATTGTCAGTGAAAACAAGACGGCAATAACATGATCATTAATTACCAGACCAGTAACAGTGAAACGCAATCTAAAAAAACTACTATTTTAATCAACCCAGCAGTATTATGATACAGATAAAGAGAGATAAGATATGTACAACATAAATAGATTTTTTTTTTTAAATAACTGTTTACAAAACAGCCATGGAGATCAATCAAATGCAAATATTATCTTCAGTACTCCCTGCTGAAACCACACAGGAAGTAATTACACAGTCAACCAATATGGAGGCTAGAAAAACACACTAAGACCAATTGTAATGATAATAAACACAGTGAACATGATGTTTGCCCTTTGATATCTAGAACAGCAATCCCTTTAGAATTTCCATCTCAAGAAGAACACATGGAATCAAGATGACAAAATCATGAGTAGCACCAATAACACTCAACTAAAATGTTATTCTAATAGACATTAGAAAACGATTGACAGAGATTCTGTGTAACTAATGATGCAATTGATGAAGGTCTCCAATATGAATTTTCAAGAAAAAGGCCAGCATTTTGCATTACGTACTTTGAACACTAGGTGGCTCTTCTTCATGAAGACTGAGCTTTTCCATCGTTAGACATTTGATGTAACAGCCGTAACAAATTATTGTCACACAGTATTTCACTTATCAAAGACAGCTACTAACACATTCTGCTCCTCTTTAATTACATTCCAGTAGTTAATTTGTAAAATCAGTCATATATCATACAAATATAATTGTAAAATAGTAATCTTTTAATTAGTGCATGGGATAAAATTAATTCAGTCCAAATAGGTAGTTTCAAGATATCAGGGTTTAAATGGGCAAGATGTGTGCAGGCCCATAAAACAGCTTTGATAAGATTTAGCTGGATATTTTTCAGTGAAGGTCACTCACTGAGACACTAGAATGGGGAGCAAAATGGAAGTTTCTAGAGCAGGGGGAGGCAACCCTGGTTCTGGAGTGCCAGAGAACTACATATAGTACTCAGTGGCTAATTATTCAGGCTAAGGTTTTTAATACTCCACCAAACTTTTGTGATCAAGCTCAGATGTAACAAGCAGAAACATTACCGGCACTCCAGGACCAGGATTGCTTACCCCTGTTCCAGAATGATGGATACAGAGGTGCCATTCTATTGGCTGGAACTCTATCACATCTGAACAAATCAACATTTCAATTAAGTTGATGACCCATCCTATTTGCGGAGTCCATGTTTGCCCATTAGCCAGTATCCAGATATTATGAATATAAGTGGAAATGTGCAAACACGACACAAATGAGGGCTATGACATGTTTATTGGAATGATAAATCAAGTAATGTAGAAGTCAAATGATTTTTGAATGACCTTAATAGTTTTTATACAGATTCATGTATAATGTGACAATAGAGAAATGCAGGCAGTAAAAAAATCATCATCAAATCATAAAGACCCATTGGCATAGTACAAAAGTTGGTCACCCATTGGGGGTGCATGATATTGCCAATTCGGTTTTGATCCAACACAAAGTAATACAGGGTCCAGTATCACTGATCCCAGTGCTCCAGTGATGCTCACACTACTTTACAATGATTATTTTATTATTTTAGTTTTATTTATTTTACTTTCAGTCACTTTCAACCATTTGATCACAATACCCCACAGGGGAGTATTCAGTGTGTGCAATGCAAAATATTAGATCTTTCAGCAGGTGCACATTCAGTGTACAAAGCTTTAACTGTTGTTCCGTATCTGTGTATTCACACAGGTCATTCAGCAGATTGCATCAGGCCTTACCTGTGGATTCCCCAGTATTAACAGGCTGAACCTGGCAGGTTCCAGTTTAGGAAACAGAACAACAGATTTTTTTTTAAACTTCAGAATCGATACTTTAGTGCGCAGCTCGATACCAAGACAAAAACCTGAGGATCTGTAGTATCAATCTTTTAGGATCTAATTGCCCACCCCTACTGCTCATTACAGATAAAGCACAATGAAGCACACATCACACAAGGGGGATTTAAGTGTTGATTGTGTTTTTAGGTTATATGCAGAAGTCCAAAATCTACTGTTCACGTTAAGTAGTTCATTTTTGTATAAGGGTAGTGCAACAAGTTTGAGCCCTCATCTACAGATATTATTTTGCCATTCCATATCCTCCTAAGACCTGTCTCAGGAGGATATGTCACTGATTATTTTTCAACAAACCACCATGACTTATTCCTGATAGAATCTTGGCTCAGACCAGAGAGGATTTGCCCCCTAACTGAAGTCCGCCCTCCTTAGTTACTCCATGTTCCATAACCCAAGAGTTACTGGAGGGGGCGGTAGACTAGCTGTAATCCAAAATAGTGTCTTCAAATGTATCGTCATTTCCATTGGGAATTTCTCCTCTTTTGAGTTACTCCCATTTGTGATAGCCATGTCCCTATCATGAGTGCTTTAATTCATCGCTCCCCTCAAGTGAAACTGGGAGTTTCTTGTCAAGATTTTGGAATTACTCAGACAACTGTCGACAAAATATGATAAAGTTTTTATCATCTGTGAGTTCAATATTCATGTTGATAACTCCACTGATTCACTAGATACTAAATTTTCTAACTTTGTGCAAGGGGTTACATACCCTGGATCTATAATTTGGCTTTAATCTCAACAATCTGGATAAGAAGGATATCTTTGTTTCTGTCCATGTGTGTATTAAATTGGACTTGCATTTCTCCATTGCTACTTGTAATAAGTCCTGTTACAGACACTCTTGCATGATTAACTCCTTGACGTGTTTTCCAGTGCTTATTTTTCCTGCTGTGCAGTTCAAACTCAGCCACTACAAATAGACGAGATTGTCTCTAATTTTAAATGAACTAGACTCCGCTGCCCCTTTTAAGAGTACATCAAATCAGGTCACAAAATTCATACCTTTGCTCAATGTGCATATTCGTAGCATTAATAATAAAGAATGCAGCTGAACACAGTTGGAAAAAGACTAGATTGACAGGTCACTATGAGCATATTAAGGATCTGGAGAATACGTTAATAAACCCTTTAATAAGCAAAATACTTTTCTAACTTTTAAATATAAGACTGTCACAATGCAAAAATGTTGTTTAAAACATTGTAATACTCTCCCCAATATGGATTTGCACCCCCCTGTGGAAGGTGAGACATTTTTCTCATTTTTTAATGAAAGAATGCAAGCATGAGAACTCATGAGATCTCACACTTAATGCAAGATATTAAGCTTATATTTACTGTGCTATGCTGAAGATATGAAGAACTCCACCTCTCTGTGATGAGAATTCCAGTCTGGACTCCAGTCTCTTACGAACTGTCTGTCGGATGTTAAATCCTCGATGTAAACAAACTTTTTAAGATGAAGATAAGGACTCAAGACTGAGATCCTTATTTATGGCTTCAAAGCTCACACGGTAGACACTGAGAACAAGTTATCCCTGTCTCAAATAAAGTCTCAAGCAAGACATTTTGGGGTTAATTTTTCCATCGGATATCAATTTTGTATTGTACTATCCTGTTCATTGTCTTTTCTAAAAATGTAAGTAAAACTGCATGGCTTCAGTTTATTCAGAACTCTGCTGCTCGCCTATTACTGGGTTCTCATGTTAATAGGCATGCCCACATTAAGAAAGGGGCCCACATCCCGTCTGTTCTAGCTTCTCTGCATTGGCTAGCTGTGTCTTTAAGAATTGATTTTGAGCAGTTATTATTGGCATTTAAAGCACTTAATGGTCTAGGACCTGAATAAATTAATGTCTGCTTGTCACAACCTCAGTGTGCGCTCCACTCAGCAAACACTACCTTGTGATGTTCATACTGTCAAACTTAAACAAAGTTATGCAATTTCTTAGCATAGTAAAAAAGAAAATCTTAAGACTTTTCTCTAAAAGCAGAATCTCAGATGATGGCTTTTATTTGATTTAACAATTTTATTTGATATTATGATTTTATTTAGGCTACAAGATGGCTCAATTAAAGGAAACATTGATAAAAATCCTGATTGTTTTTAATGGGTATGCTATTGATCTTTGAGGGCTAGAGGCCCGCAGTTATATTTTAATGAGCAATTAATTAACACATGGAGTGACTGCTGAGCGAGCTTACTCTTCAAATAATGACTATAATTGTGTAATTGTTGTATTAGATTGGAAAAAAGCAAATTGAGTTGTCCCTAAACACTAGATTTGCCCAGCTGTTACCGAATAGCTATGTAAACCTGAAGCTTAGACCTGGGACCTCAAATGTGACTGTTCGCTGTTAATCGTTCCAAATATAAAGTTTTTGATGCCTCAGGTCATATTATGTCAAACATAGCTTGGTAAATGGATGTTCAACATTCACAAATTCCAAAATATTTTAATCATTCAGAACAACTCACAGATAAAAATAATGCTTTGATGTAATAGGCTATTTGACAAATGATTTCTGCAGACCTTACATCCCCAAACATGGTTTTGGTGAAACACTGGTTCCACTGGCGTACCCAACCCTGGTCCTGGGGAGCTACAGGGTCTGCTGGGATCCCCAACCCTGATCCTGGAGAACCACAGGGTCTGCTGGAGACCGCATCCCTGGTGCTGCTGGATGGCTCTCCTGCTTTAGACATACAGATGGGAGACAAATTAAAAGAAAAACCAACATAAAATGTCTTAGTAAGGTGTTGGGCCACCACGACCCACCAGCTTCATTGCGCATTGGCATAGATTCTACAAGTCTCTGGAATGTTACTGGAAGGATGAAACACCATTTTTCCTAAATATATTCCCTCATTTGGTGTTTTAATGATGGTGGTGGAGAGCACTATCTAACACGTCGGTCCAAAATCTCCCATAAGTGTACAATTGGGTTGAAATCTGGTGACTGCGAAGGCCATAGCATAGATTCTCATCAAACCATTCAGTGACCCCTCGTGCCATATGGACGGGGGGGGGGGGGGGGGGGCATTGTCATCCTGGAAGAAACCACTCCCATCAGGATAGAAATGTTTCATCATAGGATAAAGGTGATCACTCGGAATAACTTTGTATTGATTTGCAGTGACCCTTCCCTCTAAGGGGACAAGTGGACCCAAACTATGCCAGGACAATGCCGTTCACACCTGCATTCGTTATGTTTCGCCACTCACTTATTTAGGGCTTTCCTTTAATGTGTCACATGTCTGTAGGTTACACATTTAATTGCTTATAGGGGAGAGAGGGCGGGGTCATTACGATGTTTAGGAAACCCTGCAAATGTAGCATCAGTAAGTTTATCTATGATAATTTCTGTAACTTCAGTAATATTATGTCTGTAACCTAAAGCCCTGTCTGTGTGCTGCCACATGTCATGGGTGGAGTGATCCAAAAGCATTACTTATAGTTCATGAGAGTAATAACACTTGAAATACATAATATACAGTACATACTCAAGCGAGCGCTGTTGAAAACTAGTTTTTGTTTGGCTGGAGAACATTCAATTGTGTTTTGACCATGGACTGTCTGAGAAGAAGAATTGGTGATTTGACTTTGGAATTTTAAGCCAAAATTAACAGCTTTCTGCTGAAGCTCACTTCGGAAGCCAAAAGAAAATGGCTTTCTGAAGCTGTCATTAGAAGCCAAAACTCCGCATTCGGGGTAAAGACCAAAATGTACCTTGTGTGGTTGGGGGAGAAAAAAAAGTTAATGAAAAAGTCCATGAACTGGAAAACTCCTTGTGGTCTCAGAACTGTGATTGGTTATGTTGGAGCACAGAGGTTATCTTGGGGAAATGAATTCCAGGGCTTTGATCCATCAAACAAGAGAGTAGAATTCCCGCAGTGATATTTTAACTCCAGTGAGTCAGAACATTACAGCCTTATCGCAGTTCTGTTTCACAGAGTCTGATGGGGGTAAGGGTAAGTCACACAGCTACACCGAGGGACACATCTGTTCACATCCAGTTCTGTTTCACAGAGTCTGATGGGGGTAAGGGTAAGTCACACAGCTGCATCGAGGGCCACATCTGTTCACATCCAGTTCTGTTTCACAGAGTCTGATGGGGGTAAGAGTAAGTCACACAACTACACCGAGGGACACATCTGTTCACATCCAGTTCTGTTTCACAGAGTCTGATGGGGTTAAGGGTAAGTCACACAACTACACCAAGAGACACATCTGTTCACATCCAGTTCTGTTTCACAGAGTCTGATGGGGTTAAGGGTAAGTCACACAACTACACCAAGAGACACATCTGTTCACATCCAGTTCTGTTTCACAGAGTCTGATGGGGTTAAGGGTAAGTCACACAACTACACCAAGAGACACATCTGTTCACATCCAGTTCTGTTTCACAGAGTCTGATGGGGGTAAGGGTAAGTCACACAACTACACCGAGGGACACATCTGTTCACATCCAGCCGATGCTCTCTGACACTTACATGTTGATCATTTTGGAAAAAAAACGTGCTGCATATTTATATGACAGTCAACAACATTTTTTCTTGACCTCACCTAGTGCAGGCGGTAGGGAAAATACAACGGTTCTGAATATGTTTTTTCCATAGAGGGACTGAAAATGATTATTTTCCTAGCAAATTCCCTCATATTGTAATTACCTTGCCTCCTTTGGCATTGTTTCACAAATGTTTATTATGGCATCATAACATTAACAACTGTGTAAGCCTTTGGAGGGGAGTTACACTTTGGGGTACGCACAGTACTCGAGTTGTAAAAAAAAATCAGGGGGGATGGTAGATTTTAATGTTTAGGAACAGATAATTTGTGCTGTGGACAGCGCATAAGGTGAGAGACCAACAGTGTACCCTTATTACTCTAAAACAGGGGTCACCAACCTTTTTGACACTGAGAGCAACTTCAAGGGTACTGACTAGTACGGAGGGCGCTACTTGTTGGATTGAAATTGTTTACGGGGGGTGCTATCGAAATATTTCGCGGACCTCGATTGAAATTGTTGACGGGGGAGGCTATCGAAATATTTCGGGGACCACGTTTGCGTGCCTAATTTCACAGTAAATCGGCGATAACGAGCCACGTAGATAAATCGCGTTATATTGCTATTTTTAGAACAAGTCCCACGGGCGACTGGGAAGGAGCCAACGGGCGACCGGGTGCCCGCGGGCATAAACTTTGTGAATGTGAAGTCTAACCTGACGTTAGCTAGCTAGCTGGCGTTGTTAACAAGGAAAAAAAACACAAGCTTCAAACTAAAATCGTTAACTGTATTAGTATCGCCTCTGTCCGGACTGAGAGTCCACCTTTGGTGACATATAAAAAGTATTCCTGATTCTTGACTTACCTCCAGTGTTGCTTTTTGCCCTCTTAAAAAAGTCCCTCAGATCTAGCTGTCCTTTGCGCTTAGCCATCATCACCTGTGCAGTGCAGCGCCACTGACTGACGTGACGTCAATTTAAAAAAAAAAAACTGTCGCGTCATTGAATGTGCGCGCGTGCACCTTGCCCACAGTATTTTACTCAATATACGCAAAAAACTAAACGCTGAAATAGTGATAATATTTCCACATTCATTGATAAAATAACACAGGGGATGGGAAGGGGGGATGGCCGTTTCAGAAGGGGGATGATTTTGACCATCTTTATTTCAGGGGGGATGCCATCCCCCCTCATCCCCCCTCAACTCGAGCACTGGGTACGCACCATTACCATGCGCTACAC
This sequence comes from Ilyophis sp. 1 JC-2022, assembly GCA_022702515.1. Taxonomy (NCBI): domain Eukaryota; kingdom Metazoa; phylum Chordata; class Actinopteri; order Anguilliformes; family Synaphobranchidae; genus Ilyophis; species Ilyophis sp. 1 JC-2022. Next base: position 30,103,306 of record CM040394.1, on the reverse strand, counting down.
ACAATTACAGAACCATCAGAACCTTTTATTTTTAGAACACTGTAATTTAGATTTATTTTGTTCACTTCCCGTAGTATATTGTACATCAGCCTAGGAATCGGTTCCCTTTCAATTCAGTCAATTCAAGAAATTAACTGACATTCAGTCACTGAATCAAAAAACAAAAGGCTATCACGTTTTGTGAGGATTTTTCAAATAATGTATAAAATTTATCAAATGAATTTTCTGCATTGACACTGACTGTTCCCCAACTCTATTTTGTGTTATTATTATTATTATTATTATTATTATTATTATTAATAATAATAATAAAAATAATAATATTCATTAAAAAAAATTTAATGGAAGGAGAGCAGACAGAACCCCGGCCGCACAGGGGGATGAGTACAGAGGTGGAGAGTCGGCCGCTCTACAGACTGCACAATTATGACACGGTTTTAATCACGTAACAAGATTTCAATGTGAGAGACCATCCAGAGAACTCCACAAAGGACTGAAATGATAAAAGAAGCAGTACAATCACAACCGCATGCAGTCCAGCACGGGAGTGAGTTGATGAGGCGATAGTGACTTGTGGTATATCAGCTGCACAGAAGAGTGAAAGACCACTGAGCGTTGGTAGTGCACCCCAATCTAGTTCGGCCTGTACTTGAGTCACACGGATTTTATTAACCATTCATTTATCTTTCTGACAGATACTCTCCAGACCCAACTGGAGGTGCGCTAGTCACATAGTTTATCCCCGCCCTCACGCAAGGAAACACATAATTCATTCTATGTCACAGGCTCTGCTGCAGGAAGGGTTCACTAAGTGCTTGCTGTGTTACTCGACCAATCTCCACTTCGCAAACCGCAAATTTGCTCCCCCGAAAGTGATGGGCTTTTGAATTTTCACGGCGGATGGCAAACTCGTCACGTTAATGAAATTCCGATGAGCGCTAGTTCCTACGGTGCTCAGGAAACCTGGAGAGTAGATTGATCTTGGATGGGTCATGAATCAAATGCACCGACCCGATGACACCTGGTGACGAGAGCACCTCAGTCCTTGCCCTGAAGGAGAGCGGAGCCATTCGAACACTCCATCAGTTTACCAGGACTTTATTTATCCAACACTTTGAAGTGGGTGACAGGTCTTCAAGGTCATCGTGGACTGTGGCCTTTGTAGAGAATGCTAAACCTCACTTATGGAATTCCCGCACTGAAGCTTTCCCAGTCGAGATCAGAAGCAAATGAAAGGATGAATGGACACCCACTGTCGAGGAAGGAACCTGTGTTCAGACGGAAATGAGAAACAGGAAGAGAAGAAATGAGACCAAATGACTCCAAGACATGGAATTCTGGCTTAGGTTATAGAATATCCACTAAGCAGTAACATATATTGACTAACCAGCTGACCAGCTCCTGCAATCCTTCCATTATTCTTTGTTCTTAACCTCAGGAGGTTTCAGGTCACAACAAGACTTTCAAGGTACTATATTCAAAGGTGGAAATCCAGGGGACATAAAGTAAAAGTCCTCCCCAGTATTTTGCTCCAATCACCTGGATTTGCTAATTAACATAATTCTTCAGCGAGGAGGTAGAACTAATTAGTGAAATCAGCTGGCTGAGTCTATGGGTGGAAGAAACATTTTTACTTTATGTCCCCTGGATTTCCACCTCTGACTATATTGCAGTACAGAATGTACATTGCCACAGGACTGTACTTGGTCATGCCCTTTCATAAATAATGCATTAAATTGGAATGTTTCCAGAACGTTCAAAACCAAAAATACAGAGTTGAGTGTCTGGTGCGTCTGGATATACAATCTGTCTGACATAAGCTGTACCTGATGGAACTGCTAGAGTGACAAGAACACCCCCCGCCCCCATTTCATCAGTCTTGCACGTCCATAATTACATTTCATGCTGTTTGTATGTGTATGCTCTGCTTAGATGAAATTTAGTTTCCAGCCCAACATTTTTAACACTTTCTCATCCAGAAATTATTTATCCTCTCATCCATTAAGCTCCTGCTAAGAGCAAGAGAGTTATTAGCATAGCTCCCTAATGTAACAGTGACAGAATTTCCCAAAGTCATTAAAATGGTTATTTATATCTGTTAGCCTGCTGCTCTGATTAATCACACCTGCTGATGCATTTATGCCTGATGCACAGATATTGCAATTTGCAACCCTGGAACAGCAGACAAAAAGACCCCCTGCATACATTTGTGTTTGTATGCATGTTGGTGTATATTTTCTGCCGTATTAATTATGCATATGAGGAAATGCATGAATGACTTGACAGAGCTGAACAAGGCGTGTGTGCCTTCTCACCACTCTTGAGGATGATATAAACTTAATCAAATGAGATTTGAGATGATTTTCGTATGTACTTTGGCTGCCTTTTCCCCTTGTTGATCCAACAAACGCTCACACACTGGTGATACAGTGAAATGAGGAAGTTCAGGATTCATATTATTATCATCATCATCATCCATCAACCCGCTTATTCCTTTTCACGGGGGGGTGCTGGAGCCTATCCCAGCATGCATTGGGCGAGAGGCAGGAATACACCCTGGACAGGCCGCCAATCCATCACAGAGCACTCACACCATTCACTCACTCATTCATACCTATGGGCAATTTAGAGTCTCCAATTAGCCTAACCTGCATGTTTTTGGACTGTGGGAGGAAACCGGAGTACCCGGAGGAAACCCACGCTGACACGGGGAGAACATGCAAACTCCACACAGAAAGGCCCTTGGCCGGGATTTGAACTCGGTACCTTCTTGCTGTAAGGCGACAGTGCTAACCACTGCACCACCGTGCCGCCCTTCATATTATTATTATTATTATTATTATTTTTTAAATTCATATTATTATTATTTTTTTAATTCATATTATTATTATTACTAGTATTATTATTAATTTTATCATTATTATTATGGATTCTGTTTACACATACCTCCTTTGTCATTTCTGAGCACTTTACACTGAAGGGGGAAACCTCAACCACCTATGCTGTCTAATTTGATGAATGGGTAAAGTTGGGCTACACAACACAAATGTCCCCTTAAAATTTTCAAATACTATTCATTAAGTTAGGGTTAGGGTTATTGAAATTAACTCAAAGAAATGCATACTCTACTGCATAGTGCACATTGTACTCTTCTGATCTCCAAACCTCTTACGTTATGCTTGAGTAAACAGTGCTAAGCTGGGAGGTTTAATGGACTGAATAACTCTAAAAAGGTGTTTTTCTCTCTCTTGCCATTCACTTATCTACAGAAGGCAAGTGCCAGGCTTGTTCAAGAGGTCTGTTTGGCCTCTTTGTCAATGAAAAATTCACATAAGAGGACTGGCCATGTCTCTAGGTTTGTGCCTTTGCTTAAATTCATATTTGCAAAGTCAGTTGCATACCTTATGCCTTTGTAATAAAAAAATTTAAAAGTGTGATTTTTCTGCTTATCTTGCATCTCCCCTCATCACTCCGAGGGTTTATTTATGCCCTCCCAAACCCTGCGCTCACTGAACGGTGTGTCAATATATCATTGATGAATGTCTCTGATGTGGCATGTATTGAATATTAATATTTATGTACACAACAGGGAGAATATGGTTAAATAAGCCTGCGGGAATGCGTCTTTAGATTTAGATGACACAAAATCCCTAAGTCAGGTAGATTTTACATGCACACAGTAGTGTCTTGAATATAGTGGCATCCAATCATATGGATGAAAGCAAAACCGTGACGATGAAAACAATAATGTAAAACATATACAAATCCCATCGCCTGCCACCCACAAGGCTGGTAACCAATTAAACCTTGTATTCACCAGGAGCTGTGCCACGTCTGAACTCACGGTGACTCTGCGCCATGTATCAGACCACTTCTTTATTTAATTTTTTCTCTCCCACCCACTCTTCCTCAACTCCTCTAACAACTTACCCTTTGTAACTTTCAGGAGAAATATCAGCACTTTCTCGCACTCCTGTCTTTCTACTTCTGCTCTCTCTGCACTTCCTCTTCCTGCATGCTTTGTTAATATGCCTATTGACATTGCCACCTCCACCTTTAACTTCTGCCTCTCTCAGTTTCTCAATGCACTATGTTCTTTTGTCTCCAAACCAGCTCGATCATCACCCCCTGCCCGTGGCTGACGGATTCTTTCCAATCCAGCAGAACCACGCTGCGAGACGCAAAACTTTTGAATGAGCTGTCCTTAACCAACTGTCTGTTTTTCTCCACCAGAACAACCTGCTCGACCCTCATCAGTCCGGCTTCAGAACCGGGTACTCGACTGAAACTGCGCTCCTGGCTGTGATGGAGGCACTCGCCACTGCCAGAGCCTCCTCCCTTTCCTCTGTCCTGATTCTTTTTGACCCGTCTGCAGCGTTCGACATGGTCAACCACAAACTCGTGATCTCCACACTGGCTGAGATGGGCATTTCTGGAACTGCTCTCTCTTGGTTTGTATTCTATCTCACAGATAGATCCTACTAAGACTCCTGGATGGGTTCTGTCTCTGCACCTCATCCAAGACGGAGCTGCTCTTTATGCCATACAAGACCTCCCCGCTACAAGACCTGTCCATCACCGTCGATGGAACCATGGTGACCGCTCCCGCTCTGCAAGGAACCTGGGAGTGGTCCTGGACGACCAGTTGGACTTCAAAGATCACATCAGGGCAACGGCATGGCCCTGCAAGTTTCTTCTGTACAACATCAGAATAATTTAGCCATACCTGATTAACTACTCCACCCAGCTTTTTGTCCAGATCATGTTCACCTCACGTCTGGACTACTGCAACTCCCTTCTTGCAAGCTTACCAGCCTGCGCTATTTTGCCTCTACAACTGGTCCAGAATGCAGCTGCTTGGCTTGTGTTCAACCTCCTGAAGTTCTCCCACGTCACCTCCCTGCTAAGGTCACTCCACTGGCTGATGGTCGCGGCCAGGATCAGGTTCAAAGTTCTGACCCTGGCCTACACTGCAGCCAAAAGGTCAGGCCCCTCCTACCTACAGGACTTAATTCAACACTTCGCTCAAGCTCGACCACTTCGCTCTGCTGCTGCACTTGCACTTCCCTCGCTCCGTGTTAATGGCTCTCGTTCGTCCCGACTGTGGAGCTTTTCCACCCCAGCTCCCCAGCGGTGGAATGAACTCCCCACTCTGCTGCGCTCAGCTCAAATGTTTTCTGTTGTGGTCTGAAAACACACTTTTTCAGACTCCACCGCGACTAAACTACCTATCTAGGGCCAATTCCATAGTACTTGCTTCCCGTTTTTTGCTTGTTTTCTATTTAACTTGTGTTTTTTTTGTGGTTTTTATAGTTAAGAATGTATAGCTGACTGTGTGTACTTTATTCTATGTTCATTACGAGGGATGGCTCTTATGTTATGAGAAAGTTGTGCTTTGTCGGATCTGCTTTGTAGTCACTTCAATGACCTTCAGTATGCGCTTATTGTACGTTGCTTTGGAAAGAAGCATCTGCCAAATGATTGTAATATAATGTAATGCAAAACTAAGTAGAAATAAACACAGTAAACACATGAGAAAAAAGTACACAGTACACACAAAGTTATGAATTTAACATATGCCAAAAACATCACAATCTATAATAAATTATAGATTTGCATTTTAAATATTATGTAGCTCAATAATACAACAAAGAAAGTTATAAATTAAACTTCATATATAAATTGGGAGTAAAACAGGGTAAAGAAATTTGTTGAAAACACTTTTTTTTTGTCTTTATAAGTTTGTTATGAAAGTACAGTACTTGAGGCATTTTTAAAAGATATATACATTTTGTTGTATGTTACCTAACAGCAGTTTGGCTGCATATAATCCAGTTGTCCAGGTTGCATCAGAAGGAAATAGCTGAAAAATAGAATTCCTTAAGTTTGAATGATCAAACTTAAACTTCTCAATCAGGCTCTTCTCAACATTATAAACCTTAAAAACACTCAATATTTTACATTGTGCCAAAAAATGTTTGCATTAAAACTTTTATTTATTTATTTTTTTCTCCCTAATTTTGTTGTCTCTCCAAAGTATTTTGAAGTAAAGTTCAGAGGATTGTATTCAATTAATTCAATTCAATAACTTTTTTTGTCAAACTGTTGGTGGCCTAATTCTACGTTGGAGTCCATCAATGAATTCACTCTCGTGAGAGATATGGGTGACAAAATTACATGACACAAATTGATTTCGGCCATACACTCCCAAACAATAGATGGCGGTAAATGCAGGCGGCACTGTGACACTACCACGGCTTGCCTAAACGCGAATAAGAAAAAAAAACGAAGAACGGAAGTGTGTTTGTCGTTTACCGGAAGTTCAGCAGAACTGTTTTTGTTGTCAGAGGGACTGTTGTGAAAATGGCGACGTCGCGTCGCTCATCCCAGCAGCAGCCACAGAACCTGTCTTCTCCTCCGCGTAACACTTCTCTTTCCCTGACTCCCCCGGGTTCTCCTTCGGCGCCAGTAGGCGCAGCAATTTCGGTTCCAGCTGGAGCTGAGCAGGATAGCAGCGGAGATCCGGAGGTAACTCCGGCCTCCCCCGATATCCCCGCTCCGGGCCTCAGTGCTAGCAGCAGTACCAGCTCAGCCTCAACCGACGGGGGCAGCAGCAGCGGAACGAGCCCCGACTCAGGCGCCATAATAAGCCCGTTGGGCGGCGGCTGTGGAACTAGCGGGGCATTTAGGGAGCTGTTTGAGGCCTGTCGCAATGGAGACGTATCCCGGGTGAAGAGACTAGTGGATTCGGTGAATGTGAACGCCAAGGACATGGCTGGACGCAAATCAACGCCGCTGCACTTCGCTGCAGGTTTGTAAATCGTTGGCTGGCCGGTTATTTAGATCATGACCCGTGTAACGGTGGCTCGCAAATGTTAGCTAAGCAAAGTCAAAGTTTTGGTTGGGCTAACGTTACTTAGCGAGCGAACTTAGCTATAGACGTTAACTTGTGTAATATTTGTTAGCGAGCTAAGCTAGCAAGCCAACTTGGTCAACTTTAGCTAGCGCAACATTTGCACTCCATCGGGTTATTTATCAGTCATTGCGTAGCTATTCGCATAGTGTATTCGCATCGCAACTTGGTTAGCTAACGTTAGCTATGTTGTTACTGCTGTCAAGTTTGCAACTGGCTAGTTCTAGTGCATTTGCAATAGCAAAATTTGGTTAGCTGTTTTGCTATCGGACTCGCCAGGGGTATACTACGAAGCACGATTACTGAGATAACTGTACTGAGTAAGACTCGGAACACTGCCAAATCTGGAATATGGACTAAAGTAAAAAGAGCTGTTCGGGGTTTTACTCAGTGCAGTTATCCAGCTAACTCAGTAATCCTGCTTCGTAGCATACCCCCCTTGGAGTGATGCACGGTTTGTTTATTCTTGCTGCGCACACTGGTGAAACGTTAGCTATTACCAGACCCGAGACCTCATGCAGGATTCATTGGTAAGAGGCGAAGAAATCAGTCGTAAAAAACAGTGGTTCTCAACCATTCGCATGTTCATAATGTGCAATAATGCAAACAATTACAAAAAAGAGGTAACGATTTTTAAACTGATCAAATTTAAACACCGAATCAATAAGCTCCTATTTAGGTAGTTGAACACATGAGAACCCAACAAAAAAAATACAAGTTTTTTCATATTGTATTCCTTAAACTTATTAACACAGTTTGCAAATAATTTTCTTTGTCTTGAATTTTTCAGTATTTACCAAATGGTTGGTTTTAGTGGCCATGCGTCCACAATTTCACCATTTAGGAGCCTATTGGTTCACCCCAGCCTTTAATTTGATGAGTTAAAACATTTTTTACCTCTCTTTTGTAATAGTTTGCAATATAGCACAATGTGCATTTTTACATGCATAGCTATTGCCAACATAATGTGGCTTAAGAGGGTAAATAATCCCTTTAAACATGAACAACACAGAATTAAGAAAAATGAACAGCTTGTTGGGGTGGGTGATATAGCCTTAAATTTATATCATGGTATACATTTTTTATTATTATAAATTTTTTTTGTTTTATAAAAAATAGAATTTCATAAAAATATTTTCGGAGCAATTGCAAGTCGAGGATGGGAACAATTAGACCAATTTTGCCACGGGTGTTTTTGCTACTGTGCTTTTCCTTTAATATTCTGTATATGAGTACAAAATCTACACACGTATTTTAAGAACATTTTAAAATGGGCTACGCGAGACGTTGGAATGACATTAATATTTATACAGTAATTGTTTACCGTAAAAAAATTAGTTGCCAACATTCAGTCTCTTTTAATTAGGGTTGTCACAATATCTCATTTTCATATCGTCGATATGCCTTTAACAAATATTGCGATATCTGATATTATGGGCTATTGTGACAACCCGAGTCTAAATAGCCTGTATACAAATAATAATAACAAAATAATAAATACAGAGCAAATAATAACCAAATATTTTAAAAACCAAGCATACAGAATTTGTTGTGAGACAGCAGAACTAAAATAGAAAATGGAGCGAGAAAGGACACTCAACTCAGATTTGTTGGGTATGCCACGGCACACTCAGTAATGCAAAGATTTAGAGTAATACAGATTTTGAAATATTAACTCACCTACTTATTTCCAACTAATATTTTTATTTAAAATCATGTACGTATGTTTTGTCCTTAGAATATCAATAACAATGATGATAATAATTATTTAAAAAAAAAAAAATATATATATGTAAAAAATATTGTGGCTATAGACAGTCATCTTGAGGATATTTTCAAATATATTGTGATATTGCGGTATTATCGGATATCGTCACAACCCTACTTTTAATAGCAGGGAACAAAAACATAAAGGAAAAGTAATTGTCCAACAGTAGTCGAGGAGCGAAGCTCCATCAACCCATTCCACCATTCATCCATTGCACATGCCAGCGCCACTCACGTAGGCTACGGTAGCCTAGATAGCTTGGAGACGTTACAGGTAGATTGTGGGAGACAATTTTTTTTTTTTTTGACTTCATAGAGTATATTTATTGATTTATGCCATTATGGTATTATCACACATAGTTATTACATATTGTACTATGTTATTGTTTTGGATAATATTTTTGTTTTATAATAATTAATCATTTCAAGGATAGGCCTATATTATATTGAGATTTCGCTTGTCTTGTAAATGAGTACTGCCACTTTAAGATAAATACCTTGTTCTTCGGTTCGTGTGATTCACGCACTTTTTACTTTATCTGGCAATTATCAGTCTTTCTAGCTTGGAGCCACACGGTTTTTTCAACATTGTGTCTTGCGTTTTTTGAATGACACCTAACTTTTAGTTCACTCTTGTAAAGAAGATACTTTTCTGCTGTTTGATCTGTTTTTGGAATTAAGAGATCGTTATTTTTTATCCTTTTTACAACGGAGTTCTGTGGAAGTTTTCTATGCAATCTCGCCGCACAGGAGTAGCGTAGAGTAGTTGGACAGCTCGCGCTACCCAGTTGGATAACTCGAAGATACCCAATTTGATTTTGCCAGCGATGTAATTTATCTAAAACTGAAGTTTGTTTGCAGGGTCATTTGAATCATAAGGATAATCAAGTTTTTTGTTTACATTTTTACACTTTCATTCCAAAGACGAACAATAGGCTATTTGGAAGAACTTAAAGGGGAATTCCACCCAAAAACAACATTAACTTTATTAAACAGATCAATGCGCAACTAAGTAAGTCTTTCTTTGTGGCTGGCTTAAAAAAATAAAATCTGTACTGATTTATTTGAATATAAAGTTGAATTTTTGACATATACCTCTACCATGTCCTCGTTTTTGAAAGACTACAGTGTTCTCAAGTGGGCGTGTAAATTACATAGCAAGTAGGTGGAGCCAGCGAGGGAAGAATTGCTCCCTGCATCTCACTGTTCTGAATAGGTAGGGACACATCGTAGATCAAGCTAGCTATTGTATTATAATGTCAGAAAATTACATTAAGCTATGTTAATTCCTAAAGATGTTTTGGCAAACTAAACCAAACAGGAGTTGAGTGCTGTCGGTTACAGAGTGGAGCTCCTCTGGTATTTCTTGATTCCTTGTAGCTTACATCTTCCCCTGACTTATTGAATCACCCGGTAAGGAACTATGTCAACTAACGTTACATTATGATCCATGACCATTAAGTAGACTAACATTAGCTAGCTGACCATAATTTAATGGTTTTGCTTTGAGCATTCGATTACAGAAGCAATGTATTTTTTCTGGGCTAGTGCGTTAGTTGTTGTTAGCAATGGGTGTCTTGGCATAAAACAAATTCGTTTTTAAATATGTTTTTCATGGAGTAGTCTGTAGTAGCTAACTTTGCATTCGTTAATGGAATGAGGTCGGATATCGGGGTGATAAATGCGTCGTTTCCATGTTTTTACCAACATCAGTGCGTTGAAGTTGCACTGAGAAAGTTTTGGCTTTGCTAGCAAACATAGCTAAAATGGCTAACAAGTAGCCTACAACAATGATGTTTTAACTTTTAATTGTATATGTTTAATATTCTGTATCGACATGTTGGTCGATACAAAAGCATTTCATACTGAAAAAACGGGAACTTGGAGTTGATTTTCCAACATGGAACCGGGGTGCGTAGCCTAGCTAAGTGTTACAGACTTCTGGCTAGGCTAGCTAACGTTCTCACGATACCAAACATAGGTAAACGAAGGCCCGTATTTCCACCGTTTTTCTGGAGACTGAGCTAATGATGGTGGCATTTTCTCAGTATAACTGTTACATTACATTACATTATAGTCATTTAGCAGACGCTCTTATCCAGAGCGACGTACATAGTTTCTGAACTAGGAACAAGTGCGCTAAAACAACCCTAAAAGGTAAATACGAATTCAAGTACCAGGCGCAGTCAGTATGATTGGGTTTTTTTTAATTTTTTTTTTGGGGGGGGGTAACCACACAATATTGATGATTGGCATGTGAATAATAAGTATCCAATGAGTAAGTAACAATAATATGTAACCAATAAGCCAATAAGTAACCTTACAATTATTAACTAGAAGCTTGAACCACTTAAACAAGGATTTATAAAACATAATCAAGGGAGGTCACAAGGAGGTAGGGAGGGGTGGAGAGAGGTGCAGCTTGAAGAGGTGAGTCTTCAATCTGCGCTTGAAGTAGGGCTGCACGATTCTTGCTAAAATGTGAATCACGATTTTTCTCCCTAAGAATTGAGATCACGATTCTCTCACACGATTCTTATTTTTTCAATAAAAACATTTATTGCACTCTTTCTTAAACAGACAACATAACATATATCAAAGTGCTTGACTTAAACCGTGTTGTGCGAACTAGAGTCCCTATATAGAGAGAGTAGCGACATAGAGGGTCCGGGAAAATCTAGTCACATGATTGCGTGGAGCCATTTTGAGTCCATCGCGGACAGCATCAGGATCGGACGCATATCGGTCAGCGTTTTAACGTTCCCGCTGTACGCTGATGGAGTTGTATGACGTGAATGTTGAATTAATAGCGTGTTTTGCTTTACATCGTGTAAGTGTGATTGATATCGCAACTGGGATTGTTCCGAAGCAAATAAGTCAACACGTGAATGCAGCGTGACGTGAATGCATAGGGGAATAGGAGCGAGTGTTTTAACCTTTTCGCACGTAAGTTCCAAAATATTTTCAACAGCCCCAAAGCGTGAGTTTTTTTTTCTGTGTGCAACAGCTGTTCTAGAATTCGACTGTTACGTCACAGCACTAGCCTTCGCACGGTTGAGTTAGCTAATATTAGCACACACACATACATACATATACATAGCCTACACTATAAGGGACAGTCATCATCTGACTCCGAAGCTAACTGCACTGTCTTTCATTTGCATCAATAAAAATATCTGTCAGCTAATTGTGTGAAAATGTTTTTATTTTAAATATTTTTTGCATGTTTTTAAATAGTTGTTATAAATGGCGTGTTCCGATTCAAGCAACCATTGCAATGGACACCCATGATGTTGGTAAAGTAAATTTTTGAAGGTTGTACGTTACTGCTTACCATATGCTATGATATGCTATTTATCTCTGATAAAGCTAATAACAGGGGCGCAGCCATACAACGTCATCTCTGGTCCAACCAAAGATGATAACGTGCCAAGATAACTCACTTCCAGGTTAACTTGGTTGAGAATTGATATGGTTACAGTTGGGAGTAAGTGGAGCATATTTTCATCATGCATCATCTTTGGTTGAATGCGGAAGAACAAAATGGCAGCGCCACAAACCAATATTAGCCTACTGCCGGATTTTTTTCGAAAATGCGTTTTTCGAGTATTTCGTCAATTATTTTGATCACGGATGAGTTTACTCGTGATGTAAAACATTGTAAAGTGTAATCGCTATATCACAATCGCTTGTGTATATTATATTTTCTGTTAGCTTAGCTCATTTTGACAGCTTGGTTAGCAATGACGTTAGCGAACTGTAGCTAAATCAACGTTATAGGCTAGGGGGTATTTGCTGCTTACATTACTTCTGTGAAAGTGTGAACGTCTGCATAAACAAATAAATGTAAATGTTGTAAAGATGTTTATTTGGTACAATGTTTTTGTGGAACAGTGTGTTTAGTCCTAGGGTTAAGAACGAGGGTTAGCCCACAGGCCTATTGTTGCGTCAGCCCACAGGCTTATTGTTGCGTCATTCGTAAATAGACGTTCTAATCTTGTGTTCTAATCACACCGGTGTGACCGTACGCTTCAGGGACCACTCTAGCACTGTAACACCGGTGTGACCGTACGCGTCTGATCTCCATTTTGACGCAAATGAAAATACATCAGAATCGTCGTCATTTAGAAATGAGATCGCATAGATGTATGAATCGAGATCGCGATTTTTTTACGATTAATCGTGCAGCCCTAGCTTGAAGGCGGTCAGACTTTCTGTTGTTCTGACCTTCACGGGGAGCTCATTCCACCACCGTGGGGCCAGGACAGACAGACGTCGAGACCGGGTGCTAGTATGAAGAGGGGGGGGGTACCAGTCGTCCTGAGGAGGCGGAACGCAGGGATCTGGCAGGTGTGTAGGGTCTGATGAGCTTTTGGAGGTATGGAGGGGCAGATCCTCGGACTGCCTGGAAGGCGAGCGCCAATGTTTTGAATTTGATGCGAGCCATCACAGGTAGCCAGTGGAGGTCAATGAGCAGGGGGGTGACATGGGAGTGTCGGGGGAGGTTGAAGACCAGGCACGCTGCTGCGTTCTGGATAAGCTGAAGGGGTCTAATGGCCAATGCTGGCAGACCAGCCAGGAGAGAGTTGCAATAGTCCAGGCGGGACAGCACCATCGCTTGGACCAGCAGCTGGGTTGAGTGGGTGGTGAGGAAGGGACGGATTCTCCTGATGTTGTACAGGTAGAACCTGCACGCCCGGGTTACCACTGCGTTGTTCTCGGAGAGGGACAGCCTGTTGTCCATCACCACTCCGAGGTTCCTGGCACAGGGCGTTGGGGTCAGTGGAGTGTCCCCTAGGGAAATGGAGAGATTGAGAGGGCTAGAGGTTAGAGTAGGAATGTAGATGAGCTCAGTCCAGCTCTGGATGTCTCAGGTAAGCGGAGATGCGGGCTGACACCTGAGTGTCAGAGGGTGAGAAGGAGAGAAAGAGTTGAGTATCGTCAGCATAGCAGTGGTAAGAAAGACCATGAGCAATGATAACAAGGCCAAGGAATTTGGTGTAGGTGTAGAAAAGGAGGGGACTAAGGACTGAGCCCTGGGGGACTCCTGTGGTAAGGGGACGGGGTGCCGATACTTTAGCAGCCCAGGCAACCTGGGAGGAGCGTTCCGAGAGGTAGGACTCAATCCAGGCCAGGGCTGAGCCGCCGATCGCCGCTGCAGACAGGGACGACAGGAGGATGGAGTGATCTATGGTGTCGAAGGCAGCAGAGAGGTCAAGGAGTATTAGCACAGAGGAGAGGGAGGCTGCCCGAGCTGTATGAAGCATCTCGCTGACGGAGAGGAGTGTGGTCTCTGTTGAGTGGCCAGGTTTGAAGCCGGACTGGTGTGGCTCTAGCAGGTTGTTCTGGGTAAGGAAAGACGACAGTTGGTTAGAAACAGCAAAGGAAGAAGAGATACATAACGTGGCCTCTCATCTCTATTAAGAAACGGTGCAAACAGGCAGGCACTATACTACCAGTACAATGCCCAGCCGCTTGGCCTCCGCTTCTGTAATATAATTTAGTGGGCGTGGTAACCTGTTGTCTGAACTGTAAGCTTTGTGGCTGTTGTAGTTCATTCATTATATCTCTCCTGTTACAGATCGGAAAAAAAACGGCTATTTGACAAAGAACTGGCAAGTCCCAGCGGGGCTCGACACTAACATTTTCTCAGAGCAGCACATGTGCTTCTAATTAGAAAAATTTAGGAGCATACTAATGCATCCCAATACATAGATGTAAATAATTTTTTTTACATTACTCCTAAATTATTCTTTTAGTTAGTACACATCAATTGCTCTTAAAATGGGAGAAATATAGAGCCCTGCCCTGATTTAAAACATCTTGCAAAAAATGTCCCTGTGGTGACTCGCTAGAATGTGGAAAAACAAAACAAATCAAAACAAAAACAAAAAAAACCAGACAAGCGAGTTACCGTTGAATGTTTTCCCCCCTCTCCTTCTCCAGTCATCCCATCACTATCACTTGATCATTAACAAGCAAGCGGCTATAAGTCTGAGAAGGGCTATCCTGTCACACTTGTCGATAACAAGATACTAAAGAGCGCATTAAGCAGGATAAGTATGTTAGTACTGTCAGTTGAGTTGCACTTGCAATGTTTCCAGCTGTCAGACCGTGATGCCTTTTTTATACAGCATTTACACTTAGCTGTAAGTTAAACTATATATGGGAATTTGGATGTATGTGGTTAAAGGAAATCACTGACATTTTATTTGTATTTTTTACAATGGGATAATATCAAGATAAGTAAGTCCGAGACTTTTAGTCTTTCCCTAGACAGACTTTGCCGGAAAGTATATGATTTATACAATTTTTTTACTTTGAAAGAGAATTAAATTTGTTAATGTGTTCTTGCTTTAGGGTTTGGTCGGAAGGATGTAGTAGAGCACCTCCTGCAGACTGGCGCCAACGTGCACGCCCGCGACGACGGTGGGCTCATCCCGCTGCACAACGCGTGCTCGTTTGGCCACGCCGAGGTGGTCAGCCTGCTTCTGTGCCAGGGCGCCGATCCCAACGCCCGTGACAACTGGAACTACACCCCTTTGCATGAGGCGGCCATCAAGGGGAAGATCGACGTGTGCATCGGTAAGATTCGACCCACGCTTCGCCTTGAGTTTGTTTCTTTGCGTTTTCAGCACTTTTAATGTGAGATAATGCAACTTCTACCGCATCAGCTATATTTATAGAAATGTCTATTAAAAAGCGTATCTCCACCCTGATTCCAATTCCTCCCTTTCATATCAAAAACAAATACAAATAAATTCCATCCTTTCCACATGTTAATTCTAGTGACAAAAGGTTACCTATCATCAGGGTGTTATGGCCTGACCATTGGCCCAACCACTTCTCACTTGTCGCTACTGGGGATATGGGGGATTTAGGAATCTAGGCCTTTTCTTCCTTTGCTCTCAGTGTCCGCTAAATGCCGAAAATGTAAATGAAAAGAACAAGTGAGTGATTTGTCATGCTTATGTTGATTTTGGTATATGTTGACGCCCTTCATTGAGCAGGTTTTGATGTTGACGCTGGCCTAAAATGGAGAAGATTTGATTAAAGTGTACATTCAGACCAATTTCGCTTGTTTTGACATTTCTGCTCCTTTGTCATTGTGAGCTTTGCCTGGTAATAGGAATGTTTTGAGGGAAATGTCACAGCCTGCCGATTGCAACGTGGGTGGGAGGGATCTGCTTGGCGAACGTCCACTTTTCTACATTTGTAGCTTATTGGCCGTTCTTCAGCTAAATTTAGGGCTTTTTTACTTGATGTATTTAACAGTATCTGTACTATCTAACACAGAAAGAGTGATTTAATAACATTTACATGAACGTGGCTCAACTCCATTGAGCAGAAGGTTTGTAGCCTCGTGTAGGTAGATATGCTGACCTTTTTGTTTTGCTGATTGGTCATTACACATCACATGGTTTCATTGATCTTTACCGTGATATAATGTCCCAGAGATGGGAGTGATTGTGAAAAGGCGGGGGAATATCGGAGGAGTTTGAGCATTATATGGTTACACAGAAAATTTTAACTCTATTTCAGACTTGAAAATAGTATAATCAAATGGTATAATCACCCCTGTGTATTTAAGTAATGGAGGACTTTGCCCAACCAAGTTGAAAATTGAATTCTGTAAAAACTTGTAACTTTCGCTGCAAGGTATGTAAGCCACGTCTTTAATAACTGAAGTCAATCGGCGTGAAGGTCGTCGTGCACACTTCTCGCCAACAGGGCTTTAGCTCTGCGAGAGACTGCCTTCATCGTCCTCCTGAATATTTAATTAAAAGTGAGCTGTAGTTTTCCCAGCTAGTGCATGGTTAATTGCCTTTAGATTGCAGAAAGGTAAATTGAGCGGCCCATTAAAACCGTGTCGTGCCTACGGCACTAGAAGGTCTGGCTACAGCTGGAGGCCTGGTGAGGACACGGCGGACAGCCTCCCTGCTGCTGCGCTGCAGATTGAGCTGGGCCCTGTAATGCTTTTAGACACATGAAACTTTACCAGTTAAGCCTGGGGACAAAGTAATTCCATTTTTAAAACTCTGAGATTGATAGCACTAATATGGGTCACAACGGTAGTAGTTTGTATAGTCGCTTAATGTAATTGAGGAGAATAAATGTATTCGTGCTCACTCTTTCTCCAAAGAAAATAGTTTGCCCCACTGATTTAGCCATCTATAGCATGTTTTTATATTGGTTGCAGTATTACACTTATTCTGCAATGCTATGTATACACATCTCAATGGTAGAAATTCACATCTTATGTAAACGGAAATTTGGTGTTGTTGCCATTCTTTTGATTCAATTAAATTTTATTGGTGGTGTTTCCTTTTTACGTAATAGTTAGGGATGCTCCGATCTGATCGGCGCCGATCCATATCGGCCGATATTCCCATTATCGGTTTTGATCGGAGTTCCCAAAACGTCCGATCAAACAAGGCCGATCAGATGACATAAAATGCGCGAGAACTACTATCAGACATACAAAGAAAAAAGACGTTTCAATAAAAGGTCTCCTAAAAGGCAGCTTGTGATTGGCTGTCCATGTCATTCAACTTCATTGGCCCCTGTCTCCGGGGTGACCGGGTGGGCATATTTCACTGAAGAGAAAATGGCGTCGCCGGTCTGGCAGAATTTCAACGTATTGGAGAGCGATAACAAATTAGCAATTTGCAATGTCTGCTCAAAAGAAGTACCTCGTGGAGGAACGCATCAAAGGGGTTTCAACACCACAAACCTCATACGGCATTTGAAGGTTTGTCACATCAAGGAATTTGATGAGTTCGCGAAGTTGGCGAGTGCTAAGGCAGAGAAGGGAAAAGAGCGCGCAGCGACCCAAACACCACTCACTCAGCTGACCGTAACAGAGACATTGAGACGACAGCGACCATACAACAACGACAACAAGAAACGAAAGGACATAAATGCAAAGGTAATGGAGTTCATATGCCTTGATCAGCAGCCGCTGTCTGTTGTGGAAGACGCCGGGTTCAAACGTCTCGTGTCCTGCTTGGATCCACGCTATACACTGCCGGGGCGAAAATATTTTACTGATGTTTGCCTGCCGGAATTATATCAAACTGTCTACACGCACATCGAGAGCCTTATGAAGGACAACATCGCGTCAATCAGCTTCACGAGTGACATTTGGAGTTCGAGTGTCTGTCCTATGTCTATGCTGAGCCTAACTGCGCAGTTTATTAATGAAAACTTCGAGCTAGCGAAAGTGGTGCTTCACTCACAAGAGTTTTCTGGGTCACACACCGCGGAGGCTCTTGCTGCAGCTTTCACAGACATGTTGCAAGCATGGGGAATCCCAAAGGAAAAGGTGCACGTTATTCTACGGGATAATGCCAAGAACATGGAGAAGGCGATGAGGGATGCGCGTCTACCAAGCCTACCGTGTATGGCGCACACACTCCAGCTCGCTGTGCAGGAGGGAGTTTTGGCACAGCGTGCAATCATTGATGTCATTGCAAGTGGAAGACGCATCGTTGGTCATTTTAAACATTCTCAGCTTGCTTACTCCCGACTATTCAGTATTCAGAAACAAATGAATCCGAACCAGCCTCCCAAAAGGCTACAACAGGATGTACCCACCCGGTGGAACAGTACTGTTGCCATGTTAAAAAGTTTACTGGAACAGAAACGTGCTCTATGTGCTTATGCAGCTGACTTTGAATTGCCTTCCACGTTGACCGTCCATGAGTGGAAATTGGTGGAAAATATGATTTCAGTGCTTGATCCCTTTGACGAGCTCACAAAAACGATAAGTTCATCAACTGCATCAGCTGCAGATGTTATACCATCCATCAGAGCTTTAACTCGTCTTCTTGAGAAAACAACAGAGACCGACCACGGTGTGAAGACAGCCAAAGCCACGCTCCTGGAAGCTGTCAAGAGGAGATTCCGTGACATTGAATCTGAGCGCCTGTACACCATCGCTACACTCCTTGATGCAAGGTGAGAACTCCACATTCCTGAGAGTGTGTGAGTGAGTGTGAGTGAGAGTGTGTGTGTGTGTGTGTGAGAGAGAGTGTGTGTGTGTGTGTGAGTGTGTGTGTGTGTGAGAGAGAGTGTGTGAGTGAGAGAGTGTGTGTGAGTGTGTGTGTGTGTGAGTGAGTGAGAGTGTGTGTGTGAGAGTGTGTGTGAGTGAGAGTGTGTGTGAGTGAGAGACAGAGAGACATGATTCATATGCTTATTTAGCTTTGCCTAAAAATGATCGATAAAAGGGGCTATGCTTAAGTTTAAGGTAAAATGTAATACTGTGTTGTTATCCTGTAGTGTAGGATGGTTTGCATTTCTTTCAAATTCACCTGAATTTGATTTAAAAAGGAGTTAATCTCAACTATAAATAGAATAAAAATGCAAATTTGGGCTATGCTATGAGGCCAAGCCCATGCCTAATTAATTCATGAGTTAAGCATAACCTACAAAATGCATTAAATTAATTAATTAATGTTGCCTTTTGTTTCTCTCATAAAAAAGGTATAAAGACAGATATTTCCCCGTCGCACTCAAGCCAGAGATGCGCAGGCTGCTTTCTGATGTCGTGGCTGCTGCAGCGGAGCAAGAGACTGGTGGGGAGGACAGTGTGGCAGTGGGTGAGCCCCCACAGAAGGTACCTCGAGCTGGCTCCTTGCATGCTATGCATGCTGAACTGTTGGCTGAAGATGGGCAACAGCATCAGGGCGGTGGTGGTGACATCAACCCAGCAGCATCACAGATTAATCTCTACCTATCAGAGGCAGTTATTCCAAACAGTCATGGACAGCCACTTGCTTTTTGGAAGGCCAATAAAGACCGCTTTCCTGCTCTCGCACAAGCAGCACGTGTCTTCCTCTGTGCACCTTGCACAAGTGTAGATAGCGAGCGACTTTTTAGCACAGCAGGACATATTGTAGATGAGAAGAGGAACAGGTTGACGGCCAAAAACGCTGAGATGCTTATATTTATCAAGGCAAATCTGCCAGTGATGCTGCTTAATCAGAAGTAAAGTTTGAGTCAGAACTGGAGTACGCCCCCTCTCCCTACCTTTCTCAAAATCCACAAGAAATGCCTGTGCGGAGATATTTGCAGATATAGGCCTACAGATAGAGCTGCAATGTTTTTGTTTTTTTTGTATTTTATTTTTGTGTTTCTGTGCACTCTCCCTACCCCTCCAAAGGACACAAAAAAACCTCAACTCAAATTAAGTTACATATAGATGAGCCTACAGACAGATAACATGTTTTGTTTTTTTGTTAAATTGCTGACTTGCTGTGCACCTTAATACCACTTTATTCTGTCTGTTATCTCCTAAATGAGGACAAATCGACTTGAAACTGACTGACTTAAAACAATATTTTATATTTGGCTAATAGCCTGTTTATGTTGCAGTTAAGTTTGTGTTATTATTTTTCCACAAGAAAGCTACTGTATAAGCTCCAAGTTCTCCAAGAGCCTCTAGAGAGTGGAATTTTGCACATGTGATGTGACTGTACTTTTATTTGTTGTGATTTCTATTTTATGAGTAAGCAAGTCTCTCGAGTATGGAATGTTGCATGTTCCCTGCAATAAAACAGATGGTTGTCAATTCATGATACTTTCTCATCTCCTAATTTTAATACTTAATATACAATGTCAATGTTGTTAAGAATAATTAGATATATAAATAATGCTATACAATAAATAGAATGCTTCAATCGCCGTTTTCGACGCTGTGATCGGTGATCGGTGATATCGGATCGGCGAAATCGGATCGGCAGATACTAATTTTGGTGATCGGTGATCGGTGATCGGTGATCGGCACCAAAATTCCTGATCGGAGCATCTCTAGTAATAGTACAGTACATTGCAAAGTACACTGCAAAAGTATTGTACTATTAACTGAAAAGAAAGTGGTAAAAATGCTCCCAGATGCATATATTTGTGTATTATTAGTTTTTTCACAGAATTAAATCCGCAAGTTAAGAACATTATGAACCACACTTTGGTTCATTATTCAACGTGATCCTCTTCTCACAAAGTTCACTTCTGTACCACCCCTGAAGTGTCCACAATATTCAAGACAAGGTGGTCCATAGCATTTAAAAATGTCCCTTGATGTCTCTCGCCACCTCTTTGCCATTGGAGCTGTACTCACTCTTCTAACTCCAGCGACGTGTAAGCTTTTCATCATCCACTGGTAAGGCATAGGCCTGTATACATGTTGAAATGCATCTGCTCCAAGATTTAAAAAAGCCCTCAAATTGAGGATAGCAGAACATGGCAGACTGCTAGCCATACTAAAGATATGGACTATGCAATTGCTCATCATTTTGCAGCAGCCAAACACGGTTCTGTTTCTTCTCTCTGATTTTGGGGTGTTGAGTCACCATATCACCCAGAGGCAGAGACATTATTCATAAATTGCTAGGTAGAGCAGTGCTCAAAATGAACTTTTTTGTTTAGTAGCACTGGTGCCCCCAAACTCAAACATTTTGGATCACCAGCAATTTATTCTTGAACAATGGACAGAAGTGTATTGTACAGTATGTCTACTGAAAATTACAGTTACAGAAGTTAGTACATGGGATTCTTTTCCAGGTGCACTTGGATTTAAGTCATTACATAGTTTTGTTACATTACATTACATTATTACATTATAGGCATTTAGCAGACGCTCTTATCCAGAGCGACTTACACAGCATTTCTTTTGCATTTATACATAGTATCCATTAATACAGCTGGATATATACTGAAGCAATGCAGGTGAAGTACCTTGCTCAAGGGTACAACGGCAGTGTCCGACCTGGGAATCGAACCTGCAACCTTTCGGTTACAAACCCAGTTCCTTAACCATTATACCACACTGCTGTTAATGAGCAGTATGCTTCTGATCTCCTTACAGGTCCATATTGAATATACATTTACTGTATATTACAAAAATAATCTTAAAATAATTAGAGGTTTCACAAAACAGCCAAGGACAGAAGACTACAGTCATTATGTGTTTTGGTTAAGTAGCAACACTACTTTGAATAGCATATTCAAAGTACATGATGAGTTACAGAATATAGTCTATTAGTAAAAATAATAAAAAATTAATTAAAGGTTTCACAAAGCAGTCCTCTCAGATAATCTAGGTAATTATGTAATTATCTTACAATAGAACCTGCTGTGTATTTAATAACAAGCTTACTCGATTAGAATTAATTCAGCATAGCTACTGTATCTGTATTTAGCCAGCGTTATCTGCATTAACTTTCCATAATACCATTTCACATGAGATGAGCCTCAGCTGGTTTGAGCACTAGGCCTAATCTTTCCGAGCGCAGGTTTTTCCGCAATGGTAACCTTTAATTGAAAATGAAAGAAAGAAAGAAATATATATTCAGATGGGTGAAGAAGGAAAAACCCCTTTGGTGAGGGTGTCCGGTGGCTCTATCATGCTATTATCCTCCAGGGAAAAAACTGGTTCAGTTAACTTACGTTAGTTAGGTTTAAGAAATGCAAGCTTGCTTGGCAGCTGTCGGTTACCTATTTTAGCAAATCTAAAACCTAATCTAAAAAGTGAAGTGAAGCTGACGTTTGGTTGGTTAGAATGGTTACAGGGAAATTAAACTTGGTAGTTTGTCTGATTGGGATAGTTTGCTCGCATTACAACAAAAAAAACGGAGTCGCACCTGGACAATTATTTGTGGTCGCATCAGTGCTCCCAATTTAAATTCCAGGTCATACAGTTCAAATATAGGTCGCATATGATTCTTTAAATCTTTAGTGGGGGGGATGATAATGTCAGATAATGTCAGCTGAAGATGACATTATAATTTAGCTAGGTCGCTTTCCTGAGGTAACGTAAACAAACCTGCTCATCTGCCTGTGGCCAGCCGCCAATCATAGTGAGATTACCGCCAATGAAAACACTGAAATGTCATAATTTATAATGTATTGTATTGTATTGAAGGGGAAACACTGCATGGTCTGATTGGTGGGGAGGGTATAGGCTATATGCCTCCTGGCACTTTATTTTCTGTTGACTCTGAGGAAGACATTGAAACGTCAGTCAGCCTGTTTTATTTAAGGGGTTGTGTTTCTGGGCTTTGAGTGTTCCAGCTCTCCTTATTTGGGGTTAATTCCTGTGAAGATATCCAAGTAAGAATCCTTCTGCATCTATCAACTGTGTGTAGCGGTACCAGATTAGCTCCTGTAGCTGTCTGTACAGAAAATGGAGGACAGCTTGTCATTTGTTTGAAATCATATAGGCTAAGTTATGTTCCTGGCTAATAATATTTTTTCTTTTTCGGGTTTCTAAGTTGCATCAGATATTTATTTTGATCAAGTGCGCTATAAACTAGGGTGTATTGAAATGCTTCCATGTGCTGGAGCGTTGTGATTTTCAAATGATTTTCAAATGATTTTCAAATGATTTTCAAATGAGCCTGAAAATCTGAGCCATCTATGAAGTTTGAGAATGTGTATGTTGAGGGATTCGGGTCGGTGGATGAATGTGGGTGAATTGAAGGTGATAACTGCACTCTGCAGTTTTATCGTTTGGCGAACAGACCACACACACCTCTCAAGGAACCTTTAAGTGCAGAGAGGAAGCAGAATGCATTGATTTATCTCGAGTAGAATGTTAAAAAGAATATATGGTGTATAAGACCTGTGCTTCTGTCTGAAACCGCAACTAGGAAAATTAGTTTTCTGGTCTGGAAAAAAATATTGTTTATATTTTTATATAGAAGAAAAAGGCCCTTTAATTTCAGTGGGGTAATGATAAATTTTTAGGACCATTCTTCAGGAAGGTTTCAAATCATTCAGTCTGGGCTGCAGGAGTAACCTAAACGCAGTGTGGTGTGTCCTTATCTCCCAGTAATTGCATTTGAGAATTGTGTTTTTTAAATTGTTTTTTTTGTTTGTTTGCGAATAATTTATTTATTTACAAAATATGGCCTCGCGGTGGGACAACGGTAAGAGCGCGAGGCCACTGTACTCTGAGGATCTGGGTTCGCGCCCCTGTCCTGCCAGATCCGAGCATGGCCGGTGCCCTGTGGGAGCGGCAATTGGCGGCCGCTCCCGGGTGGGGGAGGGGCTCGGAGAGAATCGCTGCGCATATAGTGGCCCTGGGCGAGTTGGAATCACGGTCAAGCTTGGAGGAGTCGCGCCCTGAAAAAGAACTACTCTACTACCAACTGACGGGGTTGTTATTACCCCAAATTAAATATTTATTTAAATCATCTTTGCAAAAAATAAGACATCAGATTTAGGGAGAACTCTGATTGGCCTCTACAGCGGCTGGAGAATTGTTTGATCGACGTGACCACCATTTTAGCTGTGTGCAGGCTAAACCGTCAGTGCTAAAACATTTCACTTTTTGAATTTATGGATAAGTGGTACAAAAGGGTCTGTCAAATGGAAAGATTCAGAGGCTGGTCCATCTACCAGTAAGGAAACCGCTCCAGTGTCTGACACTGAAAAAAGGCTTAAAGCAAAACGAAGGAAATACAGCAGTGAACATGAAGACTTTCTTTTTTTATTCTGAACAAGCTTTTTATGTAATTGTAAATTATGGCTCTGGGATCTACTTTTATCTAGCTATGTTTAACTTTTTTTTGGAAAACATTCTGAGTAACATTTGCCTGGCCCTACCGAGTCTAGTCATTTTTAATCTAAATCACTATCGTCTCTATCATGTTTCTGTCCGCCTATCCCACACTATCGTTTCTATAGCTAACTAAAGGTTGAATTTGTCAATTAGATGTTACGACACATTTCATTGATCGCACATAACATCAGCATTGGTTTTGTATGCATTTGATTTTGCTCGTGAATTAACTGTCCACTCTCAATTAACAGCAGTGATTGGGTTGCTACTGGTTAAACATTTAGTAACGTGCATTTCAATTACGTAGTAGCGCCCTATTAGCCCAGGATCATTGAATGTTTTGTAAAATGCTTGGGTTCCTGCAGGGGGGCCGCGGAAGCTTTTGTGGTCGGTTGTGTGGGCTGCGAGTTGTAAAAGGTTGGGAACCTCTGCTCTTGCAGTTGCTACACGGGGGAATTGAATTAGAATCAATTCAATCGGCTACCAAATTGGGAGAAAATGGGGAAGAAATCTGGAAAAAAAAAATATGGACAAGATTGCTCTATTTTAGGCAGACACAAAGCCGGGCAATGCTGGAATTCAAGTTTGCTGGAGAATTTGTCCAGAGCACTAAAGCGTCAGTCTACCATCAAAGCAGATAGTTCCCCCATCTATCGAGTCATTTTACTTGCAAGCTAATATTTCTCATGTTCAGTTTGTTCTCATCAGATAAACTCATTGGGCCTCATTTATGAAACGTGAGCAGAACACTTGTAAGTAAATTGTTCGTACTAGTAAATTAGGCCGTATTTTGGCATTCATCAACGTTTTCGTCTCTGAGATTTGTGTGCACGTACGAACAAATTTTAAATTTGCTCGGGACCACGTGTACCGCGTTCGTAAATTCAGAATGCCGCTAAATGTAGCTTTTGAGTGATAATTATAATATTAATTTATTAAAATTTTTTGTTAAATTTACAAGGCTAAATGTAGCCTTTGAAATACACATTGCAAACGTAATAAATTATGATCGTAAAAAGCAAACACTTTAGATTACGCCTATTATTCAATTGTAGGCTATGAAGCTGTTTAATTAGACCCATAACGTAGGCTAATGAATGCTCCCATTAGCCTACTATTTTTTCTAACTTCCTAAAAATTTAAATTCTCCATGACCTTACATAGGCTATGCTAATTAAAACACACATTTAACCAATGAACGATTGCAATTGTGGTCAACAGCTTAATACAGCTAATTCCATCTTACATCCAGTTCCCCTACAAGATGCAAAGCCAGGTGGAGGAAAAGCGGGATTTTTATGAAATTGCCAACCTGTCCAATGTTATCGGTGCCCATAGACTGCACACCCCAGTGAAAGTTTTTGTTGAAGAGTCGGTGAAACACCGGATAAACTTGATTTAAAAGTAAAAGTTTTTTAATTGCTTAGAATGTAGCCAGGCTATATCCCGGTAAAACCTGAGCTTGATTCTGGCTTTTGCTCAGTGGGACACGCGCATCAATGTGACCGCAATTAGAACATGCCAGAGAGATTCTAAAATAAGGTAGCCTATGTGATTACCCGATTTCAAACCGCAACTCACATGCACAGAACCCCAACAAAATTGCAAAATGAAAAACGTTTAATTTATTTCCAGGCTGCAATAAAGTAATGCGCTCGCTCGTCCCATGCAGACGTAGATGCGCAGCTTTGCGTTTCTTCGCCTCCTATTTAATGGCAATGCATTTCTTTTTTAAATTTTACTACTTTTAACAGTTCGTGTGAGGGGTGATTTTGCATTGATGGTACATGTTATCTCCTGCTAGGCCTTTACTTTCCCACTTCATGACACCGATACTGACAATACTAAACTATTACTTTTTTCTTGATTGAACATCTGCTCATAAAACTTCGATTTCATTGTCGGAATAATTCTTTCCTTTGCTTTTTCTGGGCCATTTTGACTAGGTATGGACCTTTAAACGCGCTTCGTACGTGAATACGAAAAAACCCTTCCCGCACGGTTTGATGAATCCGGCATACTTTTTTCGTACCAACTCGTTTCGTACATAAATGTACGTGTATATTTAGGAATGCTTCATGAATGTGGCCCATTGTCAGCAAATTCCTTTCACGTCAGACCCATATTATCTTCATGTTTTACATTTCTGTATTTTTCTACATTGTTATAAGGCCTTGCATTATTACAATATCTAAAACCTCACCATTTTGGGATATTTTTCTTCTAATTTGCAGAAGGAACATTTCAGACATTTACAGACATGAGAAAAAAGGCTATCTGGTTACATTAGCTTATAGCAAACTAGCGAACCAACTGTGTGTCTTTTGTGTGGTCTGGGTAATTTTGTGTCAGTGAATTCACATGGGCCTCTGTGCCTTCTTGGTGATAACACATTTTGGTATTCCTGAGAGTAACAATTTCTGACAGTCTGCTAAGTGATTGTAATGTAATGAAACCATTTGAACTTGTTGCTGCTGGATTTCTGCTACAAGGAGACCAGCAAGCAACCTAATCGCTGGGTGGGGAAGAAAGGCTCATTGCATCAGTATGATTCCTCTGTGAAAATATGTAGAAGAAAAGAATATCACCTCTTGTCTTCATTTGCCTGGTAAATTGCGATGCAGCACTGCCTGTTTCTGTTGTGGCTCTCAGCCGTAGTTATTTCCCCACTGTGCTGGATGTTTATTCTGTTTGATCGATGATGATGCAGTAGCAGTAGCCTTTATTCTCACCGCTGTGGGGCGTCTCCATTGCTGCTGGAACTCTTAAAGGTTGATGAGCTGGGCTGGTTCTGAAGGTGTGCAGGCCTAGATGAGTTGTGCTGGACTGGCAATTGAGTGTTCTCACCTCATAATTCAGGCACGCAGAGAAACTCCACACAGAGCTCTGGCTGTGTACCCAGAAACCCTCCGACACCCTCACCACATGATATCTTCACCCGTTTTCCCCCCAGAGAGACCTCGAAAGATTCACAAGTAATACTATCAGTTAGATTAGCACAGTGGTTCTCAGCCCCTGGAGAGCCACAAAGTCTGCTGGGGTCCCCGATCCTGGTCCTGGAGAGCCACAGAGTCTGTTGGGGTCCCCGAACCTGGTCCTGGAGAGCCACATAATCTGCTGGGGCCCCCGACCCTGGTCCTGGAGAGCCACAGAGTCTGTTGGGATTTCCGACCCTGGTCCTGGAGAGCCGCAGGGTCGCTTGTTTTAATTTCACCTTTAAAAGAGCAACAAATTCAGACCAACGTATCCAGGTGGTGCGAGTCAACTGTGTAATCACCTGCTTTAATGAATCAATTAGGCTAAGTGCTGAATAAGAAGGAAAAACAGAAGACCCTACATCT
Organism: Ilyophis sp. 1 JC-2022; assembly: GCA_022702515.1. Taxonomy (NCBI): domain Eukaryota; kingdom Metazoa; phylum Chordata; class Actinopteri; order Anguilliformes; family Synaphobranchidae; genus Ilyophis; species Ilyophis sp. 1 JC-2022. The sequence continues at coordinate 30,075,720 of CM040394.1, read as the reverse complement.
CGCCAACATCATAGTTGAGAACTAGCTAGAGTGGTAAAATATTCAGTGGTAAATCAACTCTTGAGTACAATTAATTGTACCGTGTGTGAGCAAAGGCAGGAGTATCCTGTTTTCAGGGCCTGCCTACATTGATGCAGTTGCGTTTTTTAGTACCGTCTAAAAAATCCTGCATTTGCTTTGAGGCGTTGCACTCCGTCACTTTCTTTTCAAGGGGTGCTTCGTCACAGCCAGAACCAAAGACGTGGCCACTTACGGCCTAATTCAGAAGAAAAAAAAAGAGTTCTGAGCCCATATCTGTAACTGCCACCGTGAAGCACGGGCAGGACAGCCAAAATGGCCTCCGTTAAAAAAAACAAAAAACAAAAAAAACTGCCGAAGATGTACGAGTCTCATTTCAGCTGGGCGTTGAGCCTCGGGGTCCGGTCTCAATAAGGGTTAATCATGTGGCATTCTTCTTGATTAGCCAGCGAGCATGCATCATTCTCAACTCCTAATCAGGACCGCGGCGCACTGTTTTCTTGAGGAAAAATGAAGTTGCTGCCGTGGAAATAAGATTGTTACGGCTGCTGTGGAAAGATTTTGCTCCGGCATCCCCCATCGCCTCTCTCTGCTCCCAATCTCTGCCCCGTCGAGTGTGCCGACAGAGCCAAACACGGCTTTCTCATTCCAGCTGGTTTGTTCTGGAGCCAACTGCCTTCCCATCTCAGTTTGTGTTCTCCAGACAGACTGCAATCCTTCTCATCTGAAAGACAATCTGGTGCTCAGAAGCATCATTTTTACCTGCTACTCTCCTCTCTCTTTGGCAGATGGTCCTGGACTCATCTTCAAAATATTAAACCATCTCAGAAGGTTCCCCACTATGCATCATGCCTGTGTATTTTTTTTTCCATATATTCTTATTACACTACGGAAATGTTAATTAATAAGCAGGAGAGCGGCACTATCTGTGCCGTCTTTCCAAATCTAATCAATGCCCAGAGACCAATGACAAAGTACAGCACAGACATGCGGTCGCATATTTAGAATTGAACAGAGGTCTGTTTCTTGCTTTTCAGTATCGGCATGTGAATTTCTGAGCAGACTTGATTAATCACAAGTTTATGCGCCTTCACTCGCTGCAAAGGCTTTGAACTGAGACATGTTGTACCATCATCACACAGCCAGTAGTTCTGCGCCCACTAGAATATGTATTAAAAGTACTATCATATTTTCCAGAAGCCTGCTGGATTGGAAGTTTGTACATCTACATATTAGGGCTGAGGAGTGTTCTTGCTAAATATGTACTGGGTGTTATTTACTAATGAGCGGAGCCGTTCCTCCCCAGTTCTTCAGTGTTTGAAGGTGATTTGCTCTTGTGCTTGCGAAGGCCGTTCCACAAGAACACAGGAAGATGCTTGGCAGACCACGGCCACGACAGTTCTGTTCCATGCTCCATGTTTCAAGAGCTTTGGCTGTTTGAACCGCTGTCTTCTGGCACATCGAGTAAGGCTGTGTGCCGAGAAGTCGTTAAATAACCGGTCACAGCAGCTCGGAATGGGTTCTCCGTAACGCAGGGCTTTTCAGCAGAAGCTCGAAGAAAGAAAGCCTTTTGGATCCTAGTTTCAACACGCTGCAAGAACAGAAGGCTTTTCTTGCAGTGTGCTCCTCGCAGCACCGTCCTCAGAGTATGCTTCATAATTAATTTAACAGCTAGCTTACCTGACTCAAAATGAATGTAGATTATTGTGTGGTTAAATTAGCTGTGGCTTTTCTGCGCTTGCCTTACAGCTTTTTGTTTGCTGCTGATATATGTAAGGTATCGTGTAATGTATAGTGGCTCAAATCCTTGGCCTTTGAATAAGAACATCCGCCAAATAAATACGGATTTTTAGTATGATGATGATGATGAAATTACTCTAGTTTAAATGGCTACAAGCTCACATAGTCAAGTCATGAATTATGGTGCGACTAAAACACTAATATTCATGCAAAACAAAAGCACGGTTTATGGGTGGTACTAAAAGCAATACAAGCTTTCTTGTATGAGTAGGCCTAAGTCTATATGCTGTTATTTTGGTTTGAATGCCAACCATCACCGTTCACCGATTTTTCCTATTTGTTACTAATTACAAATGGAGCAGTGAGAAGAATAAGCCAAAATAACATTATTTTTACTCTGGTTAATTTGTTACAAAATATATTTGGGAGAGTGCGGGAAGATGCTGTTAAAATGTGAAGGTACAGTGACTTGGTTCTAGGGTTGTGCAGTATACCCTATACTAAAATAAATACCGTGTTATAGTATATAATGCAATAGAATTGTTTTCTTGTGAGCGAACTTCAGTTGTAGTTGCCAGCAATAAAAAAGACGTAGACAGACACACAAAAAACATGTTCCATAAAGACATTCAATTGTATCAGGTGTTTCACATTAAAGTGAAGGTATGAGTGGAGTGGAATACAGCCAAGCGTTATGATGAAAAATTGTGCATCAAAAGCAATAACAGTTCCTCATCTGCCATTGTGTCTTGAGATGTCCAGTGTCATTACGCAGTCTAACAGCTCTTTTGGCTTTACGGGGCAAGGACCTTAATCTTTGACCTGATGGAAGAGTCTCAAAGAGAGAGTTCAGGGGATGTGATGGAAGGGCCAAAATCCGCTCTCTTTTTTAAATTGTGTGCTCTTCATTCAGGTGTTTCAGGTGTTACCTAAATTTTGAAACAGTATGACACCAGCATTTCGCTAAATTGGTGGTGAAATATGTTCGTTAGTTGCTCTGTGCTCCCCTGGGGTGATAATCCAGAATAGGGTATTTGTCGCTCTCCATTCACTTTTATGGAGAAGCTAAAACGGTCTTGTGTAAAACTTGCTAACAACATTGAAGAAAATAGTACTTTATAAAGAATTTTTTATTTGCCTACACGTACGAGGACTGGTTATTTTTTCTATTGATGGTATCCGCTTCTTTCCCGGCCGTATACTTGCTAGAAGTGTCATTTTGAGACGGTTTTAGCTTCCCCATAGAAGTGAATGGAGAGCGACAAATACCCTATTCTGGATTATCATCCCAGGGGAGCACAGAGCAACTAACAAACATATTTCGCCACCATTTTGCAGATAACTACACAACCCAAAGTTCTACCAAACTTCAGTTGTGCTTTGAAAACAGGTGGGATAAGGAACGGTTTGTATTTCCCCTTGGACCAAACTGATATTAAATTCAAAGGGTAAAAAAGAAAACACAGCTCTAAATGGAATTCCTCAGCAGGCAACATTTTATAAGCTGGTGGTTGAGTACATTAAAGGACCAATTGTAATCATCCCATTCATTGTTAAAATGAAGAAAAGAGAAATCCCATTCAGTGAATGTCACAGATGCACCTGAGGACAGTGAGGAGAAATTAGAGATGATGTATTTTCCGATTGCTTTCTTCTGCACTATGATGGTTCTTTTAGCCTCGCTCGCCCACACTAGATTGAGGCTGCTCTGTCGAGTGGCCTTGCTGCAGTATAATAGAGGCCTTTTAAAATGTATTTATTTATTCAGCTGATGCACCACTTCAGCTCGCCATAGACTTACGTTCGCACTTGTGCTTCAAGCACATCATTTATTTTGATGGAGAACCTATTTTCCATCAGAGGATCTTTCTAAAACTCTATAAACTTTGCCCCAAGTGGTTGAGACGTATCCGTCTCAATTACAGTATTCATGTTTGTCTGAAATGACAAACATGAATACTGTAATTGATGTCATGTTTGTCTGAAATGAAAACCCCGTACACATATAGGAGGGTGCTATTAATAGCCCAAAGCACTTGCGACCTTCCTCTTGTCACAGCCACAGACTGTAAAATGCATAAAATGCCCCATTTATACACGCTATGAAGATCATGTTCATGTATAGAAACAATAATATTTTTTTTAAACCGTTAACTGAGCATTCGCCATTTTCCCTTGCTTAGTGTACTATATACAGTACCTGATGCACTTTCGGTTTAGAAGACACCTCATTTTTTCCCCCAAAATCTCTCGCATAAATATGTTTCGGAAACCAAGTACTTACCAGTATATTCAGCTAAAGCTGTTTTCTGATTAACCCTGTAGTGTTTATCTTGTTACATTTCGCCAAAGTCCCGTATAGTCGACATTTCCACAGCGACCACCCGTTGCACTTAAGGCTGAAATACGTTGCTGTTCTTGTGTAAATACACATGTGCTTTTGTATGTTTAAAAAAAAAAAAAAAAAAAAGTATTTAAATACATTAGGCAACGTATGTAATGGTTATTATACATATACTGTATGTGACTATTCTGAAATACATGTATTCTGCTTATTCTTCAATTCGAACTTTAAACCATGGATGTGCAGGGAATATTTTTTGAGATACTGACATTTAAATTAAACTAGTAGAAATCAGGTGGAAATTTCCTCTGGAGGGCCAAAGTAAATAGAGTTAAACAACACACGCACACATGCTTTGAAAGGGCAGAAGCAGTATAAGGTGAGGACGATGCTGCGGTTTGGGTTGATCTGCAGAAAACTGTGATTATAGTACGGCAGATATGTGAATGGATTGTGCATTTAATGATACAAGCATGAGCTTTGGCACACTGTTAGAGCATACCCAAAGGAAGATTTTTGGAACCAGGGCCATCGCATATTTGTCCGATGGCAACAATGGCGGCCATTTTCCAAAATGGCCGACACGAGGCTTCTCCAAAACAGACAGCGTCTGCCTTATCACTTGTTTCTCTGGAAATAATTATCAGGATGTCACCAAATCTTGACTGCATGTTCACAAACAGTTGTTGCACACAATGCAGAAGAGATTTCATCTGTACCTTGCTCCTTTTTGAAAATATGTACATCTAATCGCACTTGAATTACAGGCGGAAATGGAATAAGGAATAAAAAATTCCAAAGGCATGCATATATGTTTGTCATTATTAAAGTAAAGAGGCCAGTCACCCAAAAATGGCATTTATATGTACCAAAGAATGTTATATTATCATACAAATAGGTTATTAGACATCACCTCACCATCTGATGTCACCAGCCCTTGACAGGTAACTTGTGCAGCCAGCACTTCAAACAGCATAACGGTTGTTCAGGTTCTAGACCACCTACACTCTTGATTCCAGTGGCTACTCCTACATTTTCAAGGATGAGGAATGCAGTGGTACTTTTTACAACATGCTAGGACCTACCTAACTACATATATCTGGCATTCAGGGAACTAAATTATAGTCACCATACAGCAATAATATCAGTATTATTTATTATTATCAGAGTTATGCATGTTTTCAAACTGTGACATGTGAGTGCAATGGTTGTTAAAATCAATATAATGCCTCTTCACTTAGGTCTGACACAGTCCACCACAGTGGCAAAGCGCAGTGCACTGAAGTGCTGCCTTGACACACTTTCACTGTCCACTGCACCCCTTTTTGCAGCCACAGCGGAGGAGTTCGCGACAGGCCTGGGTTGCTTCTGGTAGTGTGGTCCAGTAAACTTCCCATCCACTTGTGTCCTTCCTCTTCCACCCCCAGTCACCCGGGGATGGGAGTTCAGGGGCTGCAACCATCATCTGTCCCCAGCAGTGACCAGCTTGGTAGGCAGCCCTCTTTGTGTGCTGAATCAGTGCTGCTTGTGTTGGGGGGAGTCCATCAATTGGTCTACCTTTCTGGGTGAAGAGCTCCTTGCGTGCCTGGTTAACTGATTCCTGGCTGCTAGTGCGGTCATACAGCAATACCACAAATCGCTCCAGAGGCTCCATCCAGTCGTCTATGGTGTCTGGGGTGGCAGCCAAGGCACGGAAGGCTGCAGTGACGTCATCAAAGGTCATCCATGTGTCCCATGCCGTCTTCTTGCTTCTTCCACCAAAAGATGACACTATGTCACATCCAGTGAAGGCATGGAACACTGGTAAGGCTATGCACCGATCCGGTCCTAGTGCCCTCGCCATCTCATGAGCTGCTAAATGCCTAAAACTCTTCCCAGCTCCAAAGGCAACCCACAGCTCAGTGATGTTGAGGCGTTGGGCTGCTGTCACTGCCAGTACCAGCACATCCGTGTCAACTGTGCGTATTGACACCTTGGTGTACCCCTCCTTCACAGCATCTCCAAGGTGCAGTAGGATGCGGGTATCAGCCTCCTCATGTGTGCATGGTGCAAGACTTGATGCATCTCGGGGCTGGGTACAGAGGACTTCAGCATGATGGGTACTGATTACCTGCTTGTTAGTGTCAAGCGCTGTCACACTAGTTGCCAGGAAGGAGAACAGCTCAGCCTTATTGTCATCGATTCGCAGAAACTCTGACCAGTTTCCAGGAATGGCACTGGATGGCTCAACACGTCTACGCACTCCTTTCCCTCTCTTGCTGCGTGTTTCGGTCTTCAGACTTTCAGTGAGGTATTCATCCCACACTATATCTACTCTGCTGACATGCTGCAGCTGAGATAATATGTATGGGAAGAACACTTGCTGCGCGTAATCAGAAAATGTCTTAGCAGCACCTGGTCGTAGCATGTTGACGACAGCAGCCCCATCAAGGATGATGACCTGTACTATGGGGTTGGATGCATTCTCTTGTTGTGAAGGAAGTGGAACCAGGTCCTCCAAACAACCCACCAAGACTGACTTGTTACCGGTTCTCAGCTTGCCCATTTGCGACAATGCTGGTGGACACGCCTGATTTTCATGCTCAAAGAACTCCTCCAGATCTCCATCACGTATCTGTGATGCAATGTACAGCCTAGAGAACAGGGAACAGTCATTCTTCAGGGATGAGATCTGCTGTTGGGACCTGGACTTCTCTCGGACTGGAGGCCGGCTGAATAGAGGGAGGTTGTTCTTCTTGATGGGGTCTTTGATGGGCTTTGTCTGGTTGACCAGGCGCTCACTGACATAGGTGTCATACTGTTCCTGTCCAAGTTTCTCAATCTTGTTCACAGTGTTGACGACTGCTGCATCTGCAAGGTCTCTGGTATCCAGTACAAGAAGATCTACACTGCTCTTTTCACAGAATGGATTGCCCATGTCTTCGATAGCACTAGTTAGTGCTTTAACATCTTGTGCAAATGCCATCTGTGCACGTTTGGTTTGCTCATGGTGCCGGTTGTCAGTCTCCTTTCTCTTCTGAGTGGATGCCTCAAACTCTCTAACCACACGTGCCATCTCGGGACCAGACACCATCCAGCGTCGCAGGGCTGCAGGGTTCTCTGTCAGGCCCACAGCACCACCATCACCTTTCACGGAGGCATTATTCTGCTCGTGGGCCTGGTCAATGGCAATAGCAGAGAAGCTGCGTGTCGTCTTCTTCACAACAAAGTTTCCTTTCAGAAACTGCCCGTGGACATCAGGATGAGTGTATTTTAGTCCACAAGTGCTCGTTTGCGGGTCTTTGTGTGGATCATGATGCCCAGGTAGATGGGCAATGGTGTCTCTCTGTCTTGTATGTGCCTAGTGGTAGGCCTACTTGTGGTTGCGATCTCCCTCTGGCGTACCGAACTGTTGTACATGAGAAGCTGTGACAGGGTGAGGGCTGGTTGAGGCATAAACGCAGAGCTGGACTGGGTTATGATGTTTGGGCCATACAACACCATGTTAACTAGTGCCAAGAGTGAAACTGGCACTGACTCCTCCTGGCTGTGGGCATCAAATGAGCCACTGAATTTTTGCTTCATCTGGAACATCTCTTTCCTCACTATGTTAGCAGCTCTGGCTAGATAAACTGCCTCATTGTCAGCATCGTGCTCACATGCTTTCCCCAATGCAGCACCAACATCCTCATCGCACACGAGGACCACATCACGACCTTGCTTGTGAGCATTCATGTCTGGGAAGTAACTCAGTATCCTGTCCTTGAGTCTTGAGGAGTGTACATGCCCTGTTACATGCATTCCCAGTTGTTCCAGCCTGGTACTGTACAAATTCACCAGGTCTGTTAGCTTGAACACTGGTGCAACAAGAGGATTGTCCATGCACACTTCCTCAATATAGGAGACAAGTCCAGCGAATGCAATGCCATGGTTAACTTCGTCTACATTAGGTTCTTGTGCTTTCATGTCCCGTGCTTTATTGTACAGAGAGGCAAGACACTGAGCGTGGTACTTAGCCTCTTGGGCAATGAGGTCTCCCGCACTGAGTTTGGCTAGGAGGGCTTCGTCCTGTAATTTGAGGGCACACTGCCTCACACGAATGTCAAGTTGGAATGTTGATGCATTACGCAAAGGATCTCTTGCTGCAGATTTGCCACAGAAGAAGCATGTCTCTGTTGAATGATGTTCACGTCCAATGCTCTGACGGGTGAACTTGTGGGTTTCTGGATCATCTTCGTGGGACATTTTCCTTTTTTCGGCCCTCTGAAGTTTTGTTTTGCTGTATTGCAGTCTGCAGGAGTCGTGCCATTTGGCTTTGTGAAGCCGGAATGCTGCCTCGATGCCCTGACCCTCATCCAGTTGTGACAGTTTTAGTGTTCTTGGTAGGCTACTAATCTTGTCGAATGCTACAAGATGCTCAGCTAAGGTCTTGTATCCTGCCCCTTCTGTGCCACGTGAATTAGACGGACATATCAGCATCTCATCTGTGTCTTCCTGACACAGAACACATTTGTTCCAGTCTGTGGTCAGGCACTGCGCTCCTGATGTTCCAGGCTCATTATGGTCCACCACCTTGAATACTTTGGCCATTGTCAAGCTAGCTAGCCTGCAAAGAAAATCATAAATCAATCTGTGACCGACCAAGTCAACGTTAGCTATGTTACATGTTACATCTATAGGTATAATTCTGTTCTATCTACACGGTGTACATAATTATTATGCAAATGTGTTTTGGCAGGTTTTAAAAATATTTTAATAGACACAACATTATAAGTGATCCCAATTCATTCCTTGCAGGAAACGTAAATGTTATATAAAGAAAAACACATATTTGTATGTTACCAGGTGAAAATATAATGATTTTTTCAAAAAGAGGTGTGCACAATTATTATGCAACTAGGAAATACATTGTGTTTTTTCAATTTATTTCATAAACGTACAACAAAAAAGTCTTTTTACATATTATAAATAATAATTATGAAATAAAGCAATGAAATAAATTCATGAACTGAAGAGAAAAAGTATGTTGTACGTACTCACATTCAATATCTCTGGAAATGATCCACTGAAACTTGCGATGTGACTGGTGTAGTTTTCAGCTATAACCAACTGAACCAACTGTAACCAACTGAAGAAATCTTGTTAAACTGTCAAAATCCATCAACATTCCGTGCATGGGCTGCTTTCCAACATTCTAACTGACATGTCTGTTTTGATATTCACCCATGTCAGTTAGAATGTTAGAAAGCATCAATATTCCGTGCATGTCCTGCTTTCTAACATTCTAACTGACATGGGTGAATATCAAAACAGACATGATAGTAACATTTTGTCCTGATAAAAACACTTATTGACATAAGAGGACACAACACTATTGAAACAGTAACTTTTTATTACTAACCTACATACCACTGTATATGAATGAATAAAATTTTGATATTATAGCGTCCGGGTTAGTTCATGTTTAGTTTAGTTTATTTAGCACAATGTTAAAAACAAGTAGAACAATACCAAGAGAGGTTTCTGTGCAAGGAAAGAAAGAAGCCAGCAGGCTTATTTAGAATTCTTTCCTATATGGGAGAGGTCATTAAAATAAAATTGATTTAAAGTTCAAAAAGAACAATACAAAAGGAGAAAAAAAGAAAAAGAATACAAGTTTCCAAGGGGAGCAGCTGTGCAATAAAGAAATAAAAACAAAAACTGCACAAAAGAAGAAAAAAAGACAAAATAATAATCACATTTGGAAAGATTACACATCAGAGAACGAAATCATATGGACTACAATATGGAAGAAATAAGATGTTGTTTTAGATGTTTCTTAAAAATTGACAAAGATAGCGATGACTTTAGTGATGCTTCAAGAGAGCTCCACAACTGAGGGCCTCTAAATCTTATGAAGGATTGCTGTTTTGAGGTACTACAAAGAGGTAAATTAAAATCATCTCTTTGCCTTGTGGGGTAGGAGTGAATATCAGAGGTAACACGAAAAAAATTATAAAAAGAAATAGGAATATCATGTATGCAATTTTTAAATTTAAACATAAATAAACAGGAATAAAAAACATTTAACTTATCTATAGGCAGTAACGAATATTTAATAAAAAGAGGTGCAGATGGCTCATGTCTATTTGACTGTGAAATCATTCTCAAGAACCTTTTTTGAATGATTAGTAGTTTGGTTAAATATGATGGAAAAGTAGCAGCCCAAACAATATTACAGTAATTAATATTTCACTGTTCAGTTCAGTAATATACAAGGGAAAATGTGTAATAGTGAATAGTCTAATAACCCACTTTTATGATAAGATAACATTCTTTGGTACATATAAATGCCATTTTTGGGTGACTGGCCTCTTTACTTTAATAATGACAAACATATATGCATGCCTTTGGAATTTTTTATTCCTTATTCCATTTCCGCCTGTAATTCAAGTGCGATTAGATGTACATATTTTCAAAAAGGAGCAAGGTACAGATGAAATCTCTTCTGCATTGTGTGCAACAACTGTTTGTGAACATGCAGTCAAGATTTGGTGACATCCTGATAATTATTTCCAGAGAAACAAGTGATAAGGCAGACGCTGTCTGTTTTGGAGAAGCCTCGTGTCGGCCATTTTGGAAAATGGCCGCCATTGTTGCCATCGGACAAATATGCGATGGCCCTGGTTCCAAAAATCTTCCTTTGGGTATGCTCTAACAGTGTGCCAAAGCTCATGTTTGTATCATCAAATGCACAATTCATTCACATATTGCACATATCTGCCGGGCTATTAGGACCATGTGTTCATAGCTGCCAGAAAGCTATTTTGTAAAATGGCTGGCTACAATTGGTCTTCCTTTTCAGTCGTGTGTATTTGGACCACCACTAAGGCAATTTTCTCTCTACTCAACCACAGAGCAGAGTACGATGGCACAGTATTCATCTTCAGCACATTTTTATCTTTATATCTTGAGGCTTTATTCGTGGTGTAACATAAACTCTGCAGCCAATTAGTATTATTAAGCGGTGGCACTGCAACTGAAAACATCCAGAGTCAGAGACTAATTTAATCATTAAGGGCGAGTAGTGAACTACAGATTTCTCATGTAAGAGCAGGATTTGACGGCTGTATCCGAGAGAGCAGTATTTAGGCCTGTAATGGTGGTATTGAGGCACCAAAAGCCCCCTCCTGTTTTAATGGAGAGGAATGCGGCCACTCACGGTCTTGAAAAGGCGGCTCTAAACCTCGGCCCCGGGAGTGGGAAAAAGAAAACTGTTGTATCTTTATTAGTATACGATTCGTGACAACTCGAATAGCCGAACACGGAGTTTCTAAGTGTCACTATTCTCCCGTAGCAAGTCCAATTAACAAGCAACCCCCCACCCAGTATCGCCTGCAACTATACCTACCCATGCGTGACATGGTGGACAATTGCGTCTATGTGTGAGATCAAAAATATATAAATATATTTTTTCATCATCAAAAATTAGCATTCCGTCATAGCAACAAGATAAACCCAACAATAGCCCGATCGTATGCCAAAAAAGCAGTGAAAAACCCTGCTGACTCGAATGAAAAATAAACGTGAAATTTTTGTGTAATGATATCACATCGTTGTACTATCAATATCTGCTACTAATTATGAAATGCATACACAATCCTACCATTAGTTTTACACATAGAGATGTTCATTTCAAAATTCAGTGGTCATTTATAGTCTTGGGCAATCTGTTTCAGAAATACACACCAGTTTAGAATGTTATTACACAACATGGAGCATCTGCGTACCTGCAGCTCTGAAGTATTTCACGTCATTCTGGTTTTATTCATAACGGTTTTATCCAATAGATGACAATATATCCTTCTTAATGGTGTTTGCAATTTGTTATTGCATGCTTTGAACAGTAATAACAATTTTTCATTTTATCAATGTAGTATGACGCGAACGGCTACAGAAAACGCATTCACTGACGGGAGTTTTTCGTCCTTGATATGAAAGTAGTACTGCTTGTAATATGTGGTTCTACTCACTGGCTACATGTGTGTGTTAGTTTTTCCACTCGATCACCGTCTTGTCCAGTAGACTGTTAGATATTATCATCTTCGCATTTTGAGTGCATTTCACACACTGTAGTGTAACGTTCATTGATGGCTCAGTCATATTTATGTTCATTGAAGCTTGAACATTTGGCAGCATTTTTCTCTAGGAGGAATATTAGTTTATTGTAATGTTATCATACATAATATAGGCTACAGGCTTATCTTCCTGGGGCCGTATTACAGAAAGATCGTATTTTAAGCCCAAGTTAAGATGCGACATGTCTAAGATAGGAATTTTCACAAATTCGTATTACAGAAACAAATCTTAACTAATGTTAGGAATCCTATCTTATCTTACTCCATCCCATCTTATATCAGGTTAGCTTCAGCTTATCTCAAGTCGTTGATCAACTTTCATGTCTGTTACCTAACAACCGCCGCCACTTTTGTATATCGCGCACAGCTTTTTATAGACATTTTCCTCATTTTCCAAAAGTAATAAAAGAGCAGCCATTAGCGTTATGGAGTTAGCCAGCTAGCTAGTGTTGGCGAATGTTATCTTTTTAATCCCAACTGCTAACAATAATGAAGTTAGGACACCAACAGATTTATCCTAAAGTTAGGACACTTTATTTGGGATTTTGGTACGTTTGGATGCTTCTGTAATACACTTTTCCTTTATGGAGTTAGGATAGAACAATGTACTTGAGAACTTTTGTTCTGTAATGGCGATTTGCCTAAGTCACTTCCTAACTCAAATTACCATGGTTACTATACAGATAAGATAGGATTCCACAGTTACGATGTTTCTGTAATACGGGCCCTGGGCTGTACTTGTCAGAACAGTTTGCAGTCACCCTTATACTGCAGGAAGTAGATGATCAGAGTCAAGGTTGGAGACTTGGACAAAGAAGCAGCCCCCACTTTGAAACATAAGATAAAATGGTCCGCAGATGTAGCCATGAAATCCATTGCTAATAAACCAGGAATGAGTTACTGGCTCACAATCTCAAACTAACTCAATCACTGCCAGAATATCCAATCATGCACAATCTACAACGCTCAATGCAACCTCCACTATCGATTCAGGAGAGCGCAGACCTGCACACGCTTTCCTCCAAAGCATGTGATGCCAGCCACGACTTCTTATCACTCCACAGTCTTGAAGTCGTTCAAGAAGATTTAAAAGGAATCCAGAAGTGGGCGGAAACCAGCCAAATGAAATTCAACATAGCTAAATGTAAACATATCCCATTTTCCTCGTCACATTTATTTGCGACTTTTGTCACCTTTAGGATTCTGCATTGGAAGACGAAAGGCTCTATTTTGCATTGATTTAATTGAATGTAATTGAGTTAAGAGGTACGTTTTATTGCTATACGTGCAATAAGACTGCATGTATGCGCCAAGTTTGTCATCATTGCAGACGGACGTAAGAAAGAATACAGTACCCCTGGGACCACAGCGCAGTATAATAACAGCCATAAACAATTACAAACATAAAGAAATACAAGAATTAACATTGTTAATTGCTCAAGACAATGAGCAATAAATGCAAAAATATAATCTTTTCCTGCTTGGGGGATTTATTTTAAAGACAAATTGGACCGCATATGATCCACGAAAACGGTTGATTGGCTTTTGAATAGGTTATGATCATGCACGCATTGGGGAAAGCCCCGAAATTAGTAACTCGCCGTACGCTGTGGTGCGATTTGCGCCGTAAACGTGGTCTCACCTGGCGAATCGCAGTCTATCCCAAAATTGCATTCCGCTCCAGTAAAATTGAACTGGGCTGCTGCCTCTTGACGGACACACCCCCCCAACAGCGGCTTCCCTCCCACTTCAGTGCACGGTGAACCAAACGTGCTCAGACTCGTGCAAAACCCTGAGGAAATTGCAAACGGACTCAGAAGTGTGAACATACATGCCGAAAATTACACTTAGCCAATGCGCTGGCTCGCCACCCGCCATGTGCCAGCCCAGAAAGTAAAGCACTTAGAGTACCATGTGCAGTTCTGAGCAAGAAAGATATAGAGGCTCTGGAAAGAACGGCAACTAAGTTGGTTCGTGGTATGTAAGATAAAAGTTATGAGGAAAGTAATGAGGAAAGTAAAAGTAATTAGTAAAAGGAGACTTACGGGTGATTTGATAGAGGCTTTTAAATTCATAAAAGGCATCCATAAAGTGAACTACAGGATATATCTTTAGGTAGAGTTCTGTTAGTAGAACGAGGGGGCATAGATGGAAAAAAGGTTTGCAAAAGGTTAATTCCGCACAGACATTAGGAAGTACTTCTTCAGACAGAATAGTCACTGTGTGGTCAGCTATTATCATTGGTTGCTCAGTCCATAGATATAAAACACTATAGATACTGCTCAGATTTCAGCGTATTTTGGTAGTGTATTGACAGCAGATGATGCAGACTTCCCCTGATAAAATATAGCCTATACTGTAACTCGCTTAATTCTCAACTAGGCTAATTTTCCTAAAATTTGACTTGTTATAAACGTGAGAAATGTCTGCGTAACGCAGGTTACCTTATTTACAAATTTCCCAGAACAGCTAGCCTATCTGTAAAATGCCCTTTTAATTATAGCTTACAGGAGTTGTCAAAATTTCTGGGTTTTAAAAAAAAAGTTGTAGGTCTAAATTAATCTATAATTTCAGAGAAATATGAATAGGCTATAATTGGGACGTGAACTACTAGCCTACCACGAGGGAGGGCACTGTTGATAGGGTAAGCGGCTGCGTAATTGACAAGGGGTAATAATTAACAGAACCCATAGTTTTCATATACCAGAACATCGTATTCTGCAGAATATAGCCCAGCTATAATTACAAAATGAGCTGGAATTCTTCAAGCAAGTATTCCACATGGCTTTTTACACGTTTAGGTACCTTCACTTTTCTTACAAACTCGTTGGCTACATTTAGAAATATGCAATTTTAGGCTACTGGGGTTCAACTCGTACCTGGGGAAAAAAGTTTTCTTATCCAGGAGATCAGCTTGACTGAGAATGTAGTACATACCCTTCAGCTAATACACTGCAGCAGGCAGTAGGCTATAATGCAATAAAATTAACATTATTATTAAAGTTTAGAGCAATAACTGCTTACAGTTATCTATGAGATACATTTGTATAGGCTACGCCATATAGTCTAGCATTATTAACCCTCCACGTATACAGTGCCTTTACCATAGCTTATATAGCCTATCATAATCAGTTCTGACAACATTTTGACGACTCTTGTAGGCCATAGTCTCATAATTAAAAGGGCGTTTTACAGATAGGCTAGCTGTTCTGGGAAACCTGTGTTATGCAGACATTTCTCACGTTTATAACAAGTAAAATTTTACGAAAATTAGCCTCGTTGAGAAGCGAGTTACAGTAGGCTATATTTTATCGGGGGAAGTCTGCATCTGCTGTCAATACACTACCAAAATATGCTGATGTTGACTGCCTAATATGGCGGCCGCGCAGAAATCTGAGCGGTATCTAGTGTTTTATATCTATGGACTGAGCAACCAATGATCATAGCTGACCCTGCCCCTTTCACGTTGACTGACAGCTCGAGTCGTTTTGAAATTGATACGCCATGAAATAAATACAATTTGAAATAAATAGACCCTATGTCTTGAAATAAATACGCCATGAAATAAATGAGATGTAAAATTATAGATTGGCCTATTTATTTTGCCCTCGCACGTCGGGATTTGATACCAGGCTGTGGGTCCCATCCATGCACTAGAACAGTGCCTTACCAAGCTGAGACACCCAGGAGCGCTTGCAAATCAAGCTGTGACTGTAATTCTGGTCTCAACCCTAGACAACCCTCTG
This sequence comes from Ilyophis sp. 1 JC-2022, assembly GCA_022702515.1. Classification (NCBI taxonomy): domain Eukaryota; kingdom Metazoa; phylum Chordata; class Actinopteri; order Anguilliformes; family Synaphobranchidae; genus Ilyophis; species Ilyophis sp. 1 JC-2022. The sequence goes on along the minus strand of CM040394.1, from coordinate 30,059,776 downwards.
GGTGAAGCTCCTCTTGCAGGTGGGACAGTTCCCTGTACATTTATTATTATTCATTTTTTTTGGGACACTGTACTTGAAATTTTAACTCCACCCACAATAAGGGTTTTCTAAATAACTTGGATGGCCATCAATCATGTGAATAGGTTTCACTTTGCTGTGTGTCGTCATCACTTATCGAATCTCGTAATTGGTTCCGTTGAGCTCTGAAGCGCAGATCTTTCGCCAGTGTACTTGTCAGGCTGCAGCAGGCTTTAGTTCGGACAGGATCTCACTTTTCCGATTACTAGAGGAGATTGAAAGCTATTGATTAATGGCTCTGTAGGGTTCAGTCGTGGCGTCTCATCAAAATGAAACCGCTTTCACTAGATCTCAATAAGTAACAACAGACCATTTTGGATCCGCCGTTTTTGGTTCGCCGCTTCAGAAAGCAGGTCTGACTGTTATACATTTTGGCATCTTTCTCCCAATGAGACGGTGCCATCTGTAAAAACTCATGCTCCATTTCCTCAAGGCAAATATCTCATATTAGCATGCCTCTCAGAGCACCAAAGCACCAATTCATGTTAACTTTATTGTTTTGTATGTTTTTGTGGTGACGTTATATGCTTGAAGAGGTTCCTCCGCACACTAGGCAAGGAAGCGCGAGGTCTCGCTTGTGGCTAACGAACCGATTCTGACTAATGAACCGATTCTGACTCCGTGGCGCTTTTTCGGAGATTAAGGACCTGCTTGCCGCCCACATTGGTAGTTCTTGTTCCACTTCAGCACAGTCTCAGCAGTTCTGAGGTGCCACGCATTATCATTTTAACGCCGTCAAGAAACCCCCCCCCCCCCCCCAGCGGTTGAGAGGGTCTTGATAACCTGGGAAAAGTGCAAACCACCAGCATGCGTCCCACTCTTTTCAAATCTAAGAGCTTCTCTCTCACGGTGCAGAATGGCGACAGCCCCAGAAATGGCGGTGCCTTCTGCACCATTCTTATTTCAGGAAGCAAATTTTTCCACTTTGCAGTCTGTAATGGTTTTAAAATTACCTCAGATGGCTTCAGAACAAGCTGCAAATGAGCTGGGCCATCACTGAGAAAATCGCTCTCCACAGCAGAAATATGTAATGCGTTCTCCAGGCCTTGGGGAAGGAGGGGTTGCGCTTGGACACACACACGCACCTACGTATGCATGCACTTGCACACACACGTATACCTACGCGCACACATACGCTCGCCTGCACATACATGCACACACAGGGGGCATGGCTATACTTGAATTGAGCTCCCCTCATTTACGTAAGACTATAGGCTTGTATGGGAGCTCAGTGTAAGGGCATTCTAAATTTAAGTAGCGAAACATACATACATTGTTACTTTTAAAAAAGCCACCGCGAAAGCAAAACTATGTGTTTTTCAGATCGTTATAAAGTAGCGCTTGTAAAATAACTTCAAGGAAACATATTGCTAGGGTGTGCAAACTATAGGAAATTAATATGACCTGTCACTTTACAACAGGCACATTTTTTAACAAAAAAAACTTTTTGATTGTTCCTTGTCGAAAGTACAGTCTGTAGCTACGGTTGCAGAATTAGTCTATTCTCTCCATGAGGACTGTCCATGTTGTTTTTAAAAAAGCTAAATGATTGTTTATTTAATTTACTCGTCGTCATAATACTTACCTCATCTTCATATGCCCCATTTGCAAACATCACAATGAAATCTTAATGAGACACGGCTTCTAAGGGTTGGCGTACCAATCGGGTTTAATTCATCTATAATTCGTCGTCTATGATCATACAGTGTTGCATAAAGTTATAAATGCAATATTTACCATCCAATACATCTCCCCACAGCTGAATCAGCATCGGTAATGTTAGCTTATTCAAAGCAATATAGCTGACCAGAGCTGTCTTAGCCAGCCAGCTTGTGCAGGACGTAACTGCTAGTGCCGGGGTGTGGCGAGGCTGCTCCTGCCAGGGTCAACTGGCGTGCCCACCCAGCCTGACATTTTGCCTGCCCACCCAGCCTGACGTTTTGCCTGCCCACCCAGCCTGACGTTTTGCCTGCCCACCCAGCCTGACGTTTTGCCTGCCTACCCAGCCTGACGTTTTGCCTGCCCACCCAGCCTGACGTTTTGCCTGCACACCCAGCCTGACGTTTTGCCTGCCCACCCAGCCTGACGTTTTGCCTGCCCACCCAGCCTGACGTTTTGCCTGCCCACCCAGCCTGACGTTTTGCCTGCCCACCCAGCCTGACGTTTTGCCTGCCCACCCAGCCTGACGTTTTGCCTGCCCACCCAGCCTGACGTTTTGCCTGCTCACCCAGCCTGACGTTTTGCACGGACTGTACTGTAGTACAGAACAGACAACGTCAAAGAACAGGAACTCCGCTGGTCATGTTTTCTTGCTTAGTTTTGTCGCACCTTTTCAAAGTGAAAACTGACATTGTGTGGAAGCATATCGCAGAAAAAATTCGAATGAAAATACAATATGTAAAATTGCTATGTAATTCTACATTTGCATTTAAATTTTCCTCTCATATGTGCAAATCTTGTCCCAGAATTAAAATTCCAATTCAATAATTTAACTTGACTTTTCCCAATTCATGTACTTGTGTTGAAATTTCATTTAAACTGAGATATGCACAGTTTATGATTAGCTTTATTCAAATGATAATGCAAACTGGAGAAGTCAAATGTATTTCCTGAACTGCATGGATATGTTTCGTGTAATTATGCAATAATGTGTCAAAATGATTATTTAAATCTAATTTGCACTCTTTAACAAGGTATTTGAAATTTCATTATCAAAGACGGTACTATGCTATAAAGCTGGCAAAATTTGAAAGGTTATCCAAATGTAAAAAGGGAAACGGTGCCTCCTGTTTTTGCCATTAGATATATTCCACGACTACGCTGTAAAGTTGGCAGAATTCAAATGGTTATCCAAATGTAAAAAGGGAAACGGCGCCTCCTGTCTTTGCCATTAAATATAGTCACCAACTATGCTAGACAGGTGGCAAAATGCATTCCGAGGTCGATTGCATTTACTCGATTGCAAACCCGTCAGTCATCCCATCTAGGCGGGTCTTGCGTTGCGCAATCATAAGTAAGTCCTGCCTTTTTCTGCCAAACGAAGGCGTACAATCATATTTTCAACCCAATTATGCCCATAATACATATATGAATAAGAAACAATGCGTGATTTTACTTGACACAATTCGATAGCGTAGTAGGTGTGACTGTATTTAATGTTTACTGTATTTTTACATTTGGATAACCATTAGGATTTTGCCAGCTTCATGGCGTAGTACTGTCTTTTATAATTACATTTAAAATACCTTGTTAAAGAGTGCAAATGCACATGAGATAAATAACATTTAAATGACCATTTTGACACCATTTGACACACATGAAACATATCCATGCAGTTCGGGAAATACATTTTAATTTTGCGGTTTGCATTATTTGAATAAATCATAAAGCGTGCAAATCTCTGTTTAAATTAAATGTCAATACTGGTATATGTAATCGCAAAATCAGATGAAATTATTGAATTTTAAATATAATTTTGAGACAAAATTAGCATATATGGGTGGGAAATTTAAATGCAATTGTAGGATTACGTAGCCATTTTACATATTGCATTTTCATTAAAATTTTGCCTGCGATATGCATCAATAACATTGATGATTTTTCTGAAATCTTCTCAAATTGCAATGACACTTTTTCCCTTTCGTTCTTTGCGAAGCATTTCAAGGAACGTCGGTTTGATTTTCAGCACACGCGTAAGCAGAGGCCTACGTTGTCACTTGAGAGCTGATCGAGGAACATATTTCCCATGTCCATATCACACCCTCACTCAGCCCCTACCAGATCAGCACTCGTACTTTTAAACGCAAGCCTATGACAATCACAGTGATAATAGGACGCTGTAAAAGGAAATGTGTTTGATTGTTTCAAGTTTTTCCTAAATATTTAGCATTTAGCCCTTCTCTGCCCTACAGAGCAGTAGTCAACCTGGCCCTTTGGGTTGAGTGAATGGCAAGCACAAATAAATAAAATTAAAAAAACAAAAAAAAAAGACAGCCCTCTCATCACTTAACGTTCTTCACTGCAAAAGCATCTAAAATATTTCCTACACCTTGTTTTTAGGTTGAAAATTATAATTATAATTTTCTTTACCATTAGCATACTTGATGTGGTAGTGTACTTAATGCTGTGCTGCTGATTGGCTGTCATCAACGCCCAGCAGATTTCCTTTCTTTTTTTTTCTGAAACTGAAAGCATTTCACATGGCCTCTGAAGATTGTAGGTAGGTGCATTACCACGTCAGGTATGTTTAGAGAAAAAACACAAAAGGCCAAAAAAATAAATGACACACCACAGTGGCATTTTTATTGCGCTCAGAAAAAATTTGGTAATAATCTTTATGGTTTATCACCCATTCTTACATAAGTTAATATGTGGGGAGGTTTGATTTCTTTCCTCTTTTTTTGGGGATGCAGCATTATGCCTGCATTGACTGGTTTTGGCTTTAAAAATTAGCCCAGTTCCAGGAAGAAGCCCTCAGGTACACTATATATTATTTCCAGTAAGGCTGAAACTTTAATAAGGAAATTTTGGGCACGGGTAGTCCTTCACAAATCAATATGACTTTCGGCATTGTCCATTTCATTATTTATACTATACTTTTTTTACTTTGTATGGAGACAAACTCTTAATGAGTTCCCTCTCACTGGGTTATGTAAATATATAAATTCTAGTTTAGAAAACACAGCTAATAACCCCAAGCGTTAATTCTGTCGGTCTTCATTTCAGCTTTGCACGTTTGATCCAATTGTATAGCCTTTAATTCTGTGAAGGTCCCCCTTGTGTTTCTCTAGACACCCTAGTTGAACACACAAGGCTCTCAGATGTGATTAAATGGTGATTAGCTTGATCAAGAACCAATCACAAATGATCATTTGAGCTGAATGTCTGATTGATGGAAAAATCAATGGTAAACAGCCGCTTTTCCTTGAACAGACTTGATGCAGTAATATACCCTGTATGGCAGGCTGGGTTCTTGTGTACACAAACGGCAAGCTTTAACAACACAACATCAGTCTATGACATAGTGCTTATTTGAGTTTGTTCTTCCCTCCGGGGAGTTTCTTTTAACCTCACTTGATGACTGTTTGGAAGTTCAGGCTCAGTGTTAATATTTACCTGCACAGTGTTTTTGCGACTGTCTCTGTAAAAAGTGCTATACAAATACAATTGAATTGAACGGAACACCAAAGCAACCAAATGTTAAACCAAAAGATTAATATCCAATTAGAATTAGTGTTCAATATATTTATGTGATTGTCATCGTCATCTTTGTCCCAACAGTTTTATACCAAAGGATTTCACAGTTTAATGAGAACTGCATTACTCTAATTTATCTTTTTCCTGTCTTCTCAAATTGAGTGTTTCAGCTAATACATTTTAAATTAAATATAATTATATACAAATTAAAATATTTAATGAAAAATTTGTATTTGTAGTAGTTCAGTCATAAGTGATTTAGAATATTTTATTAGTGCCAGGTGGCATTTCTGGTGATTAAAATATTTTTTTGAGTATATAGAAAATGTGCACACCTTTCTAGTCCTATAGCAGGTGCAGCAGAGAATAAAGATTGTCTGTAGAATATAAAGAACTTTACGCAGTTAGCATGTTGTACAGTAATGTGGATAAGTATGTGATGGTAGCCATGAGCGCCACTCCATGAATCAATGCCCAACTGCCGATTTAGGAAAGAAGGAAATTACTGTGTAATTATTGGCAGATGGTAATAATAAAAGGCTATTGCCAGGCAGCTATATTGCCATCTTCTTGCGGGAGGACTGAATTACGGTTATTGAAAACGCAAGCCCTAAATGACATAAATTCACAGGCCCCGCCCGCAGATGCACTCGTGATGTTTGAGCGACATGTTGAATCGGGCGGAAAAACAAAAGCTACCTCTCCCTCAGCGCTCTCTAAGATTCACTGATCTTCAGCACTTAACTCCCGCTGGTCCTGGTAATACATTCTAGTCTTCTACTGTACCTGTATTATTATGAGCCCTTCAGTACAGCAGTATGGCTGTTATAGCATAGTTTCAGCTTTTACTCTTTAGTTCCTTTCGTGTTGACGGCTCGTCTCTGTTTTTGCATTGACTGCATGGTGCACTAGGGGTGGGAATCGCAGAGTCATTCACGATACGATACTTCACGATATGTTACCCACGATAACGATGGTATCACGATACAGCGATTCTGCGATACTCTATACATTGCAAGACAATTTATCTACGATACATCACGATTTCTGTGTAACTGAAGAAGGGAAAAATACCACTAGAAAGGCAAAAAGCAGGAATTATGTATTTATTCACTGCATTGTGGTGTCAGTTTCACAGAATTTGACAGCTGAGATGAAACGATGTATACTACCATATTTCTATTTTTTATCTGCATTTATTTATTCATCCCCCTTACTCTATTGTAAATTATTGTTCTTGGTGTAAGTAAACATTACAAGAAAGTATAAACATATCCTTTCTGGAGTGTAATTGTTTGTCAACTGTTTAAAACATTAATTGAAATGATATGTTGTTAAATGAGGCCATTTTTTTTTATTTGACATTTAAAGTTTGAATGGCCACAATCTCTTCACATGCTAAGATGAAAAAACACAGGGCCAAGTTGCATTAAATAATTTAGGAAAGTTTGGATAGCATTGCTTTGGAATAGCGCTAGTTGAATTAGTGTGAGCTACGATAGGTAAATATTGTTAGTTGTAACTTGGCCACATTTAATATCAATACTTTTAAAGACAGGCCTAGTAGGAATTAAGGACTTACAGTGCTTTGTAGGCTATGCGTGAGTAACTTGGCATTTTTTAACGTGGAAAACATATTTTTTGTGAGATAATAACCATAACATTTTTCTCATAAACACTCGATTCTCAGACATCCTCAAACATCTTTGCCTCTTGTTGAGATTCTCAAACATCTCAACAAGAGGCAAGGATATTTTGGGAAAAAAAGAAATCTAAACTCAGTGTTTCTGGAGTAATCAGGAAAAATGGTGGATATTCGCACCCTGGTAACTGGCAGTCATTAGTGCTGGGCCTGGTACAGATGCTGTTGGACTGCAGTACATTGTTTCACGTTTTTGCAAACAGTATATTCATGCCTCATTGTAGTGGTGCAACGGATCGTAGTTGATCCGTGATCCGTACGGATCGCCCCCCACGGTTCGGCACGCATGTGAACCGCGGATTAATTGCAAAATTTAACCATCATAGTGAATTACAGTTTTACTGCCGCTAGTACTTTTTAAAGTAATAATTCCCTAAATCTCGATGCAGAGTTGCAGTGAAAAGACAGATGCGTGCTGTGTTTTATTCTGAAGCGCATTGGACCTATCGCTAAGCCCCGCCCCTCTTCGCAGGGGGAGACAGTTTGAGAGCCAGCTCACCCACTGTAATATAATTTTCACGGATTTAACACATTAAATACTCGTTCATTTTTGGAACCAGAGCTACGAAATCTCTTCCAAATCCGTCAACAAGGCCTGCCGTATGCACTGTAAAAATGTGTGCATGACTATTTTTAAAAAAACGGAGTTTTATGATTACAATTTAGCTCTCCTTAACGCTATGTTACTTTCCAGTCTGTGCTTCGCCTCGTCAAACAATATGTAATGGAGCCCGGGGTATTTAATTTTGTTATTCATATGGATAAGGCAAGGCTAGTGATGTTAACACCACTGTTCTAATTATTAATTATAACGTTATATATATGGCTAACTAGCCTTGTTGGTACAAGCCTGACCGTCTTGATCCAAGGCTATGGCTAATGTTAACCAAGCCAGACTCACCTAAAGTATAATATTAACGTCAACGTTTACACAGGCTATTTTTTCATTCACTACCATGTTTAAAGGAAGAAGGTATCATGCCTCATACTGCACTTTGATTTAACAATTGAGTATTGAATATTTTATATATTTTAAGATTTTACTTAAACATTGGACATCTTGAATGTTGTTTTCATTTAAGACCATGGGCAAAAGTTCCTTGCTTTAAGTGTTTTACAGAATAAATGGAAAGCAAAGATATACTTGTCTCCCTTTTTTTTTTTTGCTGATCCGAAATATGATCCGATCCGTGACTCAAAACCGTGATACGATCCGAACCGTGAGTTTTGTGATCCGTTGCACCCCTACCTCATTGACATTTTTCTGAAGTCCAGAATTGTCTGAACTAACAATGCATTTGCCCATTGTACATTTAGGCCTATAAGAGGTCTTGATGAGATGGGCTCTCTGTGGCAAAATGCTGAAATACCACTTTCAGAGAATCCATTTTGCCACTTCTGAAATCAACATCCATTGTTGTTGTTTAATGCAATTGGCTAAATGAAAGCGCTTGCTTATTTACAGCCAGGATATTTGATTTTTGTTTTGCAGGCAGGACGGTTTCTAAATGCAAGAGAAAGGGCTTTTATATTGTTCTCTCGGTAATGGCAACAAATACAATCCAAGGTCATATTAATGCAATCAGCATTATTGGTTTTTCTGTAATATCGTTTTAAATTCACCCTGGAAATATAGATCACTGCAGTACATGCATTTCAAATATACCACACAGCTGTGGCTTTTTCTCGTAAAATTTTTGGGGCTTGGGACTGGAATCCGCCGAAGATTACTAATTATCTGTCAGGCCCTTTCTGGTTGCCTTTCTCTTTCGGTAATTAGACAAATTGCATATTATTTCACAACCAGCCACAAAATCACATCCTACTCCGTGCAGTGTGCATTCCCCACAAATGGCAATTATGTACCGTCCTATATCTCTGCCTGTATAGCCTGTTCCCATCCAAAGTGAGAACACTCAGCCACCCGTAATCAAACGGTATTATGCTATTACTGTGTTAATGTTACGAAGCGGCACCACTGCACAGTGTCTTTAGTCCAGGCAACTCAGTAGCGCCACTTCCCACTCAAAAAAATAACCGTTGTAAATATGCGTGTGCAGACTCAACGGAAGCGTCACATATGGCAAAAAAATCAGTTTGTTCCTGTCTTGTTCACTCTTAGCTCTAGTGCAGTCAGATGGCTCATCTCATTAAGCCACCATCTGGTATCTGTTAAGGCACTGTTTCAGTGTGTGGATGAACCCCACCATCTGGTATCTGTTAAGGCACTGTTTCAGTGTGTGGATGAACCCCACCATCTGGTATCTGTTAAGGCACTGTTTCAGTGTGTGGATGAACCCCCACCATCTGTTATCTGTTAAGGCACTGTTTCAGTGTGTGGATGAACCCCACCATCTGGTATCTGTTAAGGTACTTTTTCAGTGTGTGGATGATGAACCCCACAGTCTGGTATTTGTTAAGGCACGGTTTCAGTGTGTGGATGAACCCCACAGTCTGGTATTTGTTAAGGCACGGTTTCAGTGTGTGGATGAACCCCACGGTCTGGTATCTGTGAAGGCACTGTTTCAGTGTGTGGATGAACCCCACCATCTGGTATCTGAGTAGCTACGCAACTTATCTTTTCCATTGATAAGGCGAGAGGTCCAAAATGAACTAATAATACTGTTTTTTGGCTATATTGGCCCTGTTGTTAAATAGCTGTCAGGGGGAGATTCTAAGCCCTCATTAAATCAGTGTTATTTGGCTAACGGCTAACGGAGAGGAAGATACGTGTACTGGAAGCAGGAGGGCTTGAGCCGGATATGTCCCCCAATTTATCACATCATTTGTGGTGATTAGCTCAGCGGACCTGGGTCCAAATAATGTGAACTATTCCTTTAAGGCACTGTTCCCATGCATGGTTGGCTCCATGGTCTGGTTGGGCTGGGTGATATGGCAAAACAATCCTATTATGATATACCTTTTCAGATCAGCAATGAAAGTCAGCGAGCCTAACACTGGAGAACTACCACTAAAACATTTCTGCAACAAGGGTTGTGTTTTCATGCTAAACCTGTTCTTGTGTGTGTGCATGTAGGGCACTGGACACGCAATACTGATGTAACTGGACAATCCTGGAGTAATGAATCCTGCTGAGGTTTATACTTCTGAGCAATTCATTACATAATTAAGCCAATTGTAGCCTGAAATGAATGGAGGTAACCAAGCGCTCGAGGTACTGAGTAGATCACTATCACTGCTGAAGATGTTAACCTCAAACACACTGTTATCTGCGTCAAGGGTAGATATTAATTTTCTCCCTGGCTGTTTTCTGAAGATTATAAGACAAATGTTTTATTTGACGACCATTTGTTTGTGCAGACGTCAGAACTTCACACGCTCTCTTTTCCAGCTCGTACTTGCTTTTATGACAGAAATAATTGAATCCCTGATGCCTCGGAACTCCAGGACCACTGCCTATTCACTAAGTATGTACTGGGTTACTATAGCAACATCATCCTTGCCACGTGTCTCAAAATGACGGTGTACTGGATCATGAGAGAAATAATTTTTTCCCACTTTCAAATTATGAACTTTCTTACCTGATATTTTTATAACCTTCTGTTACTTTATACATAAACGCTTCAGGCAATCTAAAAAAGGATTGTGATGTGTTTGTTCCTGTTAACCCAAAACTAGTACCTAGAAAAAAACAGTGAACGATTCACACTGGAAGGAAAGTGTACGCAACTACCGGGCCAGGGAAATGGCAAGGCGGAGTGCCATCTGGGTCAGTCATATTTAAACTGTGTTATTCATTTCAGTGAGAAAATGGGGGTCAAATCAGGGCATGTGAGATTCGCAAAGATGATTACAAATGACCACTAGCAGTCAGCATGGATTTTTGAAGACGATGTGAAACCTGACGGTAATGTGGTGCAGTCTATTTCAAAGCCATGCAATATGTATGTGTAAAATTGTCAATGACAATGGCTGCTGTCGTAATCACAGGAGGAAGTCTCCATCGACATGTTAGGTGTTCAATACTAGAATTGCTTGATGACAAAGATGACGTTGAATATGCCCAGTTGTTTTCTGGTATGATTCAAGTGGGCCATTTCAAATATTTAGACAAATCCAATAGCCATGTTACTTTCATAAAAATCGTTCATTCCAAATGGTCCGATTCTACAAATTGAGATTGTAAGTTCCAATAAATATTGAAGAGGTCCATTTACTGGTCATTTAACCAATCTCATCAGAGGCTTGATGGTTATGGTTCTTTTTTTAAATCATTATTCTTCCTGCTGCAATATTTGTGCTCCAAAATTAATCTTTTGTGAAATGACAGACATGTTTCCAATTAATGCTAAAGAATCAGAACTTGCTCAACTTCAAAAATAGGTGCGAGGACAACCAGCCTTTTACTTTAGTTGTCCACTCAGAGACAATGTGACACCAACATCTGTTTTTTAAGTAAAAATTTGCACTCAGACAGCTGAATTTCAACATTTTAGCAGATGCTTTTTTCCCGACTGAATTACACAGATTACCACTATAGTCTTTGGCATATTGGTTCAATTTAAAGGCCCGTTAGATATCACACAGCACACCAGACACTACAGTGTTTCCCTTCACAGGCTCACAGGACAGCATATTGGCGGGGTCAGCATCGGTCAGATGGCACAGCAGGTGGCCTGCAATTTATATTTGCCTTCAAATGGTTCGCTCTGTATATTCAAGACTTATGATCACAAGGAGGATGGCTTAATACACTGCATTTATTGCATACAAATAAGCTGTGTAACCTGTGCCAAATTATAATTAAGATGCCACAATTGCATATGAGAGCATCTTTAACAATGTTACAAAAGCGCCAGGGAGCTGTTGGGGTTGTTCGTTTCTTAAGCATTGCTCTTGGAGGAAAAAAAATACTTCGCATTTCTTTGCAGCTTTGCCAAGGTTTTATGCAGCTTTTGTATTAATGTTGACAACACTCTGACCTTTGCAAAACCTTACAACATCATGAACACAATGCATCATTCATTGCTGCACTTTATCTTTCTTGACTTGGAGAAAGATGTTTTGACTATGTGTTCAAACTCAAAATGCTAGAGTACAGAACCAAAATAACAAAAAGTGTCACTGTCCAATGAATTATGGTGCTCACTGTATGTATGAGCCCGAGGAGCCTGATCAACCACAAGATGGTGTCGTTATGGAAGATGCATAGTCACATGTCTAAAAGACGTGTCAAGCTAACGTATGTAGCTATGCAGCTCACTTTACTTCTTGTGTCTCGTTTTTCTCGTTTGTCACTTTTTTTCTTATTACATTTCAAATTTAGACATCGTATCCCTCCTTTCTAATGATGTACAAAAGTCAGGTTGTCTGAATCTGCCTGCTGCTTGGCTGAACAAAAGACAAAAAAGTTTGGAAAGGATTTTAACCAGAAACTCCGGCAGAGTTGTTGTTCATATTGGTTTGGGGTAATGCCATAGCTGTCAATACCCCAAAAATGTGTGTCATTGCAAATTCATGGTTTTTGGTTCACCTTGGCTTTATGATTAATGTGTAAAAATGTTTTGGCACTTGCGCAAATAGATTTAAAAAAAAATGTGTTCTGAATATCTAACATATTATGCTGTCATCTTTCCATGTTCGCTGACAGTCTATTGCGTTCGGCATTCTCGCCAGGAAGATGCAAGCTCATCTCACCAGGGCAATTGCGTATTTGCGTTCGGTGTCCTCGTCAGGAAGACGCAAGCTCATCTCACCAGGGCAGTTGCGTGTTTGCGTTCGGTGTCCTCGTCAGGAAGACGCAAGCTCATCTCACCAGGGCAGTTGCGTGTTTGCGTTCTGGTCCGTCTTGAAAGATTCATCTGCCTCAGCCATGCTTTTCTTACTGATTCAAAAAAGGGTCCATACAAGGAATGTAAACCACATGGAGGGGCATCAATGCTGTCTGGGTGATGTGATCATTCCTGAGCCCCAGATTATTATGCCCCCCCCCCCCCCCCCTCCCCTTCCTTAACAAGCATCTCTTCACACAGAGAGAGTGCAGCCCTCCTCCCCTTCCTTAACAAGCATCTCTTCACAGAGAGAGTGCAGCCCTCCTCCCCTTCCTTAACAAGCATCTCTTCACACAGAGAGAGTGCAGCCCTCCTCCCCTTCCTTAACAAGCATCTCTTCACACAGAGAGAGTGCAGCCCTCCTCCCCTTCCTTAACAAGCATCTCTTCACAGAGAGAGTGCAGCCCTCCTATCCTTCCTTAACAAGCATCTCTTAACACAGAGAGAGTGCAGCCCTCCTATCCTTCTTTAACAAGCATCTCTTAACACAGAGAGAGTGCAGCCCTCCTATCCTTCCTTAATAGGGGTGGGACGATTCAATCCCATAACGATTCGATTCGATTATGATTCTTTAGGCAAAGGTTCGATGCATCATAATATCTTACGTTTGACCACGATTCGATAAGATTCGGTTCGATTAATTTAGATACTTTAAAAAAAGTAATAGGTATGCTAATGTGATTTGATACCGATACATTCAGCAGTAATTAAATATTAAATTAGAACCTTACACCAAGTTCACAGCATTATGTTTATTGTTAAGGCATGCCATAAATTTTGCAGCTGTGCAGCAAATAATGCAGCAATAAACATCACTAACAGTGTATTTTCTAAAGTTGCCCAATTTAGGTTATTGTTTTTCAAACAGTGTCAGACATGGTACCCTAATACATTTCCTTTATTTACAAAATGAAAATGGCAAAATGTATAACAATTACTAAACTGGGCCAAGAAAAATGAAATAGCCTATAGGTTAGTGTCATGCATAGTACTTTCCTAAATCTTAGTACGATCTAGAACTTCGGTGGAGCAAGATGCCCATCCATCCGTAGTTAAAGCTACTCTCGTAGCGTTTTGCAAGGACAGTCGAACAGTTTTCTTCACCTCTTCATACAGAGCAGGTATACATTTTTCACTCAAATATTTTATGCATGGTATGGTGTATCTAGGTTCCACGACATTCATTTTGTGAATCGGACAGTTAACGTAGTAATAATTAATTGAACGTAAGACATTGGAAATAGTCTTACTATTTTTGTTTTTTGTCTAACGTCTACTTGATTTTGAATAGAAAATGGTTTAAATTTAAATATCAGAAAGCACTTTACAATGAACTGTCTGGACACGGTATGTGTATAAAAACTAGGGGTGGGACGATTCAATCTCATAACGATTCAATTCGTTTCCGATTCTTTAGGCAAAGGTTCGATGCATCATAATATCTTACGTTTGACCACGATTCGATTCGATTCGGTTCGATTAATTTAGATACTTTAAAAAAAGTAATAGGTATGCTAATGTGATTTGATACCGATACATTCAGCAGTAATTAAATATTCAATTAGAACCTTACACCAAGTTCACAGCATTATGTTTATTGTTAAGGCATGCCATACATTTTGCAGCTGTCTGCAGCAAATAATGCAGCAATAAACATGACTAACAGTGTATTTTCTAAAGTTGCCCTATTTAGGTTATTGTTTTTCAAACAGTGTCAGACATGGTACCCTAATACAGTTCCTTTATTTACAAAATGAAAATGGCAAAATGTATAACAATTACTAAACTGGGGCAAGAAAAATTAAATAGCCTATATAGGTTAGTGTCATGCATAGTACTTTCCTAAATCTTAGTACGATCTAGAACTTCGGTGGAGCAAGATGCCCATCCATCCGTAGTTAAAGCTACTCTCGTAGCGTTTTGCAAGGACAGTCGAACAGTTTTCTTCACCTCTTCATACAGAGCAGGTATACATTTTTCACTCAATTTTATGCATGGTATGGTGTATCTAGGTTCCACGACATTCATTTTGTGAATCGGACAGTTAACGTAGTAATAATTATTTGAACGTAAGACATTGGAAATAGTCTTACTATTTTTGTTTTTTGTCTCTAACGTCTACTTGATTTTGAATAGGAAATGGTTTAAATTTAAATATCAGAAAGCACTTTACAATTAACTGTCTGGACACGGTATGTGTATAAAAACAATTATACAAATAAAATAGAACTGTTTGGCCATTTCTCCAGGAAACTCAGGGGAAGTGTCAATGACTCCCGAGTTTAGCTTGCTAACCCGCTTGCTGTCCTTCACGTCAATTGTTTATCGTCGGCTCAAATGGTTTATCATGTTTGCGGTGTTGCCTGTGTATCTGATTTATACTTGGCAGATCTTACATATTGCAGCGGTTTTGTCAAGTACACCCTCCTTCTTTCTAAACCCGAAATGCTTCCATACCACTGATTTTCTGTTCGGAACATCGCAAGTTCTGTAAGTTTCTGTCTCTTTTGTCGCACTCAGCGAGCACGCAGCTAGCCATTTCGCTCAGATCTGTCCGTCTCATTGTCGCTTGATTCCCGCCTGTCCCGACTTTCAACTCACGCTTACGTGGGGGTTGGAGCAGAAACATGGATTGAAGCTGGTCAAAACAGTTTTAAAAGTAGTCGTGTCTTAGAAATATATATTTTAAATAATTTTTGAATAAATGAATACATGTGCACATTCATTTAAAATGCGATATTAATCGATGCTTATCGATTCGAATCTTACAGATCGATGCAGTTGTATTTACACATTCGGATCGATGCACCGCGATGCATCGGTGCATTGTCCCACCCCTAATAAAAACTAATAAAAACAATTATACAAAAAAATAGAACTGTTTGGCCATTTCTCCAGGAAACTCAGGGGAAGTGTCAATGACTCCCGAGTTTAGCTTGCTAACCAGCTTGCTAACGCGCTTGCTGTCCTTCACGTCAATTGTGAATTGTCGGCTCAAATGGTCCATACCACTGATTTTCTGTTCGGAACATCGCAAATTCTGTAAGTTTCTGTCTCTTTTGTCGCACTCAGCGAGCACGCAGCTAGCCATTTTGCTCAGATCTGTCCGTCTCATTGTCGCTTGATTCCCGCCTGTCCCTACTTTCAACTCACGCTTACGTGGGGATTGGAGCAGAAACATGGATGGATTGAAGCTGGTCAAAACAGTTTTAAAAGTAGTCGTGTCTCAGAAATATATATTTTAAATAATTTTTTAATAAATGAATACATGTGCACATTCATTTAAAATGCGATATTAATCGATGCTTATTGATTCGAATCTTACAGATCGATGCAGTTGTATTTACACATTCGGATCGATGCATCGCGATGCATCGGTGCATTGTCCCACCCCTATTCCTTAACGATCATCTTTTAACACAGAGAGAGTGCAGACCTCCTATCTTTCTTTAACAAGCATCTCTTAACACAGAACGAGTGTAGCCCTCCTATCCTTCCTTAACAAGCATCTCTTAACACATAGAGAGTGCAGCTTCTTTCTGCTGAAAGATGCATTAACCTTTAGAACCTGTTCTTCTCTTTGGGTGGGTTTGATTAATCTTTTCTTTTAACAGCAGATAATAATGACAGCGTTTCTGCTCTTCCCTTCTCGCATCTAATTACTTTTACGATCAGTTCTCTGCTCGTGCGTGCGTGCGTGCGTGCGTGCGTGCGTGCGTGCACGAACCCTGTGCGTACTCTGGGAGCCTGCTTTCTGTAAACCGACAATCATAGGTCGCCTCTCTCCCCTCTCTCTCTTTCCCTCTTCCCTTTCCTTCTCTTCTTACCTCTCTGTCATGCCCCTCTCCCACTCTCAACTGTCTCCCTGCCTCTTTACTCTCATTTGCTCGCCCATGTCTCACTCACTCCCTCCTTCATTCAGTTGGCTCGCTTTTTGTATTCCGAGCACTCCTGTGTGTATTTGTCATTTGTGTGCATGTTAGCACGTCAGCTCGGTTGAGAAAACCATGGGAACAAGAGAGAGTGAGAGTACATCTGAGCGAGAGAGAGAGAGAGAGTGAGTGAGTGAGTGAAAAGAGTATGTGTGTATGTCTGCGTGCGTGCGTGCGTGGGAGAGAGGGAGAGAGTGAGTGAAAAGAGTGTGTGTGTATGTCTGCGTGCGTGTGTGTGTGTGTGCGTGCGTGCGTGGGAGAGAGGGAGAGAGTGAGTGAAAAGAGTATGTGTGTATGTCTGCGTGCGTGCGTGCGTGGGAGAGAGGGAAAGAGGGAGAGAGTGCCCGGGCTGGAAGGGCACGTCCGGGTTCACAGAGCCGGTTCTAGAACGATGTTGCCTGACACCTGATAGATAGGCAAGCTGTCAGAGATGCTCCTCCGAATTTTAATGCATCCCATCTCTGTGGTACTCTGGTCACCCCCCTCTGTCAGTGGGAAGCGCAGGCTGTGCTGCTCTGGAAAGCGTGCATACAAATAGGGGTTCTGTTGTGTGTTTTAATGACCTGCGATTCGCTAAAAGCCTTATTCGTCTGTGAGAGGAGACTTGAATATTCTAATGGGAGATTTAATGGCTTACAGCGACACACCGTCCTCTGTGCTGTTTCACAGTCATGGCAATGCACAGGCAGTGACTGATTTACAACAGCAAAAAAAGGCATTTTGTGGATAAAAGAGGCGTTCACCTGTTCGCCGCGGGCTGCTGGGAGGTTGGGAAGGGGAGACGGCAGGGAGCCAGTTTCCCATATCAGAAATGGGCAGCACTGGAAACGATGGAGCGGTGCCTTTCTTTCGAGGTGTCCCCGGCGGTTTGGAGAGTCCGGGTTGGGCGCGATACCGTTTGTCTGCGCGCATGCGTGCGCCCATAAGTCTTTCTGTGCTGTTCAACCATGAGTCTGTTTATTTATTTGTAATTTTTTTTCTGTGTGTGTGCATGTGTGTGTGCGTGTGAGGGTTTTATCCAAACCCCCCCCCAGCTCGTACAGACGAGGTTCTCTTCCCAAAAAACACACACCCCAGCCCGGAAGGTCTCCTCCCAAAAAACACACACCCCAGCCGGGTCTGTTTGTGTTTGTGTGCACGCACGTGTGTGTCTGCTCCCACCTGAAGGGGGGGGAAGGGGTGCAGAGACAATTCGGGGACACTGCACGCTGGAGGTGTGACTCAACTTAGTCTGGAGGAGATTTTTAAAAAGCAGCCTGCTGGAAAGCGCTCTCTTTCTCTCTCTCTCCCTTTCTCTCTGGGGAGTAGAGGGAGAGCGAGCGAGCGAGCGAGCGAGAGAGAGAGAGAGAGAGGGAGGGGGAGGGGGAGAGGGAGAGGGAGCGGGAGAGGGGGAGAGAGAGAGAGAGCGTGCGCTCCATAACAGGAGAGAGACGGAGAGGGAAAAGCTTTGATATTCAGCTCTCATACCTGAGCCCCAGTCACATGGCCGTGCCTGGAGTCTCACTCCCTTAATAACATGGGATCCGTTTTCTGTGCTCCGTCTCTCTGCGGCGTGCGTTGCTTTTGCCTCCTCCCGCTTCTCGACCGGTCTCCCCCTCCCCTTTCCCGCCGCATACGCGTGCGATGTGTGTTTATATCGGCGCCATGCCAGGGAGAGCACTAGCGGCCAACAGCGCGGGCGGCGGGAGCGCCGTCAGCGCCCGCGTTAGCGGGGTTAGCGGCAGCGGCGGAGGCGGCGTTAGCAGTAGCCTGTGCCTGCCAGAGCTGAGGTATTGCTTGTGTTTCCCCTGCACAGTGCTGCTCCAGCACGGGGCCGACCCTGGCATCCGCAACACCGACGGAAAGTCCGCCCTGGACCTGGCCGACATGTCTGCCAAGGCTGTCCTCACCGGTGAGTCCTGCTCTAAACTTTTATCTGCCTCCCTTCATCTGTCTCTTTCTGTCCATCTTTCTTTTTCACTCTCTCACTGTCTCTGTGACTCACTCTGTCCATCTTCCTCTTTCACACTCTCTCACTGTCCCTGTGACTCACTCTGTCCATCTTTCTTTTTCACTCTCTCACTGTCCCTGTGACTCACTCTGTCCATCTTTCTTTTTCACTCTCTCACTGTCCCTGTGACTCACTCTGTCCATCTTTCTCTTTCACACTCATTGTCCCTGTGACTCACTCTGTCCATGTTTATTTTTCACTCTCTCACTGTCTCTGTGACTCTTTCTGTGTCCATCTTTCTCTTTCACTCTCTCTCACTGTCCCTGTGACTCACTCTGTCCATCTTCCTCTTTCACTCTCTCTCATTGTCCCTGTGACTCACTCTGTCCATCTTTCTCTTTCACTCTCTCACTGTCTCTGTGTCTCTCTATGTCCATATTTCTCTTTCACTCTCTCTGTGTCTTATAGAAAGATTTATTTGTCTTCTTTTCTCACTTTTTCTCTCTCTCCCTCTGTTAGAGAAATGCTCTATCTCTCCCCCTCTGGCACTGCTTGTCTCCAGGTTTACTGCTAGTTTATTTCCACCCCACCCCGCCACCTCCCATCCCATTCTGTCCTCTGGATCTCTCCACGCGCCTGTGTATGTGTGTGTGCATGCATGCATGCACGTGTGTGTATGTGTATATTTGTTATATGAATATGTGGTTGCGGAGGCCCGCTGCTGCCTCTGTTCTTCGACTGCTCTGCGAGAACCACGTGTATGACAAGGTTGCGCTCATGCCGTCACATCTCCAAATGCACTGTTTACACGTGGTTACATCAGATTCCCGCATTGGCGAGCGCTTAACAGTAAAACGGGATCTGTTGTCTGGATCCTCAATGTTTCAGCTGGTCTCGCTTGGCTTGGACTCTGTACTGCTACACTACAGTAAAACATCACGTCAGGTCCTCACATGATCAGAAAAACATACCTGTGTGGGTGCTCAGGGTCGAGGAATAATACATGTAATAATAACTCATTTGGTTCCTGAGTTTCCTGTATGCACAGTTCGGTAGTACTGAGAAAAAGGTACACGTAATGAACTGGGAAGCTGTGCTACGGTAAGTCCAGAGGGGTTATGGCTTTGAAATGGAAACAGGATTTACACAATTCCGTGGCGTGTTCATCACAAAGCGGCATTCACTCATTCCTCATCGGGCGGCAGTGTAGTACAGTGGTTAAGGAACTGGGTTTGTAACCGAAAGGTCGCAGGTTCGAATCCCACGTAGGACACTGCCGTTGTACCCCTGAGCAAGGTACTTCACCTGAATTGCTTCAGTATATATCCAGCTGTAAAATGGATACTATGTATAAATGCAAAAAAAAATGCTGTGTAAGTCGCTCTGGATAAGAGCGTCTGCTAAATGCCTATAATGTAATGTAATTTTATGGCATGTTCTTCACAATGTAGAATCTACACTTTTCTGTGGCCAGTTCATCACAAAGCAGCACGCACACATTTCTGTAGCCGAGTCCCCACAAAGCAGTTTACACACTTTTCTGCAGCCCGGTTCACACAAGGCAGTATATACACATTTTTATAGCACGGCGATGACAAAGCAGCGTAGACGTTTTTTTTATTTTTTTACTCACTCCCAGTAGAACATATGTGTAAGCAGCGGACACGCTCTTCTGCAGAATTCTTGGCAGGTCAACCCACACGCCCACCCACCTGGTCCCCGTGGAGCTGGCCCTTGTGTTGCAAAGATTGTCTGTCAGGAATATCGACGGGGCTTGCAGATGGTTCTTTTTGTGTTTTTTGCTTCGCTGTAGAAGCAGGAGGAATTCTCTCAGCTGGGTGGTATAAATAGTGCTTGGGAGGACTTGAGCAGTCACTGGAGGACTCGAGGATAATTGTTATATATCCCCTTCCCTTATCTGTCTCGACACTTGAAGCCTGCAGTCTGACTGACCCTGCTGCGCTGGGGTCTTCACGGCCACAGACGACTTATCTGTTGAAATTAGAAGCGACTTTTACAAGATACCTGGAAGTATTGACGTGGCCGTAATACTAATCTGTATGTCCGTTTAATGTTTGTAATTATTTTCCTCTTGGTAAGGACGATTTCAGAAATTACGCTGCTAGTGGCAGACATTTTGCTATTTTTCTTGAGGCAGCATAATTGTGAATTTCCCCCCCAGTCCTAGAACAACAGTCTATTGTAAAAAGAAAACTATTTAACATGAACAAACAAAAAGTAATTTGTGAAAGCTGTTCTATTAAGTGAATTCATTGCTTGGAATTTAATTGTGTCTGAGAAATATTATACAATGAGGTACCGTTGTGTGGGTCCAATTATAATAAATAAAATAACAAAAGGCTCTATAATATGATAAAAGGCTCTGGGGGAATGCTGTAGCATAGTGTTCAGTGGTGTTTTTTCCCCCGAACACTAGTGGTGAAGGACTGCCTGGATTATATTATATATGCGTTTGTGTCAGTTGTAGCTGTTTATTAGTTAAGTAGGAAAACAAAGCGCGGAGTCTTTCGTGCCTGCTGTTATTGCTATGTACAAGCGATGGCATTGAAACGCAAGTTAAAAACCCGCCGGTGTTGAATTGATGTTCATAAAATGCGGACAGTGTCACTTTATCAAAGCGCTGTGAGCGGATCTACAGTATGGATAATTGCAATAAGATGAATCAAAGCAGCTTTGACAGATAAAAGGGTGGCAGTTTGTTTCGGGCAGTAATAAAAAGAGTAAAAACGCACTTGTGCACATGGGGGACTGTGCTTTAAAACAACAAACTAAATGTGAAACAAAGCAAGGTAATATTAAACGTGCTTTTAATACAGCCCTGTAGGATATGAACGAGCATAGATTAGTATATTCTCAGATTTGCCAAGAATGTATTAAATATAGTAATTTATGTGCTCACAGATCACGACAAAGTGGCCATAAAGGGTTGTTTATATTTTTATATTTTCCCAAAGCACAGATGCCATTACTGTGGCGGAAAAACACATAAGTGATTTTGAAATATGGCCTGTGACTCACGAGCGCCCAGGTTTATAGGTTTTATGGACGGAGCGTATGACATTGAGAGGTTGTTTTGCCTGTCCGCGTCCACAGTACTGTCCACAGGCCCCCGATTGCGCCTCGTAACAAACGCCATAGACCCCAGCCCCAAAAGATGTCTGCAGCCCAAGAACGACACCATCAACTTTCCCCACTTAAGGGGGTCCCGCTCCAGCCGCGCTCCGCGCGCCCCGTCGGTTTGTGTCACCGCGTCGGCGATGTGGAACATTCGAGTCATTTCCACAGCCGCCTCGCTGTTCCACGCTGGGGTCGGTTCGCACACTATCTCGCCGCTCCTTCTGTGCATGGTTAGTTTTCATCAACGTGAACTGCCGGCAGAAGGGGAATGAAAACGCGATTCTTTCGTTCAGTGGCTCTCCACTCCCCAGACAAAATGAAAACCCGATTCTTTCGTTCAGTGGCTCTCCACTCCCCAGACAAAATGAAAACGCGATTCTTTCGTTCAGTGGCTCTCCACTCCCCAGACAAAATGAAAACGCGATTCTTTCGTTCAGTGGCTCTCCACTCCCCAGACAAAATGAAAAAGCGATTCTTTCGTTCAGTGGCTCTCCACTCCCCAGACAAAATGAAAACCCGATTCTTTCGTTCAGTGGCTCTCCACTCCCCAGACAAGGAGTTTCAGTGAAGAACACAAAATCAGCACACAAAGATGTTTTTCCACAGAGATTAAAAATCATAACCGCATTGCACGCTGCTCTAAATTTTGATCAATGACACTTTAATCGTCCTTATACATATTGCACTCGCACAATATCTGCAGAGTTTATTTATTTATTTGTTTTCCACACAATGCGATTTGGGCCGCGCCGTTATAACAATAATAACTTAATAACTCACACGGCGCGCTCCGAGCCCCTGAAAGAGAAGCAGCGGCAGGCACCATTAAGGCCAAGGAAAGTACAAATAAAGGCATGACATCACAGTAAAAGCAATAATTAAAGTTAATTGTACAGCGCTGAGAAGAGGCATCAATTAATTAAAGACGAGGTGACGTAAAGTTAATTAAAAATAAGTGTGAAATAATGATGATATGTTATAATAATAAGGAGGATTATTATTATCCAGATAGGGGCATGGGCCAGGAAACTGTGGTTTAGTCGCCCCTTGTTATGCGGCTCAGCTCTCTTTTTTTTCCAAGGGACTATCGACCTGGGACAGACGCGCTCGGAGTCGCGGGGGCCGTCCGTCCGCCCGTCCAGGGGGGTCGGGATCGATCCGGCCGAGCCGCGCTCTGGCCGAGTGCGCGTCTGCGTCGATAGCGTCTGAGCGCTATACAATGCCACCGCCAGAACCGCCGATGCCCCCTTTTTAGACTGTCAATGCCGGCCACTTAGAGGAGCCCTGAGCTTTAATCCGACTCGGAGCAAGCACACAAAAAACATGCGCAGTTCGAAACAAGGTGCGAGAGTCTGCTTGGATCAAACGTCTGAACACACAGTTCACCCTGCCCGGCCCCGGCTGCCTTTGTGCTTCAGACTCAGTCTCTCTTCAGTTACTCTCTCTGGCGGAGTCCCATTCTGTCCTTTTGATAGGTCGCTTTTATCTTTCCATTGGAACTGCAAATTGGAGGCTTGCAGGTTGGAACAGAGACAGAAACCGCAGGGCAAAGACGTAATCAGCTTTGAACTTCTACATTCTCGCCGCGTTTGAAAGGCTTGTTTTCTGCGTTTTGGCTTCGCTTTTGTGAGGAGGGTGTTTCAGGGCGCCCGTACACACCGTCTGATTCGCCTTGCATCTCAAACCAGCGCACAGACGTCACGGTGGAGGAGCGCCCGCTTTCAGCCACGTTTGACTCTGGCTGATGATGTCTTTCCCTCAGACTTCCATGCAAACCTCACCTCAGCCACTGTTCCTCACAAGACATCAGCATGTTCAGCAGTCTTAGTCTCCAGAGCTCCTGCCAAACATGCCCCGACAACCACCCCGTCTTTCACAGTCACTCAGATCTCGCCTTCTGTCCACGGTAGCTAAGGTAATAGTTAACTGGGCTTGCCAACATTTTTATATTCAGCAATCACAGCTGTGTTGGAAGCATCTGCTTCCAATACACTTTGTACCTCTCATCTTCTCAAGTGTTTTTCTTTATTATGGGAGTTAGGCTGCTTGTAATGTTAAATTACGATACACTTTTTAAAAACCTGCATCTTTTTCTTCGTGGCTGCTGAATGACAATTTATCCAGTATAGTTTCCATTAAGGAGCAATTATCAAGCCGATGATTTACCCAATACCCATCCAATCTGCTTTCTACTGTAGCCTGTTGGCATCAAGACCGTGTTTTCATGAACAACTCCTGTCCTTGGTGAGCCGAAGTCTTTCATTAAGGCAACTTGCCTCCTTTTGTAATTTTTTTATTGTAATTATAATACCCACCATTTATCAAAACATCCAGGGCCATTCTTTTTTCTCCACAGCAATTGGCAGGCAGTGGCTAAAAATGTTCTCATTTTATCTGACAGAACAGCCTGTCAACCATTCCTGTCACATAGCTGTTCAGTGATATGTCTTTTATAAGTGAGGAAACCAACAAGCCAACAAGCAGTCGGTTTTGCAGTGAAATGAGGAAATATGCTTGTAAAATTATTTTATTAAAAATAGTCATTAACCAGTTTTTCCTCACCCAGGGGAGAAGTTCTGTGAATATTACTTGTATTAAAATGAATAATTTGACGTTGATAAATGTCCATGTCTGCAAATCATACCGTTTTACTGATGATTCCGGAAGGCTCGTCTTGCTTGCTGTGTAAGGCAACTGTTTAAGGCAACTTGATGCACACGAATACTGAGGCAGAGACCTGGTCATGTGACAGTGGAGCCAAGTTACAGTGACTGTGTTGCTGTGAATCTTCAGTAACGGTGCTCGGTGCTGAGCGCTCAGTGCTTTCTTGTGGCATAAACCTAAGTACACGGCACATACTTATGAATAACAATTAGTTTTATAGCACTTTGCATCTTCAAAATGCATTTGAACACATTACTGCCTATTTAACTGACATTTCAGGGTGATGTGCAGGCAGTGGAGGAGTTCGTATCTCTGGGAAAGCCTTCAGAGTTTTTTCTATCACTTTTTGTTTTTACATCATTGTGTATAAACTGAACAAAAAAGCCCAAAGCACAGTCTGCTTTTGCTGAATTTCGTAACAACTTATTCTTGAGTAAACTGCAAATCAGAGAACGATCCATTTGCCTTTTAGTTGTGATAGAACATGACCTATTTCTGAATGTGCATTTGTAACAATAGCTACATTTCTTAAAGAAGTATAAAGTATACTGTATGCAAACATACATATTTACACACACACACACACACATTTACTTGGGTAAAGAATATTTCAGGAGAGTAATTGAGGTTTAGTGAAGCATCTGGGTTGGGTTTTATTGAGCTCTTATTTGACGCTTTATGCACCCTGCTTGATTAAAGATTATATTGACCTATAAATAACTCCAGCAGAGAACTAATATCTCAGGGCAATGACAAATTCAGAGGGAATCCACCTGAGGGGCGAATCGCATCTCGCATCTCAGAAAAGTATCTCATAACACAGCAGCCATTTCCAGTTGGACATGGCAAGATTAATTTTAATACCACTGTGAAAGAAAGGTCATTTGTATTTCAGATGAACCCAGGAGGGTTAGCCTTTTGTTAGATGAATGGTGTGTGTACAGAATAAATCTCAGTGCACCGCTGCTTGGTACAATGGCTTGATCTGTCCTTGCAGAGCTGAATAGTTGTTGAATTTATTCTCGCGGAAGTATTCTCTATTCCCTAGGTCGTGGTCGAAGTGTGTTATGGTGGCTTGTGTGGAATTAAATTTTATAAAATTTTTTGGTGGAAAGGCCTGTCCCTGTGAGTGTTTTGTGGCGTGTGCTTTTGTCAGAATCAGGCCTGAATTCCCCCATTACTTACTTTTTTAATATTTCCGCCCTACCCCGGGGCTGTATATATCCGATTCCCACCCCAATCTGGAATGTCCCAACTGTTTGCAACCGCAGCCGCATTCCATGCGCGAACCGCCCTGCCAATCAGGGAGATCTGGACATCCACGGTTCACCTCCGAAACACATGCTGTCCTACAGCTGCTTCTTCTCTCGTCGCTGACCGCGGCTAAGGTCACTCCGACCGCCGTCGGAAGAGGGACCTTTCATACACGGCTTTGTCGTGCAGTCTTACGAGCGCCCTTTTCGGCCAGCAGAGTTCACCCAAGGCCGATGAAATGAGGACCCCTGTGCAGCCGAACTCTTCCATACCCTGGGCATCACGGGCACCACGGGCACCAATTGTGCATCGGCCTGTGGAGCTACTGGCCACAGTCGGCTCGACCACGGTCCAGACTCGATCCGTCAGGCTCATCCATGCACCACAGCATTCTCACGTAAATGATGAAGAAGAGAAGTTCTACCCCAATGACATAATCATCACGTCAAATGGTCTTCCGCAGATGCAGATAAAAGGCTCAGTTTCGATGCATGCAATTTAGGTCACACCGAGGGTAAGAAAAAATGTACCGAAACTGGTTTTTGGGGAGGAAAGGTCTGGACTGAAGGTCTGGACTTGAGCCTCTTACCACACCATCTCACTGCTCACCCAAACGCACTGGACCAGCATGAAGAAGGGGGACCCTAATTTAATTTCCTGGAGCGTTAAAGGAAAAACATCTCTGCTGAAGAAGCAAGACTGAAGGCGGCAGTTTGTGGAGGACGGAAACGCACCGAACGTAACGGAGGAAGAGAAATGGCAGCGCCCGCGCTTGACTTCACTCCGGGGCTCCGACAGTGAGGCAGCATATTTTCACCCTCTTCTTCCTCCGCTTCATATACTCTCACGTTTAAATGATCGTTTTCGCTGGTCGTTCCAAAGGCGGTTCGCTTTTAAACGCCGAAGGAAATAAAGGGCAGAAAGCGATGGAAATATCTGCCCGTCAACAGCTTAGACTGCGAGCGCCAGGGACGAAAACGAAGATGGTAATCATCGGACAAAGAATTCCAGCCAAAATATACGGTGTCTGCTTCCGCTGCCCTCTGAGGATGAGGCGCGCCGACCTTGGAAGCCGGCGAGATTCGCTGCTTTCGCTGGACCGCCGCGTGTTTTTAACGGGCTCTTTTAACTAGAAGAGCTGAATTGGCGCCTCCTGAGCTCCCACGCCTCGGAGCAGCGCCGCTCGTCTCCGAGTGCGCTGCCACCTCAAAGGCGCTCATTTCGTTTCACTTTCGGCGGCTCCGGCAGGCCTTCCGCAGGCCCCCCGTCTTTCAGCAGGGTAATGACGGGCACTCCTTGGCCATCCCACGCTAGATTAATTTTTGGAAGTCTCCGGGTCTCTAATGAGGGCGATTAAAATAATGTAATTGATTGTCCTTGATGTATGACAGTTCCGCTCAGCTGTGTTTAATACTGAATTTGCCTCTCCCACATCTCACAGTGTTACTTTCACTACAAGCGGCACGTTCAGGGATTGGGTTTCTTCTTATTTCTTCCTAATTAATCAGGAAACGCTGATTTTCACACCCTAAATGTCTCAACCAGAGGCAGAGGGACCTGGGAATGTCATGAGCACACGCACATAAGAGGTTTTACACTGACAGCTGGTAGCAGCAGAGAATGTTAAGCAATAAAGACAAGTACTAGTGGACCCCTGAGGCATTTAGGGTCTGAAATGAGTATTTCCTAATTAATCAGGAAAAATCAGGATCTTTGAAGTTGTCAGGGAGCTGCTTTAGGTTTGATCCACATAATCTTGTCATATGAGGGAGTGAGTTCAGAGGGCAGAAGGTGCCCCTAACACCCCCGCCCCCTCCCCTTCTTCCCCAGGACAGGAGAGAGAAACACAGCTCAGTTTCTCGGTCTCACAACTCAAATTACGTGCCGGCATCTGGCGGCTGGCATCTGTTGGTAGCGCAGTAGCAGTTGTGTTTGTGATATGGAAACACTGCACAGGAAGGGGGAGTTGGAGGAAAGGCTGGCGGAGGGAAGCCTGTCTCCCAACCTTCATCCCTGATAAATTACAATTTACAATTTAGTAATTTAACGTGGTAAGAAAATACTGGTGCACTCTCAGAAGAAAGCGTTCCAAAAGGCTCCTCTGTGTCTCCATAGTGGAACCCTATCTAGTGCAAGAGTTCTTTGTAGGGCTTTCATCCTTTTCACACCTACCACCATAGAGGGTTCCATTAGAGTATTTAAAATAAAAAAAATAAAAAAAGGAACAATATATTATTTAGCGCAAGTTTGTTTGAGCACTGTTACTGGGCCAGCTTCTAAAATAAGTTATGCACATATGATTGCACTAAATAGGCATACATAATTTTTTACTTAGCCTATATGATTCTGATTGTCTATCATTCTGTACCCGACTCAATATTGAGAATTTATTGAAAAAATAATTTTTGTTGCCTTTTTTTACACCATGTCATTGAGAAAGAGTGCAACAATTATTTCCATTCAACTGTTAGCAAGTTGTATTAGTGTTTTATTGTATTTGATAAAATTTTTTGCACACACATGTTAAACAATGTAGCCATTTGAAACATTTTTCAGTTCAAGCATGAGTTTATCCAGGCAGTTTTTCTGTGTTATTGAGGCTTAAAAATACAGAGATGTTAGTTTTTAGCCATATCGCCCAGCTCTACCGTACTCCCCCCTTCACAAATGAACATGGCAGAAATATTATGTTCTTCAGACTAGTAAAAAAAGAACGATGATGGATATATTGCTCTGTTCTGTTTAGAAATAGAATTTTGGAAGCATGCCGTCTGTACTAGAGGAACCCAAAAACTGGCCAGGGGCATGGCGTGTGACATTTCATTACAGTGACTCCTGCCTGTTACTTTTGTCTCAGGGGCCTTGTCGGCCTGCGCTTTGCTTGTTTGCTGCTGTGGCGGATTGTATAAGCTGCTTTTCCATTGGGTGGCCGCCCGCCGGCACGGCGGAAGGATACATGTGGCCCGGCCCTTCTTTCATGCCCAGAAAGTGCACTGACTGTGCACACCACCTCCACACCGGCCCGCGTGGTGGAAGGATACACACAGCTTGGCTCTTCTGTCAAACCAAGAAAGTGCCCTGACTGCGCACACATCACCTCCACACCGGCCCGAGTGGCGGAAGGATACACACGGCCCGGCTCTTCTGTCAAACCCAGAAAGTGCCCTGACTGCGCACACATCACCTCCACACCGGCCCGAGTGGCGGAAGGATACACACGGCCCGGCTCTTCTGTCAAACCCAGAAAGTGCCCTGACTGCGCACACATCACCTCCACACCGGCCCGAGTGGCGGAAGGATACACACGGCCCGGCTCTTCTGTCAAACCCAGAAAGTGCACTGACTGCGCACACATCACCTCCACACCGGCTGGCATGGCCAACGTGTGGCGTGTTAATACTGCGTAGCGCTGGCTAAATGAAACGACAGAGGGAATGCTAATACTGCGTAGCGCTGGCTAAATGAAACGGAATGCTAATCTTCACTGAAAATGAACTGGTGTTTGGCTTTATTGCTGAACATTCTCTCCTGTTATGAGCTGATATTATTTTAAATTTTAAAAATTATTTTTAGCATGTTTCTGATGGGGGAGAGGGGGTGTATTTCAGCTTGTTTCTTCCCCCGTCAAGAGAAAGAGGCTCCAATTTTCATTAGAGTGAGAGTAAAAATACTTTATTAAACAAAAACTCCTTCCACTGCAATCGCACTGAGAAATTATTAACAAGTAATAAGACAAACACACAAAAGGTTTGACCTTGGTTCATGGATGAGACTCACAGGAAGAAAAATAAATAAACACACAAAGCCCAAAAACAAAACACACTGTCTAAAAAGCAAACTATAAATCGCCATCATCATTCACTGTACATTTCCACCTCTTCCCATCTCCCCTCTCTCCTCTCTCCCATCTGCCCTCTCCTCTCTCCCATCTCCCCTCTCTCCTCTCTCCCATCTCCCCTCTCTCCTCTCCCCATCTGTCCTCTTCTCTCTCCCCATCTCCTTCCTCCCCTCTCATCTCTGCCCTCTCCCCTCTGCCAGAAAGACTCTGACTGACCCTGCTTTCCTCTAGCTGTGATCGCAGTCTTTAGCCAGAAGGTGCAAGTAACGGAGAAACTCAGTAATGCAACGTGCCATTTTGATTGTGATTTAAATTTGTTTATTTGGGAGGTATTTGTGGACACATGAATAGGCCTTGTTACAGACTACTGAATTGTAGGTGGTGTTCTTGAGTGATGATTCCCAAACTCTCAGCATTGTATGTCAATCAAGGAAAGCGAAAACGTGCATTTTTCTGAGCATCTGTATAACGGGCAACGACGTTTCAGTCAACCGACCTTCTTCAGGCCACATAAGACCAAAGTTGCTTCTCAGACACAAAGTTGTTTCAAACTCAAGTTAGGCTATCAGACACAGCTATCAATGAACAAAATAGGCCTACATTTTTGTGCTTTTTTGCCCATTCCTGGAAAAAACTAGCTTGATCATTGTCACCATTTTACAGCTCATGGGTTATTGGCCTGCTCTTTTGTTGTTCGCGCTAAAGTCTCACAAGAAGAAAAATGGCCGTAATTTTCTCGGAGAGTAATTTAAGAAAACGCGCCTCACGTAGAGTACCACTGCCTTCCCCTTTTAAGATATCATTCTGTGGAAGCCAAAGCTAGAAATGATGTAAGTGAAGGAAAAATACCCACTGCAATGGCACAGTTTCTCATTTCATTGATCTGAAAGTTGAGTGAACAGTGCAGTCCCTGAGTTTTATGAGAATGGATAAAGATTGATATTAAAATGACCACAATATATCCCTGTGCATCCATTCTCTTCTGTTTTCACCGGAAGCAATCTATTGTCATACTTATTTATTTTAAAATCTCTGAAATGTCGGGAATGGCGTCGGAAAATTGTTATTGGATTTTAGCCTCAGTCCTTAACATCTCTATGGCGACGCTCAGCTCCCGCACCCCACGCTCACCTGTGGCCATCTGCGCATACAGGGTGAAATTTATTGATGCACTACGCAGGTATACGTGGGTAGATGCAGATAGAAGGCAGGTACACGCGTGTTTTGCCTGGGAACTCATCCGCGCTGTCGTCGCCCCCCTTTGAAAAGCCTGCCTTTGTGCGAATGCGGCATCAGCGCTGAAATCCGGGGATTACGGGACCAGTTTCCGGTCCCCCCCCCTCAGCCCGTGTCATTAAGATCTTTCCTGACAGGCTCCCATTGTCGGGTCAGGATCGAGGGCTTAACGCTGTGGCTTTTGCGCACGAATGGCCCTTCACCAGGGCTTAGCGCCCGCGTTACGCTCCCGCTCAGGCCTCACCGCGGGAACGAAGGGATTCTCAGAAGCTCCGTCTGTGTAGGTGGGCTGGCGACCGGCGTTCTCTCGTCTTCACAGAGCCATAATGGAGGAAGGGCTCTGTAATCACAGAGAAACATCTGCGCCTGATTGCGTTTTCCCACCATGCACACAAGTGTATGCGGTGCGTTATGGCATAGATTTCTATTTATAAGGAGCTTACCCCTATTAATGTGTGGATTGGGGTTGGATCGTAAGCGGCCGTATTTCTGAACGCGCAAGTGGGAGGTTTGCCGTTTTTTTCTATTTGAATCATTTTTGAAATTATTATTTGAACAAATACTGCGTGAAACTAAAGTAATTTCACAAGTAGAAATTGCCATCAGTCCTGTCAGTGATACAAGGGGGGGAAATGTTAATTTGCGATTGCAAACGTGCACCGTTTTGTAATTGGATTTGTACAGGGATAGTGATTTGTACCGTGAATGGATTGTGACCCATTCATGCAGCAGGTAGATCAGGTAGATGTCAGTTTCTGCTATTCCTGTCAGTTCTAATGTAAAACTGATAGAAGCGTTTCACTTCATGTTTCAATGTTCTTGAGTGAGGATACATTTATTTATGCGTTTATTTATCTTAATTAGTTCCATTTTTAAGCGTAACAATGAGATCTTGTCTCACTCATGGATGCTTCTGATTTATTATTTTTTTAAGCTTTCTCTGAAACATGTATTCGTTACGCAAATGTGAACAAATTATGTTGGCCAGGTGCAATCATAGATTTTGATATTGAAGTTAGCAGAAGATTGTCACTTGTATTTGCTGGGATATAAGGTTAAAGAGTGTGAATGTACAAATCTTCGCATTGAAAGTTTTTAGTGTAAAAGAATAGCTCATTTTCCCCAGGAATACTAAACATACATTTTTTTATAAGTTTGTGAATACCTTGCAGACAAATGCGTACACGTACACCGTTGAAATTAATGTTATCAACTGGAAGCTGCGTGTTACAGAAAACTATATCCGGAACAGGAATATGAATCCTTAAGCTATTTTTTTATTACGCTGTACAAATACCAGAAGGTACTTTATTCATGGCAATCCTACATTATGTTGGGATTGTTACAAATTAAACGTCTCATATAGCCTCCAACATACCAAAGACCAGCTGTTCAAACAAACAAATGATTCACAATGAGAGGCTTCATTTCTTGTTTATGTAGGCAATTTGGATAAATCAAGTAAAGTTAACGAAATAAGCTATTTCTTCCACTAGTTATTAGTCATAATAACCATTTATGGTACCGGCAGTCTTGCTTTCAATTTAACCCAGCTTAGTTTCACTCGTAGCCTTTTCCCACATGGGACCAATGTGTCAAAGCACTTCACAGGCATTCTGGGCCTCATGACCAAGCCAAGGGCGACAGCGGTAAAGAAAAGCTCCCTGGAGGAAACGAGAAGAAACATTGGGTGGGGTCCCGATTCCGGGGACTGGCCTTCCACCACTGGCCAACGTTGGGCAGACTATGAACAGCGGTGAAAGAGTATAACTGAAAGGGCTTAACTCTTGGTCAGTACTGCATTGATAGCACAATGTGCTGCCACCATGCTAACAGGATCCAGGCTAACACTGTAACATGTGCTACGCGCCGGTCTGACGCCGCTTCATCAAACAGAAATGCGTGCAGCTGTAAGAGTCACAGCCCAGCTCACCGCTGAGTGAACTCGCTCTGGCCTGAGGGTGCCGTCGCTCTGGCCTGTCCTTCAAACTGCGTTTTCTTTTCCGTTACGGCGCAGTGAACTAACGGGACAGGAAACGTCAACTTTTATAAGACCTTGTGTTCAGTGTACAGAGCAACAGCTGGCTGTCACCATAAGATATGTGCACCTGTGAATGGAGTCTTGGCCTGTTTATGTTTTTGATTACTTGTTTTATTATATCTATGAGCCTGTTTTGCATACAAACGGGATAGTGATTATGGATTACTCAGATATTCTCCTCTTTTGGCATGATCAGACCACGAGGTAGAAGAACAGGGCATAGTCTGCAGTCTCTGTCAGTCACCTAAAGTAGACCACAAGACAGAAGAACAGGGCGTAGTCTGCAGTCTCTGTCAGTCACCTAAAGTAGACCACGAGACAGAAGAACAGGGCGTAGTCTGCAGTCTCTGTCAGTCACCTAAAGCAGACCACGAGACAGAAGAACAGGGCGTAGTCTGCAGTCTCTGTCAGTCACCTAAAGCAGACTACGAGACCGAAGAACAGGGCATAGTCTGCAGTCTCTGTCAGTCACCTAAAGCAGACCACGAGACAAAAGAACAGGGCGTAGTCGGCAGTCTCTGTCAGTCACCTAAAGCAGACTACGAGACAGAAGAACAGGGCATAGTCTGCAGTCTCTGTCAGACGCACTTAAAGCAGACCACAAGACCGAAGAACAGGGCGTAATCTGCAGTCTCTGTCAGACGCACTTAAAGCAGACCACAAGACCGAAGAACAGGGCGTAATCTGCAGTCTGTCAGACGCACCTAAAGCAGACCACGAGGTAGAAGAACAGGGAGTAGTGGCAGTCTCTGTCATATACCTAAAGCCCTCCTACTGCGTGCAAAACTGCTTCTGAACGCCCCACCTTTTAAAAGCCAGAGAAACCAGGGAATTGGCGGAATAAATAGAAATTGGATTCTAATCAAATTTCTGCTCCCACAGGCAGTGTAAAATAGAGTCGTTAATCAGTCTGGCTCTTTTTAGGACCACACTGGGTGTTGAGGTGGAAAAGGTGGAAACTATTTCATGCTGGCTAAGATGCTTCTCTTTTCTGACAGATCACACAGTTGAAGATCTTTTGTTTTGTAAGATTAGTCTGTTTTGAGGAATCTAATGAGAAATGCAATATTATAGGGTATGCATAACGCTTTATGAGAGAGTGAGTTTTTTTCTTATCTACAGGGAACTGTGTAATGTCTGTACATCGTTTGACAACATTAAAGGCACCGTTTTACATTCTGCCAGTGATGTTGCAGTTTTTTATGCAGCAATGTACAGAACTCTCGGTGAGAATGTTAGAGACGGCTGCCTTGTTACCAAGTGCGGCTGGGGCGGTTCCTAAATATTTTCGTAAAAATCTGTTTCATTGAGTTATTTTAAAATGCAGTCATTCTAACGGAACAACAGCATTTTTGAACAAATGTGTTACAAAGGTAGATATTTGTAACGCATTTGCTGGGTAATGGCGAGCGGGGGAATGACAAATGAGCCTGGGAGGTTGTTCTCCTCCGATGTGCCGTCTCCCCAGCAGCTGCACAAGCGGGAGCCACAGCTGTCTCCTCACCTCCCCCCGTTTAGCATCGAACTTCCAGGATCGCACGTTTCGCTTAGACAGGAAATCGCTCGCGATTCTTTCCCGTGATAAAGTGGCCGTTTGGAAACCCGCAAAGGCACTTGTTGAATTACCCCCCCCCCCCCGTCGCAGGACAAGAGGCCCGGGCAATAAAAGGTCAAATAAAGAAAAATCATTGGGATGAAGCCATTGTACGTGACCGCGTTCTGTTTGAGAGTCCGAGGCTCATGGGCCGTCACTGGGCTCCTTTACATAAATTACATGCAATTGTAAATATTGTGTGTTCGGTAAGCGGGTGACCCGGCGAACTGGTGTGTTTGCTCAACGGTAGCGCTGTTCGTTCCCATCATCACCACCTGACGTGGTAGTGAACCTCCGAACATCAGAGGCCACATCAACACTCGCAACTATCGGGCGTTGGTATGACAGCCAATCAGCAGCAAGCTTGTGCAGCTTCCATGTAACCATGCGACATGCTTTTGTCAATCACACAGAGACTGCACGGCCGTGCTTCTGAGCCACGGCACGCGCGTGTGTACGCGTGTATGTGTGTGTGTGTACGTGCATGGGTGTCTGTGTGTGTGCGCGGGTTTGCGTCCGTGCACGTGGGATTGCATGCATGTATGTGTGGGTACACATGTGGTTCCATCATTTCAGCTGCTCGAAGAGACGCATGCACGAATAATACGCTGAAACGCTTTCGCTTCTCTCTCGTACG
This sequence comes from Ilyophis sp. 1 JC-2022, assembly GCA_022702515.1. NCBI lineage: Eukaryota > Metazoa > Chordata > Actinopteri > Anguilliformes > Synaphobranchidae > Ilyophis > Ilyophis sp. 1 JC-2022. The sequence goes on along the minus strand of CM040394.1, from coordinate 30,024,744 downwards.
TCCTTTTGACATTCTTTCCTGTTGCACCTGTCACCGCAGGTTCCGATAAACATTTGTTATGGCGTGTTGACACAACAGCAGGAATTTCCTAAAGACAGCAGGTGTCAGCTGTGGAGGTGACTGTAGTTTGATTTGCGCTGCATCTTAAGTTGTGGGCGGGGGCAGGGTGGCGTGGGGACTGGCTGCCAGGTGGCTAGTCGAATGAGGGGGCACTGTGTTAATACCTCGTACGTTGCCTGAAGGTGAAGATGTAGACATGCCAACATTTGCATAAATTTGCATATTTAAGTAGCCGTCAATTGATTTTTTTCTTTAATGCCCCCTCGTCCCGCACTGGTGGTGCAAAAGGGTCACTGGCCTCGTTGGTCTGATTCCAGTTCCGCTCCACAATTGGCTGCACTCAGACAGCTGTCAATCATGGGAAATGGTTTTTGGTTCACAGAGCTCTCTCACTCCTGACCGAAGCGCATGGCATGGTGCTGCCTGAGCCTGCCTGTGCATTTGTTCAGCTGAAGGAAGCCTCTCACTCCAGCTTCATGTGTTATATTTGCAAATGATTTTCACCATTAAATGTTGGTGCCTTATTAATACAAATGTGTAGTTTTTAAAAAATACTTTCCCCTCTTTTTTTCTACAAAAAAACACTTTTTTTGCACTCGAACAGCACATTATCAGATACCAGACCGTGGGGCTCAGCCGTGCACTCGAACAGCACATTATCAGATACCAGACCGTGGGGCTCAGCTATGCATTAGAACAGCACCTTAACATGAAGAGCCACACAGCAGCCCCTTTTTACAGCATTTTAAGTGTCTGCTGGGCATCTTGATGTTTGTATAAAGAAAAGAAAGGACACTATTCTCCGCTGCCAATCGTCCAACTAATTGTCTAGCTCGCTCTCAGGTGTATTTATAGCACTATATAGCTGCCAAGAACATTGATGCTTTATAGTGCTGCAGAATGCAGATCTTGATTAGATTCCATTGTGCTCTTTCTTTTACAAGGAAAACTGAGCAAATAGGCCCGTGTCGTGCTGCAGTTGTGCGAGACGTTTGATGGGATAAACGAAGCGGGAACAACATGGCGCTAACCCATCCTGTTATTGTGGGTGATCGGCCTTTAACCCTTCATTAACCAACACACCCAAATAAAATAGGCATGAACAAAGAAAGTGCCTGGTTCAGGGTGTGAAATTTACGCATTTGGGTTTAAAAAAAAAAATGTATTTAAAATTTTTTTCTTCTTTTTTTCTTTTTTTTTTAAATTCTCAAGCAACTCTGGCCAGTGGGTGAAAAAGTGAATTTCATACCCTGGCCTGGGTGAAAGGGCTTTCGGCCGTGTGTGGGGCTGGTCTGCATTTGGGCTTGGATCTTCCAGGCTTCGCTGGATCTGCCATATTTACCTGACCTGCTACACAGCGTTTACCTGCTGCGTTGTGATCACCAGAGTTACCTTCATCACCAGAATGTGCATGAGTTGTAATTTGTGCCTGACCGTTCAGATTTGAGGGGAGGTGAGGGTGAGAGGCTTGTTAAATAAGTCGGTGTTGGACAGCGGACGGGCAAATGTTGTTTATTTTTATTTATTTTGCGGAAAAAAAAGATTTTGCTTCACATTAAGCACGGTGATAGAAGCGATAAGAACATGTGGAAATAATTGTGCCTCTGTGTCGACAGGCATTAAGGAAGTGAAAATCGTCCAACAGCCCTTTCAGAGCTCTTTACGAGAGCTCTCTGATGCCCTTTTGTCTTTCAGGGGCTAAAGAGTTTTTTGTTGTTGTTATTGAGATTAAGCGTTTGGGAAGGGGGCGGGTTCATGCAAATTGAGCTCTGCAGCTCGCTGATTAAGAGAGAATGCTTTCAACCTGAATTGGACATGTGTTTATGAAATACGTAGGTTACTTTCTTCAGTTTCCAGCACTTTGAAGTTTGCGTGGTTAATATGTCCGAATGCACATTTGTGTTTTTAATGTGTCTGAACGCACACGTTCGTGTTGTATAAATTCTGAACACACGTATTCACTCATTAATTTACACTCTGAACTGTCTCAATTTTTCAATTTCTTTCTACACAAACGGCCGTATGGTCATAACGGAGCTGACCGCTCAAAACTGAGAGTCAGAAATCAACCGGGAGTGTGAACCCTGCATGCAATCAAGGGCCCACGTTCAGCCTTAATTTAAAGATATGACTGTTGGAATTCAATTCACGCGGAACTGAAAAACTGAACATTTTCTTGTGACGAGAATTAATCCGTTTCGCTCACATGCTTCCTGCCATCAAGCGGTAAGATAGGTAAAATCTATGACGACACCATCCATGAACCCTTGAGACCTGTACATGAGTGTCTGTACTAATTAACTCGCCATAAATGTATATAAATGGGGGCATCTATGCTTTGGTCAAATTTATTTTTTGGTAAACTGAAAGGGGTAATGTGAAACGTCCATTTAGCCAGTCAAGGAGATATCTCTGCCGGCCACTGTCCAATTCATAGCACAAGGAAACCTAATTTAGAGTTCAGGGTGGACAAAAAATAGATGGGCGCACACAATATATCTCTAGGGCCATGGATGAGAAACTGAGAGGTTTCACCCACGTGAGTTTTCGAGCGCACCTCATGTGTTCTACTGTCTTTACCCTGATACACACACAAATAAGGCAAGTCAACGGGTTTTACAGCTAAATAAATGTAATATAAATGTGCCAGAGGGAAATAAGACAATGTTATGAAAAAGTTCACATATTAGGGGCCTGAGACCTCAACTTGGTGCTCAAGGATTTCTTTTTCCACTAAAAACTCAAAACTGATTTTCCACCACCTGGCTAGATAGGTAGCAACTGGCTACATCTAGTTTGGTTTATATTATGTATACAGATTACAGCTAGGGTAAGTTCTCTTAGCTTAGGCAAGCTTGATAGGGACTAAGCAGGGTGATTAACTGCTACCAAGCTATGACTTAATTCCCTGGCGGCAGAGTCATTCCCCGGAGAGTTTTTAGATTTGACGATGATAACTTCAGGTCAACTGAGGATCATCATGTTAAAGGCTAATATTTGTTTGTCGCTTACTGCAGCTTTCTGTGTATTTTCTCAAGGGTGGCTGGAAAGGGAAGCTAATGTTTGTCAGACTCATAGTACTGTAAGGTTATGAACAGCCTTGTCAGACTCAGTACTGTAAGGTTATGAGCAGCCTTATCAGGCACATAGTAAGGTAAGATTATGAGCAGCCTTGTCAGGCACATAGTACCGTAAGGTTATGGGTAGCCTTGTCAGGCTCATAGTACAATTAGGGTATGAGCAGCCTGGTCAAGTTCACAGTCATGGGCTCCAATCAATTTTCTCCTGTCAAAGTGTAAATTGGTCCTGCAGTGGTTCTTAGCACCAGCTTTGAAACCGTGGGGATAATGCAACAGTGAGGACGTCTTCATGCACGGCCAATCTACCATAGCGTAGTCTAGACACTAAACTCTCCCAAGCAACAATGTGTACGTTTTCTGAAAATGATGAATGTGAAATCACAAACGAAGAAAAACTTTCAAGATTACAAAGACCTTTTCTCTGTGGATAAAGGCCTGTATAGAACCCTCGCTCTCGGTTTTTATCTAATTTATTTATTTATTTTTCTTCATTTTTTTCCAATGCTGTCTGTCACATGTAAATGTGTTGTCTTGCCCTTGACCTCCGGATGCAAGTGCTATTGATTGTAGGATGAGCTACCTCACCCTGGCGATGTTATGAAAGGGGGCGTAAGCTCGCGCCTCTTTTAAGACGAGCGCATCAGGAGTCGAGTGTTTGCGAACCTGTGGTGAACGGCGGGATTTCTACATTTGTCCCGCGGCCCCCGCCGGCCTGCGGGAGCGCCCCTAAAGCAAAGCGAAGCGATAGCTTCGGCGTTCAGCGGCCCAGCAGGGGAGCCTTTCAGCTGCGTGACATCTGTGCATAAAGAGGGCAGAGAAAGTCTTCCCGCAAGGAAGCTGCTCGGAAGGAAGCTGCTCGGGCTTGGAGAAGAATCTTGAGCGGCCTCGTCTGGTGTTGTTTTAAAACCTTTTTTCCCCCATTGCTTTTCCCGCCTGCAGGGCTGTACGCAAATATATTTTTTTCCCCAAGGAGCACATGTGCTCCAAAGTTTTTTTAGGAGCGCACTAATGCATCCCAATTATCCTAAACTATTTTTCTAGTTAGCACACATCAATTTTCAGGAGCAAATGCTTCTAAAATGGGAGCACTGTAGAGCCCTGCCCTGCCTGTTTTAAACTTTCCAGGATGTCAGTTGGGAGATGTGTTCATCACTGACCTTGTTTGTGAGCGTATCTTGCCTCTCTACCCCTGTCTGAGGGCACAGCTTGTCTACGTCTCCCACTTTAATTGGCAGGGAGAGGTGGAGTCTACCTGTCACAAATCCCTCAAGTAACAAACACCCCCACCCCCCCCAGAATCCTGTCTGGTGTCCGAGCAGAAGAGGCGTTGTCATGGATTCCACAGCGTGGGGTTAATTACACTGGCTGTCTGCTCCTAATCGCGATTGATTTTGTACATCAAACACCCTAAAGGGCCTGAAACAAACAACATGAGTATCTCCTAGACAGGAGCCCCTCCCTTTAGAGCAGACCATGAGGTGAGTCTACATACTAAGACGGTGCCTGACGGATCAATACACTTCCCTCTTTTTTCGGCAATCGCAGTATGTAAATCTTTTTTATAAAAAAAATTAAATAAAATGCTCGCCTTTCCGGCGTTCATCTCTCGTACGTCACAGTCTCTTAATTCTCTAAGCAATCTCTAGTCAGGACTGTGACATTAATCACTGATAAACGCGCAGCGGTATGATATGTACGTGACATACGCGGCTTTTCACCATGTTACTGCCAAACGAGGTCAAAACGGAGCAGGCCAGATGTCTGAAACGTTCCCATTTTCACCTTGCGCTTTGTGCAGAGGCTCACTTACGATTTTCATCTGACAGCTTTCCGTTTTGCTGTTAAAAGTGTTCCCAAAGTGGTCAGGCTGCTCTGTGTAACTCATCAGGTCAAACAAGGTTTTTTTCTTTCTCTCTCTCCAGTCAGTACCTTCAGCCTAACCCTTCCGCCATAGATCTCCTGTCAGAAACGTATTCCTGTTGATGTATACCTTCTGAGCGTAACGCAAACTTAATGTACATTTGTATCACTAATAAGATTTATCTATTATGTACATTATAATAAATACCTTTGCATATTATTAGGAGGGCCATGAGTCTTTCCTGAACGTTACCTGGGGCATGTTTAATTGCATTGCAGTAATCAGAGGTAAGCAGTTAATAAATAAATAAATAAAATAATAAAAAATAAGGAACAACCAAAGAGATTGTTCGAGAAGGTCTCTAAACCAGGGTAGACCAATCATATTTGAGAAGGGTTGCTATGGGTGCGGATTTTCTACTCTAGCCCAGCACTACAACACCAGATTCAGTTAATCAAGGTGTTTATCACAGACCATGATACGTTTGTTACTAGAGTCAGGTGTTGTAGTGCCAGGTTGAAACCTAACCCTACAGTCACACTACAGGCTAAAAAATAAATTTATGTATTAAGCATTTCATGGGTCATTTCATACTTTGTACCAATAATTATGTTACGGTCGTTTTTCTTCTCAATGTCCAGTTTTTGCAGTGTGTATTTTTTCCAGAGGGAGTTGAGGGGAAAATTGAAAGTGGCCTTTGTTTATTGAGAAGATTGAGCAGCACTCTTCCCTGATAATTAGAGCGGGCGCTTAGCAGCTGAAGGAACACTAATCCGTTTATCCACTCGCTGCAGTCAGGGACGAAATCCCTCAGATTACAGGGGCTCAGAGGACTGCAATCATCGCTCTGCTACTGCTTGCACACTGCTAAGACTGCCCAATAACTGCCCACTAAAGCTGCCCACTAACACTGCCTGCTAACACTGTCCACTAACTGCCTGCTAAAGCTGCCCACTAACACTGTCCGTTAACTGTGCCCAATAACTCTGCCCGCTAAAGTTCCCCACTAACACTGTCTGCTAACACTGTCCACTAACTCTGCCCGCTAAAGCTGCCCACTAACACTGTCCGTTAACTGTGCCCAATAACTGCCTGCTAAAGCTGCCCACTAACTCTGCCCACGAATGCTGCCCGCTAACTCTGCCCACGAATGCTGCCCAGGTCTGACTCTCACAGCTGGCGCGCAACGTGACCACTGGCCATGTACGGTCATCTTTCTTTGTGGTTTAAAAGGTTAAAAGGGTCTGGATGTAGCACGTCCCCGTTTAATCGATTAAAGCTCCCCGCGGGTCTTAAACGGACCAATGGGGCGTGCTGTGAGGGAAAGGAGACCTGCCTGTTTTCATTTTGCCCTTCTCCCTACAGCAGAGCCCTTCCCTGAGCTCAGCACTTCTCAATCGATTTCCGCCGTTTGTTGTCTGATCTGAGGAAGGCACAGTGATTCACAAAGGCCACGGAGCGGGATTACCGCGGTCAGCGGCACCGTATGTAGATGAGAAAAAAGTGCCTATCCTCAGTCTTCCATGAGCCTAATAACTAATAATGATGGTTTATGGTCAGAAGCCTGTTGATCTTCGGAGGGGGGGTCTGCACGGACACGGGAGGACCACCGGCGGGAACCGAAATACTCTCCGACCCTCCAGTGATGAGTTTGAGTGAAGAACAGGCACTGTGGACCCCTCTATGGGGCACCACTGCAAGGAGTTCACCAAGCGCCAGCTGTTGGCTAAATGGCCTTCTACAGACCTCTGTTTGGCCGGTGGCTACTTTTAGATAATTTTTACTAAATGAATTAGCAAACCATATCTCATTTTGTCAATTTGTCTCCCCTCCGCCAGCACCCATAGCGGGCTACTTTTCTCACCTGGCTGGCTACTTTAAAATTTGAGGACCCCCTGCCACTGGCTCCAGCAGCGCACCAATGAGTAAAAACAACACAAGGTCTTCCTCAAATACTGGACTCGTAATAACAATTTTAGCGAGGTGACAACAAAGCAAAGGGCAGCTCAGGGTATCCTGACTGTAATCGCCATCCTGGGTTCCGTACAGCCTTTTATATCTCAGTAACATGGCAAAGCTAAGGGGAGCTCATTTGTAATCTGAGTGTAGGATTTCCAGTATTGGAGATGAGGTTTGGAGCTCTGCTTTTTATAGCAGCTTTGTACCTATCGATCTGGGGGGGTAGGAGAGGAGGTTCCATTTTTGCTCTCGGGGGCGGGGGATCGTGGTGGATCCTTTTTCATCTCTCGTATGAAATCCCGGTCTTCAGCAGTCTGTTTTTAATGAATAATTAATCGCTTCATGTTGCTTCCATTTTTCTCCCTTTTTACTCAAGTGATATTCTCAGACTGTATCGGGTCTCAAGCCCATTCCGACATTAAAGAAATTAACCCAAAGCTTTGTTTTCGTCTCCATTTCATTTTGTGTACAAAATTAGTTTGTTTATTTCTGTCCCTTAAGAGTAGCAGTATCTCAAACAGAAAAAAATGCTTCATCACTGAAAATTGTAGTTCTCTACGGCACTGTTTATAAAAAGATTTAAAATTTAGCAGTGGTTTTTTTTCTTTCTTGCTTGTTCCTTTAAAGTTCAGTCAAATCTTTGTTTACATCCCAGAGAAGTTTTTTTATCAGAGGAAAAGGGGTTTCCTACTTTTGCAGGGATTTGCATCATAAACACCTACCCTCCGGTGCGCTTAGAGATTCACCGATACAACTCTGCTGCGGAGTTAATTGAGCATTTCTGTAGTTCAGTCTAAGGGTGGCGAAGTGCACCTTTTTTAAGCTGCAGTTTGGAAATCGCGATCTCTCTTGTCTGCACAAATCCTTTTTCTTCTGCACTTTAGAAGTTTTGTGGTTTGTTGGCTATTCGTGTGGCTCTCGGTTATCTGCGCTATCCTCCAATCGCAACGTACCAGTTCATTAACAGTGAATAATAATTTAGGAGGAAACTACTAATTCCCACTTTAGAATGAGGTGACAACACAGCTTGTAGCACAAACCATTTGAGAAATAAGGTAGAGAACCATGTGGGCTGTTAGCCATTGGCTTGTGGTGCATCTCCATAATGTGGTAGTTAAGAACAGGATGTACCTGTGGGGAGAGGTGCTTTAATAAAGCCAAGCCTGGCTCTGCCAAGTCTGCAGAGACCTCCTCTCTCAGCTGTTTTATTGAGCTCTTTCCTGGGTGAGGTATTAAAATAGTTAGAAGCTCATGTCCTGTCTCTGGGCACTCGTTAGCAGCTAGCCGCGATACGGACGGAAAGGAGAGAGGGGCTTGGTAGAGGCCAGGCGCAGCTGCACTGTATGACGGAGAAGGGAGGGGCTTTATTGTGTCAACCGGGAGGGTGGGGCTTCGCCATATTATCTGACAGGGGCGGGGGTTCCATGTGTGATCCTGAAAGGGGTGGGGCTTCACCGTAGGGGTCCACCGATTATCGGCCTGGCCTGGCCGATATCAGTCATTTTTCGAATTTTTTTATCATTTTTTGGAGGGGGGGGGGAAATTCAGGCATCTGGCAACACTGGTGGGAGAGAGGAACGCAGAGAGAGATGCTGAGAGATGCCGTTTACTAAATGTCTAGCTACCAAGCTACATGAACGTGACTGTTATTCAACACCAATAGCTAACGTTGAGTCTCATAGCTGATTAGCTAATGTTACTTGAATGCAATACGTATGGATGATATCGGTAGTTATATATTGGAAATAATATTAGGATGTTATTTGGATATTTCCACCCAGTTAGCAAGCTGCCTTGTGTTTGTTACATGAATGGTAAGCAAGTAAATGCGTTGCTTTCTCTCCGGCACATTAGCTAGAAGCTCGGTAAACTAGGGTACATTATTTGTGGGTAAATTATTATCAGGGCTTGACATTTACAGGATAGTTCATTCATTTTCAAGAATTTTCTACGTTTAAGATGAGTTAAGTCAAAGAATTGATTCGCTTAATGACCAAAACCAAAGTAAATTATTAGGCTACCAATTTATTTTGAGATGGCTAGCATTATTGTTCTGTGCGTCATAATCTTGTTGCATTTTTCTATATCCACATTTATGATGACGTTATCATGCGAAGATGTTGACTTTTAAATGCTCTTTGTTTAAATGCTCAATATTGTAAATTAGTTTTCAAGCCTTAATTATGTGTTGCACTCAACGGTTCGAGACACTTAAGAGGCTGTCCTTTTCAAATATGCTTTCTAATGTTTAACTCACTTTGAATAATTTGATTGCTGTCTTAAAATGAATTAGGCTACATTCTTTAATGCATTCAGATTATTGCCTGATGCTTGTTAAACAATCTCAAGTTAGTTATTTTTGTCATTTCTTAATCATTATAGGCTACATCATATATTGGTCTTGATTGTTCAGCGAATTGTTTGATTAGCTAGGCTACTCAAGCCAAATAAACGGAAACAAGTCTAATGCTGTAGCATATAGCCTACCCTGCTTTTTTTAGCGCACCAGGTATCAATAGGCTACATAAGTCAGTGCTACACATTTTATGACATGAAGAAAAATGCTAGCACAGAAAAACATTCATTGATATTTGTTATTCAGTTAATTGCTTGCTTGATAATTAAGAACTATAAATGGAAACATGGCACGTTGACATTAGTATCCGTATAAAGGTAAGGTTACAGAAGGCCTATTTTACAGCCGACGGCACACCGCTGGTGTAGCCTATCATTTGTCTACTAACCGCATAATGACAGAACTCGAGTAGCCTATCTTTGGTTTATTTTGCCAAAATATTTTTAGGAAACAACCTGTCAATGTAATTTTCGGACATTATAATAAAATAACGATAGTTAGCTTGATCTACAATGTGTCCCTACTCAGAACATTGACAGACGTGGCATTATTTTCCCCCTTGCTGGCCCCGCCCCTCAACTATGACAGAACACCGACTGAATCTATAACATAGTTATTGCGCTAGGCTGAGAAAGCCATCTCCGGGGCAAGACCTCCAGCGCTCGGCATGCACTAGGTTGACATAGTCTTGTTTGAGTTACAGGTTCCCCTAGCAAACTGTAGGCTGTGGGCAAGATTGCTGGTTAAATGTAGGTGAACTGCATAAAGTAGGCTACTTATCAGATGGCTATCATCATTGGAACTCACCTGCAGGGGGTCTGACCCACCACATAGAGATCTGGTTTGTTTTTGGGAGCTATTTAGTTCTTAATTTTTTAAATAGTTCAGTCCAGTTTGGTTTAAAATACATACTACTGAGAGCTCCATGCACTTTAAAAAAAAAAAAAATGTGTTGAAAATGTTCTGTTTTCTAGTATTCAATTAAACATATGTTTAAAGGAATTTTTTTGTTGGAGTTGGTGTTACTGTAAATTTTGACACAAAAATGTTCACATTCACTGAAAATGTATATCGGCCCCAAATATCGGTTATCGGTCTCATTACAAATAATCAGCATCGGTATCGGCCATGGAAAAACCATATCGGTCGACCCCTACTTCACCGAGGGACCTGAGAAGGGCGTGGCTTCACCGAGTGATGCGAGTAGGATTTCACTGTGATCGAGGAGGGAGTGGCTTCACAGAGTACACCCAGGCGGTTATTCAAGTTTATAAAATAACTTGGGGAAACAGTTTGGATGAATTTACTGCAGAACAGCAAATCAAAACCGTGAAGGAATAAAACATTTTTTTAAAGAAATTAGCAGTATTTTAATGCTGTATAAAGGGGCCTGCCCTGATATCAGCTGCTAACAATAACAGTATTAACTAGCTTGCTAAACACCACCATGCTGCCATTTCATACTCTCTCCTGTTGTCAGGCAGAGAACTGGAGTCATGTGAGTGCCAGATGTTTAGCAGGTTGAAAACTTTGCTTATTTTATTTTTTTTATTTACAGGACCTCTTATCCAAGGTGACTTGCATAGCTTAGATTCTTACATGTCACCTATTTTACATACGATTCTGCTGAATCTACTGGAGCACTTCAGGTTAAGCGCGATGCTCAAGGGTGCAACAGCAGTGTCCTTCCTGCTGGCTCTCAATGCATAACTCTGCGCTCGTTTACGACAGTCTAATAATACCAGTCAGAAGAACCCTTATTTAGGAGTCGAAACGTCGTACGGTAGCTGTGAGCACGCTCAAATGCAGCTGAAACGGAAAGCGAGAAGTCACTTGAGTCATACAGAATTACATTTGCATTCAGGCATTTATAAGAACACCCTTATCCAGAGGCACTTGTGCTACTTATATCTCAGGTGGGGCGTAATGACAGTGTCCAACCTGGGAATGGAGATCAATATTCATCATTGGGGCTCTTCCTCGCCTGCAGCACACACTATTCCCTCCGCTCTGTGGCTGTTAGTCGGTTGCTTTTGTAATTTATGGCATTCTTTCGGTAACTTTTTTTTTCCTTTCTTTTTTTTTACATTTTAGGAGCGATGCTCTTGTCCAGAGTTGCTGACCGAGCACAGATTCTTTACATACGATCAATTTTTACAGCTGGATATTTATTAAGGCAATTCAGGATAAGTACCTTGCTCAAGGGTACAACGGCAGTGCCCCACCTGGGAATCGAACCTGCAGCCTTCCCTGTGTATGAACATTGTACATTTATGTGCGCGTGTGTGTGTGTATGTATGTGTGTTTGTATTTGTGCGTGTGTGTGTTTGAATCACAGATCCAGATCGACGCACAGTCTCCTGTTATGTTCTTACTGCCTCATCTGGCCTGTGGGCTGCTGTAGAATGAGACCAGATACCGTTAGCACTGAGAAATATCCTCCGGTCAAACTGCATCATGCAAATGTGGCCGTGCAATAAGCTCTCCTCACTTCTCCGGGTCCTTCATCAGGCTTTTGTTAAAGCTGTGGAGAAGGTCACCCAGGGTCAGGTGTGTATGTGTGTGTATGTGGTGTGTGTGGGGGGGCTACCACTATGCCGCAGGTGGTGTTCTGTGGTGTGCGCCGTGTCTGAGTGGGAAAGGGTGTGTGCGGGGGCGCTGAATGACGTTCAGACACCCTCCCTCCCCTCTCCAAGACTTTTGAAGTGAAGGGACTTCAAGCCGTCTGAGTGGCTGCTGATTGTTTCTGTGCCACTCGTCTGGATTTGCTCTGTGTGCATGTGGGTGCACTTTGAACACTGGGAAAACGAGTCCATCACCATCCCTCTCTCTGGAGACACTCTGTACTCAAAACACAAGCTGTTCTCAGTGGCCCAGATGAATGCTGTTTTTTTAAGCGAGATGTGAGGGAATTGTATGAGGATGCAGGTATTGTATATCAGGGTGTAATTGAGACCACTGATATACTTGTATGAGAGTGCTGATATACCTGTATGAGAATGCAGGTATATTAGAGTGTACTTAGGACTGCTGATATACCTGTATGATAATTCCCCTTCACTTTTTGCACAATGTATTGTGTTGTAGATTTAATTTTAAATGGATAAAATTGAGTGTAGATTGATGGGCAAAAATGGCAATTTTATCCATTTAAAATGAAATCTACAACACAAAGTGTGGAAAAAGTGAAGGGGTATGAATACTTTCGAGCACCACTGTATATCAGGGTGTACTCAGGACCTGTATGTTAGACCTGTATGCTGTGCTTCCTGAAATGCAGAGCCATGAAGGGAGGCGTGTCCATAAAGTCGTTTTCGCACTGTGCTTTTTAATGGAGGCTATCGAGCTGTTAGCTTGAATCCATCACGAGTGGACTGAAACCATATTATATTTAATCCATAGTCTATTGTAGCTGTTATATTCATTGATCATTGTGGAATGATGAATCTGGGCAAAATAAGAGGCTGGAGTGTTATTTAAGAAGCTACCGCTTTAATATGGTGGAACGTTTAATTTATTAGACTAATAACACAATGTCGTATAATGGGTTTAATCAGTCATCTTAACAGGATGAGGCAACAAACAATCCATTAGGCTTAAATAGTTTGGCAAGGAGAGAACTTGTTGAAAGTGCAGCTTGGCCTGATTGTGCCACTGCGCTGCCATGCTAATGACGGGGAAATTGATGAGTGTGTTTTGTGTCGGCCACATCTCCTCTATGCCTGGGGGGGCTCCGCTCTGCCCTCCCCAGATTGGAAGGAGCGAACAGCGATCACCAGGACACTTCTGTCAGTGATGAGCCTGAGCAGAAACGAGAGCTGTAATTACGTCTCGGGGCCAGACCGCGCCGCGTGCCGCCACCGATCCGTGACCGCCCATCCTCTGATATTTCAGATTTCCTGCAGCCCGACCAGGTTTTCGGAAAGGAACGGCAGGCGATTCAGGGCGCTGGCGGAAAGCCGACGGGCCCCCCATTAATACGGGGTGTTTTTATTTGTTTGTTTCTCAAGGAGACTCCATCCCCCGGGTCTGTTTCTCCATTACACCTTCTTTTGATTATCTGCTGTGAGTACAACCCCAACTTCAGCTGTAGTGTGATCTCACATTTCAAATGACACTGCTGCCAAAAGTCTGTTATAAAGGCCCAGGTAACAGGCTGCCCTGCTTATAGACCCCTGAAACACTGTGCTTGCTGGGAGCTTTACAGTTTGCGGGTGGGCCGTCCTGCCGTCCTCAAAAGCACAGATTCCTCCCCTGTCTGCTCACGGCCGGAAGGTGGTTTTGCATGAACGCCATTGGAGATGGATTATCGACCGCGACACCTTTCATTAAGCACATTTTCCATTTCCTGGTTGTTCGCTCGGACGGTAGGCTTCCAATTCCTAGACGTTTATTGGCCAGTCGATACTGTGGGCTCGGGGTCGATTCATTGTGATTTGTACCTGAACCGTAATTTAAAAGAAGAGGGAGTTGTTTTTGTTGTTTTTTCTTTGCTGCAGCGGGACCTCGGAGGAGATGCATGTAAATATGTTTGTCTATCTCCCCCCTACGGGACCTGCGCGAAACAGAATGAAATGTATGGGGCCGTAACGGTAGGCAGAGGAGAGCTCGCACTCTACATTAAAGTCTTATTCCCTGGCTGCGGCGGAGCTTGAAGCAGCATGTGGGTAATTGCGGAGGGGAGATTGAACGGATGGCAGCGGCGTGCCTGAGACCTCACAAGTGGATTACCCCCCCCACCCTCGTTTGAGTGGCGGCTTGAGGGCCACAGCGCCGACCCGTGGGAGCGCTTCTTTCGTCACATGCAGCCTGACAGCGGCTCACAGCGGGGATGGGCGTGGGGCTACTGCCAGTCATTGTTCGCCGTACATCTCCTGTTAGAATAAATGAGGGGCCCTCCGCTCCTCTCATCCCTCATTCGCTCCACTCCTCTCTATTATTTTCCGCTCCTCTCCTTCCTGTTCTGCTCTTCTCTTTCCTGCTCCACTTTTTCTTGTTTCTCTTCTTCCTGCTCCTCTCTTCTCCTTCCTGCTCCTCTCTTCTTCTTCCTGCTCCGCTCTTTCTTGCTTTTCTCATTCCTGCTCTGCTCTTCTCCTTCCCGCTCTGCTCCTTCCTGTTTCTCTCTTTTCTGCTCTGCTCTTCTCCTTCCTGCTCTGCTCCTTTCTGTTTCTCTCCTTTCTGCTCGGCTCCTCTCCTTCCTGCTCTGCTCCTCTCCTTCCTGCTCCACTCCTTCCTGCTCTGCTCCTCTCTTTTCTGCTTTTTTCTTCTCCTTCCTGCTCCTCTCTTCTCCTTCCTGCTCCTCTTCTTCCCGCTCTGCTTCTCTACTTTGAGCCAATTTTAAAGTGAACTGCAGGGCACAGGCAATCAGCCAGCCAGCTAACACCGTGAAATCCTCATCTTCACAAAAACAGAAGGAATCAAATAACATTTACACTCCGATAAATGAGTCCCTGTCCGTGTTAACTTGGATGTTATGGAGTGAAATGGAACAAGAACCGGATTTTCTTTCTTGACAGCAGTTACTATAAAGGACCTACAGTACATCCCATAATGCCCAAAGCTGGCCATAACCAATGCAGTTTACTCCTAATGAGCAAGTGTATAATTAGGCTTTGCAATGTGCAGATTTTATATTTGACCATGTATTGTCCTCTAATTACAAGTTGAGCAGAGCAATTGACTTGTGATTATTTGGTCATTAATCAAACCTTTTATGGGAATGGTACCTCTGTTCCTCCCCTTATCTCACTGCAGTTGTGTGGGAAAAAATGTATTTGAATTGAAACCTCTTTTCAATCACATTAGCCAGCAAGATTGCCCACTTCTGTGCAACACTGACAGCCCCGTGAGCCTCCTATAAGCCTAAAAGAATGTGCTCTACAGAGGGATTTTTCAGTCTTGCATTTCATAAAACCTAAAAGTATTGTAGCATTTGTGTTGTTTCACTGTCACTCAAGTTTAAACTAAGGAAAATGAAGTGACATCACAAAAACCTAATCAAACCTTCTTGTGTTGAGTATACTGTACACTGTGCCCTGGATACTGTCATGATCACACACACCCAAAATACCGGCTGCCATAGGAGGAGTTCTCTTGGGAGCACTGTGAGGGTGAAGAGCCCTTGTAGGACATGTGTTTTGTCTTTTGTACTATTACCTCTTTTGGACTCTTGTAGGACTCTTGTTTTGTCAGTTGTAGGACCCTTGTTTGTTTGCTTTTGGGGGCCCTTATTTTTCTTATTTGGGAATATTCACAAACTATACAAGCGTGCTCATATATGCCTCCTGCTGCTGGCATGAGAGAGTGAAGACGACTCGCGGTTCTCCTCCAAAACGTGCGCTGTCAGCCAGCTGCTTTTTTTCCCACAATGAACACTCCGATTCCCGGCCAACGAAATCCCTCCCACATATCCTTTGGGCAACGCAAAACCAATTGGGTTGCCGGCCACAGTCGGCACTGGCGCGGGTGGGATGCGATCCGAGGCCGCGGTGCTCAGAGCCTGTGGGTTTTAAACGCTGGTGACGCCCGTTCCGCTCCGGCCAGTAAATGCCTAGAGGAAAACAGACTGAAAAGGGCCGGAGTAATTACAGCCTCTAATGGAAGCGATGCCGAACCACTTTCCTCTAATTAAAACACAGCCCACTCTCCGTCACTTCTTTTTTTTTTTTTTTTTTGAATGGAGCACATCTTTTTTTGATTTGACAGTCATTAATTTATCCTGCAGAAGCAATTACCGAACAGGACAAAATGGCACGTCTGTGGCTCTCCCTCCCTCCTGGTATTGCACTCAATTCCACACATGCCACATTGTCCTCCGCTCTGTCACGCACATACTTGGCCCCTCTTTAAAAGATGTACTAATTCATGGCTGACACTGTATGAAGTCGGATGAAGCCCACGTTGTGAGCCCACATCTCAGTTATATCTGAGGCAAGAAAGCGGCACTGGGAGCGGTATCTGCAGAAACTACCCGAACACACAGTCTGGAGGATAGGTCCCACACACCCCTTTTTTTTCCCCGCGCTGCCCAATCAGCCCCTGAAGAAAAGTATTTCAGAGCTTCTCCAGGTTTGGCGGCCGTCGGCGAGCGAAGTGACAAACGGTCTTTAGCGGCGGCCCCGGAGGTCCAAGGCTATTAGAGCGGAGAGTAAAATCCCTCCAGTCAGGTGAAGAGTCTGCCTTTCTGTCTCCCGCTCGCTCTTATGACCCCGCTGCAAGAGAGAACTTCTCTATGGCTTTTACACGTTCCGCCCAATCGCTGCTCGTCTGAGCCTCTTTCACGAGCCTGTGGCCGAAACGCAAACTCCCCCTTCAGTCCCGAGTTAGCCTATTAAAAAAACCGAAGACTATTAACGCTGGATTTCATTTGGCCCGTGTCAGGGAGGCTGTGTTTGATCTACTTCCACTGGTCAACACGACGGTCAAGCGGTCTCGCGATTGCACTTACGTAAGCCACTCTGGATAAGAGCCTCTGCTAAATGATTGATTTTTCACGGTATCCTTGTCTGGTTTGCCCTGGCTAATGAAATCATGATTGAGTAAATATTAAACATTAAAATTAATGTCTGAGCAAAGCCCGAAATTAGACACAAGGAAGCCCAGTCTCCTTACACCTTGGCGAATTTGGAAACGGCCAGTGGCATTAGTCTGGCCTCTCTCTGGTCTCATCCTTTCTACTAAAGGAATAGTCGATTGCAGCTGTCAAACCAGTGAGGAATGGTCTGGATCTCATCGTTTTTCCAGCATGGCATCATGCTCTTTTTTGCCCACAAGTGAATTTATATCAAGTGAAACAGGGTCTTCTCTTTGGCAAGGAGTCAAAGCAACACCAGATAGGTTCTGATATCGTTTCCCATAACATCGGAGCACTCTGGTGTGAGAGCAGGTTGAGATCATCGTCTTTCTTGTTCACGCGTGCATAAACCCATGCGCACGCACGTTCTCACACTCACGTGTATGTGCACACACACACACACACACACACACACACACACACACACACACACACACACACACACACACACACACACAGGAGCCAGCTGATCTTTTTCAGCTCTCTGATGGAAGAGAAAGTGATTTATCTACCCAGGCTATCTGCTGGCCTTGGTCACTATTATCATCCAGCTGTAATGGGCTAGTTTTACACATGGCTGATCAGCTGCCTTGCCTGTCAGTACAGTATCGGTGAAATCCAGAGAGAGGGAGCTGAAACTAACAAGCCTGCTCGGTCTCCCCCGTTCGGACGCAAAGAATCAGTAGTACGGACGGTCGATTTGCGAGTGCCTGTCTGCATATAGCTACGGTAGAGTTTGATGAACTATTCTTGGGAATCAAGAAGATTGGCGCGCAACCACAGCCCTTCTTTTTGACCCTTCTAATTCTTCCCATAAATCCACAGAACTTCTGCCCCCCAACGTCTGCTCCCTCTTGCCAAGTTATGACATATGCCCTTTTGAGAGGATTTTATCAAGCGTGGCTAAGTCCTTGCAACCCTCAAGGGTAATGTGAAGTGATCTTAACTGCTTTTTAGAGGAAGACGGGAGCTCAGATTCTCATTCTTCTCCTTATGGGAAAAGAAACGCACAGAATCCTGTCTGTGTTTTTCAGCTAGGAATAGTGTCTCAGGACTTGACATTAAGCTTTTAAAAACCAATTACCCGTTGCGGGAAATCCGACGAGGTAATAAGTCTTTATAGCAAATTAATTGTGATGGTGTGATTGATAAACTGTTTGTAACGTAAACCTGAGGTGAACTTGCTGGTCTGGCAGAGCGGGATTGTCAGGATGGACTTCTCCTCATCATAGCTGGAAACTGAAAATCCTCAGACAAGCTCAAAACCAAATTCTTCTCCCACCACTCTTCATATTTTTGTGGTATGATTCTTGGAGCATTTCGGGAGTTTCTCCAGCACACGCCCCATTTCTTGAGACTTTCGAAGCCCCTGGCAAGGACATCAGCATGCAGCTTTCAATGCCAGCAAGCTATTCTGCTGAGAATTCGGAAACCATCCGAATGGCCAATCCCCTAAACCGTGCGCTACGAAGCGCATAGGGAGTCATTCCCAATGCAACCATGGAATTTTTGGATTGAATCGGAGGCATTATAACCAGAAAACATGCCTCACATTTAACAAAAAATAAATAAAAAATAAATACCATACCCAATTAGGCAAGCTTGGAATATAATTGAGTTGCCCGTTTGCACAGCGTATTTACCCCGGGCAATAGGGCAAGCGTGAAAGTTGAGGCCGGTATCAGCTGGAGCTAGAGTTGTATAGTGTTCTCTGCGGCTGTTAGTGTGTTTCCCCCTGGCTTTATGTGTTAAAATCTAAACTTCTGTTCTTATGGGTAAGTAGGGAACCGCCAGGAAACTGGCTTATCTGATTTGGTCTCTCCTGCTGTCAGGCTAATACAATATTTCCCTCTTTGTTCAGACATCACTAATAATTCACTCTGTATAACAAGGGCCCTGCTCCAAGAGAAACCCAGCAACCAATGTGCATGAATGTACAATATATAGGCTATACAGGTATGTGTGAGCTTACATGGCTTATATCGCCAAAATGTCAGAGACATGTGCTCAGTTAGAATTGTCATGGCTCTTAATCAGGCATACTGTAGTTAATTTAATTTAGTTGAGAACACTATTAGAATACATTAAACTGAGAATGTCGAAGTAAACAGCATGGTATTAAAGTCTTATTCATGTTTATTTATTTTTGTTCAAAGTAAATAGTTTGGTTCTGATTTAAGGGATTTTATTAATGAGGTTTTTGTTTAGCATGTTTTTTTAAATCATGTGCAATAGAAAGCAAACCATGCTCAGTGACAGATACATAAATGGCAAAAAAAAATTTGCCGGCTTATGTTTTGACTAAATGTCAACAACTGAGAACGAGAAGAAATTAAGATATTAGCATTTCCTTTACAGATAAAGCAGGCCGTTTTCAAGGATCACTCGCTTGCCCCCATATGAAAATTGTCAGCATAATAGAAAGTTTATAGCTTTCTTCATAAACGGTCCTTGAAATAATCTAGCGTTTTACAGTGACCATAGTAGCTACACTCCAGCTCTTTTGGGGTGTGCTGTGTATACTATTGTTGTTGTAAAGCACTACAGTTAGTCATGAGATCTCCACTGTGTATGCTTCAGGTCTATGGATTACCTGTTGCCATGGGCAGTGGAGGCAGCTTGGGTCCAGGAGAGCTGGGCTTGCAAACCATGTGTCACGTGACCAGATGGCTGTACATGCTATTTAAAAAGGGCTTGTTTAATTAATAGGCTTTGTGTTTGAGCATTAATATTGGCAGCTGCACACAAGCGCACACAAACACACACACACACACACACACACACACACACACACACACACACACACACACACACACACAGACTGCTTGTGGGGCTGCAGGTTTGCATCTTGGATAAAGCTCTTTACCCTTCAATGAAGCACTTTCAGTGTTGCCAGATTTGATTGACACTTTGAAGCCAAAATCCTGCCCAATCCACTAAAAACCTGGCCAATAAAGATTTGCTTGAAAACAGCTGTGCGTCTGCTTAATGATATGCACGGTTCTGTCCTATCCAAAACAAGTAACCACAGTCACGATTATGATACTTTGAGACGCATACAGACACGTACACTACCAATATATTTCAAAGGTTATTATTATTTTTTAAAATCTTTTTTTACTTCTAAACTTCTAATAATTTACTCAGGTTATTCCACATATGAATCGAAGATCTCTCAGACATATTTTACTTGACAAAGTATTAATAAATATTCTCATTTTAATTATGGTACAAATTACTAATGCAATTAGGTTATCCCTTCCAGCTCAGTCGAGAGTGAATGGTCATGAGGTCACTCCTTTGACTAAATAGTCAAAATAACAGTGAGGTGTTATTGAACGGATGCCTTGCAACTTTTTAACGAGGGAGAGCGGGTGCAATTTCATTTCATAAACTTTTCAAAAACCCACACAAGGTTGCTAATAGAAGCCCAAAATTTCTCTACCTGCCACAGGCAATTTGTTCTGGCACAGTGAGATAAAAAAGAAAATTGACCAATTGAACCACCCAATCTGGCAACGCTGAGCACCTTGCTTGACTAGCATTGAGGAAAACTCCAACTGTTTGAATGTGTAATGTGTAAAACTGGCACATTGCCCTCAATACTGACCTGTCTTGGGCGAATGCATAATGTAAAATTTGCAAGTGTATTTGGAGAAAACATAGAAATATTATGCAGTAAATTTCACATTGCAGGCAGTGCAAGAAGTGCTTCCTCACAGATAATGATGGATCTACAGTTTGAATACCCACTGGAACAGGTTTCTTTTTTTTATTTTAAGGATACAACACTGGCTGTTGTTTTGGGCTTTAATAGGTTGGCTCTGTCTCTGTCTGCTGTGGGCTGATCTGTTTCTGGATTTCCCTCCAGCTTGGACTCTTAGTCTTAGTTAATGAATTCGCCCCAAACATTTATTTCACATGAACTACAGCTGCAGACTGTGTGTATCCATGGTGAGATGGATTTACTGTGGTCTGATATACGAAGCCAAAGTAATCGGTTGGAACAAAAACCAACGTGCGCACACTGGCTCTCCAGGACTGGAGTTGGATGGATAAAGTGCATCAATAAAAAAAAATGTATTGGCGTTAAATTTAATTTGGGAGCATTACGCTATATGGGGAATATGGTTTTCCTGTTATATGGTTTTCATGATTGGATTAAATTCAGTTACTGCCTAAATATCTCTGGGGCTCATAATATTTGACTTTATTTCAAAACATTTTCTTCTGATTATTTAGCAAAACTCACATCACTGATGAAACTGTCATATTTGTTCCAATGCTGGCTTTTGGAGTGCATTCCCATACAGTGCACTGACTGCATGTTATCCATCATCCCTACGCTTATAGGGTTATAGGTCCTCTCTTGGGTAAGGCATAGGCTAAACGTTAGACTTTTAAACCGTTAGACCTTTTTTTTTGTGTGTGGACCAACCCTCTGAATATGCTTTCAAACAATTAAAGGGATGCACTGATACCGATACTGGTATCGGGTATCAGGTCTGATTCTGTCCTCATGTACTCGTACCTGTCAAAAAGAGACTTTAAATTGCAATTTCATGTTTTATTTTTATATTTGATCAATAAATCAAATTAACTGTGCTCCCTCAACAAAGATTTTGTGTTATCAATTCAACTGTTGTTGATTTAAACAACACACAATGACAAACGGTCATCATTAGTCCGCTTATTATTGGCCAGTTATTATTTTGTATAAAATGGATGATCTCAAAGCCTTGCATTTAGTCTATTGTTACATTTTATTTTATTTGTATGAATACATCAATTAAAAAATAAACAGTGTTTTCAGAATCAGCAATCTCATTATTGTGGTAACTGAAAATTATTATTAATTTTTTTTTATTAATTTTTTAATTAATTTTATTTTTAATATGAAAAGTACTCTTATCGGTACTCTGTATCGGCAAGTACCCGTACTCGGGTATCGTCGAAAATGGTATCGTCCCAACCCTAGTTATACCTACTGTGGTTTTGCTCTGTATTGAAAATATGTTGGATCATGTGCTTAATTTAATTAGAACGTAACGGTGTCTTGTGCTTTGTTTCAGGAGTGACTCGTATTGGCTTGTGCGTCAGTATCTCGTTAGCATATAGTAGTAGCTTGTGCTTAATTACGTAAGCAAGCAATGGCAGGTTGTGCTTCATTTTGTTAGCACACAGTGGTACTATTGCTTCAAGCTCCCAGTATAAGCTTGTCCTTCATTTTGTAGCACATATGTAGTGGGTGGATTTGGCAATTTGAAGCTGTTTCATGTCTCAGTGCCTGAAAGAGAGCTTGTATCATCAGATGTGGGTCTGTAGTGGCAATATTTTTCTGTTCGGTGACGATGACAAATATCTGCCCACCTTACCGGAGCTGACATGTAATTGGGTACATTGTTTAGCAATTTATTTTCTGTTGATTATTCCATTAAACCTTGTGTTAAATGAAGTGTTTTAATCTTTGTTTTGCCAGATCTGTATTTCTTCCTCGCAGGCTTTCTGGCTGTCATTCTGTAGAGCGCACTGCTATTCCGTTAATGAGCGCGTGCAAGTAGTACAGCGATTATTCTGTTAACATTCGAGTGTGTAAGTACAGTTCACCATTCCTTTTTGGAGTTTCTCGTGAGTGTGCTAGTCAAGCCTGAAGCAAATTTTTTCTGTGTCTCCTGAGTGGAAACCTGTGAGTCCTGCAGATTTTTCATTGCCTTGCGTGGCAGACTTTCCATCCTCATCATGGCTGTGGGACACACAGCTATACAGCTACCCCACTGAAAATTGCATCACTGTGTTAACACAAGTGCTCTTTTAAAAAGATCCATGCTTACCTAGTTTAAACTACTGTAATGGGGGGTTTCATGCCATTAAATCAGTTCAAAACAACTAAGGAAATTCTCCCTTAGACCACCTGATGTTCGTTGTGGTTAATACAGCCTCAGTCAGGCCCATTATTGTACTGGTACTGCAGGCCTGACCAGGTTGACAGTCATGTGAACTAAGTCGTTGGAGGCACTTAAATATCAATACCCTCCCGAAACAAAAAACTGAAATGGCGGTAGACATTTCACACGCATTGTATTACACTGTTGACGAGCACATATGAATATTGTTTACTAGTCCATCAGAGACAATGTGCACTGTATTGTAAAAGCCTTCTGATACAGAAAGTTCTGATTTATCTTTCTTGGCTAAAAGGACTGTTCTGTCCATCAGACTGTAATACGTACACACTGGCCAGTCCTCTCCATTTTGCTACGTCCGAGTTCCAGACCTCTCCGTTATGCTACGTCCGAGTTCCAGACCTCTCCGTTATGCTACGTCCGAGTTCCAGACCGCTCCGTTATGCTACGTCCGAGTTCCAGACCCCTCCGTTATGCTACGTCCAAGTTCCAGACCCCTCTGTTATGCTACGTCCGAGGTCCAGTCCTCTCTGTTATGCTACGTCCGAGGTCCAGTCCTCTCTGTTATGCTACGTCCGAGTTCCAGACCTCTCCGTTATGCTACGTCCGAGTTCCAGGCCCCTCCGCGTGCCTGCGCTTCCTGCTTACATTTTCCTATCTGATCTGGCCCCACCCGGTGGTGGAATGAGCTTCCCACTGCAGTCAGGACATCTTCCAATGCCCATCTTACAATGTAGACTGAAGACCCAGACTGCACCAGGGCATTCCTGTCCTTTTTTCATTGTTCTCTTTCTTGTTTTGATTTCCTTTTTGGATAAGGTTATAGGTTTAGCCTTATGAAGGTTATAATGTATAGTAGGGGTGGGACTGTTTTTTAAATAACAGTTCAAAACAAGTAATTTTTTTATTAAAACAATTTTTTTCAAAGAACGTTGTCGCGCAGTCTAGACTCCGCCGGAGAAAAGGCCTGTTGCTGTAAACCGCCTTTAGGCACAACAAACAAATTATAAAAATTGGTAAGCGCAAGGACAAATCAGCTTGTAATCATTTAGCAACAATTGCAAAATTTCCGACCCATACTGTGTAGTGGTATTTACTTATGTTTACCATGCTCATTTTTGGGTGGTTTGAACGTTACACTTAGTGATTATAAATTGGTTTTCACTGCCTCTAATTTTTGTATTCCTCAGACTAATACTGATGTTCTCCACTTCTGCTAAGTGATTGTAATGTAATACATAGGACCCTCAATTGTTTTCCACAATTCACCCAAACTCAACCATTGACCTGGAGTATAATGATAGCTACATCTTGGTAAAACTTGGTATAAAAGATATAAAGGGCATACATCTCACAAACCATAGCTTCCCTTTCCAGAAGCCGGAGTTCATGGGCAGAGCCTAATGTTACTATGACTGTGAAACCATCGGTTTCCATGGATATCCAACAGAAGGCTGCATTTTTCACATGCTGCACATTTGTGTGAAAATGGGCTATGTGATAGTGAGTCCATGGAACCAATTCTAGCTAATAATGGGAGTAAAGTCAGAAGTTTAAAATAGTTATATGCTCTTGTATTTCATGAAAAGTACAGTAAAATGACATTCAACAGCCAATAGGAAATGAAATGGGGAAACCAGCGATCATTGTGATATGACGTACCTCAGGTCCATTTTAAAATGAAAATGGAAAAGGATGAGTGGGATAAGAGTCCAGGCTTGTTTGCAATGTTTAGCCTGAATTATGATTTTTTTTTTTAGCTAATTTCCATCAGCAGCAAATGGCTTAAGTATACAAACCCTATAAATGTATAGGGTATGTGTCTGATTGATGGTTTTCTGCAAGTGGAAATGTCTTTCTCAAAAGAATAAATCTTGACAAAACTCAATTATATTCCCTTCTTTCTGCTGTAGATAAGGCTGGCATTAGGCTACCTTCCTCTACTGAAAACCTCCCCCTGTGTTAGCTGCTAAACGCATGATAACACAAAAGCCTGCCCTGGTTTCTAACACAGTGCCAGACGATTCCTGTCGCTCCAACAGTTTGCTGCACGTTATACCCAAACCCCATTTTCCCACGTTATAGTGCTCGGCATGCCGTGCTGGCGTACAGCACTGGAATCCATCAATCAGACCATCAGCTCCCACAGCAATACTTCGTTCCCAGCCAATACCAATTTTCAGATGTCCATTAATCAAATTTCAGTTCTTCAACCTTCACAGGAAATTAGGATAAATACGGCAATGACTCGAGTGTGCTGTAGCTATGGTTTGTTCCAGGTGGCAGTTGGAAATTAAAGAAATCGTAGGCTAATTAACCTACTGCTGTATCACAGGCTGCTGGCTTCCCACTTTGCACTTACCACGCATGCAGAGTTGCATCATGGGATTAAACGCTGCAATTCATTAAACCCCACACAGATCATACTCACCTTGTGGGCTCAGGTTTCTCAACTACGAGATGGAAAAGGCTTTCTGCAAGAGTCTCACTTTTCCCTGACTAATGAACCCACACACCACCTCCACCCAGTTTAGCTGTTGAACCCACACATCACGGCCATCCAGGTCAGCTGTTGAACCTACACACCACCTCCACCCAGTTCAGCTGTTGAACCCACATGCCCCCTACAATCAGTTCAACTGTTGAACCCACACACCACCTCCACCAAGGTCAGCTGTTGAACCTACACACCACCTCCACCCAGTTCAGCTGTTGAACCTACACACCACCTCCACCCAGTTCAGCTGTTGAACCTACACACCACCTCCACCAAGGTCAGCTGTTGAACCTACACACCACCTCCACCAAGGTCAGCTGTTGAACCTACACACCACCTCAACCCAGGTCAGCTGTTGAACCCACACACCACCACCCAGTTCAACTGTTGAACCCACACGCCCCCTACAATCAGTTCAACTGTTGAACCCACACACCACCTCCACCAAGGTCAGCTGTTGAACCTACACACCACCTCCACCCAGTTCAGCTGTTGAACCCACACACCACCTCAACCCAGGTCAGCTGTTGAACCCACACACCACCACCCAGTTCAGCTGTTGAACCCACACGCCCCCTACAATCAGTTCAACTGTTGAACCCACAAACCACCTCCACCAAGGTCAGCTGTTGAACCTACACACCACCTCCACCCAGTTCAGCTGTTGAACCCACACACCACCTCAACCCAGGTCAGCTGTTGAACCCACACACCACCACCCAGTTCAACTGTTGAACCCACACACCACCACCCAGTTCAACTGTTGAACCCACACGCCCCCTACAATCAGTTCAACTGTTGAACCCACACACCACCTCCACCAAGGTCAGCTGTTGAACCCACACACCACCTCCACCCAGTTCAACTGTTGAACCCACACACCACCTCAACCCAGGTCAGCTGTTGAACCCACACACCACCACCCAGTTCAACTGTTGAACCCACACGCCCCCTACAATCAGTTCAACTGTTGAACCCACACACCTCCTCCACCCAGTTGAGCTGTTGAACCTGCACATGCAGCATTGCAAAAGGGAAAATAAATTGTTCCAGCGATATGCTTAAACGCCATGGCCAACCTTGTCACACGGGCTGTATATCTTCTTGCTATGAGCCTGGCAAAGCTAAACCCGTCAGAGTCATACACCCTGCCCACTGTTGCTGTGGTGGTCTCCAAGGTCCTCATTAACCCCTTTGCGCAGATGGCAAATTTAGTCAATTCTAATTTATTTAGGGGGTGCTCTGTTTAAGGCTCCAGGTGTGAGCATCACATTTAAATGAAACAGGTGTACCATTTACAGTATGAACTTTGTTTATAGGGTTTGTATGAACTTATGAGATTTGTTTATTTTCATAATTGAAGTCAAAATAAAGTGCCACAAATGCAAAAACTTTGGGAAAAATGCAACAAAATACTGAAAGCTACATAAATGAAACAAGTAAATATATACATTTTCTGGATCATAAACTCCATGTCAACAAGTATGCAAAATCTGAGGATAATTTTTACCTTAGTCTACCACATATCAGCGCACCGAAAATTGGAATGAGCATATGCCATACCATAAGTGACAAGTATATACGCCATAGCCTATATTATGTATATGTTATATAGGCTATGTTATATTATATATTATTCAATGAAAATCGGTAGGCCACATCAAAAATAAAATGAATCATTGTACTACAGTATGTGAAATGCGCTCAAAATGCGAAAATAACAATCGGCCGGCCTATCAATCATATTGGAAAGACAGTGCTCGAGTGGAAAAATTAACTTACATCTGTAGCCAGTGAGAACAACTGCATTTTAGACGCAAATTTTTCTACATATCGGTAAAGGAGAACTCCCCTTCCTATTGCTTTATTTATACAGCTTGCGTAATATGAGACTGTGAAAAAGAAAACTGCTGTTAACGCTGGGCTCTTGTAAATGGTTTAAAGCACTGAAGAAGACATGGGATATACCGTTGCTAAGGGTATAATGTCCTCTATTGGATAAAAGAGCTGACAATGAAACCAGAATGAACTGTAATGAACGAGACAGGCTTGCAGGACATAGGGGGTATTACGAGTTGACATTTCAGATAGCGGTATAAAGTGTTGTATATTTTTCAAACCGATTGTACCAGAGTCTAAATGACCACTGAATTTTGAAAGGAACATCTCGATGTGTAAAACCAATGGTAGGATTGTATATTAATTTCATATTTAGTAGCATATATTGCTCGTAGAATACATGGTAGAATAAGAGAATACTTTCACATCTTGTCTTCACATCATATCTATGGAAATAGTCCTTTAATTTGTTAACCGTAATTTTGATGTGGTCTGCGTATTATTTGTTGTATAATCACTTTGCTTTGATATAATCGTATAGTTTTTATGTGGTTACAGGATGTTCTTATCTAGCACTTATCTAATCATTTCTTAATGAGAACTTGTCATTCTGTTCTCAACTGCTGCGTCTCAGTTTTGCCCTGGACTATACCCCTGTTGGATCAGTGTAGCTCTGTCAGTGTCTTGTACCTGTGCAACTATAGCTCGTGTTCGGCCTAGTGACCCATCGCTTCTAGCGCAGTCAAGTCTGTCCAACCCCACAACCCCAATTCCCTCAGTCTCTCTGATGCTAAGTATGAGCGGCATGAACAAGCGTTACTTCACTGCCCCCTTCATTTCTACCTGGACTGCATTCAAATCGCCACGGTGGCACGGAGGGAGAAAGACAGATTATGAGCATCGGCACCCCGCATAAATGCCTGTTCAGGCCAAAGATTTGCGATGCGACGAGCTGCAACTCTTTGCAAAACTCATGGCTTGCAGCGTTCTCCAACTGACCCGCTCACATCAAAACGACGCGATGAGACGTTTACGGTCACCATAACAACTACTCTCCACTTCCTTATTTACAGTTGCTTTCTTGTTGCTTGCAGTACTCATCTAGGTCAATATAATGAAAATGGACGAAGGTATTGGCGATAGTGACATGGTTGCTGTTGCAGCAGTATTGCGAATAGGCTTCGTAAACGTAAGCGCAGAAGATCCAGACCTTGGGTGCGGCCGGTACAGCGCTACAGAGATTAAGGGAACGGGTGGGAGGGATACTGTGTGTTTTTTCTCTTTACTTATTTTTGTTGGGTACTTTTGCAAGTAAAGCATATTTCCATTTGAGAGAGAGGATTTGTAACTTGGGGGACTTTCATATTTGCATATTGCATACTGAGTGAATGATGTCTGCTGTCCCCTGCCACACCCCACGCTGTTGTCCTTTTTCTTTCTATGTAGTCAGCATGATATCAGCAGAGCTCTGTCACTCATATCTCTCTCTCTCTCTCTTTCTCTCTCACAGTACATTCGTTCAGCTGTGAGCGAGAGTAAAACCAGTGAAACTCCCCCTCACACTCTTTCCGCCCTCCTTCTCAATGTCTCTCTCTTGCTCTCTCAAACACACATACACAACATATATGCGCACACAGTCGCGCTCATAATACAGGTGAAATTTAACCTCATAGTGTCACCCATCTGGTGATCCGTTACCTGAGGTGTAATCAGCGCTAGCTCTGCGCCGTGCAGTAATGCAGGCAGCGCTGGTTCTAAGTGCAGCGCAGTACAGTCTCCTCTCTGACGGTGGGAGTAGCTTTAGCATTGACGCTGACAGAGAGCTCTCCAGTATTGACAGGCCGTTTGCTAACGGCCTCTGAGGCAGCGATCATTCACGGCAGCCCATCTGTCGTCCTGTCCCTGTCGGTAACGCCACACGACGATGGAGGAAGCTTTCCCCAGATTGACTGGACACAGTTACAATCGGTGCCGCCCTGAGCAGAGATTGTGCTGGCCCTGGTCAGGTGTTCGCTTGTCTGTCTGCCCCCCCCCTAAGGCGCGGCGTAGTTCCCCCCAATCTCTGTCCACTGTGGGGCTCTTTAGACGTAGCAGCAGTCAGTCACACGGGCATCTGGGGCTGCTCGCTGGGATGTAATTTTTCCTGGTCACTGGGGAAATACAGATTTTTCTCATCCTAAATGTCTCTGGAGTGACTAGTATTCGGCTTTACTGCTGAATATTTTCTCTCGCTATCAGGTGCCGGACAGGGGAAATGGCTCTCGGAGCGTCTGTGGTTATGACAGACCCGCGTACCCCTCCCCCAAGTTGAGACGTTTCGAGCGTATCACTGCTTCTGTCAGTGCGTCTCTCGCGGAGACGCTGGGTTGCCAGGGTTATGATTCGACCAGGCCCCGTGTATGTTAGTGGCAGCAGCCGTGTCAAACCGACCCTGTTAGCAACTGTGGCAGCTTGTCAGAACCCCCCCCCAATATTATGTTCATCCTCAACCACCTCCTGAATGATGCGAGCAGCCTGACTGACCCCCCCCCCCCCCACGTCACTTCTACCCAGAGCTTGAAGTACCCCCCCCCTTCCGTGCTCCTGTTCTTTCATCAACAGAGAGAGAGAGATGGAGGGACAGAGAGGAAATGGGGAGGAGAATGACAGTGACAGGGAGAGTGCACATGTACGGGGGTGGGATTTTGTAGTGTTTGTGTCTCTGGAAGGCAGGCTGGCTCAGATCCTGGGAGGGGGTGGGGAGAGCCAGGCTCCTATTTATTATTTATTTTATCCTTCTTCTGTTATCACGGCAACCACTCTTCCCATGCAAACATAAAATAAAGAAAGAAAGCATGAAGGAGGGGGGGGAGAGAGCGAAGGCTGTTGGCGCTGTGATTGGCTATCTAGGCGAGGGGGGAGGAGGGAGGGAGGCCGCAGGCGCCGTGGTTGGCTGTCTGGGTGAAGGGTGGGGGGGTAGAGGAAGGCTATCAGAACTGTGGTTGGCTGTCTGGGTGAGGGTGGGTGGGCGGGCTTTAATTTGAGGACCAGACACAAATCTGCATCAATTTGCAGACCGTTTCCAAGACAGCGGGAATGCTGCAGACACTGACAGATCCACGTCACCCTTACATCACCCAAAGGGGTGTGCGCTAAGCAACACCGCCGAGAGAGAGAGAGAGAGAGAGAGAGAGAGAGAGAGAGAGAGAGGGAGAGGGGGAGAGAGGGAGAGAGGGGGAGGGAGGGAAAGAGGGAGAGGGAGAGAGGGGGAGGGAGGGAAAGAGAGAGACAGAGAGAGTGAGGGGGGAGAGGGAGGCAGGAGAGGGAGAGGGTAGCAGAGAGAGAAAGAGAGTGGGGAGGGAGGGAGTGAGAGAAAGACAGAGAGTGGGGAGGGAGGGAGTGAGAGAAAGACAGAGAGTGAGGGGGAAGAGGGAGGCAGAGAGAGAAAGAGAGAGGAGGAGAGAGTAGGAAAGAGAGGGAGAGAGAGAGGGAGAGAGAGAGGGAGAACAGGCAGGCAGGCAGGCAGGCTCCTATGCCGGGCGAGCAGTATCTGTGTTTGTGTGTGTGTGCGTACGCGTGCACGCGGGGATTAAAACCCTGCTGAATGTAGCGGCGCAGCTCTGGCATCCTCTTCCCCATCCCGCTGCTGTTGTGCGTGTTTCGCCCTGCCTGTCTCTGACACCATGATTTTCTGCAACCACCTAGGTGAATACAAGAAGGACGAGCTTCTGGAAGCGGCGCGGTGAGTACCCATTACGTCCCTCCCCCTGCTCCTTCTCTTCTCTTCCTCTTCTCTTTTGTTTGTATACCTCCCCCCCTCCCATGTTCAGGCAGACAGGTGCTGTGGCTGCTCCCGTACGTGGCCTGTTCAGCTGACGGGGGCTGACTAATGGGACGCTCTGTGCGCATGTGTGCGTAGTAAAGAATGCCGTTAACCTCATGCTCTCGCTGACCCCCCAGCTGGAGGGTAAACCTGGCTGGGGTTCCCTTTCCCCAGGCGGGGACGCTCCGAAAGTGCTCTTCCTTGGAGGATGGCGAGGAGGCCCACGGAGAGCTTGCGCCATGCAGGCCCCATTTGGGCCCCATTTAGGGCCCATGTAGGCCCCATGTCGGCGGACTGGACCAGCGGCTCAGTCGGCCCCTGTCTCCCTGTCGGACTTCAGCTGCTCCGTCGAGGCGAACAAAATTTTGTCATATCGTATCACTAATAAAGGGTTTGTGATTTCTGGATGAGACACATTCCTATCGCAAATAAAGAGGTTGCGGTTAGGGCTGCACAATTAATCGAATTTTAATCACGATCACGATTTCAGCTGCCACGATTAAATTAACGTGATCGTCCGCGATTTTTTTCTATTTAAAATGCGGGCTCTGCTGCATCAAATCAAGCACTTTCTTAATCAACAGTCAGCCAACCACCAGGGGGCGGGCGAACGAGAGGTTCATTTGCGACACGCAAATGAGATAGCAGTCCAGATGAGTGATAGAGAGACTGAAGCTATGTTTCCATCAACCTAATTTTATGCGCATTTTCAAGTATCGCATCAGAAAAGGTTGATGGAAACGGCAAAATTCGAAAAAACTTACTCTAATTCGCAAAAAAGTTTATACGCTCGCTTGAGGTGGTTTTTGTCTTTTGTGAAAAAGAGTTAATGCGCAAAACGGTAGATGGAAACACATTTGCCGAATAAGTTCTGACGTAGCGAACATTGAACTCACGTGACTGATCAGCCGTTTCCATCAAAATCAATGCATCTCTCTGTCTTCGTCTTCGGATAGCATTAAACACGGCCAATATTAGTTGAATTGAAAGAACAATTACAACTTGCCCAGCTGAAACTAATTCCTGCAGACCTCTTTCCATTTTATTGCCAAGCGTTATGTTCTCCACGTGGGTATGTTACCAAGGCAACTGGTTTTGTTTACGATATGCAACCTCTACTTCTTCGCTCCAACTCAGTTGGTGGAAACGCACCTAATTCGCATTTTCTTTTTTTTTCTTTTTGCGAACTTTCCAAAAGTTCGCTTAAAATTCGAATGACATTTAGATGGAAACGTGAACTAAAGGCGGTGAGAGAAACAGCGTGGAACACGGTGATAAACAATTGAACTGTAAAAGTGATAAAAAGTGATAAACTGATGACTAGACAAGTGAAAACAGCTAAATGAGATGTTGAATGTTTTTTTAATTATTATATTCAGTGATGGCATATTTATTTTAGTTAGCCTTTTATCTCTTGGGTAATTTTTGTATATTTTGCTTCCAGAAAACACAGGTAAATAAAAACCTATTAAGTTTTTTTTTATACAAAAACTTACATTAGTTGGAATGTAATGCAACATGGAAGTGAAAGCAGTGCTCTGTTAATTTATAATTTGTTTAAAAAGAAAAGTGTTTATTACATTTTATAATATTTTCTACATTATATACATATGCACTGTGATAAGGTGAACTGGAAGCACGAAACTGAAGTTTTTGTTAATTTAAACATGAAAATAAAATGAAAATATGGTTTCCATAAAATTTCTGAATGATCATGATTAATAATCGTGATTTCAATATTGATCAAAATAATCGTGATTATAATTTTGGCCATAATCGTGCAGCCCTAGTTGCGGTTTCTTGTATCGTTAGCTTTCTGGAAAAGACGCGCTCGTATCATATCGCTAATAAAGGACTTGTGGTTTCTGGATGAGAAAGGCTATTGTATCACAAATAAAGGACTTGTGGTTTCTGGATAAGACATAATCGTATCGCTAATAAAGGGGGCTCTGAATAAGACGCGCTTGTTTCACTAATAAAGATATTGAGGCCTCTGGATAAGGTTTGGCTATATAGGATTGCTAATAAATGGATAGTGGTTTCTGCAAATGGCATTGTGCATCTCACCCAGAAGCAAATAGATTTTTTTTGAAGAAAGAAGTTTTGAGAATGACTGTATAGAGTTCGGTGGATTAACAAATTTTTGGGTAAGGCAGTCAGAGACGTATGTTGACATACATACAACAGCAAGACAAGAATGTCGTCATTAAATAAATATTCGAACGTTAGTAAAATCTACAGAGTCGATGTGAAAATGAACTAACAAATTAGAGAGCATCTGTAACTCTCAAGACTCGAGATTTGACCGTAGCCATCGTTGAGACATTATAACACTCAGTAGTTGACACTGAAACCACACAAAAGTTATGACTTTGTTAAATAACTCCTATTGGCTAAGTGGGTAGTAGGGATGGGCGTTTTTTATTTTTATTTTTTATGTTTCAATTTAAATCGACGTGCGACCAAAACTGTAGCCAAGATGCGTTTTTAAATACAAAGTAGCGAAAGCAGCCAAAGAACGGAAATACTGTGGCCTATGTAAGAGTGCAAAGCATGGAGAAGCCCCATATGATGGGTAGTACAGAGCAGACGGCTCACAATGCGTTGAGAAAATAACGCAGATTCTACGCGGCTCGTTACTCACAGTCACCATTGAGTGTTTGTATCTTATGTGATTTTCCATCGTTCTAGTGCTGTTGGAGTATGTTACAGTACATCAGTATCGCTTTATTTTCTTAAAGCTGCTCGAAGTGAGATAACTTTTTCTCTTTCGTTATTTTTTAGGGATGTCAGTTTGATTTTCGCCACGACGCCTACGTTATCACTTGAGAGCAAGGAACATATTTCTCATGTCCATATTACAACCTTGCTTAATTGTCAAAACCGACACCAGATCAGCACTCATACTTTCAAACGCGAGCCTACGACAGACAACACAGTGCGAATAGGACACTGTAGAAGGAAATTGTTATAAATAATTTGAATACCGTTGACGGTATTCACTCATTTAGAGATGTTCCTCAAACGTTTAGAAGTCACACCCCAAGCGGGTAGTCTTTAGTCTTTTATGGGGAATCTCTGGTGAGTGCCGGTGAGCTGTGTAATACAGACATCCCGTGGAACTGGTACTTCAGCGCGGAAACGGGAAGACGTTCCCGGCATTCCCGGCCCGTGTGCCGCTATGCAGCCGGACACACTCGCACCCGGCGCCGCCCCCCGCCGCTTATCTCCGTCCCAATTTCTCACCGACGATAAAAAAAAAAAAAGAGGAAGCATCGGAAAAAACATCAAGAAGAGTGATGGGCCGGAGTCGCCGAGCGCGGCTCACTTTAATCATACAGTCTCCACGGCGCGCTGGGCAGCGCGCTGCACGACACTCGCATGCCAATGACCAAGCACCTGAGCTGCAGAGGAGAGCATCCAGCCCTCTCCGGCCTGCCGTCTTTCTGCTTCCTGTAATCCTCAGTGGATTTCCCTGCTTTCTGGCGTGACAAATCAACGGCCGATGTTGTGCCGTATCACCTGAGGGCCCCTGGGATGGGACAGAACACCATGGGCGCCTTTCTCGCGCAGTGCAACACCCTCGTCAAAAACAACAAAAAGGGCACTTCCGTGCGGAGAGGAGCGATGAGATGGTGGTGGCTGTGGAAGCTGGCCAACTCCACTGCGGAGCCCTGTTGCCGCGCCACGCTGGGGTTGGGCTTGTTTTTGGATTGGCCCAAGCTCTGGCCCTGGACCCCGGACCCCCTCCTTGCACTGGCTGCTCTGTAGCGTTAGCTCTTCAGCCACGGGGCGAGGCCCCCACAGTGACGGGACGGAGCCTTTACCCTTTACCGGCACTGAGCACTGCCTAGCCTGTAAGCGTAAAGTTTAATGTCTAACATTTGTGAGGTGTTACAAGTTCATTACTGGGAAAAGTGATAAAGATATTGGATTTAGTTATTTACCCCCGTCCATGGATGGAGGGTGTGGCCAATTCCTCAATCAAGAGTTGACCTCTTGGTTTTACCATTTTCCTGTTAAAGCGTAATGCCGGTGTTTTTTTTCGACTTGGGCCTATTTTCCATGCTGATCGGTAATAATAATAATTTTGTCACACCTTTTGGTCTCTCAAAAAAAACTGCTCTGCTCTGCTTTACAATGGAGTCCAATGGGGCATATTTTTCGATACAGGCTCAATTTGCCTCGAAAATGAAAATTTTAATATATTCCATTGCATGCTTTTTGAACTTCCGCACACTCCACTACCGCTTATTTCCTTCTCTTTCACTCTTCTGTGGATATTTTGTGTGTGTGTTTGTGTGTGTGCATGATTAATACAGTGTGTGTGCAGTGTAAAGTAGCCTATATCCTCTCTAGGTAATACAGTGTGTTTGTGCAGTGTGAAGCATGTCCTCTCTGGTTAATACGTGCAGTGTGAAGTAGCCTACAGCACAGTCTAAGTATTAGGACAGTGACACAATTTTTGTTGTTTTGGCTCGCTCTGTAGTTCCGTACACATAATTTGAAAGGGAATAGTGATGATGCGGTTAAAATGCAGACCTTCAGCTTTAATTTTAGGGTTTTTACATCCATATCGGGTGAACCGTGTAGCAATTGCAGCTCTTTTTATACATAGCCCCCCATTTTAGAGGACAAAAGGTAATTGGACAAATTAACATAAACTTAAATAGTCATCATTTAATACTTGGTTGTATATCTTTTGAACACCATGACTTCCTGATGTCTGTGACCCATCAACATCAGACATCTTTATCTTATTTTCAGGCACTCTTACAAGCAATATTATAACCTCTCTGCATTTGAATGGATCTCTGAGAATTGGGGGGGGGGGGGGTCTAGATTAAACTGTAACATGCTGGAACAGTATGGAACACATGGTTGGCTAAATGTAAGTCATCACTTACATTTGAATGGATCCAAATTCCCATAGAGATCCATTCAAATGCAGAGTCACTGTTCCTTTTCCAATCCAATGTGCTGGATCACAGAGCCAAAAGCCTGAAATTGTGTCACTGTATATCCTCTCTGGTTAATGCAGTGTGTGTGTGCGCTTTATGAAATCTTGTTTTGCTGCAGGAGTGGGAATGAAGAGAAGCTCATGGCTCTGCTCACCCCGTTAAACGTCAACTGCCACGCCAGCGACGGTCGCAAGGTAAGGCCCGCCCCCGCAACGTCTGCCGCTGCAACCCCACAGCCTTTTCATCCGATTCATCCAACCCGCTAACACAACACCCCCCACGTGCTTTCTGAGACCTGTCCCACCTTCTGGCAGAAAAGAGAAAAATGCATCCCAAAATGTCCCACAGTGCAAGAAAACATACCACGGTTTCCAGGCTCTCTGAACAGGGCTGACCTCTGTTCCGAATCCCGAGTGAACAACCATAGGCCTAGGCTCTGAGTCTAGACTTGCAAGATCTGAATCAAAAGCATGCCAGTGTAAATTCACACAATTTGCCCTGTTTTATATTCATGAGTATTTAGGAGTATTTAAGGTGCACGGATTTCGCACTGTCACACAAGGGCGAAACACTGACTGCAAGGCATTAATACAGGATTCATGTATATTTAATAAAGTAAACCATGTACTGTACTCAGTCCTAAACATTTTAAGTTGAGTTTTGACTTCCTGATGTAGTCAGATTTGTGTAATGAATGTTCTGAACTTTTGCCCAAAATGCTGCATTTGTCCTGCCAAGAAAACAGGACGTTTGAAATTTAGAGGCACGAATGGCAGGTTTACATGGTGGAGAGATGTAATTCCAGAGACTTACCATGCAGAAATAACAGAATACAGCAGGGCAGGGTTTGAGGAGCAGTCCAATCCCCTCTGATGGGACAGGGCAGGATTTGAGGAGCGGTCCGATCTTCTCTGATGGGACAGGGCAGGATTTCAGGAGCGGTCCGATCTTCTCTGATTGGACAGGGCAGGATTTCAGGAGCGGTCCGATCTTCTCTGATGGGACAGGGCAGGATTTCAGGAGCGGTCCGATCTTCTCTGATAGGACAGGGCAGGATTTCAGGAGCGGTCCGATCTTCTCTGATAGGACAGGGCAGAATTTCAGGAGCGGTCCGATCTTCTCTGATGGGACAGGGCAGGATTTCAGGAGCGGTCCGATCTTCTCTGATGGGACAGGGCAGGATTTCAGGAGCGGTCCGATCTTCTCTGATAGGACAGGGCAGGATTTCAGGAGCGGTCCGATCTTCTCTGATTGGACAGGGCAGGATTTCAGGAGCGGTCCGATCTTCTCTGATGGGACAGGGCAGGATTTCAGGAGCGGTCCGATCTTCTCTGATAGGACAGGGCAGGATTTCAGGAGCGGTCCGATCTTCTCTGATAGGACAGGGCAGAATTTCAGGAGCGGTCCGATCTTCTCTGATGGGACAGGGCAGGATTTCAGGAGCGGTCCGATCTTCTCTGATGGGACAGGGCATGATTTCAGGAGCGGCCCTTTGTGGTAGTTGAATGCCACATACACAGTTGTAATTTAGAAACTTGTTGCCTGTTAAGTATGAATTGGCAACCTGGCTATAGAGTCTCACTGTTTTCTGTTTGAATAATAAAGGCATGCTGAAATTTTTTTTTTTTAACTCAAATTTGCCGTTCGTTTCATCATGGAGATAATTAATTCTCTGTGAAAGAGGTCAGGGGTTTTAAGAAAATATTTAACTGTTAAAAGTAAGATCCTGTTGCAATAAAGGAGCAGTGCTTTGTGAGTGTAGAGCCCATCTCACTGGCCCCAGTTTAGCCTGTGTATCCAGTGGTGTCCTGTGTTCGTGTCCTGTTCCAGCTGGCGCTGCGGACATGCTCACTAACGCGGCTGTCTCTCCCCCTGAGAGAGAGCAAGGGGCGTGTTTGAGAGCTCCGTTCTCTCAGCTCGGCTGCGGCCGTGTTTCGGGATCGCTCCCGAATCCC
The DNA here is from genome assembly GCA_022702515.1 of Ilyophis sp. 1 JC-2022. NCBI lineage: Eukaryota > Metazoa > Chordata > Actinopteri > Anguilliformes > Synaphobranchidae > Ilyophis > Ilyophis sp. 1 JC-2022. The sequence goes on along the minus strand of CM040394.1, from coordinate 29,986,898 downwards.
AGAATTTATGACCGTCGTTTCCCGAATCCGCCTGCCTCTGCAGAGCGCTGTCCCGGCTGGTTTGTTTCTTCCGCCGCCATCGAACCCCAAGAATGCTTTTATATTTCTGCAGCCCTGCTCGCTGTTGCCAAGACCAATGGCATCCCGTCCTTACACGGCCACCCGCTGTCATTTTCAGTCATCAGGCAGGTGATTTAGATGTTTTTTTCCTGATCAATCAGGAAATACAGATTTTTTTCAGACACTAAATGTCACCAGACAGAGGGACTTGGGTGTATCATTACATTACATTACAGTCATTTAGCAGACGCTTTTATCCAAAGCGACGTACAGTAAGTGCATATAGAAAGGTCATCGAAGTAACTACAGAACAGATAAGAAAGCACATTCTTCCCATACAGTATCAGCTATCCCTAGTAACGAACACAGTGCAGTTCACAGTGAACTGGGTAAATCATCTCTACTACAATTATTTTCTAAATAGTATAAACTTGAGTACACAGTTCAACAAGAAGACATACCATGAGGTCCTAGATAAGTATTAGTCCAGGTGGAGCCTGAACAGGTGTGATATCATAATATCGTGATATCATAAGTAGCAGGTGAGAATATTTTCAGATTCTTGATTTTGGCTGGCTCCTGGTGAAGGAGTCTTATTTACCACAGTCAGCCAAACAAGAAAATTATACGTGCTATTGTCTCTTGCGTCCAGTTAAAACACTGCCGCACTCTAACGTCCCGCTATTGTCGCTTGCATCTGAATAAAACACTGATGCTCTTGTCACATCACGCTATCGTCCCTCGCATCTGACTAAAACACTGCTTCTCTAACATCCCGCTATCGACGCTCGCATCTGACTAAAGAACTGTTGCAGTAATTTCACGCTATCGTCACTCAAATTGACTAAAACGCCACTGCTCTCTAACATCACTCACATCTGACGAAAACACTGTTGGTCTTGGTAGCAGCCCGCTATCGTCGCTCATATCTGAATAAAACACTGATGTTCTCTAACATCACGCTATCGTGGCTCACATCTGACTAAAACACTGTTGCTCGCAGTTACAGCCCACTATCGTCGCTCACATCTGAATAAAACACTGCTGTTCTCAAACATCACGCTATCGTGGCTCACATCTGACTAAAACACTGCTGCTTTCTAACATATTGCTATCGTCGTTCGCATCTGACAAAAAAACTGTTGCACTAATATCACGCTATCATCACTCAAATCTGACTAAAACACTGCTGTTCTCTAACAGCCCACTGTCGTAGCTCCCATCTGACTAAAACACTGTTGTTCTCGAACATCACGCTATCGTAGCTCCCATCTGACTAAAATGCTGCTGCTCTCTATCATCACGCTATCGTCGCTCACATCTAACTAAAACACTTCAGTAAAAGTGTCCCTCAATAGTAAGTGTCTGCATTATAAGTATCTGGTGGTAGCACATTTATTTCATGTTTAGTGGCCAAGGGGTAATGTTCGGCCAAAACGAGGACAAAACATTGCGACGCATCACAGTATCACAGACGGACCTGTTATTATTTACTGTTATCATCTGTACTGGTCATTCTGATCAAGGCCAAGCCGGCCTGGGCTTCCTGCCGAAGGAGTGATATAACGGGCTCTCTGCCTGCGGAAGAGGCATGGGAGAGCCGCGTGACGGGCGGGGGACAGGGGGTAGGGGGGGGCGGCGGCACTTCCTCCGCTGCTCCTGGAAGCTTTCCCGTCTTTTCAGAACAAAGCTGGGGGTGCCCAAACGAATGCACAATTGTTTTGGAGCCGTTCACTCCGCCAACATTTTCCAGAGGTATTTTAATTTTTTTTTCTCCTCAGAGATTTATTGGCTGAAACTGAACACAGCAAATGAGATGCGCTCTTTGTTTCGAGAGAGAGAGAGAGAGGGGGGGGGAGGGAGTGGGAGAGAAAGAAAGCGCGAGAGAGAGATTGAGAGAGACTCTGTCTCTCCCTGCGGGTTTGGGGAGTCTTAACCAGCGGGGTTAGAGCGGCACTGCCCTGCACCTTTTCCCCCGCTGAGCTTTCAATATTTAAAAAAGTATGACTGAGTACGGTCCTCCCGGCCGGGTAGCACTCAACTGGACGGGCGTCGTCTCTGTATCTGCGGAATTCCGCTAAGAATAACAAAGAATAACGCAACTTTGATTTCATCTGGGCAGCGCTACGTTTACACACCCTGGTCATTAGAGCGGCGGCGGTATTGTGCTGGCAGATGGCTCCTGGTTAGCCGCGCGCGTTCTGCTTTGTCTACCGCCCGTGGCAGCGTTGTCCCTCTGGCCTTCCCACACCGATGCGCTCGGACATTTCAGCTGCCAGTTTATCTTTTCAGTCAAATCATCGCGGTTCTAACCCCTGATTTAGCATTATAAAGACTGTTTTTTTTTTTTAAAGCATCTGAGGAAATGGAGATTAAGGTTTTTTGGTCACCCTAAAATAACCTAACATGCGAACTGAAGCTCAACCACTGCTTTCAGTGAACAACCTGTGCCTTTCATAGAGGTGCATCAAAGGTATGAGTTTCCCCATTTATCATAAAGGCCAGCCTCTCTTCCATGGGAGCAAGCAGCACGGTAGGTTTAATCTCTGTACGAGTCATACCGCAAAACTCCGATACTTTTGAATTGAATGAATGCTGTTTGGCTAAGGTTATTTCCTGCTACCAGCTGTCAAAGAGCATAACAGCTCTTGATGTGTGTGTGCTTATGATATATCAAAGTCCTCTGCCCCTGGATGAGATATTTAGGATGTGGATATCAGTATTTCCTGATTAAAATCAGACCCTAGAGAACGGCGCGTCTCTCCGTTTGCCCGTTTCGCCGCCCTGGTCGTGCCCTTCCCCGTCCCATCTGCGCCTGGTCCGTTTGCCCGTCCGGGCAGCAGGAGGGCGGGCCTCACCTCCCCTGCGGGGCACCAAGCCGCAGTCTGGATGCCAGCAGAACTCCCACGTGCACGCCCTGTTCATCTGCTGTAATTGGGGAAGAGCAGTCCCCCCCGGCCTGCTGTTTAACACTTAATATGGTCCCAAGAAAGGCCAATTGAGTCCTGGAGCCGTGTTGCATATGAATTTTTCCATGATAATGTTAATGGTGATCTGCTGTTAAACACTCACACACACACACACAAATGCATTCCAACACTCGACTGCATTCATTCTCTTTAGTGAATGGGCTTCTTGCTCTTGTCGATTGTCGGGAAGGTGGAGAGGTTTCTTTCACACCTCAAGCCTTCCACCATTTCTGACCTACGCTGATGCAATCCAGACCTTCGCAAACCCTGTCCAAACTCACACTAACCCTGACCAAACCTGCCCTTACCCTGTCCAGACCCACGCTAACCCTGTCCAGACCCACGCTAACCCTGTCCAGACCCACGCTAACCCTGTCCAGACCCACGCTAACCCTGTCCAGACCCACGCTAACCCTGTCCAGACCCACGCTAACCCTGTCCAGACCTTCACTAACCCTGTCCAAACTCACACTAACCCTGACCAAACCTGTGCTATCCCTGAACGAACCTGCACATACCCTGTCCAGACCCACGCTGATGCTGTCCAGACCTTCGCTAACCCTGTCCAATCTCACGCTAACCCTGACTAAACCTGAACTTACCCTGTCCAGACACACGTTAATCCTGTCCAGACCTTCACTAACCCTGACCAATCCCGTGCTAACCCTGTCCAAACGTGCACTTACCCTGACCAAACCTGACCAAACCTGTGCTAACCCTGTCCAATCCCACGCTAACCCTGACCAAACCTGTGCTAACCCTGACCAATCCCATGCTAACCCTGACCAAACCTGCGTTAACCCTGTCCAGACTAACCAGCTTTCTCTGCCTGCTGTCGCCATGTTTGCGGGCACGTAGCAGCCTCATCCGGCTATCGTAACTCACTCCCGCCACGAGCCAGCCGATACAGTGTCCGTCCCCCTGCTACTCCCAAGAAATAATTTAAGAGAGCAACCCGTGGCTTTATCATCTCCTGCTTTCCATCCCACATAAAACAAATTTGAGCTTACGGTTGCATTATTATATGGCGGAGTGTGTGACGCAGTACTGTAGCGTCTCCAGAACACACTGCCGTTTTACTGCGTTTGGTTTTTCCCCCTTTCATTGTTTAAACGTCTAAAACGCTTGCAGGGTCCTCCTCACAGCTGCAGGCATTTGCATATTCCCCCAGTTTCCTAACGGCTTTAATTTGAGAGTTCGTTTTATTGCACACTTTCTTTTAAAACAGACTCTGCATCAGTGCAAGGAGCGTTTATAGAATAAAAGGCCCTCATAGGTTAGCATTTCAGACACCCACCCTGCGATATGAATGCCAAGGATGCGACAGAAAGGGTGTTATTACTCCACCATCGCTAAATGAAACCCAAGGGAGCAGCGTTTTTATTTTTTTCTTGGTCTTGTATCTCTGTCAGAGCTCCCGTTTGACCAAAGGACAGATCTAAATGCTGTATAATATTTTGTACAACGGTTGGTTGTCGTAGCATTGTTGAAACAGGGCTGTGTAGCTTCCCCTCTCTCCTTCTGCTCTCTCTCTCACTCGCTCTCTTTTTCTCTCTCTCAATTACTGTTGTATCTAGGGTGGACTTGTCTAATGCTGTTTGTACTACAATGAATATACTTCAAATTAATATCCACCCTTTTGCCTGGTAACAACCTCATCTCAAGGTTCCGTTGGCAGTTCCTCGGTTTTCATAACCGCCTGACTGATCTGATCTGCTGTTTCAGTTGAGACCTCACAAAGTTGGTGATTTATTCTGCAATCATGCAGCTGAACGCGTGGATTCAAAATGAACACGCGTGGACCTTGTTAACATATTGTCATCATTCAAGAAAGTGCAATACACCTGGCCAAATTTAGGTTCTTTGTACAAACGGGGTCAATTTTCAGGTTTTTATTTTTAAAATAATTCTGAAGACATCTAAATACTATTTAATTTTGTCATTTGGCCATACAAAATTGATTATCAGTTTACGAATCCCCTGCTTCACTTATCTCCAAAGAACTACAAGAAAAGAAAAGAAAACGTGCAATACATGAGCATTCATTACCTTTAAAAAGAAATGCCATACTTTCTCTGAAATATGCCAAATTTCCGCTTTCTCTGTCCGCTTTGTCTTGAATTCTTGAGCGGACGTGCCGGACCAATCCACTCTTTGTGCAGCTACTTTCAGGTTTTTGGTTAGCCTTATAGAGAATTACTTATATAGGACTACAAACAAATCCCATTCAAATATATTAGAATTTGACTTTGCAACACAGCAAAATGAGAACTAGGCAATGGTGGTTGGTAACGTTCCGGAAGCACTGTATGAAACAAGTCTTTTTAATATTTTAATATTTATATTTGGGGTTCGAGGGGGGTTATTTATATTTGCAGTCATGAGTCTTAGGACTTTAAAGTTCACTGGCATAGAGAATCTGTGAGGCATGTGAGAAGTAAAAGTGCTCATTTCCGGAGCGTTTGTATGATTCCTGCTATCCTCTGGTCCCTGAATCGCCGACCAAATTGCATCATTAACCTTCAGAAAGGCAACAAAACCTTTATGAAACGATTAGCGTGTTTATAGTGCCGTCTGTTGCTAGTAAATGAGAAAAAAGGAGCTTAAAAGTAGCGCGAGAAGGAAGGAAGACAAAAAATAGGAAGAAAATGGAGTGGAGAAAATCTTAACTTGAGACGGGGGAATTAGCCGCCTCACTTTGGGTCTTACTTTGCTCGTAGAATGCAATTTTTCATGATGGCCACTAAATGGCACCCTTTATTTAATTTTTTTTGCTGTTATGTGTGTTTTGCTGTCCTCTGGTAGGCCAGATTTGAAACGGCAATTTGTTTTCTTGGTGACTATGAAGGGGGGGGGCTGAGGGGAGTGGCTGCCGCTCGCAGCTCTTTTCTCCCCAGCCACCTCTCATGGCATATCTCCTCCTATCGCTCCCACAGCACACTTCCCCAATACCGCCATGTACCCACCCCTTCCCCCCCCCCCCCACCCCCGCCCCGCAACAGTGAGCCGACGCTGCGCTGGCCGCTGGTTTTTAATGAGTTGCCTAATTAAACAGGGCCCCGCCTGGCACGGGAGCCTGGGAGCCCCTCTGGTCCCCTGTGCAGAGGAACACAGAAGCCCCCTCATTAGCCCGGCCTCCTCCCCGATGGGGCTGGGTAGGGGCGACCGGCTCCATCGCTGGGCCCGCTGAGGGCCTGAGGTTCATCCCTATTAAAACACCCTGAAACCCCCCTCCTCCCCCCAGCCCACCTGAGGCCCAGATTAGAACGCCCCACTGCACAGCTCTGTCTCTCAAACCCCTGGCCCCTCAACACTCGGCCTTCATTAACATCCGTTAGGGCATGCCGACCTTGAGGAAGCAGGAGCAGGAGCAGGGGGAGCACTTCTCCCCTTCCCGAAGGTCTGGCCCACACCACCACAGCTCATCTGTACACCCCTTGAACCCGCTTATTTTATTCTCATTAATCAGGAAATACTGATTTTTCAGACCCTAAATCTCCCGGCCACAGTTCATGAGCACAAACACATCAAGAGCTTTTGCACTCTAACTGGAGAGAATGTTCGGCAATAAAGCCAAATACTAGTGCACCCCAGAGACCCCCAGCGTTTCCTGAATAATCAGCAGAAATCACATCCCTGGGGTACGCTCTCACCATCTTTCTGACTTCTTGGGTTAGTGTAATGCGAGGAGAGGGGGATGTGTTCCTGAGCATAACCAGGTCTCTGTTGTCCGGGCCAAGCCTCCCCTCCACTGGCAGGACAGACTGCCAGCACGGACAGACTCGGTGTCCATCCTCACACGAGCGGACCGAGGGCTGATTTATCTCCCGCCTTATAAAGCCGCCACAGTATCTCAAGCTTTGAATAACAATGGCCGTTTATCGGACGCCTTTGTTTCGAAACGTCCCCTCTCAACATTCGTCTGTTTCGACCTCCGTCCTCACTGCCGTCTGTCAACGCGCGCGGAAAGGGACGTCTCCGAAAATATATCACCGCTGTGAAAGTGTGATAGCCGCCAGCCGTAATTATTAAATGCGTAAGAATGACATTGCACAGGACACATAATCAATACCGTCGGTTACGGGCTTCAAAACCGTGAGCAGCTCGCAGGAGACCGCAGAGAGGAGTTATCCGTAATGAAGTTAGGCTTTTATTGCGGGGCTGCGTTTTCCGTCACTTTGTGCAGGCTAATTTCTGCCTGCCTTGTGCCGTGCAGCCCCCCGATAGGGATCCTGATAACTCTGCGTCTGTTGCCTGTTTTTTTTTGCATGTTTTCCACACCTCCGTGGAGTTCATCCTCCAAAGAGGTAATCATCTGCAATATCAAGCTCTCATTCGTTTTTTTTGGTTGTTTTTTTACCTCCATTTTCCGTGGCGTATGGATTAGTGTATATCTTCGGCATAGGTGATGGGAATACAATTTTTAATAGAACCAATTTTCTAAGGTATTGTAAAAAGAAGAAAAAAAAGAACGATTTTCACAGTCATAACATGCGGAAAGGCTATTCCAAAATCCAGCTATATAGTCATAGTGCAAAGAGGAGATGGACCTCACCTGCATGCCTCTGTGAATTTCAGAACCATAAACCCCGCCCACTTGCCTGCACATAACCAATCACATCAGCCCAATGAAGGCGGGGATCCAAACCAGTGATTCAGACTATGGGAGGGACATTTTACATTTATCTCTACCCAATGACAAGCTGATTTGTCCTTGTGATTACTCGTGTGCATGTGGCCTTAAGCCTATAATTGTGTGTTTCTCGTGTGCACTGCACTCAAGGGGACGGGGGACGGGAACAATAATATATGAGCCATTGTGGGAAATAAATGTGCTGAATAAAGTTAACCATCGCTTACATTGGCTGTGGTTCCAAACCAAGACGATGAACAAAGAGAGAGGGTGACAATTAAGAACACTAATGCGCGATGCTTGCAGAGGAAAATGTGTCGATCTCCCGCACGATGAGCGATCTTAGCTCGTAAGCTACACCTGCATATGCAACTTACTTTGGCCTACAAGAATAAACGTGTGCTGCAAGGAATAGGCTATTGATTATTTGTAGACATATGCATATCATATTATTCTGACATCATTGTGAACTACTTTGACGACTATAAGCCTACGTCTTGAATAGCCTGGAATAACGGCTTGGTAATGCAAGGCTAATTTAGCCTAAAGATAGTAGCGTAGACTATGTTTGCGCTGTTACGGGTTGGAGTGCAACAAAGACGCTTCCCCCTCACTAGTCCAGGAAAACCTTGACTAGTCACCGCAGCGTCGTTTCCTCCAGCGCCGTCGCTTTTTCCCCCCCGTTTACAAAAGCGTGTGTGCTCTTGAAGTAATTGAGAGAAAAGCAGAACAAACAAAAATGACTGAAAATTTTTAGAAATGTACGGTGATGCGTAGCCGTGTGGGGAGAAGGAGAAGCTGGTTTAAGCGTTCCATGCCTCCAGCCCAGTGAATTCCCCCACTCAACTTTTTCTGTAGATGTCCCAGATAGCATGATTCCGACCCAATGGGATTATGCAGTCGACTGGAGTCTTATCGCGCCGTGCGTTTATGGCCTAAGAGGATCTGCAAGGAGACAGCTTTGCCGACACTCGTCCACATCGATATCATCACTTTCCGCCCGACTGGCTTGCAGCAGTCGTTCACTGTCTCTCAGGCATTTTGTGGTGACCTTTACTGATAAGGATGGAACATCGGAAGAATAACACGTAATATCTTTATGCTGCACAACTGTTAGTCTTTCTCTGTTGACTGTGCTTCTGTAGTGTCTGTTAGTCTTTCTCTGTTGACTGTGCTTCTGTAGTGTCTGTTAGTCTTTCTCTGTTGACTGTGCTTCTGTAGTGTCTGTTAGTCTTTCTCTGTTGACTGTGCTTCTGTAGTGTCTGTTAGTCTTTCTCTGTTGACTGTGCTTCTGTAGTGTCTGTTAGTCTTTCTCTGTTGACTGTGCTTCCGTAGTGTCTGTTAGTCTTGCTCTGTTGACTGTGCTTCTGTAGTGTCTGTTAGTCTTTCTCTGATGCTCCTGTTGTGTCTTTCTGTGTTGACTGTACGTCATCACGGACAGTTTTGCTGTGTGATTCACGCTGCAGAACAGTCTCGATGCTGCAGAACGGTCTCGATGCTGCAGAACGGTCTCGATGCTGCAGAACTGTCTCGGTGCTGCAGAACGGTCTCGGTGCTGCAGAACGGTCTCGGTGCTGCAGAACGGTCTCGGTGCTGCAGAACGGTCTCGGTGCTGCAGAACGGTCTCGGTGCTGCAGAACGGTCTCGGTGCTGCAGAACGGTCTCGGTGCTGCAGAACGGTCTCGGTGCTGCAGAACGGTCTCGGTGCTGCAGAACGGTCTCGGTGCTGCAGAACGGTCTCGGTGCTGCAGAACGGTCTCGGTGCTGCAGAACGGTCTCGGTGCTGCAGAACGGTCTCGGTGCTGCAGAAAGGTCTCGGTGCTGCAGGAATGTCTCGGTGCTGCAGAACAGACTCGATGCTGCAGAACCCCAAGAATATATACATGTCAAATATAGATATTTTAAAGTATACTATATTAAATAAGAATATTCATGCCAGTTTCATCAAAAAACTCATTAGAGTTTCATGACCTTTCAGATATGCTTTTTTATGGATACGTAATGTAATTAGTATTGATGAATCAGTTATAGGTTGCTACTTGCTGTGATTTTTATCTGATATACTGTTGGTATATCTATTAACTGAGAAGTTACATCCAGTGCAGTCCGTAAGTATTTTGACAGTGATGTTATGTTGTTTTGGCTCTGTACTCCAGCACATTGGATTTGAGGAGGAGGGTGTGTGTGATAATGCAGGTGTTTATGTAGAGGGTGTGTGTGTGTGTGTGTGTGTGTGTGTAATTATGCATGTGTTTGTGTAGATTGTGTGTGTGTGTAATTATGCATGTGTTTGTGTAGATTGTGTGTGTGTGTAATAATGCAGGTGTTTATGTAGAGGGTGTGTGTGTGTGTGTGTGTGTGTGTGTGTGTATAATTATGCATGTGTTTGTGTAGATTGTGTGTGTGTATAATTATGCATGTGTTTGTGTAGATTGTGTGTAATAATGCAGGTGTTTATGTAGAGGGTGTGTGTGTGTGTGTGTGTGTGTGTGTATAATTATGCATGTGTGTGTGTAGATTGTGTGTGTGTGTAATAATGTAGGTGTTTATGTAAAGGTGGTGTGTGTAATAATACAGGTGTTTATGTAGAGGGTGTGTGTGTGTAATGTAGGTGTTTATCTAGAGCAGGGGTCCTCAATCTTATCCAGAAAGGGCCGGTGTGGGTGCAGGCTTTTGTTCCAACCAAGCAGTAACACACCTGATTCTACTAATCAAGGTCCTTAGCGAAGAGTCAGGTAGTTGATTAGTAGAATCAGGTGTGTAACTGCTTGGTTGGAACAAAAGCCTGCACCCACACCGGCCCTTTCTGGATAAGATTGAGGACCCCTGATCTAGAGGGTGTTTGTGTAATAATGCAGGTGTTTATGTAGAGGGTGTGTGTGTAATGTCGGTGTTTATCTAGAGGGTGTTTGTGTAATAATACAGGTGTTTATGTAGAGGGTGTGTGTGTGTAATGTTGGTGTTTATCTAGAGCAGTGGTTCTTAACCTGGGTTCGATCGAACCCCAGGGGTTCGGCAGGGGTCAAGACACACACAGTATACGGTTCACACTAGCAATGTCGAGCCGTTTTTGTCGGAAGGGTTCGGTGAATGCACTGATGAAGCTTGCAGGGTTCAGTACCTCCAATAAGGTTAAGAACCACTGATCTAGAGAGTGTGTGTGTATTAATGCAGGTGTTTATGTAGAGGGTGTGTGTGTGTAATAATACAGGTGTTTATCTAGAGTGTGTGTATTAATGCAGGTGTTTATGTAGAGGGTGTGTGTGCAGTAATGAGTGCAGGACTGTATATTTCTCTCATAGGGAGGTGTCAGTTGTGCAGGGGGAGATGTAATGTGTTATTGATCTGCTCACCTTGTGTCTGGTATGTGTGTGTTCATTTCTGTGTGTGTGTGTGTGTGTGTGTGTGTGTGTGTGTGTGTGTGTTTTGTTTTGGACAGAAATACTTGCCACTTTGGTGAACAATAAATACAAAAAATTCTATAGTATTCAGGATGAAATGATTCTTTCACATGACATTTTGGGCACATTCTCAGGGATTTACTGGACTTCTGCTCTCCTCCTCCTCTTTCCTCCCCTTTTGCATTCCCTCTCCCTCCTCACCTCTTCTCTTCTTTGTGTGGGGGTGTGGGGTTACTCTGAGGAAGACAAGTCCCTCTACCGCTGCCATTTTACGCTGGTTATAGCACGCTCTGCCAACATGGCAACAACTGACTGCCAGTTATCACTCTGTTGGCATGGTTACAGGGTACAATTCCCAAAAAAGGGCAGGGAAGAGGAAATGAGGGACAATAAGGAAATGAGTGGAAGGGGGCTAAGGAAACATTCACAGCGCAGATTGGAGGAGAGCTCTTTTTCTCTCTCACTCTTTTTCTCTCCCCCATCTCTTTTCATCTCTCTCTTTCTCCCCCTCTGTCCCTTTTCTCTCTCTTCCTCTCTCCCTCCTTCCGCTTCTGGTCAGCCCATTCCTCCACATAGCCAGGCTCATAGCGTGTGGCTAAGTGCTTATTGCTTGTATTTATTTAGTGGTGTGTCTTGTTGTGTGATACTGCTCTTCACAAGGACAGCTCGCTCTTCTGTCACAAACTGATTTAGATGCTGGGTGCTTCCGCTCGTGTGTGGTGCCAGTTTAATCTTGGAAAAGGACCACCGTGAAATAAATTAATCACGGAGGAGAGACCGAGCATGTGACCCCCTCCCCCCTCTATTTCCCATCAGGCTTTGGGGTTCCACCACCCACTCCCGTTCTGCTGCAGCTTCAGCAGTCACTCTGTCATTCTAAACGCCATCGATTCAGTCAGCCGGGGACACCCACGCACTTTATTTCAATCTTATTATTGTGTTTTTATAAAGGTCGGTGTAAGGATCAGGTGAGCTGCTGCTGTACGTTACGTTTTAGCACATCCCTGAGTTTTCTTTTTGTTTTTGTTTAACAGGGAGAATGCACACAAATCAGCATTTTGCAGGAGTCTTTGTAAGAGTGCCAGATGTAGCGCTCTGTGGGCCTTGAGCAGGAGAAAAATGAGGTGTAACTGCAGCACACAGCAGGCAGTGTGCAAGTCATCTGAGGACATTTCTGGAACAGCGTAACCTTAGTGGCCCGTCCCTATTTCAGTGCCTTAATGCCTTTTTCGATTTTTGTTCCTTTAACTTTTCACCCTTCCCAAAATGCAACTCTGACTCACTCCCAACCCCCAGCGGTCTGAAGGTCATCCTGCCACGTCCACAAACACCGCCGTCCTCCGCCCACCAGTTTTCTGCCGCAATCTTTCACTTGACACCTTCCACCGGAACATAAGACATTGTGAATTAAGTTAAAGTAACACATTTGCGTTAGGACATTATGGACAGTCTTATCCACAGACTTGCACGATTCAATTTATTACGTTTTTATGCGTGCCATCCGATCGTACAGCTGGATATTTACTAAAGCAGTATAGATTAAGTGCCTTTGCTCAAGGGTAAAATTGCTGTGCTCCAACTGGGTAATGAACCTGCAACCTCTGAGCTATAAGTCCAGGTTCCCTCGCCACTAAACTACACTGTTTTTCGGAAATTTCAGCATCACTTGCCTACATCTTGCTGCTATCTTTATGAGCAGTCTATGTAGGAATAAGGCTTTATTCTCTGAACATCAGCAGTGATCATTCTAGAGGGGTCAGCGCACTTATTTAGACCACAGTCCACTCTACTCACAGGAATATGTGGGGTCAGTCAGTCTGTGTGGCTGAGGTAAGATAGGCTAATCTAATATACCATGGCAGTATTAGTGAGTGACAGGAGGCAGTCCCCAGGGGCAGAGAGCCAGGCCCAGATGCCCCGCCCTACAGGCCCTCTCCGTGCTGTCACCGGGATGGACAGATTGTGGGGAGGAGCCTCCCACCTCTGTGTTTGTGCCTGTATTGTCATGGCAATACAGCCCTTACCTTAATGAATATTGGATATCCAGTGTACACAATTCAGCACTGCTCACTGAGACAAAGCAATGGGGAATTTTAGGACCCTGAATTATTATTGTTGTTATTATTATTATTAGTTGTAGTCATAGTGATAGCCATAATATATTAAGTGCACCTTCCAGTGATGGTTTAGCTTTTATTTACATTTATTTTCACATTTTAAGTGATTCAGTAAGTGTATTTTATTGCTTTTTTTGTTGTTGAGAAGCAGTTGTGTGACAGTGTGGAGGCAGCAGATCAATGCGTACCGATAGAACGAGCTGTGTGAATTCTTGAAATCCTGATGGTTTCATCATTCGATTGTGAATTCAGATTAATGAGATATTCCACAAACTTGGCCGGGAGAATGGAGAGGCGTTGGCAACAGTGCAGTAGCCCCAGAAGCACGTGTGATTGGATTGATCGCTCGCAAAGCACAGCACAAACACAAAACGCTCCTTTTGGGTTAATTTACTTATATGGGTGCAGAATGTTTCGGGTTCGAATGGAAACCCTTCCCCCCCCCCCCCCCCTCCCACAGCCTGAAACCTGTTTGACGTCTGAAGCGTCTTTGTGTCTGTCCCGTGGAGCTACACGCGTTCCACCCTGGGTTGGAAGATTTGCCACAAGTCACACAGTCGCTGCTGTTTTCTGGAAGGTCTCCAGTCTGCCTGCGAGTGGAGAATTCTTCCTGTTAGATGATCTCAGAGACATGCCGCCTGAGAGCTTGTAAAAGCAGGAAACCTGCCTTCGGTTCCCGCCTTTTATTACTGCTTCTGAATATTGGTGAAAAAATCATTTTGGCGGGTGGAGTGGCTGTAGTTTAGACTGTTAACACTGTGGAGAAGCAGAATCCCCATGATGCTGGTGGTACACAAGCGCATATATATACAGCAGCACACGTACGTACACACACACACACACATACATATGTACGGCAGCACTCTCACACCGACTCATACTCAGTTACACACACACGCATACATATGTACGGCAGCACACACACGCAAAAAGGTGCACGCACACGCGCACACAGACCCACATGCATTCATATGTACGGCAGCGCACACAGGGCCAGCCCTAGCCTTTTAGTAGCCCTAGGCAAGATCTGTAGATGGTGCCCCCCCCCTGTCACCTCGCACTCAATTTTCCGAATTGTCGTGTACTTACCAGCACTTTTTACTCAATACTACTTAATACTACTCGATAGTAGGCAAGTGTGCTGATTCGGACACGGTCATGGAAAAAACAAGGAATCTTTATGGGAGAAATAAATATCACCCCAAATTACTGAGATGCAAGGCTGTTTGTAGACTGCTTTGATTGGGGGGCATGAAGAGATGTTGGTGGGGCACAAGGGGGAACAAAGTAGCGGAGGGGCTGGGGGTCCTCCCCCAGAAAATCTTGAGCCTTTTAAAACAAATTTTCTGCATTTCTACACAACCTCACACAGGGTATTTTCTAAAATAAGATGTTTTATTTATGAAAATTTTGGAGAAAATACAGTGAGCACCATAATTCTTTGGACAGTGACACATTTTTTGTTATTTTGGTTCTGTACTCTAGCACTTTGAGTTTGAAAGGATACAATGACAATAGAATAGAATAGAATAACTTTTATTTTCCCGCAAGGGAACTTCAGTTGTTGCCCCAGCAACAACAAAAAAAGGCAGACAGTGGGGCAGACCCACAACACACAAACAAACATATCAAAACAAAAACATCCAACAGAATCATTATATCAATCAAGTGAATTAAAGTGCAATACAGATAAAAAAAACATAGCCCCGCTGTCCCAAGATGTCCAGCGTCACCAAGCAGTCCAACACACAAACTCCGCCTCCACGACTCTCCTTCATACACGCAGCGACGTTGTCTCTGCCCACTGCCGAAACGGAGCACCGAACTGCGTCAATCCTCTCGGTCGTCTACTCATTCCTCCCCCGCATTACGTTCTTCTTCCCTGGCTGCCTTTTGAAGATTGCCTGCACTCCCGGATCAGTCCCGAAATCTTCAATTCCGGTGAAGAGTGATGGTAAACTTTGTTGCTGCAGTCTGCAGGTCCAACGGACATTCCCGTGCATATGTTGCAAATGCGTCTCCATGGTGACGACCACAAACAAAATTATATCGACTAGACAATTCGTCAATATCGTCAAACAAGCAGCAGGAGTGCCCCGAAAAATCTCCAGCCCGCTTCCCCGTCCCACCACAGACACACAGAGCATGGAAAAACAAGAACAAGAACAAAAGCTTTGATTTGAGGGTACTTTCATCCATATCGGATGAACCGTTTAGAAACCATAGAACCTTTTGTACGTAGCCCCCCCATTTTCGGGCATCAAAATATATTGGACAGTTTAACATAATGTACAATAAAGTAATCATTTTTAATATTTGATCGCATATCCTTTGCATGCCATGACTTCCTGTGTCTGTGACCCAACAATATCAAAAAACTCTTGATATCGTATTTTCTGGGACTCCTACAAGTGATACTATAACCTCTCTGCATTTGAATGGATCTCTATGGGAATTGGAGTGTGGGAATAGATTTAGCTGTAATTACACTGGAACAGTATGGAACACATGGTTGGCTAAATGGCTCTAAGTAATAAAACAAGCCTTAAACCATCACTGCTGCCAGGTATGCAGTAGATATGGATGGAT
Organism: Ilyophis sp. 1 JC-2022; assembly: GCA_022702515.1. Taxonomy (NCBI): domain Eukaryota; kingdom Metazoa; phylum Chordata; class Actinopteri; order Anguilliformes; family Synaphobranchidae; genus Ilyophis; species Ilyophis sp. 1 JC-2022. Next base: position 29,971,129 of record CM040394.1, on the reverse strand, counting down.
CACTTTAAGGGTCGTTTCTCATGACAAATTTTCCTATTGAACTCTGGAAAAATAAGTCAGGAGAAGAAACCCTTCAAGTTATCCATCCATATGTACTGCATGTCTGGCAGCAGAGTGATGGTTTAAGGCTCGTTTGATACGACAGACCCTTGATGACTTAGAGCCATTTTTAATATTTAGTATTTTTTTAAAATATATGTAAATATATCCCCCCTAAAATATTTACACACACATAATAATAGACACACATGCACACACACACACACACATGCATACATATGTACGGCAGCACACACACACACGTACTCATTGACACTGATGCACGTGCGCACACGCACACACACAAGCATACATATGTACGGCAGCATACACACTCAGACACGCACATGTGCACACACTAGTGTTTAATATTTTTCCGAAAAACACCTCGCTCCCGGGTTTCCCGGGAAATCCTGTTTAAAAAAACCAGGGGCGTTCTAGTAGGCTATTATCAAATGTGTGACCCTACTTATTGGTTTACGGGCTACCGGCATCCATATGCCGTATAAAACTATCCTTCAGCACCATGGCATTGTCCACTCGCGTACAATTGGCTGAGATTCTTGAATATCAATGACAAGAAACTGTTTTTCAAAGACGTTTTATTAATAAAAAGCAACATTTTCTGTGCAAAATTATGGCTGCTTTAGAACTTCGGACATCTAAACAAAGGCTATAGGGCTATTAGGCCTACCTGAACCGTGAGAAGTATTAATGCTGGCTATAACTGTTCATGACAAAAAGGCTTTAGGTCTACAGGCAAACGGCCAGTGTTTAAGGAAAAGGACTATACCCACCCCCCCTCAAAAAAAATTATGCTTTTACAACTTAAAAAAATCTTGACATTTTGCCTCGTTAGTGTTAAGTTTCTCAAAATTCTTTCACATGTTGCTTGACATGATTTTGCTCTCCACGTTTGGAGCAGGTACATTTAACTTCTAATTCCTGTGCGTGCGCTAGCAATGTTCACATGCTCTAAAGTGCAATCAGTTACCGAGTTTTGGCTTGTCAGCAAGCGGTCATGAGTAGGCATTTTTTCAAATGGTGTGTTCAAATGAGTTTTTATCAAATGGTGGAAACTGCATTTTGGAAATAAACTTCATATATTGATTATTTTATTGTACTTACTTAGGCCAAATATCATGCAAGAGTTATTTATCTGCATGATATCTGCCCATGTTAAATTTCCCAGTTTTCCGACGTTACTCCTGGTTGGGAACCGGAAGGAATTGTAATAGGAAATACCGGGATCCCGGGAACCGGGATTAATCACTAGCACACACACGCACGCACGCACACAGACAGAGCAGGGGTACGGTCTGTGCATTGAAAGAGATGGGCTCAGAGCAGGCTTTTTCTCCAGTCATGTTGGTGGAACTCAGAGATGTATGACTAATTACCTCCATGGAGCTGCTGCAGAGGAGCTCTCCCAGGCCCAGAGCGCTTACCAGCACCGTGCTGTTCACCCCACTAGCCTCATCCTGTTAGCACTACCCGCTAACAGCGCCATGCACATTAACTTCTGCTGTTTACCATGATGGAATTATCAGCAAACTGTACCGTGCACATTCAGATCTGCTGTTCACCCCACTAGCCCTCATCCTGTTAGCACTACCCGCTAACAGCGCCATGCACATTAACCTCTGCTGTTTACCATGATGGAATTTTCAGCAAACTACTGTGCACATTAAGATCTGCTGTTCACCCTGTTAGCATTATCAGCAAACTGTACCGTGCACATTCAGATCTGCTGTTCACCCCACTAGCCCTCATCCTGTTAGCACTACCCGCTAACAGCGCCATGCACATTAACCTCTGCTGTTTACCATGATGGAATTTTCAGCAAACTACTGTGCACATTAAGATCTGCTGTTCACCCTGTTAGCATTATCAGCAAACTGTACCGTGCACATTCAGATCTGCTGTTCACCCCACTAGCCCTCATCCTGTTAGCACTACCCGCTAACAGCGCCATGCACATTAACCTCTGCTGTTTACCATGATGGAATTTTCAGCAAACTACTGTGCACATTAAGATCTGCTGTTCACCCTGTTAGCATTATCAGCAAACTGTACCGTGCACATTAAGATGTGCTGTTCACCCTGTTAGCATTATCAGCAAACAGTATTGTGCACATTAAGATCTGCTGTTTACCATGTTCGCACTATAAGATCTGCGATCACCATGTTAGCATTATTGGCTAACGATATCGTGCACATAGTTTTCCTGGCCATAGGGTTGTAAAGTTATGGGAAAATCTATTTTTTTGAGGTAATTTTAGGGATTTATACTGTTAGCTATATTTTTTATAAATCGTAAGTATGTCTTTGTTTATGTGTTGACCCTATTTGAGGGGTGACTGCAAATACTTTTCACACATTGTTAGGGAGAAAACAATGGGTTTTAAGAAATATCAACAATGTTTACACACAATGTGAACACATTTATTTGTATGATTTTTTTCAAAGATTGTTTAACAAAAGGCATAAGGAAACATATATGCAAAAATATACTTTTGTAATTTCCATCCAACTAAGACGGCAAATTAGATATGCCTATATACTAGGAATTACTCAACTAAAATAATATTTTAACTTGACTTGCTTGATCTTGGCTAATTTATCTAAGCCACAGCTAGCTTACATTTCAGAACGAGAGAGTGAAGAATTTGGACAATCATCCACATAGTCAATTTGTGTGCTGCCATCTTTGATGGGTTCAAAGTGTTTCGAGTTTGACCGAATTGCCACCAGTTTCTAAACTATTTTTGTTTGTCAGCCTGTTGCACGCTGTTCTGTGTGTTCCACCAAATGGACCAGTTCCTCCAAACAGGGACCAGTTCTGCTCTGATGTAACTGATGTTAGAGGGATCTGGAGAATAATTGAAGCAACAGGGGGCATGGCTTCATACTTACAGTCCCTTCCACCAGGTTGCTGCCTTGATGTGCCTTCCAGATGGCATCAGCACTCCACAGCTCTCCAAACGTATAAGAACTTTTCCCTGACCTAGATTAAGGCGCTGTGATTGTACCATATGCTGCAGACACCTACTCTCCATAAAGGACCTGAGCCTGTTTAGCACATTTTACGTGTTTATTGTTGACTTCAACTTGTTGTGTTTTATTAGCTTTGTTTAACCTTCCTATTATGTTAGGGTCTATATGACCCAAAATTACTTTGTTTTTGTATCATTTTAAATTAGTGTCTTTCTTCAGCAAACGCCTTTAAGAATCCTAGAGAATTAGGAAATATGTGCAAAAAAGATGTTTGGAACCTTTTTTATATATTGACCTGTAACACAAATGGCAGTAAAATAATAGGAAGGTTAAGCATGAAATTGAAAATTCCCAAAATTACACTGAGTGGTCATTTTCCCTGGAATTACCAAAAGTTCCCGGAAACCCCCCCCCTTGCAACCCCACCTGGCCACCATGTTAGCATTATCGGCACATTCAGATCTGCGATTCATCATGCTAGTATTATCAGTGTCTGTGCTAGGACCTTTCCACTGCTGCGTTTTCCTTCAGTTTCAGTAATGTAATTCAGGAAGTTTTGTTTCTTGGTATTGTTTATCTTGGTAGCCCTTTAAAGATGCGTATAGAAAAGGCAGACCTGTATAGATGTAGTTTCTACTCCTTACTGCATATACAAAAGGCAGACTTTTAAAGATGTGGTTTCTATACCTTACTGCCCCAACTTGTCATTGGCACTGATTTATGTTTTATCACAAATGACACATTTTTATCTTGAATGAAATTTAAAGAAAGTGAATTAAGAGGTGCTGCAAGATCTCTTTGAGATGATAATATGATGCCTTCATTTTATCATTTTGTGTTCTTTTTTTTGTTGTTGTTTTTTTGTTTTTGTTTTTTGTGATTCTGGTGACATTGCCTATCAGTCGACATCCCAAAAAATGCTGGTAAGTTTATTTTAAGTATCAGCTCTTAGATTGATGCACTTTTGTGGGTTTTCATTCTTTTTGTTCATTTTTACATTTTGGTTGGATTTTTTTAAATCAGTAAGCTGGCTCTGACTTGATAAATGCACATTTTGGCCCTGGGTCACATCTCATCTTCCAACCAGCGCTCCTGTTTGTGTTGGTGTGAGCGGGGCGGGGCCGGGTGGGGCGGGGCCACAGGAGGGAGATCCAAATTGCCTGCTTTCCCCCAGGAGCCGCTACACACACCCCCTTCCTGCACCCTTTAACACCATGGCGACCTCAATCCCCACCCCACCCCCCACCCCCCATAGCTTGAGCCACTTTCTCTTCTTATGAATTAAATCCATTTTTCATTTCCTTCCCACTTTGGTTAGCTTTATTTCTGGTTTTTATATATTTGCATGAAAAAAGCTTGTTTCTGCATTTTGTCAATCTTGTCAAACCAAATTAACGTGTCAATCTGTGATTCACAGTTAAATTTTTTGTGGGCATTTGTTAAAGGCAAAAAATGATTTATACCAGGAGGGGTGAGAGAAGGAAAACAAAAACAAAATTCGCTAATCCAGGCCTAACTGCGTTTGGTGCTGCGGGCCTAACTGCGTTTGGTGCTGCGGGCCTCACTGCGTTTGGTGCTGCGGGCCTAACTGCGTTTGGTGCTTGCGGGCCTAACTGCGTTTGGTGCTTGCGGGCCTAACTGCGTTTAGTGCTCTCTGGCATGTTAGCCCTTTTACTGTCCATCTCAGTGATCTGTTGGCACATAACAGACATTGCGTGTGAAATGGATCATGGTCCTGATTGGACCCCTGAGCTGGTTCCTCGCTGGATAGGGCTGCCATCCAGGCCCTTCCTCTTGTTTTTTCTCCCTCGTGTCTGGTGCACGTTTGCTGACTGACCCCACAAGCACAGCTACACACTAGCTTCTGAGCTGCACATCGGTCTTTAGGGCTGTACTGTACGGTACTGCCCCATGCAGTCAAATTTTGCATCTGTTTATTTTGGAATTTCCTGGGGTTTTTTTTTTTTTGCTTTCTTAGGTGTCAGCTTTAAGGAAAATGCCGTAACTGCTGCCTCTAACACTTGTGAAAAGGTGTACAGTCAGGTTCTTGTGAAGAGTCCAAACTGATTTAAATTGACACATTCACACATTTTGAATGCCATTTTGTCCACACTTGAAATAACTGCTAAGGCTGTTGCTCATATCAGGTTCTAAGTAGTTTGTTTTGGGGGGAATATTCCAAGGAAGTTTTTGGATTTGATTTTTAGACTTTGAGGTTGCTTAAATTAATCGTATTACTTATACTAGTTGTTTTTAGTGAGATGTAGTTGATCTGTGATTATTGAACATGGTTTAAATTTATATAAAATCCACATGATCAAAGACTGTACATACAGTACAATTCAAAAGTTTGGAATCACCAAGACATTATTATGTTTTTGATAGAAAGTGATAGTTTTATTCACCAAGGTTGAATTAAATTGATCGGGGGGAAAAAGTCAAGACATTGATAATGTTACAAACTACTATTACTATTAAATTATATTTCTACTTTAGCAATTGTAGCCATTTGTACAGATAGTCCCCCCATTCTAGGGCACCAAAAGTAATTAAGATAAATTTAATTAAAGTCATGATAATCAATATTTGGTTGCATATCCTTTGCATGCCATGACTTCCTGATGTTTGTGATCCAACCACATCAAAATACTTTATCTTATTTTCAGGTACTCTTACGAGCGATACTGTAACCTCCGCATTTGAATGGATCTCCATGGGAATTGGGGGTAGGACTATATTAAGCTGTAAATTACATGGGAATAGTATGAAACACATGGTTGGCGAAATGGCTGTAAGTCATCAAGGGTCTGAGATTCAAACCAACACTCTAATGCCAGATATTTAGTTGATATTTAATCTAGTCTCACCCCCCAATTTTCATAGAGATCCATTAAAATGCAGAGAAGTCATAGTATCGCTTGCAAGAGCTCCTGAAAATAAGATATCAAGGGTTTTTTTATGTTGTTGGGTCACAGACATCAGGAAGTAATGGCATACAAAGGATATGCAACCAAATATTAAAAATTATGACTTAATTTAAATTTATTTTAATTACTTTTGGTGCCCTAAAATGAGGGAATTGTGTAAAAATGCTACAATTGCTAAAGTAGAAATAGAATGAAATAGAAATAGTAGTTTGTAACATTATCAATGTCTTGACTCTATTTTTGGATCAATTTAATTCTACCATGGTGAATAAAATAATCAATTTATTTCAAAAACATAAAAATGTATCAGTGATTCCAAACCTTTGAACAGTAGTGTATATTGCACATTTCACACTCATGCATTAAAAAAAATCTATTATAAGAATAGACGCACGCTTCCTACGTCTTTCGAGCTAATCATAACTGCCTGGCTTAATGTAATCTCTGTTGCTGGGTCTCATTGAGCAGTTTTAGTGGGAGCCATGAGTGTGAGTGAGATTTGGCAGCTCAGAGAGAGCCCTGTGATTGCTGTAGCTTGTGGAGGGAGAGGGAGTGGAGTTATGTTGTTGAGCTTTGTACTGATTGGCTGTTGTGTTGGTGGGGAGGCAGTGACCTCACCAAGTGGGCAAAGCCAAACTCTATTCACAGACAGGCTTTCTCAGGTGAAGATGGCGGAGTGCCCACTCCAGATTCAAGCCTCATTTCAGTCTGTACCGTCACCACCAGCCGCTTGCTATTAAAAAAACGCCGGCTAATGCGTCTCACCTTGCTCCAGCCTTCTAGGGGGCGCTGTGTGTTGTGAGTTAGGGTCTGTTCCCTGCTTCTCACAAGCACCATGTTCTCTTCCCTCTCTGTTGCAGTCCACGCCCCTGCACCTGGCCGCAGGTTACAACCGGGTCCGAATCGTTCAGCTCCTGCTGCAGCATGGTGCCGACGTGCATGCGAAGGACAAAGGGTAGGTGTGCGTGTGTGTGTGTGTGCGTGTGCGTGTGCGTGTGTGTGTGCGCGTGCGTGCGTGCGTGCGTGCATGTGTATAACAGCCTTTACAATGTTCATATCTTGAAGGAGAGTTCTGCAGCCATTTCCATGTTTACCTTGACTCAGGCTTCTATAGTTCATTGCATAGTCATTGTGTACGAATTCTATGAGATGTTGGTGAAATTCTTGATGGGAATTTTATTACAATGGTGAATTTTTCTTCCCTGCAGGTGAGCTAGGGCACTTTGATCAGTACCGCCCTGCTTAGAGCTGCACTTATCAGGATAAGAAGCTTTCTGGTTTAATCAAGTCAGCCGGCTTATTACGGCCCTGCATTTATCCCATTCAATATTTAAGCATGTCCCCCAAAATATTTTGTACCCAGTAGTGGGCAGTATAAAAACTTGTGTTGCTTTCAGAATTGGGGGGAAAATTTTCTTACAAATTTATAAAATGGACTTAATATCATGGTATTTGTTTTCTCCGTTTTTTTATGTATTAGTATTAAACAAAATTGTCAGCACACAAAATTTTGGAAAGGGTGGAAACATGGAAAGGGTGGGTTTGCCTGTAGGGTTTGCTGGTTGTTTAACTGCAGGCATAGCTGCTGCAGTGAATCCATCCTGCTGCTCTCTCCCTTTCTTATCTGTCCAATGTGGCTAGATTAATGGATCACACTTATTCATCTGAAAAGACTGGGTCTTACTAGTTTTGCTCATCTTATCGGTGAGCGTGTTAATTGGGAATTTAAGAAGCGCTGGCTGGTGATGTTCCTACCGGGGCTCATGGCTGGGCTCTCCTGTACTGTGGAAGCATTGGCTGGTGATGTTCCTTTTGGGGCTCACGGCTGGGCGCTCCTGTGCTGTGGAAGCATTGGCTGGTGATGTTCCTTTTGGGGGCTCACGGCTGGGCTCTCCTGTGCTGTGGAAGCGTTGGCTGGTGATGTTCCTTTTGGGGCTCACGGCTGGGCTCTCCTGTGCTGTCGAAGCGTTGGCTGGTGATGTTCTTCCTGGAGCTCACGGCTGGGCTCTCCTGTGCTGTGGAAGCGTTGGCTGGTGATGTTCTTCCTGGAGCTCACGGCTGGGCTCTCCTGCGCTGTGGAAGCGTTGGCTGGTGATGTTCTTCCTGGAGCTCACGGCTGGGCGCTCCTGTGCTGTGGAAGCATTGGCTGGTGATGTTCCTCCTGGGGCTCATGGCTGGGCTCTACTGTGCTGTGGAAGCGTTGGCTGGTGATGTTCCTCCTAGGGCTCATGGCTGGGCTCTCCTGTCCTGTGGAAGCCTGTTCTTGAGCCTGCAGTGATTCTCTGATGTTTTCAGGCGGAATATAACAAGTGTTTAATAACGTGTTATCGTCCCGTTCTTCTTTCCCTTTGTCACGCAGTGGCCTCGTCCCTCTGCACAACGCCTGCTCCTACGGACACTACGAGGTCACCGAGCTGCTCCTCAAGGTAGGGCCCTGCAACTTTCAAACGCGCACACACACACACGCTCAAGTCTTCTGCAAAACGCTGTAAGATGATTCTGAGTCAGTGAGCGCCCTGCAAAAGTCAGTAGGGTGATTCTGAGTCAATGGGCCTCCTTAGGATGTTCACATCGCAGACTGGTGCTTTAAACGATCTTGAAACATATGTCATAAGCACACACAAACAAGCTTTAACACTCTAACAACTGCTAGCAGGAGAGAATGTTCAGAAATAAAGCCAAATATTAGTGGCCCTCAGAGACATTTATGGTCTGAAAAATCATTTACCATTCCCGTCAAAATCAAAAAAGCATTTTCTTATTAGTCAGTAAAAAAATCCGGCCCTGATATCTGACCGCCGGCCCTCTCCCGACGCCACTCCACCCCGGCTGGGACGGCCCAGCCCACCGGAGCGCTGCTGATAGGATCTCACATGGGCGAACCTGTTTCTCAGTAGCGCAGTCTTATCTGCCCAGAGAGGGTTTCATTTCAACCCACAGGGTAACAGAACAGGATCACACAGGGGAGATGCTATCCAAGCTTTCTGTTCCTGGAAGCGTGTGTATGGCGGGTTTACTATCTACTGCATATATAGTAAACCTCCCTGCAGGAGCTTAAAGGAATTTTTTATTATTATTACATTTTACCACCCAACATGATTTTGGCCAAACAGTTATGTGGGTTGCACCACAGGTTTTTTTTTATTAATTGGTTGAATTAATGATGTAGAAAAGACTTTGTGTTTGTGATGAATGATCAAGCCCTACTGTAGAGTTAATGTGACGAGTTGGGTGTCTGTGGTGAATGGTCACTACATACTGTAGAGTCAATGTAAGGAGTGGTGTATTCACTTCCTACTGTGGAGTTAACATGAGGATCAGCATTTACAGTATATATCACTCATCATAGCTGCACATGGATGCCTGCAAACAGTCACAAAACAGAATACATGAGGAGAACAGGCCATTCAGCCCAGCTAGAACATAAGAACTGAAGAATACAAAAGAGAACAGGGCCTGAGGATCTCGGACACATTTTGAAACGTGGTAGATAAATTAGACTGTTAAAGGATCATTTTTGGCTGGAGTTCCCCTTTAACCTCCCTCCCCTTTGCAGCACGGGGCCTGTGTTAACGCCATGGATTTGTGGCAGTTCACCCCGCTCCACGAGGCCGCCTCCAAGAACCGCGTGGAGGTGTGCTCCCTGCTGCTGAGTCACGGAGCCGACCCCACCCTCGCCAACTGCCACAGCAAGAGCGCCATCGACATGTCGCCTTCCCCTGAGCTCAAAGAACGCCTCACCTGTGAGTAACTACACCCACACACCTCGCCCATGAGGAACACACACCTCACTTGTGAGAAACTACACACACACACCTCTCACCTGTGAGTAACTACACACATACACACACACACACACACACACACACACCTCTCACCTGTGAGTAACTACACACACACCTCTCACCTGTGAGTAACTACACCCACACACCTCACTTGCGAGAAACTACACGCACACACCTCTCACCTGTGAGTAACTACACACATACACACACACACACACACCTCTCACCTGTGAGTAACTACACACACACACACACACACACACACACACACACACACCTGTACATGCAGACACATGCTGCGCGCATGGACACTGCAGCCTTTCCTGCAGAAGCCAGCAAAAAATACCCTCAACAAAGTATCGTCCAACCAGTCCAGCATCCCTGTACTAAAGCCCTGCTCTCCTATGAGCAGGAACAAAGGTGTTCATTGGGAACGGGAGATAAAGCTAAATCAGAGCTTAAGGGGCTGAGCACACATTACAGGAGCGCTTTGGACTGAGCGCACATTGCGCTCCATGTCTCCCCTCTGAGCATGTATCAGCAGCCTCCGCCTGATCGCGGGGAGGGCACCGGGTTTCATCTGTACCAATTAATTAAGGAATTAATTAATCATGAAAAATCACATCCCAGATACAGGTTTTTAAAAAGCCAACACAGCACACCATGCTGTAGACAGGACATCTGCCTGCAGACACACGCTGCACTGCACATACAAGCAGATATGCAGACGTGCACATGCTTACCCACATATCTACACACGCATGCTTACACAAGCACGTGTACGTGCACACACGCGCACACACACACACACACACACACACACACACACACACACACACACACACACGCAAAGCCATATTTTCCAGTTACTGTACAGGTCCTCATGTCTAATCCAACTCTGATTGTGTAGCGAAGCGCAGAGTTGGCGGGGTCTGTCCGTGCGTGTTAAGCTCACTCCAGTGCGGTATCACCGCACTCGCTGCGGCCGATAGCTTCCAGCGCGTGGCACTGCCATCAAATATTTTAATATTTAAAACTTCCCTGCCATCAAATATTTAAAACCCGGGCCAGGCCTCCCCTCTTCAGGGTCCCGGCAGGGTGACGGAACCGGCAGCTGGGGTTTCCATCCGGGCACATGTATACTGCACGAGGGCCAGGCCCGGCGCGGCCCGTCCGGAGACATCCCGCGCACTGCAACCTTTATTTCTCCTCTTCCCGCATACCTGCCCCCCGCCAAGCAGAGCATCGGGCTCACCGGATGACCGTTTGCAGGTTTTAGGAAGAATGCCTGTTGCCTTTTCAGGCTCTTGTTTGTGCCGCTGTAGCAGCAGGCTGCTGAGGTCCTGCTGGTGATCTCAGAGGGACGCATTCTCCTGGAATTCTGTCGGCCGATATTCGGTAATGAAAGCCGCCAAGCTGATCGTTTCAGCACGCAGTCCCTGAGGCGTCGGCCCCTGTCGCTATGGCGGTGCTGCCAGGTTGCCGGGGCGACAGGGAATGGTAAAGGTTTGGATGCTACTGGGCTTTCGAGGTGCAGTGGCCTAAACAGCCATTGAGTGAAGCTGTGCTCAAACACAGGGATGCGATTTCTCCTCATTTGTCCCGATTACTGGGGAAACACTCATTTTCAGGCCGCAAATGTCTCCGGGGGCCTCTCGCATTTGGCTTTATTGCCAACATTCTCTTCTGAGTCAGCTGTCAGAGAGTGCTAAAGCTCTCGGTGTGTGTGTTTATGACACATGCTTATGAGTTCTCTGCCTCTAGTTGAGACATTTAAGTTCTGAAAACCAGTATTTCTTCAGAATTCATCTGAGAAAAATGGAAAATCATGAGCCGTTTAAACCCAGGTTGCACGCTGTTGTTTTACGCTTGAGACAGAAGCATCGCATTATTGTCTTCAGTGAAATGCTCATATTCATAAACATATGTACACATTTAAATGTAAGCCTATAGCCCAGCTTAGAGAAGGATGCGGACTCATCAAGAATAGCGTTAGCAGGTCTGTGAGCCCATCAGCCCCTGGGGTTTGGAGGCTGATGCCACTCTCACAGCGGGGGATCTCATTTCAGGTTTTGTGTTCATTTGAATTTAAACTGCATCTTAAACATGGTTGTAACACCTTTTACACAAACATGGATAAATTAGATTTAAGCAAGATTCCATTTTCAAAACCAAATCTAAGTGTAATAACAATAGCGTGATATGAAATATGATAATCAAAATGGGGAAAAATTAAACAAAAAGCAAGGATGAAATGAGAGCTATTAAGAAAGTGAAACGCAGAAACACATTGTAATAGTACATTATTATATAACCAAGAAAACAACTGGTAAAATAAAAAAAGTGTTACATAAAGAAATGTTAACATGTCTCTTTTTCTCCCCCTTTCCCACTCTTTCTTGTTTTTTCTTTCCCCCTCTCCCTTCCTGTCTCCCTCTCTCTCTCTCCCTCCATCTCTCGCCCTTTCTCCCTCTCCCTCTCTCTATCCCTCCCTCTCTGCCCCCTCTCCCCTTCCTCTCTCCCTTTCTCCCTCTCTCTCTATCCCTCCCTTTCTCCCTCCCTCTCTTCTCTCTCTCCCTGCAGATGAGTTTAAGGGCCACTCCCTACTGCAGGCTGCGCGTGAGGCAGACATGGCCAAGGTGAAGAAGACTCTCGCCCTGGAGATCATCAACTTTAAACACCCGCAGTCCCATGAGACTGCACTGGTAAGTCACTACACAACTTGTAGTGATATGTTACACAAAGGGATATATCACACAATAATACTCTACTTATGCAACTCAAACCTCAGAGTACACAACATGTAGTGATACGTTACACATAGGGATATATCACGCAATAATACTGTACTTATACAACTCAAACCTCAGAGTACACAACATGTAGTGATACGTTACACATAGGGATATATCACGCAATAATACTGTACTTATACAACTCTAACCTCAGAGGACACAACATGTAGTGATATGTTACACATAGGGATATATCGCACAATAATACTCTAGTTATACAACTCAAACCTCAGAGATGCATTATTAAGTAGTGATAAATTACATAGAGCAATGACCAGGTTATAGAACCTAGGCCACAGATAAGTTGAACACAATAAAACATATTGGGATTTACAACGTAACTAATAGCTTATAAATATACTTTAGGAACTCAGGCCTCAGGGATGGCTTTATAACATATTAATACATTTATGGATTTATAACACCGTAATACCCTACTTATGGAGCACAGACCTCAGAGATGGCACCACATAATTAAACATATAGGCATTTATAACATAATACCTTGCTTATACACCTGACAAACCCAGGACTCAGCAATGGGTTTTTAACCTGGTAATAATTCCTTATAGGGGTTTATAACATAAGTAATATATAGATCTGATAGATATATAGACCCAGGAATAAGCAATGCTTTATAACATGGTAATTCATTCCATATGAGGGTTTATAACATCAGTACTACCTTGAATATAGACCTGAGGAACCCAGGATTAAGTGATGTGTTTTAACATAGTCTTAGCCTACATAGCGGAGTTTATAACCATAGTAAGAACATGAATGGCAGCGTGGTTGGTTTATTCTCTGTCACTGCAGCACTGTTCAGTGGCCTCACCGCACCCCAAACGCAAGCAGGTGACCGAGCTGATGCTGCGCAAAGGAGCCAACGTCAACGAGAAGAACAAAGAGTGAGTCCCAGCCTGAGACACGGAGTCAAACACGAGGCTCTGACTGAAACACCTCTCTAAGACACGGACTCCAGGATTTCTCCTCTGAAATTCTGAGTCAAACATCTGCCCTCTGAGAGATTGACTCAAATGTCAGCACTCTGACATACTGACTTAATTGTCTACCTCCTCTCTAAGATACTGACTCAAACATCCAGCTTCTTTTTCTTCCATTTCTCCCTCTCTCTCTCTCTCTCTCTCTCTCTCTCTCTCTCTCTCTCTCTGCAGCTTTATGACCCCACTTCATGTTGCTGCGGAGAGAGCACACAATGACATCATGGAGGTTCTACAGAAACACGGAGCCAAGGTACTGTCCTTTACTCCCACTCTACTCACGCTGTACTCACATTCTACTCACACTTGTAGCATTATTAATTAAACCAGGCTGTTGGACGGTGCAATAATACTGTTTAATTAGCATGACAAAAGATAGGCACAGCTAATATGCTACTCTACATGGAGCTCATCAGCCGACTGTCCAGTGCGTCTTCTTCCCCTGCTCTGTTCGTCCACACTCACAATAGAGTGATACAGTTTGTAGTCCTAAAACCCAGAAGTGAGTTAGCATTTTTGAGCCATGGGTTCCCTCGCCATTTCCAATGGGGTCTTCCCATGGGGCTTTCGGATTCGTGCTGAATATAAGGTCTGCGGTTAATATGAGCCTAAGAGAGTTTTCAAGTTTTGTCCTACGACATAAATTACACACATTAATATCTTAACCATGAATTCTTAGGCTTTTATATCGTTTTTAAAAGTATGTTGCTAACAAGTTTCTATATTCAAACTACAACTTGTCAGAATAAATACACATCATTACCTTAGCAGATCCTTGGCTGCTTTCAAATGTAGCTAGCAGCTAGTCGTGTCAGCGCTGCTTTCAAACTTTTCCACCATCAATTTGTTTTATCTGAAATTCAATAATATGAATGAATACTACTTAAAACTATTTAAAAGGTCTTCGTAGCTTGCTAGCCAGCAAGCTAGTATGGCAAGCTCGCTACATTATTAGGCCCAATTAGCTACCTACCACAATTGCCTAGCTAGCTAGCTGCCGTTTGTGACTACGTTTTATTTTGTAAGAAAAATAAAACATTCTAGTTAAACTAGCTACACTTAGGACATAGCTAATATTGGAGCAGCTGGCTAGTAGCTAGGCAATTGCGGTAGCTAGCTAACTTAACTCATATGGCCAGCCAGCTAGGACATTGGGCAGCTAGTTCAGACTAATTTAAGGTAGCTATGGAAGTCGAATAACTGTTAAATTAAAACGACTTGCCATGAGCTATTTAGCTTGCCAGCTAAATGTTAAAATGACTTGCCATGAGCTATCGTTAACTTGCTAGCTAAATGGTAAATGACTTGCCATGAGCTATCGTTAGCTTGCTAGCTAAATTTTAAAAGACTTGCCGTGAGCTATTGCGTGCTCGCATAACCCAAACACATGTACACATAATGCTTCTTAAAGGGCAATGCATCCCAATTGTTACACACTACTCACATTTAACTCACACACGACTCATTCTATACACACTGCACATGTGCTCCACATACCCTACTTGCAGTACTGAAACTCTACTCAAACTCTTCACTCATGCTATGCACACACACTCCTCACTTTGTGACACCAAGAATACACACACTCTGCTCACAGCTCTTCCACAGCGTGTAACTTCAGCACTGTGGAAATGCTTTCCATCCCTCAAGAAGCTTGACTTCCTCTGAAATGTTAAGCTCCTCTGTGTACTTTCTATTTGCCTTTGATGAGGAGAATTGAGATTAGCATCTGTACTCTGTGTTAAAACATTGATTCAAATCGAGCAATTTGATTAGACAGTATGTCTTCCCTTTCTTCTCTGCCTGGCAAGAGCAGCTTTCTGTCTACCGGACGGTTTTCTGATGTCCCAGCCTATTAAAGAGGTGCATCTTTTATAACATTGCTTTATCAATAGCACAGTCAGTCTGTGCATTATACAGACAGACTCTGAGAGCTCTTTCAGATAAGAACTGATTGATTGATCAGACAGTTAGTGCTCGAGTGCGCTCCCAACACCTGAGCAGTCGAAGGCCGCATCCCGTCGACCCCGTCTCTCTTTGATCGTTTCTTACCCATAATGCCTTTTTACAGAGGATTGGGGACGGCACAGGATTGAGATAAGATTGAAAATGTCCGGTGAAGCGCCCCAAATTGCTTCTTTTTCATTATCCAGGATCCATAGTTTTATAATGGAATTGTGGGTTGTCCCTGGCTACCTTAGGACACACAAACACACACACACACATGTGCACGGGCTGGTGTGTTTGACGCCACAGGGTGACGTGCTTTTAGACGATAGCTGCGTGGCTTTGAGCTCCCGGCACCCTCCGCGCTGCCTTGTCTGACGATTGCTTCAGGTCTGGTTGAACGCCTGTCTTCAAATGCAGGACGTCATTTTCTCTCCGCAAAAAGTTGTGTGTGTTCAGAGCTTGCCAGAAGTCAAATGCCAAACTGCCTTTGAGGGCGAAAAAATTTAAAGTTTCTCAAGGAAGTTGCGGCCCTCTTAGAGACACCATAGAGTACAGGATTCATCTCAAACCATCAAGGTTTTTGCATAAATTGACAAGACGTTGACCTGAAGGCCTCAGCGTGATGCTGAGCGAGTGAGCTGTTGCCCACCCTGAAGGTCAGCTTTAATTTTGTCATCTAATTAGCTCATCTCGGTGATGAGGAGCAGAGCAACAGGAAAGAACCAAATATACCGAGCCGTCAGATTAGCGTCAGTGTCTGGCTATATGAATGGATTGAGATGTTAAGACAGCCTATCAGCTGCAAGGCCTTGCAGCTTCCCTGAGATTGACAAAAACGCATCACGTGATCACGTGGATGCTGTACGCCCTTGCTGCTGATTGACTGTTTTATTAACATCCAACAGATATCAGTGGTGATTATTATTTTATTTTTTTTAAATTTCGGAAGCATTTCACATTGCCTGTAAAGTTTGGATGTTTACTCCCGTATCAGGTATAATTATAAATTTAAAAAAAGATGGAAAGAAAGACAATACACCACATTGTGGTTGATTGGTTCAAACAAGTCTGTGATTGCTGCGACAGCCTTGTCTGACTGGCATTTTTGATGTCAGCACACTTCATTCTCTATCACTTGGTTGACACATTGAGGGCAACTGGTCACATGAGGATGGAACGGTCATATTGGTGGCGAGGTTGCTCCCTGGTGTCTCAGTGAGTGGAGCAGAGAGTGACAGGTCTGGAAGACGGAGCGCACAGTGGGGCGGGTTCTCCGTAGTGCAGCTGTGCGCTCTCACTTTTCTCACAGTGCTCTGAACACCTTGAAGACCAGCAGTCTCACAATAATCAGCTTGAGTTACCAACGGACATTAGTTAATAGGCCAGCCTCCGTGCACACATCTGTCAGTGACATGCTCTCTCTCACACACACACGCACAAAAAAACACGCATATATACATGTACACACACACACATGCATGCGTTTATACATGTACACACGTCATTTCCCCTCTAGTGCAGATGAAGCTATGGAACAGCCTCAGGGCACAGCTGATTAATTCATGTTTGTGTTCACTTAAAATGGGCAGCTCTAGAATCCCTGCACGACTCATCTCCCCCTCTGCCCAGAGTCAGCATGGAGATGCTGCAGGGGCGGGGTATGGCATGGAGAGAGGGGCAGAGTAGGGCGGAGCTGTGGCAGGGTTTGAGGTTTAGTTCACACTGACGGTGTGTCAGGGTCTGCACTATTGCTAACGGTAGGTGATGGTTTGTGTGGAGTAGTTAGTGCTAACAGTAGGTGATGGTTTGTGTGGAGTAGTTAGCGCTAACAGTAGGTGATTGTTTGTGTGGAGCATTTAGCGCTAACAGTAGGTGTCTGTTTGTGTGGAGTAGTTAGCGCTAACAGTAGGTGACGGTTTGTGTGGGGTAGTTAGTGCTAACAGTAGGTGACGGTTTGTGTGGAGTAGTTAGTGCTAACAGTAGGTGATGGTTTGTGTGGAGTAGTTAGCGCTAACAGTAGGTGATTGTTTGTGTGGAGCATTTAGCGCTAACAGTAGGTGACTGTTTGTGTGGAGTAGTTAGCGCTAACAGTAGGTGACGGTTTGTGTGGGGTAGTTAGTGCTAACAGTAGGTGACTGTTTGTGTGGAGTGGTTAGTGCTAACAGTAGGTTACGGTTTGTGTGGAGTAGTTAGCGCTAACAGTAGGTGACGGTTTGTGTGGGGTAGTTAGTGCTAACAGTAGGTGACTGTGTGTGGGGTAGTTAGCGCTAACAGTAGGTTACGGTTTGTGTGGAGTAGTTAGCGCTTACAATAGGTGACTGTTTGTGTGGAGTAGTTAGCGCTAACAGTAGGTCACTGTTTGTGTGGGGTAGTTGGCGCTAACAGTAGGTGACGGTTTGTGTGGAGTAGTTAGCGCTAACAGTAGGTGACTGTTTGTGTGGAGTAGTTAGCGCTAACTGTAGGTGACTGTGGAGTAGTTAGTGCTAACAGTAGGTCACGGTTTGTGTGGAGTAGTTAGTGCTAGCAGTAGGTGATGGTTTGTGTGGAGTAGTTGGTGCTAACGGTAGTTGAAGGTTTGTGTGGAGTAGTTAGCGCTAACAGTAGGTGGCGGTTTGTGTGGGGTAGTTAACGCTAACAGTAGGTGGTGGTTTGTGTGGAGTAGTTAGTGCTAGCAGTAGGTGATGGTTTGTGTGGAGTAGTTGGTGCTAACGGTAGGTGAAGGTTTGTGTGGTGTAGTTAATGCTAACAGCAGGTGACTGCTTGTGTGATATGGTAAGAGCTAACAGTGGGTGCTTTTGATTGTAGATGAATGCCCTGGACACGCTGGGACAGACTGCCCTGCATAGAGCCGCACTAGGGGGGCACCTCCAGACCTGCAGGCTGCTGCTGAGCTACGGGGCTGATCCCGCCATCGTCTCCCTGCAGGGCTTCACCGCCGCACAGATGGGCAACGAGGCTGTGCAGCAGATCCTCAACGGTACTGAGAGAGCACGCGCATGCGGGCGTGCATGCGTGCGTCTGTTTCTGTGCGTGCGTGTGTCTGTTTTCGTGTGTGCGTCTGTGTGTTTTCGTGCGTGTGTCTGTTTTCGTGCGTGCGTGCGTCTGTGTCTGTTTTCGCGCGCGCGAGAGAGTGTGTGTCAGAGTTTGCATTACCTGGCAATTGCCAGTTTTAGACCGGTGAAAATGATCAAAGTCCGGGAAATTCAAGCCTTCCGGACATTCTGACCAGCGTAAAAAATAAATATATAAATATATATTGTTATATAAATATGTTATATAAATATATAACACGAGCGGCATCAATGGTTAAAACTCCTCACTTATCCAACACTTAAAATTAGTGGTGGGCCGTTATCGGCGTTAACGTGCTGCGTTAGCGTGAGACTCTTATCGGGCGATAAAAAAAATATCGCCGTTAATCTATTCTCAAAGTTGGGTTGGGAGCTGGGTCTATACTACGCAAGCTATGATGACTTTCACCTTGATATTTTAGCACGGATGTATACCTAGCCGAATTGCACTGTAGGTGTTACGTCTGGACTCAGAAAACCCAATAGCAGACAGGGATAAGCAGAAACGTAGTTTTATTTCAAAGGGTGAGGTCAAAAAGCCAGGATATCAGAATATATACAGTACAAAAACGGAAAGCAAAAGAGTAGTCAGGAATCAAAAGTCTAAAAACCGGAAATCAAAGGCAGAGGTACAAAAACGGCAGGCAAAGGCAAAGTCAAAAAACAATCAGAAGTCGAAACCAAATGGCAAACAAACAAAATCGCTAGGCTATCTCGGGTCGTACGGAAAGGGTGTCTCAGGTAATCAATAAGTCTCTGGCTTTCACAATCTCAGGCACAGGAAATAAAGTGTACGTTCTGACAGGGAACAAACAGATATGTGGGTCTATACGTATAGGAAAGGGAGGGGTAACAAACTACGTGAGGTTAACACATGAGGTAGCAATGATACAATCACGGAAACATAACAAAGACATGGAAGGGACTCGGAAACATGCATAACAAACAACGGGCTCAAAGAGGAGCGGAGTGTGCTCAGTAATCAGGAGAGGTGAAACTACATACAAACAGCTGGGGCGAATAACAGAGATCGCGGACAAACTGGTTAATCTTGTTAATACCTAACTATAAGACAGACCGTTAGTTCGTTAGTAGACGTTTATGTTAATTGGTTTAGTAAGTGCATTTAACTAATAAACCACCCGAGTGATTGTTAGCACGAGTTAGTAATCTATACAATTACGCCTAAGGAAAACCAGGAAGTAGCAGAACACGAACCCCTCGGAAAATCCCGAAGTCACCTAAACAGTGCATACACAAGACAGGGTAAACAAACACACGAATTCGACTCAGACAACCCACGAACAGAGGGGAATGCAATGATGAAAGAAAACAATAATATAAACAGACATACATAATTCCAGAACATCACAGTAGGGGGCGAGAACGAGTCTTCGAACCTGTGTGTATGCCTACTGTGAAATTACCACATCAAACGTGACGTGCTAACATGGATGCAGCTATGAAGCCGCCGGGTTTGCTTCAGGGAAATTTTATTTTTAAGAAACTTCCCAAGCAGTTTGTGATGCATTTTGGAAACAGGAGATGAGCCCCTGGTCTAATGCGCCACCTGGCTTGAGAAACCCGTTCTCAAAGACTTACTTTTAGTCATTATTTGGGTAGCACACATATTCTGAATGCCTTCGGCAGAATTCAAATGAGCCATTTTAATCTAGATTAATCTAGATTAATTCCAAGATTACAGTGAGATTAATCTAGATTAAAAAAAATAATCTATGCCCACCACTACTTAAAATGTATTTAATTAGTTAATTATTAGCAAAGAAATCAATAGATGCCAAATTCATTGATAGGCAGAGCAGCCTGTTGGATCCACCTTTATCGAAATGTAGAACTCGCAAGTACGAAAAAAAATCGAACCGACCGACTTTTGCCTTTTACGTACCAATTAAATCCTCATTCGGTTATTTTAAAAAAAAAAAAAAAAAAAAAAAAATTTTTTTTTTTTTTTTTTTTTTTTTTTTTTTTTTTTTTTTTTATTTTCTACTTTTTTTTATTTTTTTTTTAAGTTATATTTAAAGTTTGTTTTTTTGCCCTTTGTTTGCAAGAGATGCAAGTTTTTGATTTTGTTGTTTTTGGAATGTTTTTTTTATTTTAAAAATTTGATTTTTGTTTTAAGCAAATGCAATTCTCTTTCTTTACTTTTTGATTGAAAAAATAATACTTGAAATAATAAATATTTTTTATTTTTTTTTTTTTTTTTTATTTTTACATTTTTTTGTTTGTTTTTTTTTTTAAGCCATTTTTTTTTTTTTTTTTTTTTTTTTTTTATTTATAATTAATTACTTTTTTTAATTAAATAAAAAATTTTTTTTTTTTTTTTAAAAAGAAGCTACAATGTTAATTTTTTTTTTTTTTTTCTTTCTTTAGTTTTTTTTTTTTTTTTTAAAAAAAAAATTTGAAAGTCAAAAAAAAAAAAATCAATTTGTCTGTGCGTGTGTGTGTGTGTTTTTTAAAAAAAAATAACATGGGGGGGGGGGGAATAATCAAAATAATCGTCCAATAATCGTAATCGAGGTGAAGTGTTCAATTAATCGTGATATTGACTTTTGCCATAATCGCCCAGCCCTACTCGCAAGACACATTCGTCTGCAAAAACATTCCTCATGCAAACTCTGGTGTGCTTGTGTGTGTGTGTCTGTTTCTGTGTCTGTGTGTATTAATGTGTTTGTGTGTGTGTCTACGTGTGTTTTTCTGTATATTTCTGTGTGTGTGTGTATTTGTTTGTGTGTGTCTAATCTGTGTGTTTTTCTGTATATTTTTGTGTGTATTTCTGTGTGCGTGTGTGTGTGTGTGTTTTTCTTTTTGAGGTCCTGCTCTTCGTTCCTGCTTGTGTGTTTATTTTAAGCAGCTCCTCGATAATAATGTTCCTCTCATTCAAGCGTATTTAAATCAGTACCTACTGTAGGTTATTAAGTGCTTGATATTTACACACAGATTCACACATTTTATCCCACAGTATAAATAAAGTGTAGCTTAAATGAATCTTTTTCACCCCATCTTTTAGAAAACATTCCAGTGCGAAACACTGATGTTGATTACCGGCTTCTGGAAGCAGCCAAAGCTGGTGACCAGGACACTGTGAAGGTATGGACTTGGACACCTGACCTTCACCTGACCCTCACACAATGTCTCCTGACCTTCACCCGACCCTTGTGTATTGCCTTCTGACCTTCACCTGGTGTTCACCGATCACCATGTGACACTCACTTGACATTCACTTGACCCTCACCAGACCTTCACATGATTTAGTTAGCTCTTATTTAGCTTTAAACTTTTTCATCAGGTCTCAAAGACAAATTAGTATCAGAGGCTTGCACAGTTTTGATTGCAGTCATTCTGTAATTTTAATTATAGGGTGTATTTTGGCATTGTTTGGCATGGCTGTAACCGCTGTGGTGTCTCTTCCAGCAACTCTGCTCTCCCCAGAATGTGAACTGCCGTGACCTGGAGGGCCGCCACTCCACACCGCTGCACTTCGCGGCCGGTTACAACCGCGTGGCCGTAGTGGAGTACCTGCTGCACCACGGGGCCGACGTCCACGCCAAAGACAAGGGGTGCGTCTCCTCTCTCCTCCCCTCCCCTCCTGTCTGCTGTCCTGAGTGCAGTAATGTAACTGGCCTCCCCTGTGCCCTGCAGAGGCCTGGTGCCGCTGCATAATGCCTGCTCCTACGGTCACTATGAGGTGGCCGAGCTCCTGGTCAGGCACGGGGCGTCCGTCAACGTGGCTGACCTGTGGAAGTTCACCCCGCTCCATGAGGCGGCCGCCAAGGGCAAATACGAGATCTGCAAACTGCTGCTCAAGGTGCGACCACGCAAATACACACACGCATTCTCTTTCAAACACACACAATACACATACACACGCATTCTTTCTCACACACACACACACACACACACACACACACACACACACACACATTCTCAAACACATGCACACAAACACACATCACACACGTACACACACTCAAACTCACATCATGGTGAAGCCGGTTTTCCTCATCTCGTTTTCTGACGGCCACACCCTTCCACCCTCCAGCACGGAGCGGATCCCACAAAGAAGAACCGGGATGGGAACACGCCTCTGGACATGGTGAAGGAGGGCGACACGGACATCCAGGACCTGCTGAGGGGCGACGCCGCCCTGCTGGACGCTGCCAAGAAGGGCTGCCTGGCGCGCGTGCAAAAGCTCTGCAGCCCCGAGAACATCAACTGCAGGGACACGCAAGGGCGTAACTCCACCCCTCTACACCTGGCAGGTAAGAGCCACTAATCCCACCCCTTACACCTGCCAGGTAAGAGCCTCTAACTCCACCCCCAAACCCAGCAGGTAAGAGCTTTTAACCCCAACCCCTACAACTAGCAGGTAAGTGCCTCTAACCCCACCCCTTACACTTGCCAGGTAAGAGCCTCTAATTTCACTCACTACACCTGCCAGGGATGAGCCTCTTACCCCACCCCCTACACCTGCCAGGTAAAGCCGTACCAGTGTCAGTGTTAAAGCAGGAGTGTTCATTTCATGAGTTCAGGAAGGTAAAACAGATGGTGTATAATCAGAATGCCTTTGCTAAATCTACTCACCATTAATAACGGCCAATGCAGGTGCTGTGACCATAGTAGTTATATAAACTCTACTGCAGCTTTTCTATCAGTATAAGCTGCGCTTTCAGGGCACAGTTACCATCCACCAGTTCACTTGATGGGTGCCGAGCTTCATTAGAGGTTGCAGGTTTAGTTCCCCTCTGGGGCACTACTGTTGTAGCCGACAGAAAAACGCTTAACCTTGAATTACTTCAGCAAAATATGCAGCTGCATTTACAGCTTCATTCCACCATGACCCTTGTGCACCGTGTCTGCATTTACAAACACAAGCATTTAACCAACGCTCTTATCCAGAGTGAAATCGACAGATCACATTGTTAACTCACAATCTAATCTGTCTAATGCACTGTGGGCCAGAATAATTGGTTGGAACAAAAACCTAGACACACACACACACACACACACACACACACACACACACACCAGCCCTCCATGAGTGGAGTTGGCCGCCACTGCTATAAATGTTCATGGTCCATGGAGCATGAGTGGATGAAGACGGGGTCAGATTCACACGCCTATTAAGGTGCTTGACTGCGGAGCTTGTGGTCAGCGCACACTGCGGTGGCCACAGAGCGCTCAACACTGCTCTTTTCTTTTTCCCTCTCCCTCCCTTCCTCTCCCTCCCCTCCCCCCCAGCCGGCTACAACAATCTGGAGGTAGCGGACTACCTTCTGGAACACGGTGCAGACGTGAACGCGCAGGACAAAGGGGGGCTAATCCCGCTGCACAACGCCGCCTCGTACGGGGTGAGTATCGCACAAAATGGCGGAGAGGCGCCGGCTGGTTCATAAGCACCTACAGGGGTACCGCAGATACAGCTCCATCTCACTCTGTAGGAATAGTGCTTATGCTACGGCTGTGACACATCTTAAACTATCTCAAAAAAGCTGAAAGCTGTAGCACTGATAATGTAGCAGCTTTCACGTCTCAGCCTGGTTCATGGCATGACTAAGGAAATAAAGGATTTGTCACGTTTTCAGCCGTGACAACTAATACATTGTGCAAACAACCCTAGCAAAGTGCATCAGTGACAGAAAATGATCTGCTCAGTAAATGTTTGAGTGGAGAATATCAATAGCCTTCTGCAGAGCAACTGCAATCTGTCACGGATGGGCGAAAAATACATTACAATAATCTACAAATGCAGAAAGAATGAATGTATGCATGTCAACCAGTCGTTGTTTTTATGCTGTGGACCAAATTGTTTTTGCTTCATTCAGTGACTGACATATAGCTCCTCCTTTATGTAGTTTACAAACGTCACTGTCTTAGGGCACGTAATTAGGTCAAAGTTACCTGTGCGGTGAACTCAGTTACCTGTGTGGTGAGCTCAGTTACCTGTGCGGTGAGCTCACAGTTTCCTGTGCAGTGAAATTTAGTTATTGGTGACATCCACTACCTGTGCAACTTTCACTCCTCGTGTGAATGATCACTGAACATGTGACCCCACTCAGCGGTGGTAAGAGGTCTAGGAGGCAATGGCGGTTGTCAGAGACACTGTTCTTCTGTCAAATGAACCTAGCGGTAACTACCCCTAGTGCCTGCAAGCATTGCTATGATAGCAATGATTGCTATGACGAGTCAGCTCTAACATTTCAACATCTCTCTGTGAGTCATCCTCATTTTAAGTAAAACTTAATGTTAAAGGACAAGTTTACCCAAAAATATATCTTATTTATATTTATTTTCAACCCAACACAGACATATATTTGAAATGGTGTTCTACTTTAGCCTTCTCTGCAGCATTCAGGGACCCTGAGCAAGGTCCTTGGTTTTACTTAGTTAAGGCTTTCCATCCTAAAGATCAGCATTTCTTTCACTTTTAGAGAAGTGTGATACTGATCCAATTGTCCAATGATCCAACATTTTCCCAGACTGCAATGTTCTGGAAGTTCCAGAGAAAATTACTATTATAGTTTTTGAGTAATTCAAAAACACGTGTAGCTCTGCGTTCGTACTACAATAATGATGAAGGATATGCTAAAATGCACCAGTGTGTAGTATAGCTCTGAGCTTCGTGCCCTGTGTCTGTCCTCAGCATGTGGACATCGCGGCTCTCCTGATAAAGTACAACACCTGCGTTAACGCCACAGATAAGTGGGCGTTCACCCCGCTGCACGAGGCGGCACAGAAAGGCCGAACGCAGCTTTGTGCCCTGCTGCTCGCGCACGGAGCCGACCCCACCATGAAGAACCAGGAGGGACAGACCCCGCTGGACTTGGCCACGGTACATACACTGTACACACTATATACACACACACATACTGTACACACTATACACACACACACTATACACTCTGTACATAAACCTAACACACTACACACTGTACATATACTGTGCACACTATACACATACACTATACACACTACATGAACTGTACACACTATACACATGTCAAGTCATTCAGATTTATATAGCACTTGTTCTGACCGAGTCAGCACAAAGTGCTTAACAGACATTGACATGTACACACAGGTAAAAACCCTTGTGTACATATGAGTATAGTAAAATAAGTAAAAACAGAATATATTGTGGTTTAAAATAAGTAAATTAGAAACATACAATTGGCTAAAGTTTAATAAATAGAGATAGAGATGGAGATAAAATTAAAAAGAATAAAAATGGAGGTAAAAATTTCATTAAGACGAGAGTCACTCCCTCCCTAACTGTTAAAAAGATGTTTTTTTTTTAGATCATAGTTTTCTTTTATATCAGACACAAGTTATGGGTTTTTTTTAGTTTAGATTTAAAACTGGCTGCGGTCTCCGCAGTCCAAACATCTATTGGGAGTTTGTTCCAAAGCAGTGGAGCTCTGTAGGAAAAAGCTCTGCCACCTACAGTAACTTTGTTGATTCTTGGAACCACTAGAGCGTCTGAGTTTTCCGGGCAAAATGAGCGACAAGGTCTGTACGGGGCAATAAAATCACTCAATTATTGTGGTGCGAGTCCGTTCAAGACTTTAAAAACAAGCGGAATTACTTTAAAATCAATTTGCTTTTTGACAGGCAGCCAGTGTAGAGAGGCCAGCACTGGGGTAATATGGTTGTATTTTCTCTTCCTAGCAAGGACCTTAGCTGCTGAGTTTTGAACCATCTGGAGACTATTCAGTGACGTTTTAGAACACCCAGATAGTAGCGCATTACAATAGTCCAGCCTCGAGGTTATGAAGGCAAGGACCAGTTTTTTCACATCGTGCAGCTTATTTCTAAGTTTAGCAATTCTTCTAAGGTGGTAGAAAGCCATATATTTTTGATATGAGTATTGAACGAAAGATCCTGATCAAAGATAGTGCCAAGATTCTTAATATCTGCGCTAGTAGTAGCAGAGGAAGCTTCGAGGTTCAAAATATAATCGTCGAGATTCAGGGTGTACTCGGCCATCTTACTTTTAACTTGGTGCCTAGAACCAGTACTTCAGAGTTCCAGAGGAGGAAGTTACACGGCATCCAATCCTTAACAGGCCTCCAATTTAGAAAGTTGCAATAACTTATCTGGTTCAACCGAAATATAAAGCTGCGTGTCATCTGTATAACAGTGGAAACTGACACCATGTTTACGGATAACATTTCCAAGGGGGAGCATATACAAAGAAAAAAGGAGTGGCCCAAGCACAGAACCCTGGGGAATACCGTATCTCACCCTGGAATAGCTGGAGGACTCCTCGTTTATTAACACAAATTGGTGACGATCTGTTAAATAGGATCTGAACCATAAGCCTTTCCGCTTATACCAACAATTCTTTCGAGTCTGTTTAGAAGAATGTGATGGTTTATTGTATCAAACGCAGCACTGAGATCCAGCAGCACAAGTAATTAAATGTAATTACGATCGGTGGCAAGGAAAATATTCGTTACTTTGACTAAGGCCGTTTCTGTGCTGTGGTAAGGTCTAAAACCAGATTGAAATATTTTATAAACACTATTCCCATGTAGAAATGAACAGTTGCTGTGCTACAGATTTCTCTAATATTTTGGACAAGAAAGGAAGATTGGAGATAGGTCTATAATTTGACATAACCTCTGGATTCAGATTAGGTTTCTTGAGAAGAGGCTGAATTACAGCCACCTTAAATTACTTTGGTACATATCCAGCAGTCAACGACACATTTATAACATTTAAAATTGGCTCGCCAATCGATGGTAGGAGCTCTTTAACTTGTTTTGTGGGAATAGAATCCAGTAAACATGTTGAAGACTTAGCGGATGCTATAAGCCCAGAAAATTTATTTAGTTCTAAAGGGACAAAGGATTGGCCCATGTGCAGAGGAAGGGGAGAGATCTTTAGTTTGGTTTCTAATCTTCTCAATCTTTGTATAAAAAAAAAAAAATGAATGAAGTCGTCACTGCTACATGAAGATAGAACTGGAACACCTCCAATCTGGTCGAGCGCCACCTGCATTAAAATTTTCTTGAGGTTTGCTTATTTGTGCTTATTTGATTTTATTTTTTTATGAGGCGCAATTTGTTCTGTGTAGTACTCAGCACGAAGTCTAGCCCAGTGTCCAGCTGATCAAACTCTATCAGGTCCGAGGGGTCTATTGATTGGAAGAAAAAGTCTGGAAGTTTATGTACAAAGTCTGAGGCTGTGGAGGAAGTGAGGGTACGACTGAGATAAGTCTTAGTCTCTGCATTCATAGGACTAGTCAATGTTAATTTTAAATAGATAAGAAAATGATCTGACAGGATAGGATTATGCTGTGAGACAACAATTGTATCAATGTCAACACCAAAGGTCAGCACAAGGTCAAGAGTATGTCCATGACTATGCGTGGGACTTCTGAGTGCATCCGGCAGAGTCAAGGAGAGAGGAAAAAGCAGTCGCGAGAGGGTCACTTTCACTATCCATGTGGATATTAAAGTCTCCAACAATAATAGCTTTGTCCACTGTGACCATAATATTGGATAAAAATCAGCAAATTCATCTAAGAAGATACTGTAAGGCCCCGGAGGCCTATATACAGTAATAAGAGTCAGCAGTGTAGTATTATTTTTTATTTCAATGTTAGGTTGAGTAAGGCTCAGAACAAGCACCTCAAAAGAAGCAAATTTAAAACCTGGTTTCATTGTGACTTCAAGGCTGGATTCAAATACACTATACACACTACATAAACTGTGCACATACACTATACACACTGTACTTAAACTGTACACACTATACACACATACACTACACACTACATCAACTGCACACTATACACACATACACTATACACTGCATAAACTGTACACACATACACTATACACACTACATAAACTACACACTATACACACAACTATACACACTGTACATAAACTACACACTGCATAAACTGTACACACTATACACATACGCTATACACACTGTACATACACTGTACGCACTATACACATACAGCACCAGTCAAAAATGTGGACGCACCTACTCATAGAAGGGGTTTTCTTTATTTTTACTATTTTTTTACAGTTTAAAATAATGAAAAAACATAAAAACTATGAAATAACATAAATGTAATTATGCAGTGACCAAAAAAGTGTTAAACAAATCATAATGTATCTTAGATTCTTCAAAGTAGCCACTCTTTGCCTTGATACCAGCTTTGCACTCTTGGCATTTTCTCAACCAACTTCATGAGGTAGCCACCTGGGATGCTTTTCCAACAGTCTTGAAGGAATTCCCACATATGCTGAGCACTTGGCTGTTTTTCCTTCACTCTCCGGTCCAACTCATCTGAAACCATCTCTATTGGGTTTAGGTTTAGTTGTTAGATTAGGTCATCTGATGCAGCACGCCGTCACTCTCCTTCTTTGTCCAATAGCTGTTACACAGCCTGGAGGTGTTTTGGGTCATTGTCCTGTTGAAAATCAATTGAGGGCCCAACTAAAGTGCGAGCCAGATGGGATGGCATGTCACTGCAGAATGCTATGGTAGGCATGCTGGTTAAGTGTGCCTTCAATACTAGATAATTCGTCCAACAGTGTCACCAGCAAAGCAACACCACACCTTCAAACACACCTCTCCAACCCCCATGCTTCACAGTGGGAACGGTGAAGTTCTAAATTAAAACTGGTTGCATTTCAAAAACTAAATTTTTTTTATTTAAGTGGATAGCACTGTCGCCTCACAGTAAGAAGGTCCCGGGCTCGAATCCCAGACGGGACCTTTCTGTGTGGAGTTTGTTCTCCCCGTGTCTGCGTGGGTTTCCTCCGGGTACTCCGGTTTCCTCCCGCAATCCAAAGACATGCAGACATGCAGGTTAGGCTAATTGAGGGGGGTTAACAGGGTGTTGCTGTAAAAGAGCATGTGTGCTCAGTCAACCTGCCCTGTATAAATAAAGGTAAATAAACATAAATACATTTCTTCAGATAATGAGAAAGATACATTCAAGATACATCCAAACTTTTGACTGGTACTGTACACTATACACACTGTACATACTCTGTACACAATATACACACATACACTATACACACTGTACATACACTGTACACACTACATAAACTGTACACTATACATACGCTACCCACTATACACACTGTACATACTCTGTACACAATATACACACATACACTATACACACACTGTACACACTACATAAACTGCACACTATACATACGCTACCCACTATACACACTGTACATACTCTGTACACACTACATAAACTGTACACTATACATACGCTACCCACTATACACACTGTACATACTCTGTACACAATATACACACATACACTATACACACTGTACATACACTGTACGCACTACATAAACTACACTATACATACGCTACCCACTATACACACTGTACATACTCTGTACACAATATACACACATACACTATACACACTGTACATACACTGTACACAATATACACACACACACTATACACACTGTACATACACTGTACACAATATACACACACACACTATACACACTGTACATACACTGTACACAATATACACACACCCACTATACACACTGTACATACTCTGTACACAATATACACACATACACTATACACACTGTACATACTCTGTACACAATATACACACATACACTATACACACTGTACATACACTGTACACACTACATAAACTGTACACTATACATACGCTACCCACTATACACACTGTACATACTCTGTACACAATATACACACATACACTATACACACTGTACATACACTGTACACACTACATAAACTACACTATACATACGCTACCCACTATACACACTGTACATACACTGTACACACTACATAAACTGTACCCTATACATACGCTACCCACTATACACACTGTACATACTCTGTACACAATATACACACATACACTATACACACTGTACATACACTGTACACACTACATAAACTGTACACTATACATACGCTACCCACTATGCACACTGCATACACTGTACATACTATAAGCACACTATTGAGTGTGAGTTTGGGAGACAGCAGTACCTGGTTTGACCTCTGAGTTGTGACCTATCTAGAGAGCTGAAAAACAGTTTGACAGAAGCAGGGATTAAATCCAGGGTTTCTCAGAGCGGAGCGACCTCCTGCTGCACTCTGCTAATCATGCGGCTGTCGGATTAGCGCGCGATTTGGCTCCGGTGATCACTTTTTTGCGGTGAGGTGGAGAGTGCGAGAGAGGGAAGGGAGACGGCGTTCGTGCGGCCGAGAGGGAGAGAGGACTCTCATTGTGTGCTGTGCGATTGAGTTTTCACACTGGGGAGATTGGGTATGCAGAAAAACAGACACGTTCAAGGGTTGAAAACAAAAACGAAGGAGAGAAAAGCTTTTTTGGACTGAATAAAACTTGAATTTGTCTTTAGTTAAATCTGACATGCATATGAAGTTAATTGTTACTGATATGCCATAATCTTATTATTTTGGGCTACTACAATAAATTATTCTATTTGGTCTATGTTTTTTGTTCATTAGTTTGCAATAAAAAGTAAAATTTTGATGAATTTATCCAAGATTGTCTTTAATTAGAGACTTGGGGGAAAAGGGCAAACGTGTAATTATAAATATGCTACAGTGCGCTTCGTGCAAGTACTCCCACACACAATTCTATTAAAAGATGACACTCATTAGTTCAGAGGTTTGTTGAGGTACAGGCTAATAGTCTTATCACTGAAATATTCCACCATCTTCATCTTTATCATAATCATTTAAAAATATGTTTTGGACAACAGATTAATCTGACTACAATGTGGAGTTTATGTGAATGATTTAAAATACTTTTTTATTCATGTTTTAATAATCTAAAAATGGCTATTAATAAATGTCTTTTAATCATTATACATCAATAAGTAATGCTTACATTAACGCCAAATTAATTAAATGAATTACTTTAACGCCAAAAGTCAGAGCACACAACAAATTAATTTGGGAGCAGAATTTCCCCTGCTCGCTTCAGGATTTGCTCTTCTAGCACTCAAAACTACATTCTCGTGCCCGCAGATTTGCCCTGCTTACTTACGGATTATTTTCTGCTCACACTCAAAACTACGTTCTCTCGTTTACGGATATTTTTCCGATGCAACATTACTGCCAAAAGTCAGTAGGAATTAGCCAGAAATGCACTTTGCCAAATCTAACTGGCCATCTTGTTTGATCAATCCTATCTTTATTGAGTCTTGATAAGAAGTAAGAACTAGCTGGGCAAAAATATATGGTGAATAGTTAACATTAGAAAATTTGTTGAGACGGCTCTGTGGGGTCCGCATAACCGACCTTAAGCAGCGACCTCAGGTTAATTAATTTCTGAATTTTATTACCGATATGAGAAGCATTTCCTTTTTATAAAAAAGAGGTGAGAAAAGCTACTACCGCTACAACTGCTTCGCTGTTTTCAGTCGCCATTATTTTAATGGAAGTGAGAAGCCTGTGGTAATCGCATGGGATATCCTACCTGGACAAGGATGCATCCCATGCTGCCTTCAGGCTCGTCCTCCTAAGGCACCTTAGAAGGCATCATTCTTTAATAACTTTCGAATGAGACTGTCTTCCTGCTTTCACAGGCAGAATATTTTGCTGTTTGAGACCCAGCCATTGTTTCTCTTGTCTCACGCTGATGATATCCTCTCTCCTGTCTCAGGCTGATGACATCAGAGCCCTGCTGATTGACGCCATGCCCCCAGACGCCCTGCCCAGCTGCTTTAAACCCCAGGCCACGGTGGTCAGTGCTTCGGTCATCTCCCCAGCCTCCACGCCCTCCTGCCTGTCCGCTGCCAGCAGCATCGACAACCTGGCCGGACCCCTGGCCGAGCTGGCCGTGTCCGGGGCCTCGGGGCCCGCCGACGGGGCCTCTGGCTCTGACAGGAAGGAGGGAGATAGTGAGTCACCGCTAGCGTCATATCCATCCTGTCTGCTCTGCCTCTCAGGAGCCTGTGAGGAACTTCAGCTGGAAGTGAACTGAGTAAACGGAGAATGCACTGCTGAACTGAACAAACTCAACCTCAGTCACGAGTGTCTGTGTGTGTCTGTGTGCGCCTTTGTACGTATCAATGCAATGCCTGTCCAACTTGCAGTGTGGGATAAACCATAGCGCTTTTAATTGCTCTGAAATGTCAGTTAACATACATTCAGTAAGTACAGAAAAGGACAGTGAAACTTACTGGTGTGATTTAAGTTGAACATTAAGGACATGTTCAGGGAAGCGTCCCAGGATTGTATCAGTCCTGAGGCAGAGGCAGTCCGCTGTCCTGCGCTGGACGCACAGAGAGATGTCCTTCCTGTTCAGGCGGTGTGAGGATGATGACGGTTCTGCTGTCTCTCTGCAGTCACCATTCTGGACATGAACATCAGCCAGTTCCTGAAGAGCCTGGGTCTGGAACACCTGCGAGACATCTTCGAGAGGGAGCAGGTGAGTCTGCATAGCACAGTCAAATTGTATCTGAAGAGTGTAACTTGCAGGTGACCCTCAGTATCTCCGCAATATAACACTGTCAAATGATATCTGAAGACTGTAGCTCACAGTAGACACTCTGTATCTTAGCAATATAACGCACAAAAAAAAAATCTATAAAGGTATACAAATCTATATCTATAAAGGTATAACTTACAATAGACCCTCAGTATCTCAATATTATAGCAGACAGTAAAACTATCTGAATAGTATAACTTACAGTAGATCCTTGATATCTCAATATTATAGCACACTGTAAAAAAAAAAAAATGTATGTGTAACTTACAGTAGAGAGAAGGACAGCAACTCAGTCTTCTGTTTTATTTGGGCACGGACGCATTTCAGCTTCCGCCTTCGTCAGCGTGCAAGGCGGAAGCCGAAACGCGTCTGTGCCCAAATAAAACAGAAGACTGAGTTGCTGTCCTTCTCTCTTTTGACTATATATACTCCACTCCTAAGGATTCAGCACCAGAAAAACGTTACTAGACAAAGTTGAGCACGTTTAACTATTTCTCATTAACTTACAGTAGAACCACAATGTCTCAGCAATATAACACACAATAGAACGATCTGAAGAACGTAACTTCAAATTGTGCTTTCCTGAAATGTAATAATCCTCTATAAACCGCCTTTGTATCGGAAGATATATTGTGTATATATAAGGTTTTTGTCCCCCTCTGTTTCTAAAAGTTATCTCTCAGTAAACAAACTTCCTCTTCATCCATGTTGTTTTTTAATAACGCGTCGTCCCAATCGCTCCTCGCCACATTACCCTGCTTTTTATCTGCATGTGCGGATCGCTTGCGCCTTTCGGTTTCATCTGGCGCCATCCGGCACAGCCAGACAGACGCGCCGGAATGACACCCAGCCCAGCTCCCCATGACCGGAGCCGTGATTAATCGCCCTGGCTCTGCTTCAGCGGAGTCCCCGCTCTCGGTGTGTAGGAAGGCTGACCCCCGACGCCTCGCGTTGATTAATACTGGCAGGCGAAACGACGGCGCGCCGAGCACCGATGCGCTACTCGGTCTCGGCTTTCTCAGTCCGGAAAGGTCCGTGAAGGCAGGCCCGTGGCGCGGCGGACACTGCGTGAACCCGGCCGCTCGTTTGCACATCGACTACCATGCCGTACCCCCTGTGGCCCCGAGACTGGCAGGGAGGTGAGAACATGTATCCAACTGGCCCACTGGCCAGTGTGTGCAGAACAAACTGCGCTTGCCAAAGGCCCAAGTGCTGTAGTTAGCAGTATATTTCTCCTTCCAGTAAGCAGAGTAAATGCTTTGCTCGTGGACATGAAGGAAGTAGCAGCAGTCACAGGATAACAGAAATGTTTGTTCTGCACAGCTTTACATGCGCGCTACACAGTGTTGGGGAGTAGTGAACTACATGCAATTAAACTAGTAGTTTAACTACATTTTGCAGTAGCTTGCTGTTAGTTCAACTACATTTGTATTTGCATAGTGATTCAAGTAGTTAAATTACTTTTTTGCAATTTTTTGTGTAGTTAACTACTGAAACTACTGAAACAACTTGCAATTTTGTCCTTGTGAAAAGCCTAGATGGGATTATTTTGTTTAGGACAGGTTTAGGTCTCTTAGGAATATTCCAGGAAGGTGGATTGTCAGCTCACCTGTGAAAAATATTTGGCTATAGTTTTTAATGTTTTGAATTTTAATTTGTAAAACTAAACTTGAATATATTAGGTGTCAATTAGTCATAAGTATTGATTATTGGTGCAATACCCCCATCTGGACTCTAGTTTCTGGAAGGCAGGTGTCTGACTGATGGACATTGTATACAAAACCAAAGCTGACATTCCTTGCACTTTCCCATGAATAATGGGGTATTTTATTTTTTTGGTTCATGTACCTGTGAACAAGTGGGCACTTTTTGCAATAAACTCAATTGAGTGGTATTTTTTGCTGGCATGTGACTTTTCTGTATTATATTTTGTTATAATTTCGTATCACATGTACACTGTCAATTTGATTAGTAGTTTGAACGACTGTAGTTAACCAAACTAGATTTCTCCCTAGGGTAGCTTTGCTGTAGCTCAACTTCTTCCAGTGTGAAGTAATTGGTAGCTTGCAAAGCTATGCTTTCAAAGTAGCTTCCCCAACACTGGCACTACACCTGTTCAACCATCCTATAACTCATTGTCATGAAAACAAGTACTACATTTGATGTGGATTGCACTGTCTTTAGTAATATTTTTTAGTAATATTCGAATGGGTCTAATCTTTCTGGAAAACTCCTCATCTCGTCTGCTGTGTCAGTTTGAGCTGACCTGGGCGTGAGAAAGTCATGGACCCGCCCGCATGCAAAAAGTTTGTAGGAGAGATGCGAGAGCTTCTTCTGACTCACAGCTTTTAATCCCTTTCTCTCCCTTCGCTAAATGAGGGGGAAGTCAAACTGGTGGGTGGAGTGTTCTCTCTCCGCCATAATGGCTGTTTATACTTCGTATACTGCAGTAACAGCAGTTTGTTTGTTGTCATAGAACATGAGTTCCCTCACTGAACTACAGCACATGCCCTGCTCACAGAGTTCTTCTGTATCGGCTTTTTGAGGCGGTCAATTTGTTGAAAGCAGAGCATCGCCGAACAGGACAAACAAAATAAAAATACATGCTGTACATGCTGACTGCCATTTTTCTCAGGGCAAGATTCCCATTTTTAATATTCGTAGCACAAGAGTGTGGGAAAATGCATTGAAGCAAGTGAGGGGCGGTGGAAGTGTGGAAGTTTCTGTCGATTTGAAGGCAGTAAATGCAACACTGCCACCTCCTGCTAAGATAGGGTACACTACAGAATCGATCTCTAATCCATCTCCTCCTGACTCTGCTATTCAGACTGGCTCATGTTGGCCCCTGGGTTCGTATGGCATGCTGGTTTATGAACTCATGTGAGGGGCAGGGCTGGGTGGTAAAACGGAATACCGATTTACCGCCATTTTGAAATTTGTCGAAAAACATTTTAATTCTATAATTTAAAAATGTGTCTGGCTACATTTTAATGATGTGGGTTCGGGATAATGTCCTCGCGATGTGGGTCAAAAATCCTGGGACCCACTGGAATGCTGCCCTAACCCTTGGCCATTTCTTATTATAAATTGTGAGTTTGATCTCTTGTGTTCCTCCGATAAGTGGACTCATTTCCCCTCATTGGCTGAATTCCGGTTCGTCCTTGGTTGTCTCTGTTCTGATTGGCTGCTCCCTCTGCTCCTACTCAGATAACACTGGACGTGCTGGCTGACATGGGTCACGAGGAGCTGAAGGAGATTGGCATCAACGCCTATGGGCACCGCCACAAACTCATTAAGGGCATCGAGAGACTGCTGGGAGGCCAACAAGGTGAGTCCGAGTGCCTCTGTCTGGCCAGCTCGACTGGAGATGTGCTTCAGCTCGAAGGCTGCGGGAAATACTGATTTTCAGACCTTAAAGGTCTCAGGGGGCCTCTAATATTTGGCTTTATCGCTGAACGCTCTGTCCTGTTACCAGCTGTCAGAGTGTAAAAGCTCTTGGTGTGTGTGCGTGTTACACACCCAAGTCCCTCTGCCTCTGGTTCACATTTATGGTCTGAAAAATCAGTACTCCCTTATTAATAATGGAAAAAACCTGAGTGACTTCTCTGCTGCTGGCATAACGCTGTGGACTGTGCAGGTAACCCTCTTTACCTGTTCCAGGTGCCAACCCATACCTTACGTTTCACTGTGGCAGCCAGGGCACTGTGCTCATCGATCTGGCCCCGGACGACAAGGAGTTCCAGTCGGTGGAGGAGGAGGTGCGTGGAGGCGTGGCCGCTGCTGGTTCTCATCTTTAAACCTAATTCATTTAATTTCTGAGTCATTTATGTCCATCAGAGAAGAAATATTTTCTTCCTGGAGCTCCTCTATGTAATCTTAGGATTGATCCCAGTGCAGGGAGGGCCTGTATGTTTAGTGGTGTTGAGGCTTGCTCCCAGTGCAGGGAGGGCCTGTGTGTTCAGTGGTGTTGGGGATAGATCCCAACGCGGGAGGGCCTGTGTGTTCAGTGGTGTTGGGGATTGATCCTAGAGCCTTTCCTTTCACAGCTGCAGAGCACCATCCGGGAACACAGAGACGGGGGCAATGCGGGGGGCGTGTTCAGCAGGTACAACATCCTGAAGGTGAGTATCCCCCACCACCCCACACACTGTCTTTTAGAGCAGGCGTCCCAAACCCTGGTCCTGGAGCGCCGCAGGGTCAGCATCCCCAAACCCTGCAATCCAACAGGCCTGCTAGTAAAATGACTTATGTTTGTGCAAACACCAATTAGCTGCAACACTCGGAGGCAAAGAAAGTTTGGGGGGAAAAAACTATTAGAAGTTGTCTCATAAATACCTTATTCCCTGTGGGTTGGAGTTTTTTTTGAAGGATTTATCACAGTGCAAGTCTCAAACGAAGATACTAAAGAATATACGAGCCATAAAATTAGGATCAGTTCACTACAACTGGTATTTTACCGGATGTGCTTGAGGCTCTTACCTTACCGTTCCCCACAGATCCAGAAGGTGGTGAACAAGAAGCTGAGAGAGAGGTACGCTCACAGGCAGAAAGAGATCGCAGACGAGAACCACAACCACCACAATGAGCGCATGCTGTTCCACGGTGAGCATGCTCTTCCACCTTTCTCACCTCAGGCTGTGTCTACTGTGTTTTGTTTCTGTAGTCTACAGCCAATTACTGGATGTCTGTGACCTTTGATTATGACCTCGAACTCTTAAAATTTCAGAATAACCTCAAACTCATTTAACCTTTCTTAACAACCTCAAACTCTTTTAACCTTTTGTAATAACCTCAAACCCTTCTTTTTTATATCTGCCATGGCCTGCTCTTCTTTTTCTGTTCTGTTCTTACCTGTGTAACAGTCAGGTTACTGTAACTATAGTCCTGTGTATCCAGTTTATAGTCCTTATTGGTGGTTCTTCATTTTATCCTGGATGCCATATTTGTCTGTGTGAATGTGTAAAATAATCGCTGGTCTGGTCTTTCTTGGCTCTGCATCCTCAGGGTCTCCGTTCATTAATGCCATAATCCACAAGGGCTTTGATGAGCGCCACGCCTACATCGGGGGCATGTTCGGAGCCGGCATCTACTTCGCCGAGAACTCGTCCAAGAGCAACCAGTACGTGTACGGCATAGGGGGCGGGACCGGATGCCCCACCCACAAGGACCG
This sequence comes from Ilyophis sp. 1 JC-2022, assembly GCA_022702515.1. Taxonomy (NCBI): domain Eukaryota; kingdom Metazoa; phylum Chordata; class Actinopteri; order Anguilliformes; family Synaphobranchidae; genus Ilyophis; species Ilyophis sp. 1 JC-2022. The sequence goes on along the minus strand of CM040394.1, from coordinate 29,932,858 downwards.
ATCCTGTTACATCTGCCACAGGTGAGGCTTCTCCATCCTTAATGCGCTTATGAAACGGGTCAATTGTCAGCATAAAACTCAAAACATACACATATTCGTCAGGCATTTGTGAAAGCAACATAAAGAATGTAAATACAACAGCAATGTCTAAATCTTATTGGCTCAGATTTACAACAAATTAATTCACGCTTGATTGGTGTAAAAAAATAAATAAATAAATAAAATAAAAATTATATTTTAAACTCTGATCTCAGCTGGTAGCCAGCCTATTGGCTACATTGCTACTCTACCTTTGGCAGGGTAATTCGGTTGGCGTGGAAAGATACAAACAGTTTAAAATGTCGCCGAAAAATAAGGACTGCAACACAGCATTCGAACGTGTTTTATACGTCAGGTGATTGTGCTCGCTTACTTTTATGATTCGGACAGAATTCACCCTTTTTTGGTTGAAATTTTCCATAAATAAATAAATAAAATGTATAACGGTTTCCCGTTCTATTAATTGCAAGAAATTGGCCCAGGAAATTCCGGGATCCCCTTTCCCCTTTCCAACCTTACTATATAGTAACGTCATGGGCAAAGCATAGTAGGCCAGACTTACCTGTGCCTTGGGGAGTTCTGTGCGCGCACAAGCTTGTCTGTCTGTATTAGGTCTATATGCCTAACCCAGTATACTTTTCTTGCATGGCAGGCAGATGCTGTTCTGTCGGGTAACCCTGGGAAAGTCCTTCCTGCAGTTCAGTGCCATGAAGATGGCCCACGCCCCTCCGGGGCACCACTCTGTCATCGGCAGACCTAGCGTCAACGGCCTGGCCTACGCAGAGTACGTCATCTATAGAGGGGAACAGGTGAGTACATCTACAGACCAGCTCTGTCATACAGTACTAGTGTCCTCAGTACCTGTACATACCAGCTCTGTCATACAGTACTAGTGTCCTCAGTACCTCTACAGACCAGCTCTATCATACAGTACTAACGTCCTCAGTACCTCTACAGACCAGCTCTGTCATACAGTTCTCGTGTCCTGAATATCTCTACTGACCAACTCTGTCTTACAGTACTAGTGTCCTCAGTACATTTACAGACCAGCTGTCATACAGTACTAGTGTCCTCAGTACATTTACAGACCAGCATTCTCATACAGAATCAGTGTCTTTCACCAGCCTAAGCAAGAACCAAGGTCTTATCAAGGATGTGGTTTTTCATGATTAATCAGGAAATAGTTATTTTCAGACCCTAAATGTCCCTGGTGGCCACTAATATTTGGCTTTATTGCTGAACATTCTCTCCTGCGATCAGCTGTCAGAGAGTGCAAGTCCTTATGACACACCCAAGTCTCTTTGCCTTTGTTTGAGGCATTTAAGGGTCTGAAATCAGTGTTTGCTGATTATTGGGGGGAGATCACCTCTCTGCTCATATCGGCCAGGTTGCAGCATCTCTGTATCTTTACTTAATTAGATTTTGTTGACTGACCAATCGACCACCCGATCAAACTGTTTTTGAATTATGAACCTCTACCTACCAGTTAATTGTAAAATGATATTTGTTGTCATTACTGAACCAAGCAACAAAGGTTATGGCAAATAGATTGTTATTTATTGGTTATTTTTCTTTATGTGCCAGGTAAAGGATTAATGATTAATACAGGATTAATGATGGCAACAGTGCATCTCACAGACTCAAGGTTGCTTCAGGTCATAAGTGTAGTGTAGGTGTCATGTCGAAGATGGTAATTATCCTGTGTAGGGGGCACTTCTAGAGAGCAACTAATTTCATGCTTGAGTTGGGCGATGGATCCGGCCTGCTGTGCCTGGGCAGCCTGTGTGGTAGTTTCCCCTCCTCCCGACTGCAGCATGCTGAAGCTGAAGCTGATTACACAGCACAAGAAGCTCAGGGCACAAACTGCCATGCACCATTTTCCCTCTTAACATGGCTGCTAAGCAAGGGCCGGTCCTTTTTGGGTTTTAATGCCAGCTTCTGCTCTTAACCTATTAAGTGCCACGGGTGACATAAGTCCACAAAAAGTAGAGTATTCCAGAACACTAATCCCTGCAGTGCCAATGATCATATTGGTATTACCAGAAAGCTGAGACTCTCCTCTTTTATGAAACAGAAAATGTGTTTCTATGTAAAAGTGACATAGAACACATTTTTTGTTGTTTTGGCTCTGTACTCCAGAACATTGGATTTAAAACAGTGACTATGAGGTTAAAGTGCAAACTTTCAGCTTTAATTTTAAGGGTATTTGCATCCATATCGGATGAACCATGTAGCAATTGTAGCCCTTTTAGGGGACAAAAAGTAATTGGACAAATGAACAAACTTATATTTAAACGAAATATTTGGTTGGTCATATGAAATGTTACTGCTTTAGTCATTGGCTCCTGTTTTGTCTCTGCCTCCACAGGCCTTCCCAGAGTACCTGATAACGTACCAGATCCTGAAGCCCGAAAGCACTCCTGAGGCCGCCGCCGGCGCGGAGCAGAAGTCCTAGTGCAGCCTACCGGGCCGGACCAGGCCCAATCCAGCCCAGCAGAACCGCAGAGACTGTTACTATAAACACTTCACACATTCAGGGCCCAGACGGCTCCTCATGTCATTGTATTTTTCTTATTTTTATCTCTTATTTTTTTTGTTTTTAACGTGAACGGTTCCCGTGTAATCCCCTCCCTTGCCTCTGTCTCCTCTCCTCTGTCGGAGCATTTACTGGAAGCTGCCTTCTGATTCTCTTTTGTCTTTCTTACCCCGACGCTCCAGCATACAAAACTGTGGAAAAAGAATGCGTCTCCTTCGACGACTGCTCCACTTGTGACGTTTTTAGGAAGGTATGAGATAACGGTGCAACTTTGGCATGCTGTGATGGTTACCGATGATCTCTGAACCCTTAACCCCCCCTCCGCAAACAATGGACGTGATGACAGAGGCTCTTTCACTCAGTGATAATAAAACGGGTAAGACTCATCAACTTACTGGTATGAAATGGAGAGGAGCTTCACCAATCACAGAGTATGTTGGTAACAACTAATTGAACAATGCCGTTGGTGATTGGTGGGTACTTCCTGGCTCCCTGTGGGTATTAGGACAAAGTGGTATCCACCAATTACCATCAGAGTTGATTGGTTGAGCTTCTCTCTTTGCTTCCATGAAGGAGACATGACTCCCCTCTTATCCTTATTTTACTACCACTCCCCAGCTCTCTGTTTGACCTGGCCTAATGTTTCTGTTCATCAAAGTCCATACAGAGCATTACACCTGCTTTAACCCTGTTGGCTTTCTTTTGTTCTGTTTTATTGTGATGGACATGATTTTTATTCCAGACTTTGTTTTTAGGGAACTCCGTGGTGTAAAACGGACCATGGCACAGTTTAGACTGTCGGGACCTTTAACTTTCATTTTATAGCTCAAATCAGTTTCTTTAAAAACATTTATTTTTTTATTTTAATTAAATGAAATGCCCACTTTTTTTCTCAAGAGAAAGACCTGGTGTTGCAAGTTATTTTCTCTCCATTTTGAGTTTTTGAGAGAGGATCAGGAACGGTTTCGGAGAGCGTGCAGCCGGACGGAAGGGATGTCCCGTGGAAGAGCGCAGGGGAGAAATGGTGGAAGCGCGAGACGTTGGCGTGCCGTAGCCCGCGTCGCTGCCACCTTACCAACCTAACACTCGTGCTCTCAAGGATTTGCACTTTTAAACAGGAACTTAAGTTATTTGAAATTAACTAAACGTGACATTATTGAGAATTCTGTCCATTAATGTACAGCTTGTGTAAAAGACTGCCTTTGTAAAGCTTTTGATGTTGTTTACTGATGAAGATTTGACTTTATTAGTGCTGTATATGAAGTGGGGTTTCTGTCCTTGGGCCTCTTTTCTCCATTTATGAAGAAGGAATAGCTTGGTCGTCTGGGTTGAGTAGTCGTCTTTTTTTGGTTCTCTTTACGTTTTGAATAAATATTTAGTGTAGGAAAGAGGTGTCTGTCTGTCTGACGCAGTCAGGATCCACATCCATTCCAGTGTAATTATTTTTGTTGGATTCTAACCTCTAATGCAGCATTAGCAGGTTTCGTGTTGGTTCTAACGTGATACAGCATTAACAGGTTTGGACCTTAAGATTAAAACACTATTGATATGTCACTGGCTCCTCACCTATCTCCTCTCCCTGACAGAGACAGCTGTACATCCGTAGCCGTGGAAACAGGCATTTATGTCCAATCGACATGCAGTTGAACCGTGAGCTCGGGGTGATTAAGCATTGGAACTTGACTCACAGGAAGTGACCTTATAAAGCTTGCAGTAATGGAATTTGAAGAGCGTGGGAGACAATGCAGCCGGTGACATCACTGATCGCCTGCCGAGATTGGCTGATACTGGTGTAGTCCTATCTCCTGTGGCGAATCCTCCCAGACCCGATAAGCTCCTTAAAGCGATTGGCCGGATACCTGCTCCCCTCACACCCCCAGCGCTGACTCTGAAAAATGTTTATATCCTTCTGCTTCTTTCTCCAGTTTTCTTTCTTTCTTCTTGTGGTTTTTTTCTCCGAGGATGAAACCAAATCTTGCTTCAACTCGTTTAACAGAACTGATCTGTCCTAACACTCCTCAGCACTGTAAACCAGTCTTAATAAAGTACACAACACTTCACGCCTGTCTGTTTGTCTTTATTTGGGCTAAAATTGTCTCAGTGTCGTGCAGTTTCTAAAAGCAGTGTATGCTAGTGAGAATGTGGTTTCTAGGCCGAAAGTCAAGTGAAGGTGTGAAATCGGTTGAAACACAGACGTGCAAATTCAGCATTTAGTCGATGTCGATGCAGTAACCTTCTTTGTCCATTATTGTCATTTTGTTTTTTAACGTATACTGAAGGTTTTCATCCAGCTCTATGGGCCATCAGGGTTCAATGTATTGTTTTCTAACTCTAATAAAACATGTTTGAAAATCCCATGTGACTAAACAAAAAGCTGTGTTAGTAAATGCATTGTATTTTAAGTTGACAGTAATACCATTTTATATAACCATATAATACCATGGAAATAACAGGTTTTTGAGCGACACTTAAATCATGTTTAGGAACAGCTTGTGGAATGCATGTAAGTTCTGAAAGGATAACAAAGGAATTGGACTTTTGTGCTTTATAGTTGCAGGCTGGATTCAACTTTTAACCAATGCTTGCACTCTCAAATGCTCCTGTAATCACTTAAGGGGTGGAACCTGAGGCATCAAAGCAAATGCGTTGGTCATTTTCCTTTGGGGGAGCTTTGGGCACCTCGTATTGATTTACTGTGAACTTCAGAAGATTGATTACAGTTAAGATGGAGGGTGGTTTGGGAAAAAGGCGAGGAGGTTTAATTTATCAGTGCCATATGTTACTGCCAACTGTTACAAAAACAAAAACGGTATTTCTGATCCTTTAATTGCGTTCTCTCTTACTGCATAGCCAGCAGGTGGCGATCTTAAGGAGAATTTTCCCCACTTGTTTTTCTCAAATATTTACACACTAAGATTGGTGTTATGGCTATTAATAAAAGTTTGTGCCAAAAAATAGACAATTTTTTCAAAATTATAAGCACTATTTTGCTTGTAACACACATTTCAGTCTCTTAACACTTTTTCTAACACGTTTTCACATGAAAAACACTGCAATTAAAAACTATAAACTCACTTAGCGATTAACACACCCATTCCTCACAGGTAGAACACGAGTTGATTTAATTATTTAATCAGCAATCAGTGCTTTAGCACAAATAAAAGGGAAAAATGTGAGCTCTCCTGTATGTGGAGAACAATGGCTGACGAACATTTAGAAATGAGAATAGGTAGATCTGCTATATTGTTATTTACTGTAACATATCAATACTCGCTTATTCATGTACTGCAGAGTACCTAATGTATACTACTACAAGGAGACCACAGTATGGACAGCATAGTGTGTACAAGCTAAGCTGGCAGTATCCCTTGTGTGCATACCGAAGCCACCCCTACATGGAGTAAATACGAGGGAGCCTGTCCCCTCTACAGCTGAGAGTAGCTCCTTACCAGCCTTAAAGGACCTGAAACATGGAGGAAATATGGCTTTCACAGTGCTGCAGAAATGAGCTCCACACACACTCAGACACACACATGCACGTGCACACACACACACACGATAGACAAGAGCAGCTCATGTGTTGTCTTATGTGAGTTTCCACCATGATGCTCTGTTTCAAAATTGGTTCAATGAAACCATTGCTTTTTCATTTCTCAGTCATGCCAAGGGTAGCTGTGTCATTCCAAAAGACACTTCTCCCGCTGCTTGGCCAGAGAAAATATGTGTGATGTGTGTGAGAATATGTGGCCTGATCGAGACCAGAGATTTTTTTGGTTTTACTTTTACATTTTTTGTTTACTCCCTGTACAGTAATTTTTTTTATCCTGTTTTTTCTTATTTTACTTAGTCTACTCCCAACATTTTTGTCATTTGTAAAAATAAAAAACAACAAAAACCATCTCACTGTTTTTATTTTTTGTATATTTGAGTTGGCCAGTACACTCAAACAATACTGATGACTAAGTAATATAATGGTAATAGTGTCTCAAATGTTTTACACCAGTGTGTAATTGGCATTTATAATTTGTATTAATTTGTTGACTAGTGTTTGTTGATTAGGAAAAAATGTCATTTTGGGATGAGTTGAAAATAGTGCTTGATTTTGATAAGAGATATATGAAGTTTTTCAGAAAGAGTTGATCGTGTGGGTTTTGTGTTTATAATTTGGAGGAATTCGTTTTAAATTTCAGAAAATGTGTTCAGAAAAACACATTTTTTGCATGGATAGAACAGTATATCGTTTTGTTTTTTTTAGATGTATGAATTGTTCAGAATCTTAAAATGCTAAAAATCACATTTCTCTGGGCAACTTTCTGCTCATCATACCGAAACCAAAATTCCCGCAATGGATTTATTATGCGCACAACCATACATAAAACCACACGTTGCAGTCTGAGAAAATGAGGCAGTCATTGATCCAAAATCAATGTTTGATCAATGTTCATCGTGTGTAAAATTCCATGAGATATTCGTGTTGTCATCATTGCAATGTAAAGTTATCTAAATCTTTTATCAAAGTCCAGAACAGCAGCGATCTGCCACACTTGGGTTCTCAGAATGTGTCACAGGTCAGGTAAAAGCAGAAGACTCATTCAAATTCTTATCTTTACAGAGGTGTAATATGAAATAATTATTCTCTACACCAGAAATGTGCTGATATGACAGAGAACATCTATGTGCTCTATATGTTTGTTGTGTATTGGGGGTAAACGTACCCTTTAAATTCCACTGAGTACACACTGCCATTCTGTGCATACAAGCTTTGTTTGCTCAGGAGTGAATGGCATGTCTCTTAATGTCACTCAAGACTTAATTGACTAAATTAACCTCCATGACCTCCAAGGCAGACAAATATGTGGTTTGTACTGCTAAGTAGGACTGATGCACCGTGGGATTTTCCCTCCTCCAGCTGACTTAAAAAAAACATTATTTTTTTTACTTCAATCAGCCTGCACTCTATATCTATGCAATTAAATAAGTTGCCACAAGAGAGCAGTCCTGTACAGAAAATATAAGATTTCCATTTTTATCATGTTGGGAGGAGTGCTAAATGTCCATTTGCAAACACTCCTGAAATGTATATTGAGATATTATTTTCAATATGATTGAGACCTCTATGCTCCTACTAATTGTTTTTACTACTTTAAAGTTCAGGATAAATCTTTTCCCTAAATATTAATATTACATACTCTGTCAAAAGGTTCTTCAGGAACACGTATTTGGGGCATCATAAATTATCACTTGCTTTAAATGTCTGTTGAAAAAAGGCAAACTACAAATATTCAGTTTTTCAGTCTATGCAGTGAACCTGTGTTATTCCAGGACACTCCAAACACAATGAAACACACGAGTCTCTCAGTTCTGAAAAAGTTTTATATTTAAATGGAATTCAAGAAATAAATAAAACATACAATATAACAAAAATACGGACTAGGTTAGAAACCGTATGCATGATATTGCCGTGGGAATTTGGACAATAACATTTCACTTGACACAGGTATAAAGTATTGCATTGTTCAATTATTTTTTTATGGTTGTACACCTGTTATTTCCCTACTCACAACTTGGAAATTTGAATACATGGATGTGAAATAAAAAGAAAACTTCCATCTGTTCTTGTAGCGATGTGCACATCAATGTAAAATTATACTACAATATTGCATCACTTAAAAGTGCTATGTAAAAGGTGCCAACATTCTTCAAAATAAAAATAAAAAACTGAATCGCCACATTTCTCAGTCTTCCACCTTAGACCGGACCAGCACGTCAGGGTGGCCATTTGGATTCATATGCAATTTATTTTACAGAGCTGTGTCTCAAAGAACATTAAATATAAAAACAACAAACATTTCAGGAAGACCAAAGGCTAAGATTAAGCCAGCAGTTTCCTGCTCAGCGCAAAATTGCTGAGTGTAGTTTCTCTGTTGGCATTGTAATCGCCCATGCAGCGAGTTCCCATGTCTACAGTGGTGGACTACCCAGTATTCAGAGGATCCGTGAGCATGAGGCCATTTGAAATTAAGCCCTCATAGTAATTTTTTCTTCAGGGAGAAATGTATGTTTCAAATAAGGGTGCATCACACTGGACCCCTACCATGTTACTTGATAGTATTTACAGTTTTGACACACATTTGGTACAGTAGATTCCAGGAAAGAGGGATCCAGGTCAATTTGACACTTGCCATTCCCCATTTAAATAAACATGATCTGCTTATAGTGCATGTATGTATGATTATTATGGAATATTATTTTCCTAACCATTATCAGTACCTTTCCGCAGAGGTGACAGTGTGTCTTCTCTGCTTCTTAGAACAGGGACAGCAAATTACAGCAAAATAACATTCTTCATTTGAGAATTTCCCCTTTGTAAAGGCCAAAAACAAACAAGATTTCAGGTGTCCTTAATTTATAAATATATTCTAAAATAAATATTGTTGAGATTAAAAAAGAAAAGAAAACCTTTTGGTGGGAGGAATACGGTTTTAGTGCTTTGGTGGAAACTGGAAAAGGGAAAGAAAATTATTGCTCTGATCCGAAAAGAAAATATAACGCAGGTTACAACGGTAACTTGAAAAATGTCCGTATTGCAAGTTCTAAAAACGTATCATTACTTCAGAGACCCAAACCGTCTTTCCGCTTCTCAATATAAAAAAAACTGGAAACCTCCTGAAAACGTCCCGTACCTTCTCTAAACAAGGCACTGACAAATAAAAAGGAAAAGAGAAAGGCTACTCCTCTCCCAAGCTCTTCTGTGGTGGCTACATGCAACATCAGCTGACCACCGTGACGCCCCCCACCCTCCCCGAACACACTTCACAGTATTTGCGGGTTTAACCGCCTGCCTCGTCACATGACGTCCTCCGTGCAGCCGTGCGTAAAACCCCAGTCCTCTATTTGGCACCTTCTGGGAAACCGTGCGTTGGCGCCCAGCCAGACCCTCTCTCCTCCAAAGTGTCCCTTCTCGTTCCGTTATTTATCTTCCGTTCGTCCTCCGGCGGAAGAGACTGGAGAGGGACGTTTTTATATTTTATTTTGAGAGAAGCAGGCAGGACCGGAGGAGCCTGAAATAGGAGGTCGAATGCAGCACCCGCACCTGTCAGAAGCGAGAGCCGCTTCCTGCCAGGAAACGCGAGTTTACTCCGGTTTAAACAGGAAATTAATAGAACTCCCACTCACACCGCTCTTAGCCATCTAACAGCAGGGGGAATGGGGCAAGCCGTGGATAATGGAAATTAACTGACCTCAGATAAAGGTATTATGGTTCTATACTGTGGAAAAAATTCTAGCCCATGTTACCAAGTTACTTAAGCTTAAGACAGAAAGCGTCATTGTCATTTGGAACTGTAGCAGTCCATTCCTTTCCAAAAGTGCTTTCACCCTCAGATAAATAGCTAGCTTTTTCCCAAAAATGGGTGTTTGCACCCAATGTTGACCAAGGAGAAAGCGATGTATTTGGGCATTATGCTATATTACTATTGTCTCTGTTGTTAAGGACATGTATTCTCTTTCTCTCCGTTTAATCTTTTGCCTGCTTCTGTCAAACCAAGAGGACCGTTCCCTACCTAAAATACCCCCTGCCGCCCCAGGGACATTCTGGGATCCATAGTCAAAGGAAAACGTATTGGCATAGGTCTCTCTTGCCGCATGGAGACGGTCCGTCCATCCACGTGTACGTCTGTACTGGCGTGAGGGCGTCAGCAGCTGGGCGAGGTGGTGATGGGGCTCTGCAGGTACGCCAGGCTGCTGGGCTGCGTTGCCACGGAGACGGGGAAGCTGAAGACGAAGGGCGAGGTGGGGGTGGCGGAGGACTTGGGCCCGCGCGCGGCGGAAGGACTGGCCGCTTCCACAGCGCAGGACGTGGCCAGCACCTGGGACTCGAACTGCAGCAGCTGACCCAAGAAGCTGAAGTTGGGGGAGATTATGCTGCGGCGCTGCCGGACGAACTCGAACGCCTCGTCCAGACGCACCCTCTTGCGCTTCATCAGGTACGCCAGGCAGATGGTGGCGGACCGCGAAATTCCCGCCTGGCAGTGCACCAGCACGCGCCCATTTGAGTCCTTCACGGAGTCTGTAGGGCGAGAAAGAGAAAAGGGGGGGGGGGGGGGGGTCACTTTTACAGTCAAACTAATTAAGCCTGGTTCTGATAGACAAAAAGGTCAGCCAATGAGATGGCTTTAGGATGCTTTCAGGAGAAATTCCCTCATGATGGCTGCTGAAGTCTCCAAACTCTTCAACGGGACATACCTTGAGCCCAGATTTAAAGAGGATACTGTCCAGTCTGCTGACGTTGTTTTGGCAACAGTCATTTAATTTGTTGGCTGCCTTTTTGATGTGAACTCAATAGACTTTACACAGTAACCTAATGTTATTTTGTTTGTTTGTTTTTTGAAAACCCGCTAGTCTCCTCTGGCCTGCTGTCACAGATTCTATCTGAACTGGGCTTTAGAGAAAAGATCAGGAAGTGTCATGCTTCACCCTTAAGTGGCACGCTTCACCCTTGGGGTACCCCTCCTCCCTCACTTTTGTCCTTTGTCTCATTTTATTGGCTGCCTCCCCCCCCCCCCCCCCCCACCCACCCACACCCTATTTTATTGGCTGCCCTCACCCCACCCCATGGCCATAACGCACATCCTGAACACCGCCTTCTTTCTGGACTCGGCAAAGACAGGCAACAATGCAGTCCAGGGTGGGAACAGAGTCAGACACACTTTTGGGTATGTTTTAGTATCTCGTGTCTAACATATTTGGGCAGTTTTTTAATGCAGCAGCATTTGTGTCTTAGACATATTTCTCTTTGCGCATGTTGAAAGTTATCTTATCACTCAGTTCTTTAAGGACATGGAAGGCTTTCACAAATAGAAAATTATTTCATTTAATTGGTTGGTCTATAATGTGTAGCTTTAGACCAGGCCAATCATCTTGCCCACCTGGGATATAGCTTGGCCTTACATAGCAACAGCGGGGAACCTCCCTACACCTTCAAGTAATACAGACAAGAGTATCAGCATTGGGTTTGTCCACAGAGTTGATGTCATTAGATAACTAAAACTAAACTGGAACTAAAACACCAAAGATTTTGCTCACAAATGTGTTCAGTGGAGAGTGAAATTTTAGTGGAGGGTGGAATTTCCATGGCTTGTTTTCCTTTCGGCTGTCTCTACTACACAAAACTGTGGAAATATATCGCATCCGAATAGCTGACCTGGCCTTTCATTTTTAGTGCATGTAAGTTGACACTCCCAGTGAGATCCATTCCTTTATTGCTGTAAGCCCCATTATAAAAGCATTTAAATCGATATGGCCTGGAGCTAAGGAATCTCCCGACTAGAAAGGGGTCACATTGATAAAGAGATTTCCGCATGTATATAACATTCAGCTTTTAATATATTCACTGATGATGGGACCCAGCCTGACAAAATGCATTTTTCCCTACAGATGATCACATGGGTGTTAAAAACACATCTGAAATGCAAACTCAAAATGAAAGGGGGGGATTCAGAGCACACAGAGGCTGGGCTAGTCTCAGGGTGCATCTGCTTCACACCCCACACCCTTTTACACACACACACACACACACACATACACACAGCACTGTGATGGAGCCTCTTTCTGAAATCCTATTGGCTCCCCCATTTAGTCGGCGCACTGCCAGCCTCCCCGCGCCGGCTGTGCCTCGCTTCTCACTTCCTCTTTAATTAGCAGCTCGTTATCCTCAGGAGAGCCCTGGAGCGTGTGTGTGTGTGTGTGTGCGTGCGTGTGTGCGTATATCAGGACAGCGCATACATGCGGCAGGCCCACTGCAGATACTATAGCCGGAGCCTGGTGGGCTGTTCCCAGGGGTAATTGTCCAGAATTATCCCCCTCCGATTCTCCGGCTGTAGGATTCCTGGAGCCTGTAAAGAGCCCAGATCCTGCCTCACCCAGCGTGTTCACACTACGTCTTATGCTGGACTGCCTGAATTATGATCACAAAGACTACACACTCTCCTTCATTCGGCCCAGGAATGATGAAATAAGGACCCATTTTAGAAAAGATCCTTCTCCAACGCCCACAACGGCGCAGTAATAATCTACATTTACAGCCACTAGGAGATGTCTGCATGGATTTGCCTGTTAATTAGAAATAAGGTCTGGGCCATCTGTGCCTCATGCCCCACACCCAGAGACTGGAATGAAATGGGACAAATTGCTGCGCTGCACATCCATACTGTCCTCATCATATAGCTACTGAGGACTGCACCACAGCTCTGAGGCAGTACATTCTGTCCATCTGTCAAAGCCTCCTGATTCAGCTTCTTATTCTGCTTCTGCTCCTTCTTCGTTGTGAATTTGTATCATTTTATTATTATCATTTCATAGATCATTATCATTTCATTATCGTTTTTTTTTTTAATAGTTAATTTTTCTTATTGTTTGCATGTGCATTCAGTGTTCAGTCTGAAACAGTGTACATGTGCTTCTCCTGGGGGAGACTACAGCACTCTCAGTGTAAATGTGCTTCTCCTGGGGGAGACTACAGCACTCTCAGTGTAAATGTGCTTCTCCTGGGGGAGACTACAGCACTCTCAGTGTAAATGTGCTTCTCCTGGGGGAGACTACAGCACTCTCAGTGTAAATGTGCTTCTCCTGGGGGAGACTACAGCACTCTCAGTGTGTTCTTCTCCTGGGGGAGATTACAGCACTCTCAGTGTAAATGTTCTTCTCCTGGGGGAGAATACAGCACTCTCAGTGTAAATGTGCTTCTCCTGGGGGAGACTACAGCACTCTCAGTGTAAATGTGCTTCTCCTGGGGGAGACTACAGCACTCTCAGTGTAAATGTGCTTCTCCTGGGGGAGACTACAGCACTCTCAGTGTAAATGTGCTTCTCCTGGGGGAGACTACAGCACTCTCAGTGTAAATGTTCTTCTCCTGGGGGAGACTACAGCACTCTCAGTGTAAATGTGCTTCTCCTGGGGGAGACTACAGCACTCTCAGTGTAAATGTGCTTCTCCTGGGGGAGACTACAGCACTCTCAGTGTAAATGTGCTTCTCCTGGGGGAGACTACAGCACTCTCAGTGTAAATGTGCTTCTCCTGGGGGAGACTACAGCACTCTCAGTGTAAATGTTCTTCTCCTGGGGGAGACTACAGCACTCTCAGTGTAAATGTGCTTCTCCTGGGGGAGACTACAGCACTCTCAGTGTAAATGTTCTTCTCCTGGGGGAGACTACAGCACTCTCAGTGTAAATGTGCTTCTCCTGGGGGAGACTACAGCACTCTCAGTGTAAATGTTCTTCTCCTGGGGGAGACTACAGCACTCTCAGTGTAAATGTTCTTCTCCTGGGGGAGACTACAGCACTCTCAGTGTAAATGTTCTTCTCCTGGGGGAGACTACAGCACTCTCAGTGTAAATGTGCTTCTCCTGGGGGAGACTACAGCACTCTCAGTGTAAATGTGCTTCTCCTGGGGGAGACTACAGCACTCTCAGTGTAAATGTGCTTCTCCTGGGGGAGACTACAGCACTCTCAGTGTAAATGTTCTTCTCCTGGGGGAGACTACAGCACTCTCAGTGTAAATGTTCTTCTCCTGGGGGAGACTACAGCACTCTCAGTGTAAATGTGCTTCTCCTGGGGGAGACTACAGCACTCTCAGTGTAAATGTGCTTCTCCTGGGGGAGACTACAGCACTCTCAGTGTAAATGTGCTTCTCCTGGGGGAGACTACAGCACTCTCAGTGTAAATGTTCTTCTCCTGGGGGAGATTACAGCACTCTCAGTGTAAATGTCCTTCTCCTGGGGGAGACTACAGCACTCTCAGTGTAAATGTTCTTCTCCTGGGGGAGACTACAGCACTCTCAGTGTAAATGTGCTTCTCCTGGGGGAGATTACAGCACTCTCAGTGTAAATGTGCTTCTCCTGGGGGAGATTACAGCACTCTCAGTGTAAATGTCCTTCTCCTGGGGGAGACTACAGCACTCTCAGTGTAAATGTGCTTCTCCTGGGGGAGATTACAGCACTCTCAGTGTAAATGTGCTTCTCCTGGGGGAGATTACAGCACTCTCAGTGTAAATGTTCTTCTCCTGGGGGAGATTACAGCACTCTCAGTGTAAATGTCCTTCTCCTGGGGGAGATTACAGCACTCTCAGTGTAAATGTCCTTCTCCTGGGGGAGACTACAGCACTCTCACTCTAAATGCTTTGTTGCATTCGTCATGCAGGGGAGATTACAGCACTCTCAGTACCGATAAATGTGCTTCTCCTGGGGGAGATTACAGCACTCTCAGTGTAAATGTCCTTCTCCTGGGGGTGATGCACTTGTACACTCTAAATGCTTTTGTTGCGTTCATGCAGGGGGGGACGCATCATCTCCTAACCTACCGATAAACTCTATGGCCTCGACGAACCAGGAGCTGATGTCCGCTTTGTGGTTGTCCTCCACAGGGATGCACTTGTACTGGTACACGCCCTCAAAGTGGTTGGGGCAGTTTGAAGACACGTTGAGTAAGGCTGAGATACCCATGCCGTCCAGCATGTCCTTTTTGGAAGCGTGGTAGGCACTGCCCAGGAACAGGAAGGGCAGGATCTCCACAGGACCGGCCTGCAAGAGCCACACACATTCAGTACACACCCCACTTAAACACAGGTACGGTACTGACATCGGCTTACCCTTTTCCCTCCAGCTCAGAGTATGGGCTCTTACTGTACTGAGATCAGTTTTAATGGTTCTCCCTCCAGCTCAGAGTATGGGCTCTTACTGTACTGAGATCAGTTTTCATGGTTCTCCCTCCAGCTCAGAGTATGGGCTCTTACTGTACTGAGATCAGTTTTCATGGTTCTCCCTCCAGCTCAGAGTATGGGCTCTTACTGTACTGAGATCAGTTTTAATGGTTCTCCTTTCAGCTCAGAGTATGGGCTCTTACTGTACTGAGATCAGTTTTAATGGTTCTCCTTTCAGCTCAGAGTATGGGCTCTTACTGTACTGAGATCAGTTTTAATGGTTCTCCTTTCAGCTCAGAGTATGGGCTCTTACTGTACTGAGATCAGTTTTAATGGTTCTCCTTTCAGCTCAGAGTACATACTGTGCCGAGATCAGCTTATACGCTTGGTCGACAGATATGTTTTCATATACTGAGATTTTGGGATGAAGGTTTTTACCCAAGAAATAAATGTGTGTGTTGCCTTAAATATTCGAAAACCTGTCCAACACACGCATGGTGTAGATGTTCTATTAATACACCCCCTGGATAACTACTCATGCACTCTTCAAAACGGAGTCATAAACCACTGCTCTTACATAAAATCAGCACAGTGCTATTCTTCATGAAATGCCATTGACGTTAAATATATTCGTTTTTCATACACATATTTAGTCAATGGCTCGCCAGTGATCGGCATTTTAACTGACATAGGAAATACAGACTGGCTCTCTGGTAGATGTGAAATGACGAGCTGGAACAGATTGCATTGATTTTCCCCGTTATGTCAGAGGTTGCCTCTTAAAAAAAACCTAACGACAGGAAATGGTCGATGCGTAAAACAGTTGCGAAAAGAATTACTGTCCATCACATTAGCCACCCCGGGAGCTACGTGCGGGCATTCAAAAGGCCTGCTATAAGGCTGTTATCCAACAGGAAGCACAGAAACGGATGACCTAAATCAATGGAGCCTTTTCGTGTCATTCAACACCGGACATGCAGCCACCCTCACACTGGAGACAGAGAGAGTGAAAGACAGACAGAGAGAGCGGTTAAATAGCCTACCTGGTCGTGATGTGGTGTTCCACAGGAGGAACAGCTTGAGTCCAGACTGGACTGCGATAATGAGGTGGACAACGTTTTGGTTTTTAGACAGAATTCAGGATACTGGGTGAAAAATCTGTCGTATCCGCCTGTCAAAAGAAAAACATATATTTTGAGCACGTAACTCATCAACATCATGTACAAATCGTATCATAGGCCTATTTATTTTACAGATGTAGGTAACACTTCAGTTGAACCTCGTTTCACCTTCTAGGTCGTTCATATATTACGGGTAATAGCCTATATCAATATAGTAGCCTATGCCACAATTACCAAAAAACAATGGTTAGTTTTACAGGCGTATTTATTCTTGTGGCCTATTAAATGTGTCTATATCTTAAGAAATGGGAACGGGATTTCTAAAAGGTATTTACACGTGCAACTGAGGAAAGGTCCGCAGTTTTATGAAATAAATGGAAAAGAAACTACATTTGCTGAATACATGCTTCTGTCCATTTCGTAATATTAGACGTAGCCTTTTGTGTCTGTTGTCCGTGTGCGGGCTTACGTGCGTGCCTTATTTTTATTTTTTTGCCTATAGCTATTGTACATTGTGTACAATATTCGACTTTGTTATCTGACTCTAAGACAATGTGGGTATTATTTTTCATTGGAGGGGAAAAAATAATTGAAGACAATAACTTCTGAATATGATCTGCAATGAAGTGTGACTGCTAGCATTGACAGTCTGTTGGACAATGTTACATTTATATACAAAATGTATTAAATTAATTAAATGCAATGCTAAACACAAATTAAGTGCTGTTTACTTAAAACAACTCAAAGGCCTACATTCGATGTCAAATGTAATGCATCAAATGGTGATTCAGGCAAGCTGTTAAAGAGTTGACATTTTCACAATTAATCATTGGGATCCTTTCTTTTCTCTGTGAAGATCGCCTAATTTCCAATTCATCCATACGAGCTAGTAGCCTATATTATGTATCATGTTATGTTTCAGAAGGTAGTTGCTTATTCTTCAATACACTTCTTCACCATTGTGACTGTGTTATTTAGGCCTATAAGCTAAACAGAATTTATTTGGGTCTGGCTCAAATAAAGTAACCGCATTGAACGTTATAACCGTTTCGCTGCGGCCATCCGCATTACATCATTGTTTTGGTGCGCATTCGTTTGAACTGCGTTTTCCAACACCATATTAAAAAATAGATGGATATGGAACAAATGTAGCATAATCGTGTGTGGATCTTTGTGGAATGTAGCTATAGATATTATGCGGTAATAGGCTATTTAACATATTTTAAAAATACAGGTTACAAATAGAGAGAGGATACCTTTTTGTGCAATGTCCCAGACATTTATTTATGAATGGAGGGAGCGATTTTCCCCACTATTCTTTTTATAATGTAAGTAAATCATTTAAATAACTGTTTGCATTCATTGAATGTAAACCATCTAATTGTAACAGTTGGACAAACTGGTAATCACCTCTAAAAACAACTAAATGGTTCCAGTTATTTAAGCAAGTCAACTAACATGGTCAATCAATGGGGGCTGGTTTTCTTTACCTTTCAGTAGATAGATTTCAGTCCCGAACGTATCCCTATATAATGCGTTAAGAACCAAAGTTATTGTGCTATCTTCTTTAATCGTGTCCGCATCTGGCGTCCTCTCGTCGTATAGAATAACGGCTGAGTATAGTCCGGATTTAAATCGGGCTTTGACCTCTTCGTCACCCGATAGAATCTGGTCTAAACTGACAGAACCTTTTGCTCTCCTGCGCACTATTGAGTTACAACGGATGTTCACCGAGCCGCGGATGTGCCCGGCGCTGAACGCCAAGAAGGATCTGCAGTCCAAAACCAGGCATTTCCCGCTGTCGTCCTTCAACAGCCGTTTCAAAACGTTACAATCCATTTCGCAAAGTTCATCCATCGTTACCATTGTCCCTCAAGTATACGCAACAAAAAAACGAAATATTTAGCTTAAAACTGTACAAAAACACTCAAAGATAAAGGACGAGCGCTCATGTATCCTACGCAGGTCCTTTTCGCTGTGGCGTTGTTTTTCTCCTGAGAGGATTACTACCGCAAGCAGTCACCTCTCCTTTTATGAATGGAGCTCCAGTCCCAAGCACCATAAAAGGATAGTGACGCCACGCTGACGTACTCGACGACTACCATTCATTAACCCTTCTTTATTTCGTTTCATTCATAAAAAGTCAACGGTCAATGAACGGGTTCAGAATGTAGAAATCGCTCTTGTCAAAATCACTGCTACGAAAACCTATTTTTGCGGGCAGTTTGTACCCTATACACGTAGGCTATAGGCTAAGCCTATTTTCTCGTTCTCCTCCCTCTTACGATTGCTGAGTAGTTTTGACATCGGCCTATATTTGATGTGATTGTCTATCCTTTTAATAATAAAAAACACTAGCCTATTTTGTAGTAGCCTAATAACTCATGGATTTCGATGAAACGGAAACGTCATGTCAAAATCTGCCGCGTCTTATTGTGATGTGTGTCCAAATAGCCTATTATAAAAAAAAACGCTTCATTGTAAGCGCTTCGACAAAACAGACAAAGCAAAAGGATAAGTCTGCTGTTACCGACGACCACGCTGCTGACTGAGTCGGTAACTACAAAATCCCTGATCTTGGTATCCTCCTCAGCCCATGTTGAGAACTGGTACACACAGAGCCTCTTTACGTGTTATTCCTTGTCTTATGACTTAAGTGAAAATTAAAACAAACAAAAATATATATTATGTTTTCTGTATCAGAAATTTCCCCAAGGTAATACCTCAAACTACCAAATGGCTGATAATTAATAGCTACTGCAGGTTGGTTCGTTATAGAGAAAGTAGGTGGTGAGCAACATTTGAATAGAGTGGTCAAGTGATAAATGACAAAATACTTAATCTTCTTTTCTCTTTATTATTTTTGTATAGATACCTTTGGAGTACGTATTCATCAGTGTGGAAGTTTTACTGTTAAAGATACAAGAGAATGCCTTTTTTTCGGGAGCACTTATTCTCAAATGTCAGCACAATACAACTGGTTCTGGATTTTAAGAGAGAGACTAGTTCTGTTATTTGTGATAGCTTTCAGAAACTGTGCATTGGCCTTTCTCTAAAACCAGCTCTGTCTTTGGATAAATCCATTGAGACAGAGGTTCATATCCTGGAGAGAAATGCATTACAATGCACGGTTAAAACAGATCCCCAGGAGAATTTAAATGACATGAGGTTGAGTTCATTGTTCTTCCGTGTTTTATTGACAGAAACTGTTTGTCTGGCTGCTTGGATCACTCCAAAGCTGCTTCATTCCAGGTAGGTTTCCTGAGCTTCTTCCTAAATTTGAAACCGTAGGATCCGGTAACTGCCGAGGACAATTTGCACATTCGTGTGTCCGTTATTTTTCTAGCAGTCATTGATTACTAATTTTCCAAATCCTGAAACTAATACAACAGACCTGTGTTATTTCAGCCCATGGTAGATTACTTGCCTATTATGTTATTAATACCCAAAACAACTGCATGCAGTGTCTAAAAATGGTCACAGTTTTAATTACATAAAAACTTATCCTGTGGAACCCCAACAAGGATCCGAACTGCTTTCGATTTTCTCACTGGTGTACAGTGGATTTCCTCTCTGGTGTACAGTGGATTTCCTGTCTGGTGTACAGTGGATTTCCTCTCTGGTGTACAGTGGATTTCCTCACTGGTGTACAGTGGATTTCCTCTCTGGTGTACAGTGGATTTCCTCACTGGTGTACAGTGGATTTTCTTTCTGGTGTACAGTGGATTTCCTCTCTGGAGCTCAGATGTGCCGCCTGCAAGCCATTCTTAGATTTCCCTTAATAAAGACTGGATGATGAGCTTCGTGAATCTTTTTACTGGAAACCCTGTTGTTTTTTTTGTTCTCTCGTATTGATGGCTTGCAGCATTCTGGCTGCCCTGTCAGAAACCTCATTAATCCCATCTGTCTGACTATCTTTAATATCACCATTAAGACACACAACTCATTATCAAATGCACAATATGCTTTTTATTCATGTGGCTTTTTAAATGAATCTGATCCAGAAACAGCATCTTGGGGGTTTACAATGATAAGCTAAAACCCCAGGAACCCCATGGAAGGGCTGCACAAGTAGGCCTGATCAATTTTATGAATTCATGCCAACTTCTGTTCTTAATTATTTAATCAGCCAAATGATTTATGTATCCTTGGTGAAAGTGGTTTACTGTGGTCTGATACAGGAGTGAACCAGCACTGATGTATACGTCTGTTTAGAAAATTAACCGTAAGTCAGAATAATTGGTTTGCACAAAAACCAGTACAGACATACTGGCCCTCGAGGGCAAATGGGCTTCCTGTCAGTCTGGGGAGAGAAGTGTTCATTTCTCAGTGGCCTGAGGCATGGCGATGCAAACGGAGAAATTCAGTACCGGCCGTCAAAGACATCTTAAATCACACGTGCATGTACTTGTAGTCCGCCATCTCTAAGCGTCTAAACCCCACCCCCACCACACACATACACATGGCAGAACAACCGAGACATTCTAGAGCTTTCCATCAAGGTCAGTGAAACATTAATTCTGCAGCTTGTGTGAGTGGCGCAAGCTTGTTCATCCCAGTACCGAAAGCACACAAGCTCCACAATCTCTCTCATGCCCAACATCCTGAGTCTGCCCTGGGACACACCCATGGGGGTGGGGCTTATAGGCTCCAATATTTGCATAAAGTGACACGATCTCCTGCCAGAGGGTGTTACTATTTGCATAATGGCAATCACCATCGCTTTGTTTAAACTCAAGCAGTGAAGACACATCCAGCAACAGCATACAACCTGTTTGACTGTACACACACCTGGAGTACAGCTGTGTTAGGGTGAGGCCAAGCAAATTTATGTAAAAGACTGCAGGGGTGAGGGGCAAGGACTGACGCATGCAGTGACAGGAGAGGTGTAGCTGTTTTTACTGAATTCTGGAAAACATTTTATGATAAATATTTTATGATTAATACTTTTATGATAAATGTATCTTTCATTCTATGATACATAAAGAACACATTTTATTTGAAGATAAATCATTGTTATCATAAAAATGTAACTAATTGTGATATTGTGAAATGATTTATTGATATTGTAGATATTATACAACATGAAAAAAAAATGCATTAAAAATGAGCCTGTGTTCTATCTTTACGACTTGCACTGCGTTGTGTGCTTTTCCCTCGTTCACACAGAGAGGTATTCTCCTGTGGCAAACTGGCCCAGTCTCTGCTTGAACAATTTGTGTATCGGAGGAATTGTCTGGTAAAATAAGAGACAGATGAAAAAAGGATGTGGCGTTGTCGGGAGGACATGCTGGATGCTACCTTAAAAGGTCTGTTAGATAGGCAAGCAAATCCACGTCTGATCTAATGAGAGCTTCGTATCGCACACCTTCATCGCCCAGGTGAGGAACAAAGGAGGATGTGCTCTGGCTGGCAGCTTGTGTTCCTGCCGCCTTTCATCTCACACCTCCCACTGTGCTGCGTTACAGCATGAGGGGCTGAGTTTTAGCTGCGAGAGGTGCAGGGAGGGGTAAAATGACACTAAAATGCATCCATGTTAAGAAATGCCTCCCAAATTAATGCACCTGTGAACTGCGTAGACGTTTCGGGGTGGCGCAGTGGTAGAAGTCGTACAGATAAGGTGCGAGCGACCCGTTTTTGCGAATGCATATTTTTTTACACATGTTTTTGAAACGCTGTCCATTTCTGATACGCTGGGAGCGGAGTATGAGGTGCTGCTTGCGCGGTCATCCACGCACATGTCCCTCAGTGTGGAAAGGCTGTCAGAAGACCTTTGGTAAATCGCGGCTGTCATGGCAACCGGATTGGGAGGGTTGTGGTGCAGATTGACACATACAGAGGGTGTGGGGAGAGAACAGAGGTGTTTGACAGGGGTTGACGTCACCCCTGTTTCCATGCCACCCCGTGTGGAGGACACCCCCTGAAGCAGGGAGAGGAATTCCTCAGCTGTGTGTGGTGGCTCTGGAAAACAAAATAACCACAAATTAACTTTCTCAAACCCCCCCCCCCCCCTTTCTCTTTTTCTCCCCCCCCTCCCTCGCTCTGGCAGGCACCATTTCACAATCTGGGTAGGGTATGAGTCACCAGAAGAAGAGGAAAGAGAGAGAGGCATCCACTCATTCTTTCTCTGGATGCCTTCCTCTCTCTCCCTCTCTCTCTCTCTCCCTCTCTCTTTCTCGCTTTCTCCATCTTATTTGGCTCCCTCTCCTTCTTCTTCAGTTCAATAAGCCTGCATCAAAATGCACAGCTTGCCTTAATCCCACAGACATGAGCTTTATGTGTGTGCGCATGTGTGTGTGCATGTGCGCGTGTGTGTGTGTGTGTGTGTGTGCGTGTTGGGGGGGTGGGGGGGGGGGGGTGAGCACAGCGGAACAGAAAAACACTCAAATGTGCTTGATACACAAACAGAAAATACCTCTGTAAAATGCAGTAAAAATCTTAACCCATAATGAATACAGCCATAATGGTGGAGGTTTATGTTGCTTTGTAGGTGGCACATGAACCAGGTAAGAACCATACTGAGAAAAGCTATGTGTATTAAATATGAAACACATACAGGCAAGTACATATTTCAGATATGTGTGTTTGTAATACTGGCCATCCCTAGGCATATGTGTCTACAGTGACAGACAGACAAAGGACCTAATCCGCATTCAGCCGCACATCTGTCCTCTCCCTGTGGTGTAGTGTCACGCAAGAGTTGGGCTCTGGAATCTGATCAATGTGTGTGTGCTTTACAAAGCTTTACGAAAACACAAAATTACACATAACACATAACTACATGGGTAGTCCTATTGCTCAGTTGGTAGAGCATTGTGCTAACAATGTAAAGGTTGTGGGTTTGATCCCAGGGGACTACATATACTAAAAAATGTATGCGTTGGGGCCAGACCGTCTTGTGATTTCATCATGTCCTGCGGTTTTTGTGTTTGTTATGTCCATCTGCCCTGGCCCCATTTGACCCTTTCCCCCTTTCTGCCCCAGCCCTGTCAGTTCCCTGCCCCCCTGGTGGCATTTCTCCCAGGCTCCCTCGTTCCTCCAAAACTTTCTCGTTCCTCCAAGGTTCCCCCATTACTCCAAGGTTCCCCCGTTCCTCCAAGGCTCCCTCGTTCCTTCCAGGATCCCTTTCTCCTCACAGGCTGAGCACCTGGCCCTGACCGCGGGCCCACACCTGTTCCTGACGCCCAGGCTGAGCGCCTGGCCCTGACTGCAGGCCCCCGCACCTGTTCCTGAACCCCAAGCTGAGCGCCTGGCCCTCAGGCCTGTTTCCTGTCTTGCCCCTGCCTGTTTTACATTAAATGTACTCCCTGGTGGAGTTTTCCCCTGAGCCGTCTTTGAGTCTTGCATTTGGGTCCAGTCTTCCTCCGGGAACGCAAAAATACGCTGTTGAAATAAACACAATTTAAGTCTGTATTTTAACATAATATATGTAATAATATCTAAGATTTAAATAGTTAAAATAAAGGTTTTGAGAATTTTTTTGGGGAAAAAAGAAATGGTTATTTAAAAGCAATAAAACCCATGTTGTGCAAATTGTACCTTTTTTTTGGTTTTGACCATCAGAAGAGGTATGTGCTCAGTCAAATTGTGTGTGAATTATTTTAAAGCGACACATGAGTCAACATCCCGAGAGTACTGAACATCTATGGAAGTCTGTTCATTTCAACTATTCGCACTGACTGCATGACTCAGTGGATGATGTCATTCGGTTTGGCAGAAGATGGCAATGCAGAGAAAGTAAAAAGGCAGATAGAAGCTGCCCTTGTTCATTTCAGATTTTTCCAGAATTTACCTTGTGGTCCATTGTGGGAAAACTTTTAATTCCTGAGGTTTTATAACAGGAGTCCCCAACAGTGTTCCTGGAGAGCCACAGGGTCTGCTGGGGTGCCCCAACCCTGGTCCCAGAGAGCCCCAAGGCTTTCTTGTAGTTTTCACATTAAAATTAACAATCAGTTCGGGCCAAAGAAGCCTGTTGAGGTAACTGGGTAATCAATGACTTTAATCAAATAAGTTATGAATAACAATGAAAAGCGACAGACTGCAGCTCTCCAGAGCTAGGGCTGCAGACCCCTGCTTTATAATGTAGATATGGAGTGGGCCTGTCAATTAGCCCGTTTGTACCATTATTGTGCGAATCTATTGTAGTTATCAGGTCTATTCTGTACTGATGCTACTGGGGGCTAAATTAGTGGTTCACATGTGAATTCACTGAATATTTCAATGAGAGATTCCTCTCAGAAAACTGGGAAACTTCCATTGCTTTCTCGGAAAATGATGCCATTATTAACCAGAGCTGTAGTGTTCTGTTCAGCACGGAAGCTCTGTCTCAAATGGTGCAGGGAAGGTTAAGGGATGTTAATCAGTTGCCACACTGTTGTTACTGTGTGGATACCCTAACTGGATATGACCACACATAGGTTTAGCCTTCCACGTAGGCAAAGTCCATTTGGGAACATGGAAAATTCTGTCTCATGCTAAAGTTTTCTTGATTGCTTTATCTCTAGTCAACTAAAATATACTGTACCTCAGATGCCTTTTTCCACCTAAATTAGACATCAACATATCCTGAAGCATAGGCCCCCTGCCCTGAGACAAGAAAACTGCCCTTTTGGCTGCAGCAAGTTTTTTTTTTAACCACAGGTGCTCTTTGCGATGGCAACCTGACATAATGCCCAAATCCAAATATGAAGCAGCATTTCAGAAGAGGGAGTTGAGAGATGGGTACAATAATACACAAATATTTATCTTAAAATACAAAAAACTACAAAATATCTCCCAAAAATATCTATAGGGCCAAAAATTTGCAATCGCCACTTTTTAAAGATTAGGCTAAGCTAATAAAGCATAGTTAACTGAAATACAGCATAAAGTTAATGCTTTAAATTTCTCTTCTTTTTCTACATATGTTTCTTAACATTTGTCACTCCATTAAGTGAGCTAATGTTAATGGAGTATAATGTTAGCAGGCTACTTGCAGGCTACTTGCAGGCTACATCGTTAACCTAGCGAGCTAGTTGCGCGGTAAAATTAGCTAGTAGTTTCCGTTTAAACTACCCAAAGACAATGGTTGAGAATGAGCTCAATATTTAACTGTGGCAAATTAATATTAATGGGGAAGTTGAAATGACCAGTGTGCATTGTCCCTGTTGAATAAATAATTGCATAAATAAAGTTACTAAACACAAGGACATTATTTTAATGAATAATACCTTCCCCATTTATTATAGTGAGTGTAGTGATGGCGAAGCAAGTAGGCATATTGACATTTGTGGTTTGTGTGTATCCAGCTGTATTACTACTTGTCACTACAGTTTACATGGACAGTTTATTGTTTGTAGTAGATTAAATTCCAATGTCTCACGTCTATTATTATACATTTTATCTGATGATACTAGATAATAAATCAGAGGTGGGCAATGAGGGCCATATCTGTTTCTGGTTTTCATGCCAATTTCTGGTCTTAATTACTTTTTTAGCCTAACATTTTCGCCAACTGACATTTTAGCTACATTTCTTGATAGGCACATGAATGACAGCTGATGTTTTTGTGTCGTATATGAAACATTTTACTGTGATCTAATCTGCCAGTGAAGCAGTGTTTATGTATACAGCCAATTAGTTAACTTTTCTAGGGTAATTGTGGAGACAAAAATCTGCATACACACTGGCCCTCCAGGAACGGGATTGCCCACCCCTGTCATAAATAATAAGTTAAATGTATTTATTTATTTATTTTCATTTGACATAACTTTTGCCATATATCCAGGCAAGTATAAATTTAGTTTGGGCAAGTAGATCTCTTTCCAACTTGCCTGACAGGCCGGTGAGGTTTGAAAAACCTTAACCTTGAACCCTGAAGTGGGAGAAATTCTTGGCCCTCACGTCTGTTTTTGAAAAAACATTCTGGAAAGATCAAATCGACTTCACCCTTTGCCACATATTTGTAGTTCCTAGTACAGTGCTTCCTGGAAGTGATACTGTAAGGGATGCAGTTAATGGTTTTCAGGCTGCGATGCTGCATTTCTGAACACAAGCTTTTCCTTTAAAGCTTGGCCCAGTGTTTAAGGGCAGCTTTCTTGTAACGCCAACAGAATGCAAAACCATGGCCAGCGTGAACCCGGAGGTGGAGGCCGTGAGCAAGGCTTTCTGTATTAGTCAGAAGAGCACCTCCTTTTCTTTGCAGTGGAAATCTTCTCTTGGGTCATGTTCATTACACATGCAGGTGTCAAACTGGGGGAAATGTGTACACAATGATGGGTCTGAGTAACAGAAAGAAATTAAGAAAGGAGGTGTGGTAGATTATTTATTATCCTGCGATCCAGGCATGTTGATATTGCAGTCATTATTTTGACATGATTCATGCATGATTTCTCAAGGGTGGACATCTTAGGGCTCAATGCGTTTGGTAGTTAATTTACTCACGTAGAGAGATAAATCTTCATAGTGCAGGGCTGCACAACTCCAGTCCTGTGGGCCGGCGTGTCTGTGCTGGTTTTTGGTCCAACCAATTATTCTGTCTTGTAAATACCAGTGCTGGTTTATCGGACCACAGTAAAACATTTACCCCAAGGGTACATGTGCAGTCTGCAGCTCGGCCATTGAAATGTCAGATGAAATCAATGATTTTGGTAATTAGTTGGCATGAAAACCCAAACTGGATCGGCCTTCGCTGTGCAGCCCTGCCCTGGATGGGAATTCTCTCCCTGGATGACCCCGGGGCTCTTGGACCTGTAGTTTGACCTCAGCCTGATGGAGTAGGTGCTCTTTTCTGCTGTAGGTTGTGTGAAAGTGGGGTGGGAATATATGAGCATTGGACAATCTTGTGACGGATTCAGCGCTTCTCTGCATCGCCCTCTCCCCTCCGCTCGGAGAGATGATACTCTCTGTCCGTATGCTCCGAAGCTGTATCTTCCATTCCTCCCTTCTGTCATCGTTTCACACAAAGCCTTCACACACCTCCTCTCTCTGAAGTGAGTACTGATTGGCTAGGTGGGATTTCTAACGCATTGCGTTCGCCTGTCTCTGCTCTGAAGATCAGGTGAAGGATGGACTGAAAGACCGATGGAACTGCAGCGTTGCTCACACCATGTTCATTCAGTAAACTAACCTGCTTTGATTAAGCAAATAAGGTGTGAGATAAGGCCTTGAGTGAATGTCAGCTAATGGGTGGGGCGGGAGGATGGGCCCATCTGGCCCACGCCTCAGCTCACAGTCATTCAAGGCCTGATCTCACACCTAATTTGCTTAGTCAAAGCAGGGAGTTTCCACTTAACACCCAGAGTGCTGGACTGGATTATCCCCTTTGAATGGGCTGCGAATGTGCATGTGGAACAGGAGGAAGCGATACCATTGCCATGTGAGTGCTTGCTAACTCCAGACACAAGAAGCCAATGGACTGAGCTCCTCCGAGACACGTGGAGGCCTCTGTCCCAGACCACAACCCCCACATGACTGTGTGCGTGTGTGTGTGTGTGTGTGTGTGTTATCTGGTAGCATAACCCTGCATTAGCTCTAATCCTTTGTGTAAACCGATTTGGAGCTGCCCGATAGGCCCATAATTGTCTGCCGACTTCTCAGAACCTTTTACTGTGTTTCTGCCTCTGTGCCTCTTGGCTTTCTGTGTTTCTGACAATCTCCCGTTTACCGATAAATGCCAAAGTCCCATGCAGAGTTCATGTTTACAGTCCCTGTGAATTCCCATTTTGCCCAAAAACCCTGAAATGTGTTGGAAAAGCAAACCTGCTTATAATTTGCTTATATTTTCAGTATTGTGTATTTCACAATTTTATTAATTTAATTAACTGGGGATAGCCCATTAATTAGCAGCTCATTAACTTCAATTGTGAATGACAGTTTTGTTCACAATACGCAGTGTGCTGTTGATTTAGACTAAAATAGCCAAGGTCTACTGGTATTTAATTTCCAGAAGAATTATTGTGTCTTCTCTTGATCTACAAAAGGTTTGGTAAATGATATATGGTAAATGCATCCTACATATGTGATAATAATATCATATTATATGTTAAATTATAAGTTTATTATGACAAACTTTACATAATATCTTAGAGATATGTTTTTATTATAAGTTCATATATAGTGAATTTAGTTATTTTTTTATATGGGTGTCATGATTATGGCCTGGTGACACATCATCAGCATTGAATGGGGCGAGCATGTAAATTCATGATTGCATCATATTGCATTTCACACATCGTAGGCCTATATATAGACTCCCCAACAAGCTCATAACTCCTGATCTACATCGGTCCTGATCCATAAAGCCGCTGGCCGAGGTGCCATGCCAGCTGTTTTGCAGGGCTGGCAGACCAATGGGCAATGCGACTGCGAAGCCCATATCGCCTGGGCCGAAATGAACAGAGCGGCGATAGCAACGGCGCCGAGCCTTGAGCCGACAACGCAGTGGCACAAACGCAGCAAATCAACACCGTGGCGCTTCTCTCCGGGTTCGCTCGGGATAAGACTGCACAGAACTGCACAGAGCACCCGGTTACTCGATAAATCACTATAATCCCAGAATGCAGCAGTACATCACTGCCGAACAGCAGGAGAGTAGTGGTAGTAGAGAGAATCATATAGCAGGGGCCTTGGCTGTGGCTCCTTCTGTGTACACTGGTTTGTGTTACAGTGAATCTTGTGATCAAATAATATTGTTGAAAACATGTGATTAGTTTCTTCCATACTTATGTAATTATTTAAAAATCAGTGCAGGCTTGGCTCTTTGCCATTTGCTTCATCTTTTAACTCCACAAATTATTTTATTTTCCACAAATTGTTTAGTTTGTTTCAGTGACCAGGTACTATTTCAGGGGACTAGGAAAGGATCACTTGGATAAAATTTAATATTCCAGTGTAAGCTTGAAAATTGAGTTCCATTTTCTACGGTTTGAATAACAAAAAAAAAGTGATAAGTAACACAAGCTTAATATAAATAAAAGCCCAGAAAGGTGAGTGTTATAAAGGGTCTTCTATAGGTACAGAATAGTGTTAAAATGGCCTTACAAAGGCATAGAAGGGTGTTATAAAGAGTCAATACAGGTTTAATACAGCTTTTCTGTCCTTATACGGTCATCACTTCCAGTACAGTCACACTATCGCTTTATTCTTGTTTCCGCCTGCAGCCGATAGTCACAAAGTGTTTCTGATATGAAAAACTGTCTGTGGAGAAGATAAGAGCTTGGTGAAGAGGGCTGTCTCAGTCTGTTAGAGATTAGACTATGCAACTGAAACAGGAACTAGAATAAAATTGAAAAAAACATTTCAGTCACGGAAACCTGTGTGAATGAGGATTAAACGGGCCTCTGAAAAATCTATAAAATATCAAATGAGCACAATATTAAAACCCCTGTTCTGTGCTGGAATTGTGATGTTAAATCAATTTTAAAATTCTTGCTATTTTCATATTTCATGACCTGAATTTGTACAGATAGTCGACAGTATGTAGTCATATTGCAATAATGTTCCACAGATGCACTCACAGAGCCACAGAGCCACAGACACACAGACTGTGTGTGGGGACATGTTTCTGCTCATGGAGTGTGGCAGTAATGAATGGCTGCTGTGCACCTCTGCTTGAGAGAGGTGTGAAACAAACGCTGCAGCCCTGTGAAATTTTCCAGCGTTCAAGCACGAGTGTATCCTTTGGCCTAAAGCCCTTCCTGTGGTAATTGAGGTGGAGAAGTGCTATATGGTCATCCAACACACACACACACACGCGCGCGCAAACACACACACACACAATTGGAGTCAGTAGGGGATATTTGGTCTCTCTTGTGTACAGTGATACTAGCTCGGTTCTCAGGTCCCACTGTCAGAGGTGGATATCTGTTGTCGAAGAGGATAGTGTCTCTGGCGTGGCCCAGCGGTCTGTTTTATTTGGGTCAGAGTGAGACTAAACAACACAGTGAGGACAGTCAAGTCAAGACACCATTCATCACAAATGTCCTCCAACAGTCTTTTTTATGTGGTGTATTTTTAGTTTTCAGCTTCATGAAAAACTTCAGTTCTGTTCCATTTTTTTATTGACACACAAAAGAGGTTTTGTCCCTAAGAGTGCTGTTTGGGTTCACAGTTGGTGACAGTCTATAATTGACCTGGCTGCTGATAAATGTCACCCCAACACACACACACACACACACACACACACACATGCACACTCAAACACACAAATACCAACACTTCCAGAGTCAGAGGGGGTGGGGCCAGACATTACCCCTCCCTTTTCTTCCACTCCCTCCCCCTCATTGGTGAAGTAGGCCATCCATCTGCAGCATGCACTTACAGACAGAGCCAGGGCCTCAAGGTTCACTGCCACGAGAAGTGACAGGTCAGGAAATGAGGCATCTCTAAAAGTACTCCCCCTCCCTCCCTGTTCACTTCCAGCTGTCTCTCTCTCTTCACATGAAACAAGAACAGAACCCAGGTTGGTTAACGGCTTCCTGCTTAATGCACAATGTCCTTTTTTATAAAATTCCATGAATATTT
Organism: Ilyophis sp. 1 JC-2022; assembly: GCA_022702515.1. Classification (NCBI taxonomy): domain Eukaryota; kingdom Metazoa; phylum Chordata; class Actinopteri; order Anguilliformes; family Synaphobranchidae; genus Ilyophis; species Ilyophis sp. 1 JC-2022. The sequence goes on along the minus strand of CM040394.1, from coordinate 29,901,967 downwards.
CCAACAAAAGTTTTCATTCAGATTGCACAGAACTGAACCCATATTACAAAACAATGTGTGTGCCAGACAGCAGGAGTCCAGTAAATGCGATAATATATTATTGAAGAGGGCAATAGTGTAGAACAGTGGTCCCCAACCCTGTTCCGGGAGATCTACTACCCTATAGGTTTTCACTCCAACCCTAACAAAGCACACCACATTCAACAGCTAGAGATCTCATTGAGCTGCTAATTAGTAGAATCAGGTATGCCAAATGTGGGTCGACATGTAGGCCTATGGTTTAATAGGAGCTGTTTCAACTACAAAACTGCTCTGTTCTCATTTAACACAAAGTATTCTGCACAAAATATGTTGTCAATTAAATGTCAAAAATGATATAATAGGCAAAAGAAAATCAGGATTGTGCCCTTTTTTCTTGGTTGTGTATTTTTGCATAATGTTATTTGTATATTGTATATCTTATATATTAGAAGATACATAACATATACATTGTATATCTTTTTCTTTCATTTTGCTTTTTAGCGAGGGCAGACTTCTCATTCATATTTTCTCTCATCGGTTACCACAGCAACTCCAGCTTCAATGCCTGCCAGGCACTGCAACTTCCGTTGTTTCACCTGCTGATATTCAAACAGACCCTTCCCCTCTGTCAAGGGCCTGTTTGCTCAGCACATGCCCTCATCCGGGAACACCATGATGTTTACATGACATTTTACCCATAATTCCTCCACTCCTGCTTTTTACTCCCCAACAACAGATTCTCCAATTGATGTGAAGTGAACCATCTTCAGTCAATATATAATATGATTATACATATACATAATCAAATAGATGTAAAGCTCAACACAACACACAGCACTAGAGGTTAGAGCCCCTCCCCCATGAGTCTCTCTTCCAGTCAGGTGGTTCCTGTTCCGATTTACCTGTAGGGCAAATGGATGACTGGACACTGTATGATAAAACAATGTCATGTACATAATGTACATAATCATTAATATGGTTAATAATAAAGTAAATGCATTTTTTCCTGGTCATGTACAGTATACTATGGTGCATTATAAGTGAGAGGTTATAAGCACATACATAACTTACTCAAGGTAAGTCTGCTATGGATGAGTACATAAAATCTCCTATACAAAACAAAGGGATCTATACAGGATTTTTTACCAAGAACATTTATGATGTATCGTAGAAAAATTATTTGAAAATAAAGTTGTTTCCCTTTTGCAGAAGGAAATTATTTAGAATAGTTTGGAATTATGCAGCTCTGGCAAACAAATCTGTTTTTATGTGTCTTCATGTGTTTTATGAACACTTACAGTGTAAATTGCAACAACTTGGTAGCAATGAATCCTGTGCGACAAAGCAGGGAGAATTAACGGGGGCAGCGCCCGCAATCAGAAATGCGTCAAAATATGGCATCACATAAACAGCTATAAAGTCAAAGCAGTTGTGGACACTGTATGATAGCTACAGTATGTCCGGTTGGCCCATATGACTCTCTGAAGTGTAACAAGAATGTTAATGAAATGGAATAAAAACAAAATGGGTGCCAGAAGCTATATCACGGCTTGATAGCGAGTATATTTGCATTTGCGGCTGAGAGGGCATCTACATCAACTGATGGCACTGCTCTATCATTTGAAAACAATTGTTCCCTAATGAAGCACAGAATATAGTCTGAGTGGACTGGTGAATATCTTTTTTTGTCACCTGTGTCACTCAACCGCATTGCTCATTGATGAGGGCGGGGCTGTGTGGAATCTGTCCTCATTCAGGACTGCTTATTCATTTAAGTATTTTACATGCTTCATGGGCCTGGGTTTTGAACAGAGGGTCCACAATTGCACTGTTATGGTGGAGGGTCCCTAATATGCTTTTGGAGGTCCCTGGATCAAAACAGGTTAAAAACTTCTGGTTTATGGGAATAAAAGTGTGAAAACTCACTTATATTGTTTTTGCCCTTATTAGCAGAATGTCTGGCTCTGGAGGTGTGATTGTGTGTTTTAGAACAGCATGTTGCTGCACATTTATGGTAATCCTAACACCAGACCCAACAGTTGTCTGGTTTCTGGGTCATGCAGGACCAGGTATTAAAAAAGGGAAACATTTATATAACCATGGATGCAACCGATTCCAATGAGGATAAAAGCAAAGATAAAAGCAGGAAATGACACGCACACTTCCCTGTACCAGGCACCCCCTCCCTGGCAAAACTGATTGAAATTCCACAGCGCCTGCAAGTCACATTAAACTAGCGCATGAAAATGGAATTTTGCATTAAGCCTGTGACATCACCAAATCCTACACAGAAGTGTTCTAATTCCTTTATTTTTTTAATGGAGGCGCTGCTTCTGTGAGCGGCTTTGTTGCACAGAATGTTCTTTGTGCCAGGTGAAAATGTACAGGTCAGTAGGCAAGCTGGAGTCTGGGCAACCTGGTTGCTGAGCAACGGCAGGGTTTGTGGGTAGAGCTGCCCCCCCCACCTTCCCTTTGAGGAAATAAATAAATATCCGCCCCCGTGCCTTGGAAACCGCACACTCCTGGACAGGCCGGGCCTCATCACCATTCTGTCGGAGGTCTGCAGAGTGGTTTTACTGTGCGACCAGTGAAGCCAGCAGACCCAGATGTGTGCGTTTTCACTGCTCATTGCTTTCCCCGGTTTCCTGCCTCGAGTCGCAGTCAAGGTCACCAAACCTCCCGCCCACCCCGTCCTCAAACCTCTCCCTCCCCTCCTTCTTCACCCCTTCAGCTGCCTGAAACCTGTAAGCAGGGCAATGCCACCATTTCAACACTCATTTATTTAAAAAAGTCCCACGGAAGATACAGTAGCAACTGCAGAACAACTTAAATCAACTGAAATTAACCATGTAGAGGTCAGTGAAAGCACAACAGGCCGAGCCAATTTGCCAGTTAGATTCCTCTATTACAAGGCAAAGAAGACCACCATGAAACATTGAAACGAGGTATGAGGGCAGATTATAAATCTTATTAAAAAACAACACTTTTTTTTTGAAAAACTGAAGGACTGTGCACCTCACAGGTACCATATAAAATGTACAAGATTATGATCTCTAACAGAAATGTATTCAGTTTGCCGCCATCCTTTTTTTGAGTATGCATAAGCCAGCCATTGAATCCAAAGGGTGTGTGTGAGTGTGTGTGTGGTGTGTGTGTGTGCATGCGTATGTGCGTCTGTGTGCATGTACATGCATGTGTGTGTTTGTATACATATGTGTGTAGGTGCATGTGTGTGTGTGTGTGTAGATGAGAGCATTACTGTCCCAGTCTGAGCAGTGTGTCTGGCACCTGGGCAGCATGCAAAGTTTGGCCGTTAACGCCACTCCCACTCAAGAAGGCTATCAGCATAAACACCAGGGATAGTATGGTAGAGATAACACAGCTGTAACGATTGGCTTGCATGTGTGTGTGTGTGTATGTGTGTAAGTTGGGGAAGTTTATAAACAGATTGGCAAAGCTTTGAATTTCCTTGTCCATGGTAACAAAATTGGAAAAATATGGCACAATGCAAACAATCCAAAGGTCAGGCCATCCTACCAAACTGAGAAACCAGATGACCAGGGTAACTGTCAGAGAAATGACCAAGAGCCAGCTACAAAACTGACACTGAGTTGCAGGGCTTAATGGCTGAAATGGAAGAAACTGCCCAGAGATCACCAGTCTCTTCAACAGTCAGCAATTCACAGATTTTGCCTCTTTGGGAAAATGGTTAGACGGAAGCCACTTATGAGAAAGGCCACCATTAAGTCACATCTGAATTTTGCCAGAAGCCACGTGACAGATTTGCAAAACTTCTGGAGGAAGAATTATTCTCAGATGAGATGAAAGTTGATCACTATGTTTGGCACAAATCATCATCCAGATACCACCTCTACCATTAAAGGGTAAAAAAGCACTAAAACAAACATTTGGTTTCCGTTATCTGATGAATAAAATAAAAATACCTTTTGCATCATAAATGTGTTGAATGTATTGTGTTGGTGACGGGGGGGGGGGGTGCTTATTAAGAAAGGGGGTGAATACTTTCTGAAGGCACTGTACATACATGTGAAATTATGACTGCAAGGTCAACTCCCGGCAATGTATCAGAAACTTTTGTACCCACGTTTACTCACTCAGAAGAGGCATTCGATCTTGCTACATGCCCAGTGTTGCCGAGTTGTTATCCTTGGCAACCTCTGCTAAAGTTACTAAGTGTCAGCACAATGTAACACAGTAACATTTGTTTTGTCTGTTGGACTTTGTTTTTCCTGGAAATATCAGGATTAGACTTCCTCATGAAAAACAGTGTGAGCGAATGACTCCATGTTTCCCAGAAGAAGGTAAACATGGCTTTGACCCGCACAGAGGCAAGGCCAATACACTGAACGCCACCTCCTGCTCCTGAGGAAATTCAGATCCTTTTCCAGCCCCAGGAAGGGCCAGTTCACAGAGATGGTCAGTATTTCACAAACATGTTTCTGAAATAGGTATTTACCTGTACGTATTTCATTCATAATACAGGTTTTTTTGGTACGGTTTATACCTTTGTGCCGCCTGCAAAGACATCTACCGCTCCACCATTTTGATTGTAGTTTATAGATTATAGTGAGATGGTGCACCTACACACATTTACATGTATGCTACAGACACTGCTGCACACTTTAAGACAGTCTGAAGGGCCACAGTCTCTGTTGGTTTTTGTGATTTTCTTTCAATCAGCAGACAATTTAGGTCTTGGAAACAAGGTGTAGGCTACAGACTCTTTAGCAAATTGATTACTTTAGCTAAATTATTCACTTAAGATCAAAAACCAGCAGACACAGCAGCCCTCCAGGATTTGAGTTTGAGATCTCTAGTCTGATTGTCTTGAACAATGGGGTTAGTAAAACAGTACAATCAGCTGGCTGATGGCAAAGTGACAAGAAAACTAGCAAATTGAGAAGCCCCATTGTCTAGCTCTCAAGAGGTACCACCAGTGTAGCCTCTGAGAAAACTGTAACAATTGCTGTGACGCCAGGTGGCTACACTTCTGTTAGAGCGGCCCTGGCAATGAAGTCTTTCTTTCTTCATGTAGTTCTTTTTTCCATAAATACATAATTTTTTTGCTTCACTGTAATTAATAACAAGGTGCAACACACAAAAAAAAAAAATCACACAACTCAATGTGCACACTTTAAAATGCAACCAAGCTTTTTATACCAAGAGTCCTCCTTTTTAAATTTCTGTTATTACTTTTTAAGGCAGTCTCTGCAGGGATAACAATCTGACTTCATGTCAGGATGCACATTTTCTTCCATAACTTTGTTTTAATAAAATGTACTATCAGCCATAATACCAGCCCTCAGTCTTTCGGCCTTGAGGTCTCTCCCATTTATACCACAGCCACCGAAAAAATCTTTTTAAGTGTGGCAGTCACTTAAGCGAGATATGCGTCACCACCTCCCCCAGCTTCCAGACGCGGGTAACAGAGGAGATGACCAGGTGCCAAAAAAACACACTTTCCTCCATTTCCTCTCCTCTCACTGACTGGGAGACAAAAGACTTCCTGCGCCTGGCCTTCATCATTACATCTGAGCTGAGAAACATCCAGCAGGAGGGTGTGGAGCACATACAGGGTTTCCATAATTCCCTTGCTCAAATATAGGACACTGCACCCATGTGTAAGCTGGGGGAGTGTTTATCAAATGTATTACAATTAACCGCACACTAAAACCATGGAAAAAACAGAATATGATGGGTTATTCAAAAATGCGCTTCATAGTAGGTTATACACAACTGCCATATAGAGATTTGGTGTTCGGTCACCAGCTTTGTTTTAAAGAGTGTGATATTGTGATTCATCACTTGCAGGTCACATTTGCAGGGAAGTATGGGACAAACCATTTTAGTTTGAAACAGGGGAAATCCCAGCAAATATCAGACTGCTGGCAACCCTGCACATGTCCATCCATCCAACCCAGAGACAGAAATAATCAGCCCATAGTCAAATTGATTTAATTATAGGGCAATACATTTGAATTACCGGATAGGCCACTGTGTTACCACCAGGCTCTCCCATTCGCTAAACCCTGTCCAAACACATGCACACACACACACACACACACACACACACACACACACACACACACACACACGCACACACACACACACACACACACACACACTACACACAACGTATGCAGTAGTGTTTGACGACTCAATGTACTGGCAGGTTCAGCTGTGCTCCATTGACTCACAGTCTAATTTCACAGTGTGGTGTTCAGATTGGATCTCCAGCAGTGGTCACATATTACACTGCTGTAAATGGGGAAGTGAGCTCTGAGAGAGAGGGAGGGAGAGAGGGGGAAAGAACAAGGCAGAGAGAGGATGAGACAGAGAGAGAGGGGAGAGAAAGAGAGACACAGAGAGGAGAGAGAGAAAGAAGCAGAGAGTGAGAACCAGTAGTGTAATCACATAATGATATATTATTGCGGGATACGATGGGAAAAATAGATGAAAATGTATAATTTTTTCAAAATACCTCATAAAACAAAATTCTTTGTAAAATACCTAATGCCTCAGAGCTCAGAAAACATACACTAGATCATATCCTGTTACAAAATACAAAATAAATCTATGAACTACGATCAAAATGATGGAGGTGTAAGTTGCTTTGCAGGTGGCACAGATGTAAAAATCATACCACAAAGATGTGCGAAACCTGCATCACATAAGAAAGACATGCATACAAAGTACACATCGTGCAGCTGAAATACTGCCCATCCCTGCATCATTTTTTGAAAAGTCACAAATAATGAAAAGGAAGTTTTTTTTGTGTGATTAGTCCTGGTGGAGGAAGAACCGCTGTGGTCACAACAAACACACAAGCGACACCCCTTCTTTTCCAGCACTGTTCTCACTTCTCTCCACTACATCACATGTGGCTTTCTTACATGACATTTTACATCACAGCATTTAGCAGGCGCTCTTACCCACAGGGATTTACAGAGATTACATTTTCCTTATTATTTCATTACTTCTTTTTACATACAATCCAATTATAGAGTTGAAGCAATTCAGGTTATGTACATTGCTTAAGGGTACAACATCAGTGCCTCCCAGCGAGCAATTGAACCCCCAGACTTGGAGTTATATAAACCCCATTCTACACCAGTGGTCCCCCAACCTTGTACCTGGAGATCTACCATCCTGTAGATATCTAGGGATTTTATATGCCAAAGCAAGCAAGAAGAGCATAGCTACTGGAATGTCTAAAAAGATTATGATGGTTTGCATAGTGTTCTTAGAGTAATCGCATTAGAATGAAGCCTAATCTGACTGAACATATGTTGCACAAGTGATACAGGTATGAACGAATCCCGTATAATCACCCATGAATTGGATTTTTGACTCCATATTCAGGATCTTTTAAACAGTGACATTACTTCAGTTTATCCAGTTTGGATATTCCGAAACCAAAATTCCCTGTGATGTTTTTTAAATTTAATTTTCTTTGTTTTAGAAGAAACAAAGAAACAGTTTCTCCCGAATTTGAAATGTCCAGTTCCTTAGGCTACATCCACGCTCAAGCTGCTGTCTCCACTGCCATTGTGGGAGAGTGTTGACAAGCACGCACTCTACTCTGATGCAATCACCAGCTGCTTCTTTTCACACCGCAGCTCACAAGTCAGACTCGCTAAGACACAAGCCGGACGAAGACACTTCATGTGCAGCCTTAACAGGCAGATCACAGGCAGTGGGGGTCATTAGAGAGTGATGACCAGACGCGATTCCGGGCGGATTGAATCCTCCCTAACCCTGAGCGATGTAATCACCAATTATGCTGTGCAGGGCAATTGTATTGTGGACTATGGAACTCATCCATGCTCTAGATCAGTGCATTAACAGGATGAGCCACCCAGCAACCCTCACCGTTTGGTTTTTACATACTCTAGGCAAGGCAGAAAAATTAAATATGCTGTAGCAATGAGCTTTTTTCCACCACCTCATTCTGCTTGTGTAGCTGCGCAGGACGCAGAACTGTGTTTTCACCTCCGCAATTCCTGTTCTTATGTCCCGCCCTTCCATGGAAAGGCCTGATGCAGTTACCAGTGAATTTCAGTGGAGTCTGTATGTCTGTCCTGGACCTGCTTCACATCTGTTTGCTTTCCGTCGTGACCTGAAAACACACCTTTTCAGACTCCACCTGGACTAATACTTATCTAGGACCTCATGGTATGTGTTCTTGTTGAACTGTGTATCCAAGTTTATAATATTTAGAATAGAATTGTAGTAGAGCTGATTTACCCAGTTCACTGTGAACTGCATTCAGTGTTCATTACTAGGGATAGCTGCTACTGTATGGGAAGAATGTGCTTTCCTATCTGTTCTGTAGTTACTTCGATGACCTTTCTGTATGCACTTACTGTATGTCGCTTTGGATAAAAGCGTCTGCTAAATGACTGTAATGCAATGTAATGTAATGTACTCCCATAGCATTACTACCACAGAAGTAGGCTATGTAATGCTGTCATAAACTATACCAGCAACCACACTTCCTGGAACCAGTAGACACATATCTCAATGTTAAAGTATCTGTTAGCTCTGCTACACTAAATCTACGGTGGCAGTTGTGGTTCAGTTTTGGTCCAAATTGTAGTCATCGTATAAGGAAGTTGTTTATGCTGAGCTCAGCTCAATCGCAGGCATAGCTTTTTAACGTTACGACATAATAAGTAACCATAAAAAAAAAGATTTGTGTAGACTGTTGAATAGCTTTGTAATACCCCTTTCACACCGAAACAACAGCCCGGGTAAAACCAATGTTTGTGGTTGGTGTGAATGGGTCAACCTGGGTTATCCGACCACACAAGATGAGAATTGTTCAGTTGTCACAGGTAAATATGTGAGACTAACGGTGAATAGTCTATTAAATAACAAATAATATGTTACTTAAAATGTTTAGTGACATTTTTTTACAAAAAGCATGTATAAGATCTGGAGCACATCACTGGGCTATTGATTCAGAAGTTAACATACTGGGTTAAGCTAACGTCCTGATCAGTTTTTGATCAGGACGTTTCTGGCAAGGAGGCCTGCGTTTGACCCGTCTTCGTCAGGGCACCGACACCGTGGCTGCTATCACTTTTCGTGCTCTTGCGGGGGTGACAGGATGGGCCGATGAGCCTCTTAGTGCACTGTTTCTCACTAACACTCACTCTGTCGGAACCCATAAAAGATGCTATCGCGGGTCTCGAACCACCCGCTACATTCAATGCCCTGGTATCCACCGCCATCCATTTAGACAACCGTTTTAGAAAGAGGAGAGGGCTTATAAGGGTTTTAGACATCGCCCAGCTCGTTACCCTCCATGCCAGCGCCGTCTCATATTCCTTCTTTATCTCCTATTGAGCAGGAGGAGCCCATGCGGGTCGATGGGTCCTCCGCGTGCATAACGGGGACGTGTCCTCCCAATTGTTGTGGTGGTGGTACTGAGGCGGGCGGGGGTTACTAAAAAGTCATGTCTCTCAAGCTTTCGGGAAAAGAGGAGTCTCGCTAGGGGAACCGAGTCGCCTAGCGGGACTAGATTTACTTTACCCTCGGACCCTCCTGCAGGTTTATTTACACTGGAACGACTGCCAGCTCCGATTCAGAGATTGATTGGGAGATTCACTCTGTCTCGGACACTGAGGGTGCTGAAGTGGGAGGGGCGCTTGAATTCCAGCTGCCGGCTAATGTTCCCAAACAGTGCGCCGACCTCGCGGAGGCATTTAGTAAGCAACGTTCCACCTCGCTACTGCCTCACAGACCATATGACTGTGCCATAAAGCTATACCCTGGCACTATTCCCTCTAGAGGGTTTCTGTATTCCCTGTCCATTCCCGCAGCTATGCATGAATACATTGAGGAGGCTTTGGCCAATGGATTTATTTTTTATTGTTAAAAAGAAAGATGGCGGTCCAGGTTACAGGCCCCTCAATGACATCACAGTAAAGAACAGATACCCCCTTCCCCTTATGAACTCCGCCTTCAAGCGTCTTCAGGGGCGTCTGTTTTCACTAAACTTGACCTATGTAACGCCTATAGCCTCGTTTGCATTCGCGAGGGTGACGAGTAGAAGACAGCTTTTAACACACACAGTGGGTACTACGAATATCTCGTCATGCCGTTCGGGCTCACTTGCGTCCCCTCTGTCTTCCAGGCATTAGTTAATTACGTGCTGAGGGAGATGCTTGAAAAATTTGTCTTTGTGTATCTCAACAATATTTTAATATTTTTGCCCGATCTTCCCACACACGTTGGTCCCGTTCGTCAAGTTCTTTCAGCTCTTCTGGAGGCCCAATTATTTGTTAATAATTGTACGTTTTTCATACCGGATCCGGAGAAGGTTTCCGCTGTAAAGAACTGGCCCACGCCATCTTCCATAAAACAGGTGCAACGCTTTTTAGGTTTTGCTCATTTTTATCGCAAGTTTATCCGCAACTTTAGTGCGGTGGCAGCGCCTACTACGGCGCTTACTAAAAAGAACCTCGGCGACCAGTTTCAATGGAATTCGAAGACAGAAGCAGTGTTTGCTGATTTAAAGAGAAAATTCACTTCCGAGACGATTCTCGTTACACCCAACACCTCCCTGCCCTTTGTGGTAGAGGTAGACGCCTCTGAACTAGGCACCGGAGCCATTCTGTTCCAACGCTCGCCACTTGACCACAAAATGCACCCCTGCGCTTACTTCTCTCGCGTCCTAACATCGGCGGAGAGGAATTATGACGTAGGGAATCGAGAATTGCTTGCGGTTAAGTTAGCTTTGGAGGAGCGGCGCCATTGGCTCGAAGGGGCGGAACATCCATTTACAGTATGGACAGATCATAAGAACTTCGAATATGTTCAGCTGGCTAAGAGGCGTAATTCACGACAAGCCCGGTGGGCGCTGTTTTTTTTACGATTCAATTTTATCATCACATATTGCCCAGGATCTAAGAACATAAAACCTGAAGCCTTTTCGTGGATTTACGACCACTCTGAGACAGACTCCGTTCCCGAGCCTATCATCGCTACTGACCTCATTGTTGCCCCGGTTATATGGGAAGTTGAGGCAGCGGTGCAGAGAGCCTTGCGTTCGGACCCAGGTCCAGGTAGGGTACCGGCTAACTGTCTTTTTGTGCCTCCTTGTCTTAGGTCTCAGGTTTTTTAATGGGGCCACGCCTCCCAACTTACCGGTCACTGACGTTTCTGGTGGCTGAGTCTGGAGAGGGATGTACGCTCGTTTGTCGCGGCTTGTCCGGTTTGCGCTCGCAGCAAGGCCTCTCACCTTCCTTTCTCGAGTCTCCTTCATCCCCTACCTATTTTCACCCGTCATGGGTTTGCCTCTCTCTTCAGGCAATACTACTATTTTAGTTGTGGTCGACCGTTTCTCTAAAGCAGCCCATTTCATTGCGCTGCCCAAGCTGCCCCCTTCGAAGCTCAGCTGGGATATCAACCACCTTTTTTTCCTGAGCTCAAGAGGGAGGTGGAGGTGCCCTCCGCAGGATCTTTCGTTCGGAATTGTCGTTCGGTTTGGAGACAAGTGCGTTTGTTTCTTATACGTCTAAATATCTAAACAAAAAGCCACGGCTGGTAGGCATCGTCGTGCTGCATCGTCCTATAGAGTTGAACAGTGGGTTTGGCTCACTACTCGTGATTTTCTGTTGCGGGTCGAGTCCCGCAAACTCGCCCCTCGTTTTGTGGGACCGTTCAAAATCATAAAAAGATCAATCCAGTCACATTTCAACTGCAACTGCAACTGCTGCGCTCCATGCGCATCCACCCCACGTTTCACGTCGCCCGTGTGAAACTGGTCCTCGTCAGCCCTCTCACCCCGCTTGAAAGACCACCTCCGCCTCCCCGACTCATAGAGGGCGGTCCGGCTTATACCGTTCACCGCATTGTGGCCGAGAGACGTGTGGGCAGAGAGTGGCAGTTCCTTGTGGACTGGGAGGGCTACGGCCCAGAGGAACATTGCTGGGTTCCATCGAGGAACATCCTGGACCCTCAGTTAATCACAGACTTCCACAGAAATAAGTTTGTGGAAACGTCTGGTGCCGTTCCTTAGAGGGGGGGTCCTGTCATGGATCGCGCCTTCCTTCCCTTATCTCCGCGTTTTTTCTGTTCTCCTTATTTCTCCCATCCACTACGGATTATTGTCTGTCTCAGTGGTGTTCGTCTAGAACACTTTTAGATTCCTTGTCTGTCGCACCTGGACCTCCAATATTTCCTGCCTGTCTCTGGGCATAGAGATCCCCAACAAAGCCAGTGTATGGCAAAGTACATACACTGGCTACCAAACTAGCTGTATTAACAGGAAAAAACCCAGGAATATCAACATGTTTTGTGTGTGAAAGGGGTATAAAAGGGCTGCCCAACCCTGGTTCTAGAGAGCAGCAAGCTCTGCTGGGGTCCTCTACTCTGGTTCTGGAGAGCAGCAAGCTCTGCTGGGGTCCCCAACCCTGGTTCTGGAGAGCAGCAGGGTCTGCTTAAAATTGACAAGAAATTCAGAGCAAGAAAACTGACAAGAACCCAGGTGAGATGAGCTGTATAATCATACATTGTTACTGAGTAACAATTGAAAACTAATAGACCCTATGGCTCTCTGGGACCAGGGATAAATCTTCTGAATTTATGCTGGTTTAAGAAGCATGCACAAATATCTATGGGCAGTACAGCAGCCAGACAGACATGTAAATTCTTGCTGCATTTCAGGCGCCAGTATATTTGAGTGAGTAATTTACTGCTTTATAAACTTGCAGAAGAGTTAAGACTATCTTAGTGCGTAATTCACTACAGTTAAGACCAGAGCTCAGAAAATAGATGTATATAGATGTAAATATGGCAACACACTGCCACAGCATCAGTGATTGATGTCATAGCATTGTTAGTAGCTATATTCATGGCAACAGTTACAATACATTGCACTTTATGAAGCACTTTGTAGATCATGGGTATAATTTTACATATTAGATCCCCGCTGTCTTGTTTAATAATGCAAAGGAAAACATGACGAGACCGCAGGTTTTGAGCATTTTTATTGACAGTTGGCTGTTATGTAGATGACACACCCCAGGTCTGAGAAATTTTATTGGCAGTTGGTTGTTCTGTAGATGACAAACCCCTTGTCTGAAATTTTTTATTGGCAATTAGTTGTTATGTAGATGACACACCCCACAAACGGAAGACAGAAATGGCAGCCAAAGGCTTCTTTTTTTTGACGTACCAAAGAAATGCGATCTACTTCAATTAACTTTGGGCTGGCAGGAAGAAGGGCACAGGCAAGGCCGTAGAAACAAGGGCCTTTTGTCTGTTCTGTGTGTTTGTGTGTGTGTGTGTGTGTGTGTGTGGGGGTGTGTTTGTAAACTGTTTTTCTCAGCTCACACAAGGATGCTTATTTCCTTGCCTCCCAAATTTAGAACAAAGGTCAAAAAAACTTGGTTTGGAACAAGTCTAGAACAGTTTCCATTGTGTGACTCAAAATAACACTAGTCATGGCAAACATTTCCTGAGCGATTCTAAGATGTGAACCTAAAGTGTCCCTTTACTTTTTCCTCTGCACATTTGCGATACAGAACCATACGCTCCTTGTTGTTCCCAAAAACAAAACCTAAAAAAACAACCCCAGAATCCCCTGCTTCTCTACTCCACTCTAAACACTCTCAAAGGGATTTACTCATCCAACTTAGTCCCACATGACTTACGGGGTAAGAAAGGAAACGTCCCCGTTTCTAAGACAAAATTGAACTAATCCCATAAACACCACATATCAGTGATGAACTCAATGTAAAAAAAAGAAAACAGTTCAAGAGATCACAAAGTCCATTAAGGCTGAGGGTCAACGGACGGCCCTGCTAACTTTTGTTAAAACTGACTGACTATCAGCAGAAGAGGCACCCTGAGCAGGACCAGCACGGTCAGCTGGTGGGTCATCCTGTTGGCGGGGCTCTGGAGGACGTCAATGGGCAGCTGCAGGAAGGACTCCAACACTTCTCCGTCCAGGGCCTGAAACAAGAAGCTATAAAGAGGGGGAGAGTTTGGCGTTGCTGAAGTTCTTGAGGTTGCCTGGCCAGGGCAACAAGGGTGCTGTTCTTCAGAAGGAACCTGGCAGATCAATGAATCAAGTGTGTCATACTGTAGATGTGGCTCTGGTCGAATGTACAGCTTTATCCGGCTATAATACACAACTTGACTGTGTGACATGCTGGTCCTTTAATGTGCGGTTAAACCGCTCAACCATTCCATCTTCTTGGGGGTGGTAAGGCGATGTCCTGGTCTTCAGAATGCCCAGCTTTGCACACAATTTTGTGATTACATCAGACTCAAATTGCCTCTCTTGATTTGTGTGAAGTGATTCAGGGACTCCATGTTCCTTGATATAGTCTTCAAACAGACTGTGATCGCTTTTTAATCTTTGAGAGGGTAGAGATTCACATATTTTGTGAAATAATCCTGAACCACAAGGACATACATATCTATTCCCACTGGTAGAGATGGGCAGTTTTGTTGTGTCAGCTGCAATCTTCTGAAATGGTCTCAGGGCAGCCATTGGATTGTCAACTGAGGAAAATCACGCCACAATTTCTGCAGCGCAGGAGGACTGTTCCGTATAGCCCGACGTGAGGGTCTTTTGTCTTTTCCTTGCCATTAGCGCAGGATAGGATCTTCCTGTTGACATTTCAGAACGTCAAAATCAGCCAGTATGGAAGGTAGAGACTGGGAGAAAGCAGAATTAGTAGATAGGTGGCCTCTTAACTGTTGGCCATTACCTAATGGTGAAAGTAGTTCAGTTAGGTTGCCACTGATATGGTCTGGAGGCCTTCTGGAAAGGGAGTCAGCATTTTTTGTGTTCCTTTCCAACTCTATACTGGATATTCCAGTTGTACACATCCAGTTCAAGGGCCCACCTAGCACGTCTACCAGTGGGGTCATAGTCAACAGGCAGCTTTCGTAACCCAACAAGGGGGCGGTGATCAGTAACAATGGTGAATGGCTACATTAACAGGTTGTGGTGAAAATGACAAACAGACCACACAATGGCACAATGAGTTCACGATCATATGCTGACCATTTTGCTTTGGTAGATGTCAAAACATAACTCGCATATGCGAGAACATGTTCTGCACCCACAAAATGGTGAGAAGGTAAATGGTTTCCCAAAATCAAGGCAGGACAGCACAGGTGGCTGTGTCAAGGCATTCTTAAAAAAATGTAATGCATTCTCACATTCATCTGTTCAGATAAATGGGGCATGTTTCCTAGTCAATGCATGTAGTGGGGAGGCTTTCCGTACAAACCCCTGAACAAACTTTCTGTAATAAGAACAGAGTTCTATGAATGTACGAACCTCTGTAATAGTTGTGGGCCTTGGCCACCTACATACTTTTTCTGTGATATTGGGGTCAGGTTGGATACCTTTTGCAGACACCTTGTGTCCCAGGAAGACTGAAGTCTGAAACAGTTGGCATTTGGATGGATGTAATTTCAGACCAGCTTGACGCAGACACTGCAACACATCTGTCAGGTTGTGTAGGTGATTATCAAATGTTTTATCAAAAGTAATTATGTCATCCAAGTAGACCAAAGTTTTGCTCCAGTGAAGGCCACAAAAAACCAGCTCCATCAAGCACTGAAATGACAGGGGGTGCATTAGACAGGCCCATCGGCATCACTTTAAATTGGAAAAGCCCCGTCGTAAACGCTGTCTTTGTCTTATCCGCATTCTCCATCTGAATCTGCCAATATCCACTCGATAAGTCCAGTGTACTGAAAAGAGTGGCACCAGCCAGAGTATCCAAACACTCTAGGTAATGGATGAGCATCCCAAATTGTTACTGAATTGATTTTCCTATAATCAATACAGAAGCGATATGAACCTTCTTTTTTCTTGACTAAAAGCACCGGAGATGCCCAAGGACTCTCACTAGGTTCAACCAAATTATCTGCTAACAACTGTTGAACTTGTTTGTTCATTTCAGCTCGCATGGGGGACGATGTCTGATAAGCACGCTGTCGCACAGGTAAAACGCTGTGTGTACAAATACAGTGGCTCACAAGGTCAGTGCGACCGACATCTCGAGGGCCTGTGCTGAAGACATCTGCATAGTCTCTTAACAGCTGATTCACCTGAGATATTTGCATAGGCATGAGATCATCTGGTAGCATGACTGCAGGCAAGGCATCATCGGGCACTGGAGAGGTACACGATACAGACACAGCCGGAATATCCATCAGTTGATACATATCGGAAGGCTCCTCACGGATAGCATAGAACTGCCCCACTTTAGCGTGACATGGAATGTACAACTCCTCTGTGGTGGGGTTGAGCAGATGGACCACTGTTAACCCTTGATTGACTGATGAAACACTGCGAGCAACAGCAAGGCCACAGTCAAGCATGAGGTTGGGCTCCAGCACCCCGGAATATGCATTTGGCACAGTGCTGAATTCGGAGGGAGGGGTAATATGTGCCGTAACGATGCATTCAGTCAAGGAGGGCACTGTGACTGGGGAAAGGTTTTCCACATTGCAACACAGTGGTGCTGAATACCGAGAGTGCAAAAGGGGCAGCATTTGATTCCCTGCTGTGTGTCGATTACAGGTCTTTGTGACTGTAAAAATTCCCATCCCAGGAGTGCACTGTGAATGGAATTCCTAACAACATATACGTGAGTATTAAGGGAGACATGTCCAAGTCGCAACATGATGGTAACTAACCCTACAACATCCAGACAATCACCACTAAGGGTCTGAACTAGCTGATAAGTCTTCTGTAGTGGTCTGTTTTTCAGAGCA
Organism: Ilyophis sp. 1 JC-2022; assembly: GCA_022702515.1. Lineage (NCBI taxonomy): Eukaryota > Metazoa > Chordata > Actinopteri > Anguilliformes > Synaphobranchidae > Ilyophis > Ilyophis sp. 1 JC-2022. The sequence continues at coordinate 29,885,170 of CM040394.1, read as the reverse complement.
GTAATTGACTAGACTAGACGCAAATTATCGCTAATCACTGTGATGGCAGATCCTGTGTCCACAAAGCGGGTCTCCCTATCTTCAATTATTCCCATCATAAAGGGTAGAAAGGCACCCTTAGTTTGGCCCTGCGTTTCAGGTGCCCCAGATCTGTCATTATTTTGGGCCGTGAAAACTGAAGGAGCTGGAGAGTGGCCCGCCTCACCAGCCAATTCCAGTTTCACTGGGTGTGAGTATCCGAAAACTGTACACGTTGTTGCCACTGAACACCAGGACTGGGTTAACGCTGGTGCATGTGAGGCCTCTGCTGAGGACCTAATCTGTCATGTCTTCCCTGGGGGTTAGGATTTGGACTGCGGTGTGATCATGTTGTGGCGGTTTCTCTCCCTATCGAAAGAGGGAGAACGATGGTAGCGCGCTGCATCACGGGGATAGCCTCGGCTGTCATGAGATTGGTCTTGTCCCCTGGCTCCCCACGAGTGCTCCTGTGATGAGCTGTGTGCAGCTGTATGGTTTCTCCGTCCACTACTCCACAAGCGATAGCAGTCCGGACTCCATGCATTAACTTCAGAAAGTGGCTCAAACAATAAAGACATCCAGTCCGTTGATCCGATTTTAATAACTTTACTTTTTCCTCTGCACATTTGTGATACAGAACCATACGCTCTTTGTTGTTCCAAAAAAACTAAACCTTAAAAGACATCCAGATTTACTCATCCAACTTAGTCCCACAATATGTTAAGACTTTTTTGTCATTTGCAATGAGAAATAGGTTTGTGATTGTTTTGAATTGCCAGAGAGTTCACAATATTCCCAAGTAAATTGTGAAGAGAACTACAAAAAAAGGATAACCTCACTTCTTCAACCCTTGTGCTATTGTCCGGCTTCCAAATAAGTAAAATACCAGCCCAGATTATGTATAAAGTATCACCAAAATGTATTCCAATCATGGCAAATATGATAGCACCCCCTGGTGACTGGAGGTCTTGAAACACAAGGGGTGTGCCTTCAAGGACAAGAAACCCTGGCCAACATGAGCTCATTCAAAGCCCACAGTGAACCGCTGCACCGTACTCCTGGAGAATAACACATTAACCAGGCAATGTCCACGCCACAGGGTCTTGTGCTCAGAGTGAACACCTACATAGGTCAGCAGGAAGCCTTGGGTCTGCATTCTCGTTTTAAAAACAAATTCTAACTGTAAGTGGTAGTCCGTTCTATCTGCTTTGTCTGCTGTACTCTTGACTTCAGGTTAGTGTTTTAGGAAGTAATTTTGTATATAGGCCTTCCTGCCCTGGCTGTGAGCACCTATCTATTCCTATTCATAACTTGCATGCGTGTTTGTGTAGCCTTTTTTGTGTACTGCAAAGGGCAGTGCACTATATTACTTGTCATCCTTTTATAAGATGACTTTCACAAGATAAAAAAAAAAATACTATCCATTTATCCAGCTAGATTTTCACTGAAGCCATTTAAGTTAAGTACCTTTTTCAAGGGTAGCCTACAACAACAACACCCAAGCTAGTAACTGAACCTGAACTGAGCTGAACAGTAGTAGCACTGTACTGAAAATGTGTACGTGAATGAAACTAGCTGACTAATTAAACATAAGAAAATACAATCATGTTGTAACTGTGGATAACAGTGTTTGTCAATTGCCTGTAATGTAATTTGATGCACAAAAATACATATGTAAAACCAACAATCTCTCTAAAGTCCTTCTGTAATGACTTTGTACTCTACAGGCGGTAAAATGTATGATCCATTCTGATTCATTTACATATGGCATATGGGGGAAGTGTTTATCTTTATTCATGTATTATGATTATGAGGCCAGGTGTTAGTGCTTCAATAAATATGGCAAATGATGTATGGTATCCCGGCATTAATCAAATGATCACAGGTTAATTTGAGGGCATAGCCTTTGTGGGTTTACAATGTGTTCATACACACATTGAATGTTTCAAAAACATTAAATATTCTCGTTGCATTCAGCATACTGAAAAATACGTTAAAATAATGGTCAAATCAATTGAGGTAATGTTGCATGAATTGGAGCAAGCCGGCTGAAAAACTGAAAATATCGGGTTTCATTTCGTCATCGCTATGAGTCCCCCGTGGAGAGAAAAACGGGAACAAAACGTGCCTTTATCATGGCGGCGATTACGGTTCATTTACATATTACCCGTGCTGATAATCCAGTTTCCACGGCCAGAGACTGGCTGCATGAATACTAATGATTCTAAACGTGTCGCGGAGAGATTGTGCACGGTTTTCGCAACGCGTCTCTGTTGCATCGCAGACTGATGCCAATACAACCCACATGCTGAGAAATGTAATGAGAGGTGAGTAGCCATTGGGTAGACTGGCAATTCAGTTTAAAAAGAAGTCCAGCGGCGTGGAGAAGCTGTTGTTCCCGACCAGGTGGCATGGTGTGCGCAGACATCCGGTTTGCTTCATGCACCCACCAGCTGGTTTATTATTCCCCTGAACGCGTGGAATCCTACCTGTCAGGATGCTGGCCATTTTATTTAGTTTTACAACAGTACATGTGTTACAGTTTATTTCTGTTCTGACCAATGTGAAATTACAATTATCAAACTATGAATCCAATTATGCAGAATTCTTCTTTTCTAAGATAAAACTTACTGAACTGCTGAAATTGTAGCCTACAGGTAACTTTTACTTGTGTGTTTATTTATTTGCTTATTTCAACCAAATGTGTTTTTTTTTTTACAGTAGATATTTATGAATAAAGCTTATTAATAGCCATATTTTCCTTACTGTACAAATGCAAAAATATTAAGACAAATAACAAAATAAAGACATAAACAATGTACAAACGTCACATACATTTAGGGAAATAATCTTTATTTAAAAAAACCTTTAAACCATTGTTTTTTGGCAGCATTAGCAAACGTCCCTGTTAAGCCCACCAACACCTGTTTGCAGACATTTTTAATATATACTGCCACAATTAAAATTATAGATGAAATTAAACATTAATCTCTCATTTGAAGTTTTGATAATTTATTTCTACCACTTTTTAATGTTTTTATCATTTAATTTAAAGAAATATGTTCAAAGTCTGGCATGGGCTTAATGGGTACCGAATGTACCCTTTAAGCATGTGTGTTCCAAATAAGCCCACTTCATGATTTATTGATACATATACAATATATATTTATTTATTTAACAATACAAACTTGATCTATTCAAATCTGTAATTTCTTACCTCTCGATAGCTATTTTCATTTTGACTCCACTCTTATCCTGTGGCCTGTAAATGGTATTTGAAATAGGCGCGACCAGCCTATTTGCTGTGTTGTCAACACAGAAAAAGCTAAACTTACAACATGTCTTCATTGGAATGTAGCCAAAAAACTATTTACATACAAAATCAAACCTATGGTGGAAATTACTGTTCAATACATAATCTTTCAATACCTGTTACCGTTTTGTCTGTATCTGTATCCTATGGTGGATCCTATCTGTATCCTGTATATTAGGCCAGTAGTTTGAAACATTGTAAAAAACACATTTTAAAATTCTTCAGTTCATTGTGGCGTAACATATAGGGTAGTCTAAGCTTTATTTTGTTAGTTTGTTTCAGTCCTTTGCCCACTTGTGTGGTTGTCTTTGCTTGCCAGTCTTTACATCTGAAAAGTAAAGATTTAAAAATTAGGCTATTGCTAATGTTAGGATAGGATATATGCCTATCCAGAATGAATGTACCTATCACTGATATTTAAAAATGGGTATTAATCTGAATTATGGAACTGAATTCATCAGGTGAGGTCAAAATTAGCAGGGAAAAGGGTTCAAAGGTCACAAGGGAGAACACAGTCAATTGGGCTTAATTGGAATCAGTGATTTAATGGATAAAAGACAGAATATTTTATTCCACATACATGACATAAAAAGACAATGATATGAGATAAATCTATATATGGTGCACATAACATGAAAATATAACATAACATAACATAACATGAAAAGTAAAAATTGATCATGCAGAGAAGTAATTAACTACACTCATTTACATCCACCCCAAACGGTGTGATTTTTTTGCTAGTGTACCATTTAAGCCCACCTGATCAAAATGTTAATTTAAAAAACAATTAAGATAGACATAAACATTTATTGACCATTGAACTGTATAATAATATAAACTGCATACAAAAATGTAAACTATGCATGCTTATCATGCTTTATGTCATTGCAATGAACCATACTATGCAGCTACTGTATGGTAGCACTATGTGGTCGGTTAGTTAGCATGCTAAAACTCATATTTTGATTTCAAAAGAAACAATATGAATACTTAAAGTAATATTCTAACATATGTCTTATTCAAGACATCAATCTCTTAATTTTTGACGAGTACTTACCAAAAACAAGTACTGTAGAAATATGTAAAACAAAATGTTCTTCTGAGGGTACCCACAAGACCAAAGTTGTTTTTGCAGCTTCTTCTCAGCTCAGTCGGCACATGTCACACATGTACTTCCCTAACTCAAAATCAGCAAATCTGATTGTCTTGCAAAAAAAAACTGGCATGTAGGTAAGAAGCAGCTTCATTGGAAGAAACATTACACAGCACAAAATGATAATGAATTTTTTTTTTATTTGACTCAGAAGTTGCAAGTTGGGCTTATATGGTACGTGGGCTTAATAGGGACGTTTACCCTATACTTTATATTATCTCTCGTAAAAACAGAATTATTAATCATCTTTCCATTTAGAACAGAATCATTTTTAACTTCCAATCAGCGTTATGAAGTAATATTCCAAGCACTGCAAAGGGCTCTCCAGAAACGACACCGTTACACATATTAAAACATCGCTGTCTTGCGTATTGTTTGAATCTGTAGTCTTAAATCTTAATGCCCTTTCGCAGGTCTGTCAGTACAGTACATTTACACTTCTAAAAGTATAAATAGGCTACCAGTAAGATTTTAAGAAGCTATCTGTCTTGTTTATTGTTGATCTATAGCATTTTCGGTTACCTTAGGTTTGTTGGGCGCTGGGCTTCGGCATTATCACTTCGTACACTATGAGGGATGGAGGACTAATTGCCCATCAGTGAGAACAAAGGGATGCAGGCGCCTTTTGGTGTTGGCTCTGGCGGTTTTCGATCTTTAAAAAAGCCTGGCGGTTCTAGTGTTAAACATATCCACAGGTGTCCACAAATATTGCTTTTATATAATTTTCACTTTTAAAGGACTTCAACTTTCGTTTTTCATCATGAAATGCTTTTGTGTCGGCCAACATACTGATACTGAATGATAAACATATACAATTAAAAGTTAAACCATTATGGTTGTAGTTAGCTGTTTTAGCTATGTTTGCTAGCAAAGACAAAACTTTTCTGCGAAGGGTGTCCATGGCACCAAGTCTCCAGTTGTGTAGCTCGAATGCCGCTTTTACCACCTCCGAAATGCGACCTCCCACCATAAACTCACGCAGGGTTAGACAGAGCAAACTTTTTACTGTAATTACTTGAAATTAGAATTTTGCGCATTAACTTGTCACCACTCACAATTCGCGCAGCTTCTTTTCAACAACGGGAAACAGGGAGCCACGGAGCCAGTCAGTTACATACTTTCAGACGTTTAGGCCCACCTGCTCTGCATCCAGGCAAAAACAATTGCATACAGGAAATATAGAAAACAGGCTGAGAGCCAATTTCCTCTCCATCAATGCTTTAGTTTGCCTGACGCTGCAGTCAGAGTAAAACAAACTGGATGATTTGGGTTAATTTATTTATTTTCTTGTGAACAAACAGTTTTATGATTTCCAACATATATTATTTAATACAATATTCAACCAATGGCTTGGGTTTATTATACATTGTTACTTACTATTGAGGTTTCCAAATCCCCAAATGTTTTATTCAATTTTATTTACATAGTACTTTTTACAGAGACACTTTCACAAAGATGCATTACCGAGGAAATAAAAAGGAAAATTTGGCAAAAAGCCAGGCCTCAACCCCCAAAAAGAAAGCAAGTGAGATAAAAAAAAAAACTCTCTAGTGGGAAGAAAAACACTTAAACAGTGGTGGGAAAAAAAACTGCCATTCACAGTCTGAGATATTAAACTAATGGGTGAAATAGAAAATCTAAGTGATGAGATGTATAATATTCACTTCAGAGGGGCGGGGTGATGCATATTGGCCTCCAGGTTGCATCACGGGGTGGGCTTGACATATTACTTATTACTGGGTATAGTATACTATGTCTCTTTTACTGTAAAGCAATCAAAATATAAATATATAATCAAAATATACTCACATATAAATGTAAGTGCTATGCTAGTTCTCATCACAGACATGGTGATGTACTGTATTTGAAGAAAAAAAAACTCAAACCTGAAAACCTGTGTTTACATAGGGAAAAAAACAAAAGCAAACATACAAAAAGCAAACATATTCCAGGCATACCAACATGAAAGAAAATGAACAAAAATGCAAACAAAAACGAAAGGAAAATAAGAAAATAAGGATAAATAAAGATTTATTCAGTTACAAAAGTGCCAAGGACACATATGCTGTGCCAGGCCACAGATAAGAGCTTGTTCCAGTTTCTGTAGCACGAGGCAACTACATTTGCTACTAGTGATGGCGTCAGCAGTAAATCCTTATTTTTTGGTTGAATTTGAGGTACGCTTCGGATCATTGTCTTGCCAAAAAATCTATTTTCAGCTAAGTTGGAGCTTCCTGGAGAAAGGATACCAGGATTTTGTGGAAAATGTTATGGCATAACACTGGCATGATATTATTGTGCAAGTTGCTGTGGGGTTGTTTGAAGTGTATTTTTTTGCTTTAAATCACAAACTCATGAATGCCCCATACCAGCCCAGCCATTATAAAGCCCACAGGCTAAAGTATCTACAATGTCTCTTATCGCACACAAAAACGGTCTGGGCTAATGAAAAGCATACCCGAAAACTGAAATAACGTCAAAGAAATTCCAAGAAGTGAACTCTCACTTTAAAATGTAACTTTTGTGTTAGGTTGAAAATGCATGAGGGTCCCAGAGCACCTGTCACTGTGTACCTTCTGTTCCAGTCGTGGTGTCACGTCTCCATATGAATAAGTCATTGTAATTCAAAACATGAAGCCAAGAGGCTCACGTGCAGAACTGCGTGAGTGTAAATATTCAGCTTTGAATCACAATGAATAAATCTCTCTCTCTCTCTCCGCTGTTCAAAAGGGCAGAGACCTTTGTAACCACTGTGTCCCTCCTGTGTCTGATTTAGCCGTCCGATGAAGGCGGTGCCAAACATGCACGCGCACTGCAGGAGTGGAGCCGCCCTGTCCTACACTCGCAGGTTTACAGTAATGAGTAATGCAATGGGAGGCTTGTCCTGAATGCTGTCGTGTATCGAGCACTTCAAAAGTCAGAATGCCAGTGTCACTATAGCTATCCCCCTTCAAAATTCCAGATGCTAAAATGAGAGCACTTGAGGTACCTGATTTTGGAGAGTATAATAATTGATGGAGAAACTCTTGATTTTTTAGTGAATTTATTTAGCTTTCAAATCAAAATCTAATTATACTTTATGTTGAGTCTTGTTTAATCATACATAAATATTAAATTCTAGACTATAAAGTTTAATGTTTGAATCAGCAGCTTTGCCTTTCAATAGGTTTAAATCAAAATTGCCTAGAGCTCTTTGACTGATTAGTGTTTAGAATAGAATAGAATAACTTTTATTTTCCCATTTGGGGACTTTGGTTGTAGCCAGTAACAACAAAAAAGACATAGACAGTGGGGCAGACCCACAACACACAAACAAACATATCAAATAAAGACATTCAATAGAATCATTGCATTAATCAAACTAATTAAGTGAATTAAAGTGCGAATACAGCCAAATGTCATGATTAAAAATATCCCCCGCTGTCCCGAGATGTCCAGTGTCATCAAGCAGTCCAACACACAAACTCCGCTTCCACGACTTTCTTCCATAGGCTACACGCACTGTCTCGGAAAGAGTAATGATAGAACAGGTGAAGCAGAACAAACTCCTGGGGATACAGCTGGATGAGTGTTTGTCTTGGACATCTCATATTTCCCATTTGTGCAAGAAAATAAGTGGAATTGCATGTATGCTTAGGAGAGTGTCAAAATGTATTCCAAAAAGGATTTTAAATCAAGTAACCCACGCATTAATAGGGAGTCAAATAACGTACTGCGCCGAGGTTTGGGGAAGTGCTGGGAGAGGTGAAATCAGGAGGCTGCAGATAACACAAAACAAAGCAGCAAGGATTATATTAAAATGCCCTTACGACACTCCGGGGTTCATTGAGGGACAGGCATTCAATCAATACCAGAGCTGCAATGACCTCTGACTATGTGATCCTAAATTTTAAATGCTTAAGGGGTAAACGTAAATTTTCCTATCGAGCAGTAATTTCATGGAATAGACTACCAGAGTCTATCAGAATTTTATCTAAAACAGATTTTAAAAAGCATGTTAAAATCATTTTTAAAGATCACTGGGACTAAAGTTGCAGAGTGTGAAAGGAGGATGTGTGATTTTGGTCTATTGTGTTGTGATGTTATTGTTTGTTTTTCACTTACTTTGCTTATATCTTAGTTAGATTTATCAGAAGGGTAGCTCTATAATGTGTATCTCATTTTTACTTATTTGCTTGTGTTTATTTTATTTTTACCCTTATTTTTGTTAGTTTTTATTTGAAGATGTTATGTTCTGGATTTCTGTCTGTCTGTTTGTATTTTTATTTGATATTTATTCTGGATTTATTATTTTTCATTTCATCAATGCATTCCCCTCTGTTCGTGGGTTGTCCGAGTCTCATCTGTATGTTTGTTTACCCAGTCTCGTGCATGCACTATTCGGGTGACTTCGGGAGTTTTCGTGGGTTAACGCTGTATTTCCGAAGTCTCGTTTTCTGCTACTTCCTGATTTCCTTCCCATGTATAATTGTATATATTACTAACTCGCACTAACAATCACTCGGGTGCTTTATTGGTTACGTCACTTTACTAAACCAATTAAGATACATGTATACTAAGAACTAACTGTCTGTCTTATAGTTAGATACTAAACATTTAACCAGCTTCTCCGCTTTATCTTTGTTACTCGCATTTATAACTGCTTCTGAGCTACCTCTGTAATTCGCTCCAGCTGTTTGTACTTAGACTTCGCCTCTCTTGATTACTGTGCACACTCCGCTCCTATTGGAGCCCGTTGTTTGTTATGCATGTTTCCGAGTCCCTTCCATGTTTCCGAGTTACCCCTCCCTTTCCTATGTGTATATAAGACCCACAATCCTGTTTCTCCCCGTCAGAATGTTGATCATATTTCCTGAGCCTGTGAATAGTAAAGCCAGAGATTTATTGAGATTCCTGACACACTTCCGTTTTCCGACTCCGAGTTTTGCCGTTTGTTTTTCTTTGTTGTTTTGTGGTTTTTGACTTTTGATTGTTTTGTTGCCTTTGCCTGCCGTTTTTGTGCCGTTGCCTGTGATTTCCCGGTTTTGATTTTTGGATTCCTGACTACTCTCCTGCTTTTTGATTTGGTACTCTCTCTATTCTGATTACCTGGCTTTTGATCCCTGACGGGAAATAAACTGCGTTCTTGCCTTATCCTGTTTGCAATTTGGTTTTCTGAGTCCAGACGTTTCAGAAGACCCTGGTGCTAAAAGTACTGAAATCACAAAATGTCTATTTTGAAAAAATCAATTCAGAAAATATCATTGATCCATAAAATCAAAAAGAAAATGTCTTCCATAGTGGAGAAAAGAGACTTAGGCACCTTTTCTGTTAACAATATTTATAGGGTGGACTTAGTTATGTCATGGATCGTGCCTTCCTTCCCTTATCTCCGTGCTTAGTATTCCTTTTTTCCGTTTACCTGTAAATCTATCAGATTTTTCTGTGTTCCGCTACGTGTTTCGCTTTCGCCTCGGTGATTAGTGAGTTCACCTGTCCTGCATTTCCGCTCACTATTTATACCCCGCTTCCTTCTTTTCTCGTCACTTCCATGTTATTTTATGTAACATTCTAGCCGGTAAAGGTATAGGAGTTTGCTTCTCAACGCGGGACGTTAGCAGTACAATTTAGAAAAAGTAAAGTGCGCTCTTTCGCTTTCTTATTTCAGAGCAGAGGTTTTGGTTTCTTTGTTTCCCACTCAAACCTACGAGTGCTCTCACCATAAGGTTTAGGGTTCTTTTATTTTTCTCCTTCCTTTCTTTTTGTTCACTCCACAACGGGAGTTAGATGAGCGTAACTGCTTATTTCTTTTGATTTGCTTGGATATCGAGTTCCTCGCTTTTTATCGCGAGGTTATTTGTGTTCTTATTTTCCCTATCCACTACGGATTATTGTCCGTCTTAGTGGTGTTCGTTAGAACACTTTTAGAGTCCTCATCTGTCGCACCTGGACCTCCGATATTTCTTCCGTGTCTCTGGGTATAGAGATCCCCTACAAGCTAAGCAAATACAACATGTTTCTATACTCAACTTGAATTGTCTACAAATGTGACTTCAGTACTTTTAGCACCCAGGTCTTCATTTGTTTGTTTTATTTTTTTATATATATATATTATTGTATGTATTAATGTTCAGGACTCTTGGAAGAGTAGCCCTAGGGCTAAAAGAGGTCCTGATAAAACTCAAACTCAAACAACTTGGAATTGGAAGCAACAAGGAATTTAAGTTGGTTGACATTATTAAAGTATTAAAGCATCAAGGTGTCTGCTGCAGATTATTCTTTATTCTTTACTGCAGTGGTAAAAACTGACATTACACTGAAACTGCGCTCCTGGCTGTGACGGAGACACTCGCCACTGCCAGAGCCTCCTCCCTCTCCTCTGTCCTGATTCTCTTTGACCTGTCTGCAGTGTTCGACACGGTCAACCACAAACTCCTGATCTCCACACTGGCTGAGATGGGCATTTCTGGAACTGCTATTTCTTGGTTTGTATTTCTGGAAGACCTCTGTCTCTGCACCTCATCCACTTTTTACAGGAGTCCCGCATGTATTTGTACTGGGTCCTCTGCTGTTCTCCATTTACACTAAGTCTCTTGGTTCAGTTATTAATTCACATGGCGTCTCCTACCATAGTCATCATGCTGATGACACTCAACTCTTCCTCTCTTTCCCTCCCTCTACCCCACAGGTTAACCCTCTGGGGTCGACTGTCGCCGGTGACATGGAATCGGTGCTCATACGTTTTGTTTAATAACTTCACTTTTGTTTTGCGTAGGAACCGTAAATTGTGGTGTGTAGCTTAGCCTTGTAACTACAAGTAGAGCCCACCCTCGTGTTTCTTCCAACCAGAGGTTTCTATATTGAGGCATTTATTTATGCAGTGGAATGCAAGCTACCTTGCTACCGACGACAAAATCGCTTATCAAGATGGGCTTGACTCAGTCGAGGATTTATAAGTATATTTATTTACCATTTGTGAAATGAAAACGAAAATACTAAGGTTGTTCTGTAATGCAAATTTTATGTTTTTGTGGTAAAAAAAATATATGCAACACCTGATAGTGCCATATAGGCATACATATATGTAATAGTAACTATCCGAGGGTACCATAAAATGGGGAAAATAGGCTTAGTCCCCAAAGGGTTAAGGAGAAGATATCTGCTTGCCTGGCTGACATCTCTGAGTGGATGTCTAGCCATCGCCTGAAGCTCAACCTCGACAAGACTGAGCTGCGCTTCATGCCATACAAGACCTTCCCGCTACAAGACCTGTCCATCACCGTCGATGGAACCATGGTGACCACTCCCGCTCTCCAAGAAACATGGGGGTAGTCCTGGACGACCAGCTGGACTTCAAAGAACACATCAGGGCAACGGTACGGTCCTGCAGGTTTCTCCTGTACAACATCAGGAGAATTCGGCCGTACCTGACTACCTACTCCACCCAGCGTCTTGTCCAGACCATGGTCACCTCACGTCTGGACTACCGCAACTCCCTTTTCAGAAGCCTATCAGCCTGCGCCATTCTGCCCCTACAACTGGTCCAGAACTCAGCTGCTCGGCTTGTGTTCAACCTCCCAAAGTTCTTCCACGTCACCCCCCTGCTGAGGTCACTCCACTGGTTGCCGGTTGTGGCCAGGATCAGGTTCAAAGTTCTGACCCTGGCCTACACTGCAGCCAAAAGGTCAGGGCCCTCCTACCTACAGGACTTAATCCAGCACTACGCTCCTGCTCGACAACTTCGCTCTGCTTTGCTGCACTTTTTCAGACTCCACCTCGCCTAAACAACCTATCTAGGACCAATTACATAGTACTTGTTTCCTGTTGTTTATTTTATTTTTTTAATAGTTCAGAATGTACAGCTGACTGTGTACTATTCTATGTTCATTACTAGGGATAGCTCCTACATTATGTGCTTTGTCGGATCTGCTTTGTGGTCGCTTCAATGACCTTAAAGTATGCACTTCTTGTACGTCACTTTGGATTAAAGCATCTGCCAAATGATTGTAATGTAATGTAGAGTAGTAGTGGGCAGTATGACCCATGTACTCAGCAACATATTGTATGGCATTCAGATATGCTCTTCCAGTCATTTACCAATCATGTATGCATATCGGTACCTGTACAGTTTAAAACAGCGAGAGACAAAATTATAGAGTAACATTAAAAATGCACAGGCAAGAGCACACACTGTGATGCTCACTCGCTAAAGCACATCATGTCTGTCCCGTGTGTGCACTGACGACTCGCATACTTATCGCATATAAGCACACCTGCTTTTAAATTTGAGTCCACTCCTCTTTTAAAGCGCAGAGCTCTTTTATCTCAGCCTCCTACATAGCCCAGATACAAATAAACAGAGATGATAAATGGACTCTTGAGCAGGGCACAAAAACAGAATGAAGAGGTGGACTCTCGCCGCACTTCAGTTAGTGGCCCCGCTGTTTGATTGAGGAGACCGGAGGGCGGCGGAGGCCCGTGGGATGAAAAATGGCACAATTAAAAAGACGTTCCGGGTGTCGCTGTGAGTAATTGCGGTGAACGACACAGCACTCCCGCTGGCAGCACACAGGTTCGGTGTCCGATCAGTGAGGGGAACAGTAGCCCCCCCCCTTCTCCCCCTGTTTCTCCATTATTATACACCTGCACCATACTGACAAACCATAGCAACATAGAACATAACAACAAGGTCACCACGATGAATGCGTCATATGTTAATGTATATCTCTTAAGACTCTAAAGCTTACATTGTAGCCTAATGTCTTTGCTTGTCAGCTGCCTGTACATGGAATACAAGTATTTAGTGTTAAATTTACTCCATGGTAGGCCTATTTGCTTTTGTTTGGTGTCATTTTTTTGTTGTCGGTTTTTTTGGTGATGAGATAATCATTCAAGCCTGTCACAATTCTGGCCCAGTGTTTCCCCTACAATAGACTACATTAGGCGGGGCAGGCCGGAGCTTGCCGCCCCGCCTAAAAATGTAAAATGGCAATGTAATTTTTTGAAAACGAATCCCCCTCCCCCTCCTCCAGACGAATGGAAATGGGAGTACGCCTAATGCTGTGTACTGTTACTCCCATTTCCCGATGTTTCATTTTTCCACTCTGTGTGTAGCCTACTGTACAGTGTACGGAGTAGGCACCTCAATAAAACTTTTTTATGCCCCGCCTCTCTTCACTGCCTGCTTGTATGCCCACATAAGTGGCAGAGCATCCCAACAACAGTCAGAATTGTATTATGTAGGCTAAATTGAAATTGGCATTATTGTCATTTGGCTTTATCATTACGAGTGCTTCAAAATCAGACATCAAAGAGAATAATAGAGCGGAACATTTTTTAAAGGACGTTAGAAGTGCAGATAAAATATTCAATCAGTTTAACGTGTAAAACAGGTGGCTAAAATAACATTCTTTAAACGCTGCACTGTGATTGGGATATTTAGGAGTTTTATCATCTGACGGAGATCGCAAACTTTAGTTCTGTGATAGTTAACAAAGAACACAAACAAAATTTATATTGATTTTTAAATGATAGTAAATTAGTTTTCAAAAAATTACATTGTCATCTTATATTTTTAGGCGGGGCGGCAAGCTTTGTAGGCCGGGCGGGCTGCCCCGCTTAATGTATGGTAGGGGAAACACTGCTGGAGCAACACCACAATAACGCATCACCAGAGACCATGTAGCCTCTTGCATGTTGCCGAAGAGAGGTATTGCTTCAGTAGGTCTACTTTTCAGGAAATATATATACACATACATAATATACACATATATATATTACAATATGTTGCGCATTGCCCTGCGGGACAGCTGGCCACAGTCGGGACTGGCACAGTCCGATTTCAATACAATATATTGATAATATATTTCAATAGATGTTAAAATATATTCTATTTCTGTGAGGATAAGGCCTAAAACATTTATTTTCATAAGTTCCAGAAGCATCCATTAATTTATAAATAATACATTTATTTAAATATATGTTCAAATATATTCAATTTCTGTGAAGGTAAGGCCTAAAAAAACATAGGTTTTTTCATAAGTTCCATTTATAGCAGGGGTTTTCAACATTTTCTGATCCTTGGATGCCCACGCAGGCTCCAACGCATCCAGGGGACCGCCGTCATAAGGTAAAAAGGGTTATATATATATATATATTTTTTTTAAAAAGTTTCTATATTTTGAGATATTTTTCCAAATTTATAGCCATTGTATATCAATTCTGACCAGGGATCCTCTACAGGACCTTCAAGAACCCCAGGGGACTGTGGGCCCCCTGTTGAAAACCCAGGATTTATAGTGTTAATGATCTGACCAAGGGCTGAACACATCATAAATAAGACTGATGCCTGCCAGGGTTGGGAGGTCAGTTCCTTTTCAGTACAGGAAATGAATCTAAATTGAATTCCTGAGAAATGCCCGTAATGTTCTAAAGGATTTTCAAGGAGCTGAGCTTGAGTTAATTTCCTGAATTGTTTGAATTAACATGTAAGTGAGCTAAGCACTGGGGCTAGCTGCATTATGAGAGGCAGAAGCTCTTTGAGTCTTGATGACTGTGCTGCATCATAATGCCAAATGCTCTGTGTGATGTCATAATGCAGAACGATGTTCTGCGTCAGGCCGCATGCCTGTTAGAAAAGCCTTTTGTTTCTATGTCATCATCAGATTTTGCACTGCGCTGGGTGTCCTAAAAACGGGAACTCATTATTCTGAAGGGATGTATGCTTTTCCACAGACAGGACATTCTGCAGAGACGCATGCAGGGCTGTGATTTGGGGTAGAGACAAACGGAACAGGGTAGAAACCATTAGGGACCCAGGAAGCAGAGATCCAGAAATGCAGAGCTATGGTGTATATGTGCAATGCAGCCTTTATTGACACCAAATACTTCAGCCGTGAGGTACACTGCTTGGTCTTCAGATTCAGATCAAGGTTGTGTATTTAGCTGGGACAAATGTATTATCATTTGTTGAGAACACACAACGCATATAGACAGGGAGTAGGAAAAATGCACTAAAATATAGTTAGTATTTTATAATATAGGCTATCTCTCAAATACATGTATCTGCAAACTCCAATCATAAAATGGTGCAGATGTAGGTTGCTTTACAGGTGGTACAGAAATGCTTCTCTCTCTCTCTTTCTCTCTCTCTCTCTCTCTCTCTATATATATATATGTATGGTTGGTTAAATGGCTGTAAGTCATCAAGGATCTGAGGTATCAAATGAGCCTCATACCATCACTATGCTACCAGATATGCAGTAGATATGGATGGATCACTTTAAGGGTTGTTTCTCCTGACCTATTTTTCTATTGAACTCTATGGAAAAATGAGTCAGGAGAAACAACTCTTAAAGTGATCCATCCATATCTACTGCATATCTGGCAGCAGAGTGATCTGGTAGTACAAACATTTATTTTTCAAGATTTCTATGGCGCATTCTCAGAAAACAGATTATATGGACATGTTACCAATGCTATATCTACTGCATATCTGGCAGCAGAGTGATGGCATAAGGCTTGTTTGATACGTCAAACCCTTGATGACTTAGAGCCAGATATTTATCCTTTAAAACTCAAAAGTGCTAGAGTACAGAACCAAAATAACAACAAATGTGCCACTGTCCAATGGATTATGGTGCTCACAGTATATATATATACATATATATATATACAGGTGCAGCTCAAAAAAATTTTATATCGTGAAAAAGTTCAATATTTTTTGTCACTCATTTCAGAAAGTGAAACTCATATATTATATAGATTCATTACACATAGAGTGAAATATTTCAAGCCTTTATTTCTTGTAATTTTGATGATTATGGCTTACAGCTAATGAAAATCCAAATTCAGTGTCTCAGAAAATTAGAATATTACGTAAGATCAATAAAAAAGGATATTTTAAACAGAAATGTCAGCCTTCTGAAAAGTATGTTCATTTCTATGCACTCAATACTTGGTTGGGGCTCCTTTTGCATGAATTACTGCATCAATGCGGCGTGGCATGGAGGCGATCATAGATAAACAGATAGGTGACAAATTAAAGGAAAAACCCTTACAGTGGCTCTGTTATGCTGTGGGGGGCATTTTCCTGGCATGGTTTGGTTTGGCATGGTTTGGGTCCACTGAGTGATGACCCTTGTCCTATGATCTCAACCCAATTGAACACCTATGGGAGATTTTGGACCCATGTGTTAGCGCTCTCCACCACCACCATCAAAATACCAAATGAGAGTCTATCTGGAAAAATCCATCCCTCCAGTAGAGTTTCAGAGACTAGAATCTATGCTAGACTCGTGGTAGAATCTATGCCAAGGCACACTGAAGCTGTTCTGTAGTGGCCCAACATCTTACTAAGATGCTTCATGTTGGTTTTTGCTTTAATTTGTCACCCGTCTGTGTGTGTGTGTGTGTATATATATATAAAAGAGACAAGCAAATCCTGCTGTATTACACATAAAATACTTACATTTCATGCAGATACACATTTCCAATACATGTATGTGCAATATTGCACATCTCAAGTTGAGGCTGGCTGCTACACATAAAGCAAATCCCCTCGGCGGGATTCCTCCCTGCTTCCAGCCGCTGCCTCGTCTTCCTCCTCCTCCATCTCCTGGTTCTGGTTGTCCAAGGTCACGCGATCCGCCCGCGGGGCAGATTTTAGCTTTACAGCGGTTCTGCGACCTCACAGGAAGCCAGTAGAATCTGTGGTAATGGAAATGACCTGACCCCTCCGGGCTCCTCCCTTGGTCTGATTTGTAAGCATGAGCTAATTAACTAAGTGCAGCAGACCCTGTAAACCGGCAAGCCAGCCTGACATATCCTGACAAAGAAAGACAGCACCTCCACCCCCCCACCCCCCCCACCTCTCCCCTCTACCGCGCAAACTGAGCCAGGACAGCGGCGCGATGCGGTAACAGGACGCCACGCGGCTTCCATTTCTATTTATAGGCACTGAGAGAGGTGGAATCTAAGAAAGAACAATAGATGTTCAGTCTTTGCATTCGGTCCCAATTGAGTAAACGCATGTTATTTAGAAAATACAGATTTAAAATGACACATTTTTTATGGGCTGTCAGGTGGTACTTGCTAAAGCCACAATCGGATATGTATCCCTGATTGAAAGTGTAATGCTTCTGAACCGTGCTCGTTTTTGTCCAAGAAAACCCTTTTTTTTTTTTTTTTTTACATCAAGCGTGGCAGAAATATTTTTATCTCTGGTATATAATTCGGGCCGTGATAGTGCTGACTGGCCGGGAATCCATTGGGTGGGTTGTTCCAGTCTCATTGAGCAAGAGCAACTTCTTATAAGTGACTCTTATCTTG
This sequence comes from Ilyophis sp. 1 JC-2022, assembly GCA_022702515.1. Classification (NCBI taxonomy): domain Eukaryota; kingdom Metazoa; phylum Chordata; class Actinopteri; order Anguilliformes; family Synaphobranchidae; genus Ilyophis; species Ilyophis sp. 1 JC-2022. Next base: position 29,867,375 of record CM040394.1, on the reverse strand, counting down.
CAGTCTGTCTGCACCAGCTGCACATTAAGTTTACTCCTTCAAAAGCATATTTTAATGACTTTGTTTATTTGCTTAGCTTGTTTCAGAATGACCTATTCACAATATGTCCGGGGTCAATTTGAATAGATTCAGTGTTTGACATCTCTTAAAAACCAGTTAACCTTATTTTTTCACTTTGACACTATATGCCTTTTTCTAATTTGTTGGGATTGAATAGTAATCATGCAATAAACATAATGCTATGTTGTATACAGAAGTGTTGTGTGGGGTCATTTTGGGGGGTCATAAAATGTAAGAAAATATACCTTTTTAATTTTGTATCTCTTTATTTTTTGTGGGCGATTCTGGTAGCACTTTTCCAAACAGGTTTTAAACTTCACAAACTTGCACCTACCACAGGCTCTAAAATTAGATGATTCATCCCAGATTTTTAATATTTAGGGATAAAAGGGTAGTCAATTGGGAGACACACAAAAGGTGACACAGAAAGTGTAAAAAAAATTCTATTACATTAGTTTTGTCTTAGTCAATTTGAGCCCGAACATAAAAAGGCGTCATAAAATGTCAACATAATATGAAGGTTTTTTTTACTGAAGCAATTCAGGATAAGCACCTTGCTCAAGGGTTCAATGGCAGTGCCCCACTTGGAATTTGAACCTGCAATCTGAACCAATTGGAACAGGTCATTCTGTCCATCTAGGCTTATCATTTACAAACAGACTAGAGAGTATCCAGCACTGCATATCTGCTTCTACATGACCTGGCAAGCTCTTCATTACAAAACAAAATGAACACATTAACAAAAAATAACTTTCACAATATCAGTGTTGAATTTGCCTTTGACTAATGGTGCCAGTCATAGAGATGCATGTTGTATGTAAGCACTTAGCAGCCTGTGCAGGTTTAGCTGCCCGTGTTTGTAAGGTTTCTCCAGGCATGATTTCCTCCTAAGGGTAGCTATGGTTTTGAGCAGCGCATGGCTTTTGATTACATAGCTGCTTTAATTAGTGGCGGTCATTAAAAGAGGAACGTCCCTTTGTAGTGACATCTGGCTCACTCTCAGCGTCCTGTCTGAGAAGGAGGGGGCAGGCTGACGCACCAAACGAAGCCAAACGAAGACAGTAAACAAAAGGGAGGGGCGGGGGGAGGGGGGTTCGTTTCCTGCCCTGCCCCCGCAGAAAGGTCAGTGGAAGGTCACGACAGGAAAGCGAGATCTTGTGACACTCGCATGCGTATGCCATTCTGGGAAGGAAATGCAGAAAAAGCGGAATGACCTTTTGTCCAATCAGGCCACAGAACCCATTTACCACCATGGGTAGGCAAAAATTCACCAGTGAACTAAATACCTCTCTAATACACACATCTATAAATTGCATTCAACATCAAGAAATCACCCACTGTCATGCGCAAATGCAGCCCTCTTAAACACCCTATACACACAAGTCATTGAGTTATTCATCCTTAAATGTGAACCAGCGAAACATAAATGTGGGAAAGGTCGATCACAGACATGATTTCGGAATATTCAGAGACAGTTAAAAACTGGGACACCGCACTGGCTGTGTTTCTCCTCAGGGATTGTCACATTGTCGTCAGTCTTCTCTTGTCCCGTTTGTTAAAAGAGCTCTTAGCTCAATGGCTCTGTGATCCAGCTCTCATTTTTCTTCAGGTTAGTCTTTTTATAAAGTTACCCAGGTAAGCATTTTTTTTTGTCCTGGCTGTTCAGCACTCATCTATTCCTCTGTACAACAATAGCTGGGCTGAAGCTTGTCTGGAACTACTTACGGTGTTGAAAACAGGGAGCAGACATGAACGAAAGCGGACGGTCCGACGGACTGCCCAATGACTTTTGCCATTCATAGCGAACTCGAAGCATAGTCAAAGCATACTATCTCCCTTTATAGACAACATTTCCCATACTTTTTGTGCGCAGATTGCAAACAACATTCATGGAAGATTAAGGTACGAAGAAGGTATGCTAGTAGGTGAAATGACAAGTCCGTGTGGACTGCCTTGGCTGCTCAGGGTCAAGTCTGCTCAGGGTCCACTTTGGGTCTGCCATGATGTCATTTAGGTCCATGCAGACCCTGCGCACTTCCATTTGTAGTTTTTGTGGTGACTGAAATGGCCTTCAGACACTAAATGTGTTATAAAAATAAAAAAACGGAATCTCTCCCAAACAAATGTGTCTATGAACTACAATAAAAATGGTAGAGGGACAGGTTACTTTGCTATTGGCACAGAGGTATAAACCATACAAAAGGGATAAACTATCTGTATTATGGTCATCACCATAGAGACACATTCAAAACATATGTTTGGGAATGTCCGTTGGATATGCAGACTGCAGCAACAAAGTTACCATCGCTCTTCGCCGGAGTTGAAGATGTCGGGTCTGATCCGGGAGTGCAGGCAATCTTCAAAAGGCAGTCAGGAAAGGAGAACATAATGCAGGGGAGGAGTGAGGAGAAGACTGGGAAGATTGACGCAGTTCGTTGCTCCATTTCGGCGGTGTACAGAGACCGTGGCGCTGCGTGTGCTGTCGTGGAGGCAGAGTTTGTGTTTTGGACTGCTTGGTAACACTGGACATCTTGGGACAGCGGGGGCCATTTTTAATTATGGCTGTATTGCACTTTAATTCACTTGATTGACGTAATGATTCTGCTGGATGTCTTTGTTTGATATGCTTGTTTGTGTGTTGTGGGTCTGCCCCACTGTCTATGTATTTTTTGTTGTTGCAGTGGCTACAACTGAAGTTCCCTAGTGGGATATAAGTGTTATTCTATTCTATTACATATGAAACATTCACATGGAAATACATTCAAATTTATGCATGTGAAATACGGCCCGTCCGTGTGCATTGTGCACTGCAGAATAAATTCCTACGCTATCGTGTGTGAAGCCATGCATGGCTAATGCTAGTGATTACCTGAAACCGAGAGGGAGTGGAAATCCAAAAGACAGGGGTGCGGGTGCGTGGCGGATTGTTGGTGTGCAAAGGCGGTCCACTACAGCGATGACTCACGCGTTAGTCATATTTTGCAAAACAAGCTATTATTTCTGAGACCTTCACTTGCACCAGCTACGTGAGGAGGATGTGAAAAGTGTGTGTGTGCGCCACGGAGGAGGAATCTCCCTCCCGCACACACACTCCCCAGGAGAGGAGAGCACTAAGCTGAGAGCAGTATGGAAGAATAACAACGGCAAGCCAAGGCTGTTTAAACTGCTTCCATTTTCTGACATTATATATCTCAGACTTCCACAGGAGCTAGTACGTTACAAAAGGACACTATAGAGCCTGGGATTCAAACCAGCAGCCTCCCACTTATTCACCATGATTTGTGTGGTGATTTTTGCCAGACCAATAGACAAAATACCAACAGAAAAAAAATTATTGCAAAGAAAATGTATCATTGTTATTGCTTATCACCCAGGCCTACACGCCACTGTTTTCCCTGCAGGTGAGGGGAAATGGCACATTTACTACAGTGGAGAGAATTATGGGTAAATATGAAAACTGGATGTTTCATGATGTACACTTGAAATTCTGGGTTCTGTCAAGCGTGGAAGTAGACATCTGGGGACTATAGTATATACTTGCTGTTTGCATACTTTTGCTTCAGGACGCACTTCAAACAAACGGTATTGGTAGCATACTTGCCATGCATCTTAACTACAATCCAAGCAAGCATAACGGAACAATGCCCTGGATTATGTTGAAACAGCTCCTCAATGGCTGACAAACTGACATGAAACAAAAAAATACTTTTTAAAGACAAAAAAAAATAAACTTAAAAAAAAAACTGGAACTAAATTGAATAGAAAAGTACAACATCGTGTTTTTATTAGGCTGTTAAATCTATGGTTGTTGTTACAAGATACATTTAAAGCAAAAAAAAAAAAAAGTATGTTGTTAGTACTGGCAGTGTGAGCGATAGTAGAAGCGATAGTAGCAAACATAGCACTGGTCTGTTAACATACGCCTTTATCCAGGGGGCACATAAGGCTGTGTCTCAAACAGCAAAAATGGCAGCATTTGAAGGCAGAAAGGCATCGAGAGGCATGTCTCATTCAAAGGTTTGCATAAAAGGCACCTGAGAAGGCAGCTCATGTATCCTTCTTCAGGTATGATATCCCATAGGTCTTTGCGATTACCTCAGGATTCTCATTCCGTTAAATTAATGGCAGCCAAAAACAACAAAGCGGTAGTTGCGGCGGCACCAGATAAGCGTTTTTACAGTGTGAATATACGGTAAACTCCATCATTTGCTGTAGTTATAAAACATCCGTTTTAATTATTTAATACACTGGAATAGTGTATCTGATGTTTTTAAGCCTCTGTGAGCTTTCCTAGCAAGCTGATGAACAACCGTAAACACTGATCTCACGTGACATCATCCTGTTTTTGAAGTGCGAACCAAATTCGTTGCCTTTTGAGGTATCTTCAGAGGGAGCTAGACAGCGAGGCAGCGAGGCAGCTGCCTTCCATTTGAGACACAGCTATAGAGACAATACAGTGCATGTAAAAGATACTGAATAAAATGTTACATTTAAAATTAAATGTAAAGAAGAACATATCACTTTTTTTGAATAAGCATGCTTGTGGCCAGGACTGTGTTGCAAATGAAAATAAGTGGAAGACATGACAATAAGATGCTTGATCTGAACAAGGCAGCAGCTTCAGAAATGTTTAAATATGAAGGGTTTATAAAACTGAAATTCTGCAGTAACCTTCTGTAGTATTGTGGCAGGACTGTGTGCAAAAAAAAAAAAAGAAGAAGATGACAATAAGATGCTTGATCTGAACAAGGCAGCAGCTTCAGAAATGTTTAAATATGAAGGGTTTATAAAACTGAAATTCTGCAGTAACCTTCTGTAGTATATCTCATTGTACACATTTCACCACAACAAACATTACTTAATATGCGCAGTTCAAATGATAAATATCATTAAATTACATCTTAACCAAAACTTTACTTCAATGTCAAAAGAATCAAGTTATTTTAAAATTATTAGAAATAACTGATGGGTGAAAAACAAAAGAGAGTTCAGTGGAATAGCAAACATTATATTGTAATACATGCTGCATCACTTCACTCCGATGATTCATTTTGAGATTTCTGTCTGATTAATCATCACTGGCAGTGAGTGATGAGAGATGAATATTTATAACCATATGAATGTAAAAGGCACTTCAGTGTGGCTATGACTGTTGCTGTTGCTAAGTGAGCCTGGTTGCTAAGCAAGAGGGAGGGCAGGTAGACTTGGAAGTCTTTGGTGTACAGCTTGAAAATCCATGCAATTTCCTCACATTTGGATGACTGATCTTTAAGCCATTTTCTTAGCTTAAATTAATGCAATGAGCACTCCTTTAAATTGACAAACAAGACTCCTGTTAGTGAACAAACCTTCATAAAACACTACACTGTGAATCACTTCACACATGCAGCAACAACAATTTTACTTCTGCAAAACCCACCAGGGTTAGCTAGTGCACAGTGGCATCATTAAAACAACAAATTAATGGGGAATTCCAACAAGCAAAAAATTATTTTTAATTCTCACCTTAAAAATAAATTATCTCTCATCTTTCTAAAGTGTCACATTTAGCCCAGAAGAAAAAAAATGCCCCACACCAAAACAAGAATGTCACCTGGGTATAACTCCCCCCCTCTCCCCCACAGTAGAAAAATAATTCAGAAAATTTTGCAGGTCAGATGAACCAAAAACAAGACTCCAAACCTTCAGTTATGCCTTCAATATTGGAGTAGTCAATCACACTTACACCATTGCACGGTAGCTCTCCGTTCACTTAAATGATGAAAAGACGGGCAGTTATACCTCAATGACATCATAACTTCAAATGAAAGTCTGGGTTTCGAGACATGAAATCCAAGTATTCGGGGGGAGAACATGTCAAGGTATGATTTTTGAATGGAGTCCCCCCGAAGTGCAACCGTACCTCTAATCTTAAAAGTGCAAATTAAGTATTTGAGCTCTTAGGCTTTGAGCTCATAGTAGCATGCTAAAGTACATCTGTGTTAAACCCAATGAAACCCTGTGAAGCTTAATCGAGTGGACATCCTGCTTAATCCTGAGACGTTCCGTCACAGTTCACCCAACTTGCTGATGCCCCCAGCTGTCTGGTGTGGGGTACTACAGTCAATAGTGGCCTGAAGCTAACAATGGGCAGTTGGATGGGCCTGGATATGGGCAGCCACTTGTACTGCAGGTCCTGGGTGGCAGGGCTGAGGTCCCAGTCATAGTGGTTCAGCAGGTACCCACAAGCCACCTGTGCAGGGGACACAGAGTGCAGGTTCAGACCTGGGTCAAAAACTGACCTGAATACCTGGATTGCATATCTTGTAACATACAACTTACAGTATATGCACTTTTAACATTACCATACGTGACTGTCAGGAGAAACAGTGATACAGCCAAATAAATTGAAGAAACAGCACCACAGTACTCTTACTTGTCCTGTCATTACACGGGCACGCACGCACTTCTTTTTTCTTCGTATGTGGCTGTGTACGCAGGCATAGACAGTTGAATTCATCATTTATTTTAGAAAGTTAAGTTTTCTATTTATTTAAAGTACCAGTGGGATAATTAGTAGGACCTTGTAATGAGAACAAAAAAATAAGCGGTGATTCACCCAGGTTTTAATTTTAACGCTCTCGTATTAATGTGCCTTACATAATGTTTGGGATCTCTGCGATCCGTACGGAAGCGAATGCGCAGCAGACATGCGGGTTGAAATATTCAGCCTGTTACGGATCAAATTTCCTCTTCACGCCGCAGTATCTCTAACACTGCGCTGTATCATGGGCCAGGTACAACAGCACAGCACAAAGGCAGTCAGCTGAGCCGGGGACCATGGGCAAGGAGAGTAGAGGAGAGAGGGAGAAGAGAGGGGGAGAGGACTAGAAAGGAGGAGAGGGGAGAGGCAGAGGGAGAGAAGATAGGATAGCAACACTCAAGTTAATGACTATGTCTGAGTTAATCACTTGCGTGTGCATGTTAATCACTGTTGAATATGTGGGCCTATTTGTGGTGTTGTGCTGTGCTGAACCTATAGTTGCACATGGAATTGCCACGGGAGAAAGCTATTTTGTCATATTGTATGATCATTGTGCTTTGCTGTGGAGGGCAAGTTATTTGGATTGGTTAAAAAAAAAGTCAGAGATTGACAAGTAATTTTAGCTCCACCCGTTATGGTGCTCATCAAACCTCATTCTCCCCTGGTAAAACCCATTTCAGTCAGCAGTCACCTTTTTTATTTCTTCAGTCAGTCCGCCCTGCACAATGTGAATTCAAAAGTAGCATACTCCATTGAGAAGAAAGCAAGCTACTGTCAAAATGAGGCAAAGGGACATGTTGCTTTAGCACTAATTCAGTGTAGCAAAGAGAACAATGTTTGATATAACAAGGGCCAGAAGTGATGAAACATGTTCACAAAAGAAGAGTTGGCAGGTCTGTCGAGGGGAGGAACATACGTAATCCAGAGGAACCCATTACAAATGATCACCGAGTGGGTAAGATGCGTCTATACGCAGTCACCACCGGTACCGAGCCCGAGTGCATATCTGCACCAATCGCAGCTGTGCGTCTCCAAGAGGAGTCTTTGGGTTCTGCCTCTAGAGAGTTTGTGACGGCTCTGACCCATTTTCCTGCTCTCTCCAGTGTCTCTTCTGGTCACAGTGATTCATTCGCAAGCGCAAGAATGAAGCCTCACCGAGAGGGGGGGTGGGGGGGGGGCTAAAAAAAGTTTTAAATTTTTTTATACCAAATGCATGTTGTGCAGGATCCCGGTTCCCCTCGGTTTGCTGATCCACCTTAACGTGTCTTTTGGCACCACGATTAGTTATAATCATCGCTTTAATAAATGATGTGTAGGAGCGATGTGTAGGACGAGGTGGCAGGGTGAAGCACAGTTGCCCCTGCTTCCTGAGTCTGCTGCGCCGGTTTGCCTGGGAGCCCGGCTGAATTTCCCAGAACCACACGGTGATGGGGCACTGCTGATGCGACGGCTTTGGCCGCGTCTCCCTCTCCTGCCGTGGGTCTCAGTCTGAATGAACGCTGCGGGGACTCACTGCTAGAGCTCCGTTTGGCTGGTGGTCCCATAACAGTCGGGACGTCCCGTACCTCAGCCAAAGAAGTTGTGTTGACCCATAGCCGACAGCCATATAGCGGTTTTGTGAATATCTAACCAAATTTAGTCTGCTATATAGTTACCATGTGTTACAATTAAACAAATTAATAAAATGACACATACACCCCAACAATTTATACAGGTGCAGCTCAAAAAATTGGAATATCGTGAAAAAGTTCAATATTTTTTGTCACTCATGTCAGAAAGTGAAACTCATATATTATATAGATTCATTACACATAGAGTGAAATATTTCAAGCCCTTATTTCTTGTAATTTTATGATTATGGCTTACAGGTAATGAAAACCCAAATTCAGTGTCTCAGAAAATTAGAATATTACATAAGATCAATAAAAAAGGATATTTTAAACAGAAATGTCAGCCTTCTGAAAAGTATGTTCATTTCTATGCACTCAATACTTGGTTGGGGCTCCTTTTGCATGAATTACTGCATCAATGCAGCGTGGCATGGAGGCGATCAGCCTGTGGCACTGCTGAGGTGTAATGGAAGCCCAGGTTGCTTTGATAGCGGCCTTCAGGTCGTCTGCATTGTTGGGTCTGGTGTCTCTCATCTTCCTCTTGACAATACCCCATAGATTCTCTATGGGGTTCAGGTCAGGCAAGTTTGCTGGCCAATCAAGCACAGTAATACCATGGTCATTGAACCAGCTTTTGGTACTTTTGGCAGTGTGGGCAGGTGCCAAGTCCTGCTGGAAAATGAAATCAGCATCTCCATAAAGCTTGTCAGCAGAAAGAGCATGAAAGTGCTCTAAAATTTCCTGGTAGATGGCTGCGTTGACTGTGGACTTCAGAAAACACAGTGGACATGGCACCCCAAATCATCACTGACTGTGGAAACTTCACACTGGACTTCAAGCAATGTGGATTCTGTGCCTCTCCACTCTTCCTCCAGACTCTGGGACCTTGATATCCAAATGAAATGCAAAATTTACTTTCATCTGAAAAAAGGACTTTGGACCACTGAGCAACAGTCCAGTTCTTTTTCTCCTTAGCCCAGGTAAGACGCTTCTGACGTTGTCTCTGGTTCAAGAGTGGCTTGACACGAGGAATGCGACATTTGTAGCCCATGTTCTGGATTTGTCTGTGCGTGGTGGCTCTTGATGCACTGACTCCAGCCTCAGTCCACTCCTTGTGAAGCTCCCCCAAATTCTTGAATGGATTTCGCTTGACAATCCTCTCAAGGCTGCGGTTATCCCTGTTGCTTGTGTACCTTTTCCTACCACACTTTTTCCTTCCACTCAACTTTCTAAGAATATGCTTGGATACAGCACTCTGTGAACAACCAGCTTCTTTAGCAATGACCTTTTGTGGCTTACCCTCCTTGTGGAGGGTGTCAATGACTGTCTTCTGGACATCTGTCAAGTCAGCAGTCTTCCCCATGATTGTGTCGCCTACTGAACCAGACTGAGAGACCATTTAAAGGCTCAGGAAACCTTTGCAGGTGTTTTGAGTTAATTAGCTGATTAGAGTGTGACACCATGAGTTTCCAATATTGAACTTTTTCACAATATTCTAATTTTCTGAGACACTGAATTTGGGTTTTCATTAGCTGTAAGCCATAATCATCAAAATTACAAGAAATAAAGGCTTGAAATATTTCACTCTATGTGTAATGAATCTATATAATATATGAGTTTCACTTTCTGAAATGAGTGACAAAAAATATTGAACTTTTTCACGATATTCAAATTTTTTGAGCTGCACCTGTAGTTGTCAAAAATGACAGGACTGCCGTGCACATAGCTGGCTAGAGTTCACAGTCACTGTGTTTTTGCTTCATTGCTTCTGTGGAATCTAATCTAATGGAAGGCAAGAACATTACCATCTCTGATTTTCCAATTCTGCCTCCCTGTAAAGTGACACACACTTAACAGAACCTTTTATAAACTCCTCTAGGTTCTGCCAGCATAAATGTACCATGGCTAATCATGTTGTTATTAATAATAATAATAATAATAATAATAATAATAATAATAATAATAATATTATCTCTCTTGTATAATATATATTATTTTAGTAGCCACGGTAACAGTAATAATAGTAATAATTATTATAAAAGTAGTATTGGTAATAGTAACGCTACATAAAGGTATATAATGGGCAACAAATTAAAAAATAAAATAATCCTGCCGTCTTTGTGTCCATGAGCACACATACTGAAGGTTAGACCTGCGCTGACTAAAACCGGATGTTCAAATAGAGATTCAAGCGGATTCCTTTGCCTGGCTGTTGCCATGGTACCTAAGAGAAAAATCAGTCTCATCTCGCAAACATTTCATCACACACCGACCATAACCGTAGACTACTTCTATTTACCTTGCTTGCCATTACAAACGCGGTTCCGACCCATTCGACCAAAGCGCTCCGCCGTCTGCTACTTTTCCATCAACATTTAGATTAAAACATGTATGCTTTTTTATCTATACAGTATGCACACATAGTAATGGCTAACTGCACCGTACTGCTGTCAGCCTGTCTGTCTTTGGCCTGTAGGGAGGGTGTGAGCTACAGCACGGCCCCTATTCATACTGCTGGTTGCGTCAGCGCCATTATTCACCCGCATGAAAGCTCCAACCGCTGAGCGTCAGCATCCGCACAACAAATTAAATCGTCAACAAAAATATCAGTGCATTACAACAGTGCTACAGGGGATTGTAGGGGACTTCCAAACTGACCGCATCTCTGTATGTAATTAGTTGTATCAAACTGATTTATCCGCAATTAATAGATTCTGCATGAATTCCTCTGGCGATGGCTGCACCATTCCTCATACGGCAGTGAGGTCCATGCTTCTTTCTCAATACTCAGTCATTATTAAGCTCTGCCTTCCAGCCCAACCAATTACCACACCAGCCTTTCTTTGTGCATGTCAAATTTAAAAGGCATCGTGTGGCGCGGCGAACAGGCGCAGCTACGTTTGCGCAACGCCTTCCTCAGAACGTGAAGTGCGCTTCGATTACGTTCGCTCTTTCAGAGCAAAATTAGTCACCGGAAGAATTAGGCTGATTGGTATCCTACACGATGCTGATCGAATGCCAGGGAATTCACACGCCTGAGAGCTGCGTCAGAGAGAGCTGGCATCACATGCAAAGTGTAAGATATAACTATATCAATACCGGCATCTAGGAAAAGATGACTGTCCCGTCATCAATACCAGCATCTTAGATAAGATAACTACCGCCCAGCATCAATACCAGCATCTTAGTCAGTGTGTTTGTGCGGGGTGGGTGTGTGTGTATGGGAGGGGGGGGTTTGTCTGGGAGTTGTCACTCCTTATGTGTTGCCCCTGTTACCCTCGTAGCGTAATCGCAGCACATCCTGTTGCCGCTGCGAGGAGCACACATTAAACGTCAGTACCTTTTGTGGACAGGATCGTCACGGATAAAATACGTATATGTCAATGGACAGGAGAGCCGCCGAGCCTGGCGCCATGGCGGACACGCATCCCCCGCTAATAATGCCTTCCCCTCCTCTGAGTCACAGCAGCACACCTGTTCCTTTTCCCACCTGCCGTCTCCCGCAGCAACATGCATACCTGTCTGCCGCTGGCCCCCGGATGGCCGGGCTCAGCGCTACTTTTCCTATGATGCACCTGAGCCAATCTGCCACTGTGCCGGGTTCACATTTCTCAGGGACACCATCTTCCACTGGTTAATCAGGGGATACTAAATGTCTCTGGGGGCCGCTAGTATTAGGCTTTATTACTGAACATTCTGTGCTGCTACCAGCTGTCAGAGTGCAGAAGCTCTTGGTGTGTCTGTATGTGTGCTTATAAGTTCTCTGCTTCTAATACTGGGTGTTTCAGCAGCCAAACTTACTGTTGAGCTATGTTCGGCAAACCGGCTGTGCAAATTTAAAAAAGTATAATATGTAATAAACTGACTGAGTCAGTACAAAGGGCCAGTCGAGTCAGTACAAAGAGCCAGTAGAGTCAGTACAAAGGGCCAGTAGAGTCAGTACAAAGGGTCTGTAGAGTCAGTACAAAGGGCCTGTAGAGTCAGAGTCAGTACAAAAGACCAGTAGAGTCAGTACAAAGGGCCAGTAGAGTCAGTACAAAGGGCCAGTAGAGTCAGTACAAAGGGCCAGTAGAGTCAGAGTCAGTACAAAGGACCGAGTCAGTACAAAGGGCCAGTAGTCAGTACAAAGGGCCTGTAGAGTCAGAGTCAGTACAAAGGGCCAGTAGAGTCAGTACAAAAGGCCAGTAGAGTCAGAGTCAGTACAAAGGACCAGTAGAGTCAGTACAAAGGGCCAGTAGAGTCAGTACAAAGGGCCAGTAGAGTCAGAGTCAGTACAAAGGGCCAGTAGAGTCAGTACAAAGGGCCAGTAGAGTCAGAGTCAGTACAAAGGACCAGTAGAGTCAGTACAAAGAGCCAGTAGAGTCAGTACAAAGAGCCAGTAGAGTCAGTACAAAGGGCCAGTAGAGTCAGTACAAAGAGCCAGTAGAGTCAGTACAAAGAGCCAGTAGAGTCAGTACAAAGAGCCAGTAGAGTCAGTACAAAAGGCCAGTAGAGTCAGTACAAAGAGCCAGTAGAGTCAGTACAAAGAGCCAGTAGAGTCAGTACAAAAGGCCAGTAGAGTCAGTACAAAGAGCCAGTAGAGTCAGTACAAAAGGCCAGTAGAGTCAGTACAAAGAGCCAGTAGAGTCAGTACAAAAGGCCAGTAGAGTCAGTACAAAGGGACTGTAGAGTCAGTACAAAAAGCCAGTAGAGTCAGTACAAAGAGCCAGTAGAGTCAGTACAAAAGGCCAGTAGAGTCAGTACAAAGGGCCAGTAGAGTCAGTACAAAAGACCAGTAGAGTCAGAGTCAGTACAAAAGGGCAATAGAGTCAGTACAAAGGGCCAGTAGAGTCAGTACAAAAGGCCAGTAGAGTCAGTACAAAGGGACTGTAGAGTCAGTACAAAAGGCCAGTAGAGTCAGTACAAAGAGCCAGTAGAGTCAGTACAAAAGGCCAGTAGAGTCAGTACAAAGGGACTGTAGAGTCAGTACAAAAGACCAGTAGAGTCAGTACAAAGGGCCAGTAGAGTCAGTACAAAAAACCTGTAGAGTCAGTACAAAGGGACTGTAGAGTCAGTACAAAAGACCAGTACAGTCAGTACAAAGGGACTGTAGAGTCAGTACAAAGGGACTGTAGAGTCAGTACAAAAGACCAGTACAGTCAGTACAAAAGGGCAATAGAGTCAGTACAAAGGGCCAGTAGAGTCAGTACAAAGGGCCAGTAGAGTCAGTACAAAAAACCTGTAGAGTCAGTACAAAGGGACTGTAGAGTCAGTACAAAAGACCAGTACAGTCAGTACAAAGGGACTGTAGAGTCAGTACAAAAGACCAGTAGAGTCAGTACAAAGGGACTGTAGAGTCAGTACAAAAGACCAGTAGAGTCAGTACAAAGGGCCAGTAGAGTCAGTACAAAAGGGCAATAGAGTCAGTACAAAAAGCCAGTACAAAGGTACCACCAGCAGAGCTAAAGCCAGAGAGACGCCAGGTACCTGTGAGCTGAAGGAGACCAAGGCTAATGTACCTCAAGGAAGAGTTGGTTGAGCTGGGCTCCAATGCAGTTCCTGGGGCCGTTTCCTAGGCAGCACAGAAGATCCTCCTGCCCGGCATTCCTGATAGAGAAGGACAGTTCATCTCAGTATGGCCCCTGTCCGTTCCCCACGGTTACAGCCTTAAAGATAACACAGACCGTCATGTGTTCACTTAAACGCCGGAACTTCCTTAGCAACAGCCCTAGTAATGGGCATTTCTGGGACGGATCTCTGTAGCGAAACCCATTCATTTCCAATGAGTCATGACACACAAACTCTCCATCAAGCAGAGGGACATAATTAAAATGTTGAAAAAAATGTTTGGGGGATGTTTCTCAAATCTCTGATTAAATATTTGGGATATTAATATAAAAAAACTAGACTGCCAAAAGCTACAAATACAGGTCCCACCAGTCACTATTAAATGTGGTGCACTCATTAGAGTTGTAGTTGGATAATAATTTAGCCCTTTTGTATGGAGGTAGATTTCTATCAAAAATAAACAAACACAAAAGTATAATCCACAATTATTTTTACCATCCACACACACACACCTCTCAATTTGTGTTCGTAGGTATAATCCACAAATGTGTTTTTGCCATCCACACACAAACACCTCTCAACTTGTGTTTCGTAAATCATCATTTGGATGAATGCAAAAATTATATTCACAACTGCAAATAACATTTTCAGATATGTTTCCAATATTCACATTTACAAATCAAAAGCTTGGCTTGAGAACTGGTAAATCTACATTTGGCGATCGAAGGACACGCTTGATCTGCTTGGATTTACGCACGGAATTTTGAGACAAATATTCCGCTGTTTTTTCCGTGTCGATTCACACATGCTTAACTTGTGAATCACATGCAAAACTTCTTCTTCTTCGGTGCTACCAAACAAGGCGATGTGTGTTCGGCTCATCAGCGCCACTTTTAGAACAAGTGGCCAAAATCACACATTATCTTTAAGAAGTGGATTAATGGTTAATTAAAACAACCGAGTTTTAAGTTTATTTAGGTTGTAAAGTTAACCCCACGCTAATCTTGTGATGGGACGTTTTTTAAACAGTCATTGCACACAACTCTTATCAGATTGCATGTAGCTAGCTAGCTAGATTACATTACAGAGGGGTAGGTCCGTACACAGTAGCTACTTAACTCTTTCGCCCCTCATGGGAAAGATTATGTAAAAGAAACTCAACCATGTGAAGTAACGTTACTGCAGCCAATTAAATTAATTTGACAGCTATTCTCACTGATACCAATATCTCTTATGAAATCTTTTATTTGTTCAGCTAGCAAGCTAGTAGATAAGACACCTAAATTAAAATGATAATTCAAATTGCATGGAGTGCTCTCCTTATTTCAGCTCATAGTGTTGTACTTCCTAGTTCCTATCAATGGTTTTAAATCTCTGGTTTCTATCTTTGAGAAAGATTTGAAAACCAAGCTAATGTTGGCTTTTTTTTTTTTTTTACTTTTAATGTAAAAGTGGCGCTGATGAGCCAAAAACACATTTGTGGATTATACTTTTGTGTTTGTTTATTTTTGATAGAAATCTACCTCCATACTTTTGCTTTTATATTAATCAACTGTGTCGTTAATCAAAGGAATCCGATAGTTCAAAGAACAACCCCCAAAAGCTGTTTTTTTGTGTTAACTCTACTAAAAGTGTTGTTATTTGATCCTGTCAAGGAAACTGGATGAATAGCTTTGTAATGCAGATCACTTCAGAATTCTTCGGCTTCAGTGACAACGTAAAATACGGTGTCAGTTGGGGTCTGAAACACGCTGGAGCCTGGAGGGTTCTGCCCAGCTTTTACCTGCTGGTGACTGGGTGCGCCGCCAAACTGTGAGCGTCAGCAAACGGAAAACTATCACAAGATCACCCTGTGCCCACAGCATGGTGTCAGAGGATCCCTTTCCGCCGTGCGTTCTATTCCCAACACAAAAACTGGCTCAATTAGACGGTTCTTCTAATCAGTTAAACAGGGAACAATCGTCATCTGAATTCAGGTTTCCGGAGAGAGCTGATTCTGTGGCGCGCGGGCCAGAGCCGGTCTGCTCGGACTGACGGGGCTGTTTATTTCCCAGAGAGAGAGAGCATATTAATAATTCATAATTAATACCCTCCAGCCCTCTCCCTTCCCCTGTGTGAAGGGGGGGGGGGGGGGGTGGAGGAGAGGAAGGGCGGAAAGAACAGATCGGTTTACCGCCATGCTTCCTGCCCGCGGAGGCAGCAGAGTTTCAGGGCTTTGGGGGGCCAGTGTGGAAGGAGGAGTCGTTACTGTGTGGCTTTTACGCTGCCTTGTTCTGAAGGGATATATTATCTCCCTGAATTCTCCCCGCGGCTGGCCAGCGCTGCCACAGCACTCATGCGAGTGGTCACATGTCATCTCCTGGTTAAAGCTGAAATGTTCATTGTGCATAGTCAATGAGAGGATGAAACCATGCATAATGTGCAATAAAAATGTCAAAATGTATAACATTAAAGAAACCGCGACCGCGGTCCACAAACTCACTGCCTGTGTCTATGTCTATGTGACTATAGCCAGTGTGTGCACAGGGGCCACAGTAATTTGCCATTTTATTCGCTAGCTTTTCAGATTTGTACCGGGAGCAGCTGTCTTCAACGATCCGCCTAACACATGACAGCATTTAAACGGGTGCATGCAAGAGCAATTTGATGGAAAGCGAGAAATATTTTGTTACATGCAGCTTCTTTTCCGAGACACATGCGATAGTATTCCCTGGCTTGCAGTCAGTTTAACTGAAGGTGTGGTTTTACAGTACTAGGCCAGAGTCTGCGTCATGTACACGCCAGAGTCTGCATAAGGTACACACCAGAGTCTGTGTCAGGTCCCACCTGTGTCAGGTCCCACGACACTTCAGGTCCCACTTTTTCAGTTACCAGAAACAGCAGCATAATATTTGATAATACGGGGGGAATCCTGACTTGGAGAATTAAGTGCAGAATTAAGCACAGTTTATGCACTTGACTCAAAATCACTCTTGATGATTCAATGATTCAGACTTGCGCGCAACATAAGTCTGACATACCATCTGAATATTGAATTGATGGGACGTACCCTCTGAATATGCTCTGAGGTAAAACACACCCTCCTGGTGGCCTATAAAATACTTTGGCTCTGTCAATCATACACTCTGCTTAAGCTGCCGTATATTACAGTGCATGTGGTTGTTTTATTTATACTGATGACTATAGGAAAGGAAGAATAATGAGTACCAGCCAAACATTGTCACTGAGCCAAATGTATTTTGATGCAGCTAAAGTAAAAATCTAATCTCTTAGGTAAATTGCCCTAGTGTTTTTTAAAGATTCGTTCTAGTGTTTACGAGTGGAAAGGTTATGCTTTTAATGTTATAAAATAGTTTTTTTTAAAAACATGTTGGCTTGGATTCCATTTTAAGAATTTACTTAAATTAGCTGCGTGAGGATTGAAAGAACAAAATCTGAATATGGACTATTAATGTTTTATTGGAAATTGGTTTTGAATGACACTTTTTTCAATTTATTTAAACGGTCAAGAGTCTGGTTGTTGGCTAGCAAGCAAGCACTAGTTAGTTGGTTAGTAGCCGCAGTGAAAAACCTTTTAATGACGTGCACCAATGGACCCGGATTATATCAGATTGGGACTGGGAATGATACTGTAGCGTTAAGGTTATTCTTTTATGATAGCTTTTAATTGAAGGATTGCTGTGAAATAATATACAGTATATGCTGTATTCAATATTTCTTAAATAGAAAATTGTGAAATTGTCATATTGTCAACATCAATATGAGCATCATATTGAAAAATATCAATATATCTAAATATCGCTGGACCCTAGTGTCAGGTATGCTAGCGTCTGTGTTAGGTAAGCACAATTCATAATAAAGCAGTGCATTGATCTGTGTCATTCTTTCACTGGCTGAGGTAAAAACAAAAAATTCTGGATGGGGTAACAGGTGAAACAGGAATGGCGTTATTCCGTATGGGGTCTGTAACAGGTGAAACAAGAATGGCGTTATTCCGGATGGGGTCTGTAACAGGTGAAACAGGAATGGCAGTATTCCACATGGGGTCTGTAACAGGAATGGTGTTATTCTGCATGGGGTCGGTGAAAGTTAGTCGCTGAGTTAGTTCTGAGTTAGTCGCTGCTGGAGAGCAGACGTGCTGTGCTGAAAGCCACTCTCTCAGCACGATGACTGCTCCCCCACCGCTCTAATTAAAAGGCCCAGCTGCCAGAGAGGGGCTGGGGGTGGGGGTGGGGTCTTGGGCCAGTAAGTCATTAGTTGTTCCCACGGCGGCTGCAATAATGACTGAACAGGAAATGGACGGGCCCTCTCGTGCGCGACGCAGAAACTCGCCCCTGGCCTACGCTAGTGCCCCCCTGCCCCGGACGTGCCGCGCCTGCTGGAATTACCCGGCAGGCCTCCCTGCCCACGCAGCGCCACACGCTGACGTGGACGCACTAGCTCCTTGCCTGCCCTGGCACACAGCCATCAGGCACCACCACAGAGGCCAGAAAAACCATGTCGACTCCACTCTGCTGTCTCTCAAAAGCGAATGCAGCACAATACAGTTAAAGCACTCCAATTCCTTTTCAAAAATTGTCAATTTAGCTAGCACTGCCTCGCTGACAGGGATGCGCAGTATTCAAACACATGTGTGCAGTGTGCAGTATTTCATATGTAATATGGCTTGCTTGTCTCTTATTTTTATATGGTCTATACTTCTGTGCCACCTGCAAAGCAAACTAGACCTTCACCATTTTGATTGTAGTTTATGGAAACATTTTGGTGTATTTTAGCCCACCCTGCTCAGGACATGACTGCCAACAACTGAAAGAGACCAATGATACGCTACATAGAACCAGGTAAAACTCAGTTAGAAGATGGTGATTAAAGGCAATGATTTGCATGAGTAATAGACATACTGTATAAGCTGTGAGTAAGAGGATGTAAGCTATGAATAACATTAATGTAAGCTCCAGAAATCTGTGCAATGGAAACAGTCAATCAGTATTATACAATCATTACAGCATCACAGTATCAAAGTATGTGCCTCATACGCACCCTGTATAATTAATGTGTCCTGTAGACATTACCACTGTATACATGAATGTACACTATAGAATTAATGCAGCCTGTATGATTAATGCCAACTGTATTTATTAATTAATGCACACTGTATACATGAATGTGCCCTGTATACAATAATGGACCATGCATACATTAATGCAGCCTGTATAATTAATGAACACTGTATATATGAATGCAGCCTGCATAATTAATGAACACTGTATATATTAATGCACCTGTGTACCTTAAACACAAAAAGTTAAATAAAAGTAAATGCATGTATTATGAGCACAGAGTCAGGAAAAGAATGAAAGGCATTTGCTGAACAAATATTTGCTTAACCTGTGTCTTAAACTAGCTGACCTTTGCAATATTTACAAATATTTCCAAAATGGGCATAGCTTTAACTAAAAATTGTGTAAATGGGAAAATTTTAGTTTTCTAGCCTAATGTATGCTACCATTGCAATTGCTGTGCTTTGGAAGCACCCAACGTGGACATATCATTAATCATGAAATATATATTTTTTACATATGTGCAATTTTTTCTTTATAAAGATGTATTTTACAAACAACACTAACCTAGATGTTCTACATAATTACCAATTATATACAACTACATTTCTGTACAGTCTCTGTCTGAGCTGCACTAGCTCTAGCCTCACCGGACACTGCGGGTGCAGTAGGAGCCGGCAGCTCTGTCGAATCTCTACCAACCTTAACTAATCTCATCTCCTGAGTCCATTGCTAACAGACAGAAATAAAACAATACGGGGCTGTTGCTAGCTAGCTACCAGGTCACTGTTGGCTAGTTAGCCAAGCAAGCAAGCAGGCTTGCTAGTACAACTAGTCTTCCTCACTGTTGTGTTCCTTACCACAAATTATGCTTATCCAAGACTTTCTGAGCCCACCACCCACTTAGAAAGAATAGGATTACTGTGAACCAGCCCTTGTTTTCAACAAACCTTCTAACAACTACAAACATACTACTGTAGTGGATGTAGCAGGTTCAGCATTTAAACTGACTGATGTGAAAACATTGAAACTGTCGATGTGAAAGTGTGGTATACAGTAAATGTTTTTGTGAGTCATCCTGCAACCTAATTCAGTGTGTGTGCGTGTGTGCGTGCGTGCGCGTGTGCATGGGGAAACGGGTGTGTGTGTGCACGTGCGTGCGTGTGCGTTTGCATGTGCATGGGGAAACGGGTGTGTGACGATAAAATCCTTGGGGCTGAGTCATGAGGCGGCGAGAAAAAAGCGAGCGGCGGCTGGGAGTATAGATCTGGGAGCGGCTACCGGCTGCTCATTACCGCTAACTTCCCTCCCCCTATGGACACCCATCGCATCATAGAGTATTAATGCTGAACTTTTTAATGTGTCCACAAACAGGGAAGCACAAAATCCACTGGGGTCCACAACAAGCCTGGTCCTAGAGCCCCACAGGGTCTGCAGGGGTCCCCAACCCACCAACCCAGGTGCTAGAGACCCACAGGGTCTGCTGGAGTCCCCAACCCTGGTCCTGGAGAGCCACGGAGATTGGGGACCCCCCATCAAACCCTGTGGCTCTCCAGGACCAAGGCTGAGAACCCCCACTCTGAAGGCGGCTGGATGACTGGGGAGGAGCAGCGTGGGCTGCAGAGGAGCCAATACATAAAAAATAAACCCAATGGTAAAGTAAGAGCAGAAAACCCATTGGCCAAACATGAAGTTAATATGAAAAAAATGAAGTAAATAAAAGGATAAATAAAATATTTGGGCTGCCCCCTACAACCCAAAGACACATTCTCACGTATCAAATCATAATGAAAATCCTGTTTAAAAATCGCATTTGCTGCCATCAATGCTCACAGACACTAAAAAGACAAACAGAATGAGTGTCACAGAAGAGGTCACTGTTCAGGATTAGCTGGGAATCAAACTTCGGCACAACTACAACCATTCAGTTTACCATTCTGGTGATGAATAAGAAAGCTTTGATGTGTGTTTCCTATGCGAGAATAGCAGTCAAAGTAGATGAGTCTTAGTGCAGAGTGTATTTACTGTGTGTGTTAGCTTGGTTGAGCAATCGTGTAGATAAGAGGTTGAATATCAGGTGATAAAGAGTACATTGGTACCGAGTATATCCAGATGATGTCTTTAGCATTTTCACAATCTTAGATTGAGTAAACCGTGAACAATTTCACGTTTTTGTTTGTGTGTTTTATTTGCGTCTTCCACACACCAGGCTCAGTGACACAAAATGAAATGCCCCTCCATCACATTTACATCTTTGAAAACATAACTTCTTTTGGAATACATTTATTTTTTCTTATATGAACCTGTAAATTATTTTCCTTTATGAAGATATAAAAATGTTCAGCCCCGCTGGGAATGTAAATATGCAGCTGGACGTTCTCTCCCCACAACGTGACAGAACTTTAGAAAAAATCCCAGGCCATGGGTGTCTTCTCTGAGATGAAAGCCTGTTTCTATCTGACCTCCTCCCTCTGGCCTGTCAGGCGGGAAAGGGGGGTGGGGGGAAGGGGGGTGGGGGGGGTAGCACGACGACTCTCTGACTCATTCCCTCCCCCAGGGCATCTTGGGAGAGAGCAGCATCTATACACCCCCCTCCCCCTCCATCTCTCATATCCACCATTCCTGCTTGAACAGAACTGGCTGTGCAGTCAATTATGAATGGGGCATTGGCAGAGACGATCAGGTGATCTGCCTCCATGGCAACGCCTGCCTGCTGCCTGTCTCCAAGGAGCTTAGAGAGTGAGGGAGGGAAAAGAGGGGGAAAGAGAATGAGAGAGAGAGAGCGAGAGAAAGAGAGAGATAGAGATGCTGCTGTCATTCTAATTCATTCACAGAACTGCAGTTGAGTCTGTGGAAGGTGGGGTGACTGCAGAAGAGGATAAAAGCAAAGGATAAGTGACCTCAAATTCCACTGACCAAAATGCACATGTAAAGGTCAGCGATCAACAGGAATAAATCCAGCGATCTGTGCAAACGGTACAAATAACAGCAAGACCACATTTAACACCCTTTCTGCCTGTCTGTATTCTGAGGAGATAATCCCTTCATCTATGCCTTGCACTCCATGTGAGTATATAAAAGGTGCCCTGAGTTGATCTAAATTGATATGAAATCAATATTAAATCGTCATCCTCATAGTATATGATCATCATCATCTGCACTATGCTCAGAGCCACACAAGCAAAATGACTTCAATTGAGAAAAGCCTGCAAGAATAAATACTTCCACTACCTCTGTCAAAATACCATGCATTACGCCTGCTAAAACACATTTTGTTATTTGTAATTATGATCTGAATATTTCCTCCCTAACCATCACATGCTAATTAAATATCATTGAGATCAACTACTTTGTAATTATGATAATGCTTTTCAACTCCATTAGCTTAGATGCAAGCCAGGATATGCTCCAATTTTATTACCAATTTGACAAAGAGTGAGAACCAAATGGAAAACAAAACAGTCTGTGATCTACGCTGTTTCGCAATGTATTTGATTTATTAGACAAATTATTAAAATACATGAAACAACATATCATTAAAAGGATTGTCAAGGATAACACAAAAAAATAATGATTATTTCCACTGTGGTCCTTGGTTTAAAATGGCTTGGTGCAGCAGTGGGCAGAGGCAGCCATTTTAAAAACATGGTTCAAGTCATTTTCATTATATTATATACAAATGTACAATATAATAACAAAAAAATGTGCGAGATTTGAGATCTGTTTAATTACATTTGGAACCTTGTTCCATTCCATTGCGCCTGTGCATTTGAAAGAGCACTTCCCCATCATGCCCCTAAATCTCTCTAAGCACAAATTGGCAACACTTGACCTCGTGCCATGGCTATGAGCTTCTGAAGGAGTTATTCAGGTAACTAGAAACCTTGTTGTTCATTATTTTCTGGACCATGTTTAGCGCTAGTTGTGTAACTCTACAGTTTCTTTTTCCAAGTTCTGTTCAGGTTGCCATATCAGGAGATGCTGGCATAGTCAAAGTGACATTGACATGCTGGATAGTCAAAGTGACAGGTGTAGGGAGAGCTCATTTTCAGCTAACCAGATGCTAATGTTAGCCAGCTCAAGACTCAGTTGCTCCTGGAGCCTAACTACATTAATGTCTGACACTAACAGAGCTGAATTGTCTGCATATAAAAACAGTTTGCAGTTGCAGGCCTCCTGCATGTCGTTTATATACAACACAAACAAGAGTGGCCCAAGCACACTTCCCTGTGGGACCCCACAGTAAAAAGTTTTGGCCTCAGAGCAGTAGCCTCTGATTTCTACTTTCTGCTCCCTTGCTGCTAGATAAGATGTGAACCAGTTCTTTGCTGTGCTGTTCGGTTTTGTAAGCAGCAGCCTGTAGTTCACGGTATCAAATTCCTTCTGCAGGTCAAGTAGGACCATGTCACATAGATTCCCTGCATCAATCTCCTTCCTTATGGTGTCATTTAAATATAAGAGGCATGAGACAGTTGAATAAGATTTTCTAAATCCTGACTGGAGGTCATATAATAGATTAAGGTTGCTAACATAATCATAAAGCTGCTCATTCTCGCAAGGATTTTAGAGGTCACACTTAAAATTTATACCGGCCTGCAGTTATTGGGGTCTGACCGTCTCCCATTTTTGTACAGGAGGATTATTTTGGGGGCAATACCCTGCTCAAGTGAGAGGTTTATAATATGGGTGACACTGGGGGCAATACCCTGCTCAAGTGAGAGGTTTATAATATGGGTGATACTGGGGGCAATACCCTGCTCAAGTGAGAGGTTTATAATATGGGTGATACTAGGGGCAAATTATGTGAGCTGCATCCTTTAAAAACCTAGCGGGTATGTCTTCAAGCCCTGTGGCTTTAGAGATTTTGAGCTCTTCCAACATCATTGCAACCTTCTCTGTTGACACTTTAGAGAAAGAAAAGAAATCAAACTGAACTCCTAGTGGCATAAAATATGATCAGTGACACTTAAAAGCCCAAAGGAAAATGGCACAAACACAGTTGAAGCATATTATTACTTGAACTGAATTGTATATAATATTTGGAATTATGTCTAACATTCAGAATTAAGTATAATACTATATAAAATGTGCACTATTTAGTGTAACATTGCATTTCAGTAGATTGATCTGTAGTTCACATGAAAAATAACCTTTTGAAAGTATTGGTGAAAGTACTCACCAATCACCATTGGTATTGTTCTATTGTTTATTACAAACATAGTAACTGTTGTCTGATCCCAGATATACGTCTTATTCAGCATTATGTTGTTGGCGAATGGCAGTGCCAGCACTAGTGTACTTTGTGCCCGGGTGCAAAATGGTGGAAATGAGCCCCCACAAGAAAACTATTTCAATATTACTGACAGTTAACTATGGTGTCAATATTCCTTTAAATAGGATTTACCGTATCTCCGCGTTGACGTTATAGCCTATTTACCAGAACGCTTTTGAAACTAGTCTGTATACAATCATCATAGGCTATTTAGTTGCTACAATATTTATGTTCAATGTGAATCATTATTGAAGAATTTGATGACACATAAACTGTGCAAATTAAAACACAAATAGACTCACCATCACAGCTGGGCGCGGCGAACTTAAGCTGCATTAAACTGTCTCCCGAAGTAATGTCGTCGTTCTCAATTGAGGACGGGAATGGCAGTAGGTTTTTTTAGAAATAATGTTGCATTCTCCCACATGCTCTATTCCCCTCTCCAGCGCTCCCTGGAGCTATCCTACGGCATTACTGTATCTCTAACGGCAATGACAAATTATGTGAATACATATTTCTCCATTTTTAAAATATCAATATTAGCTACAGCAGGACAGCAAGTACAACAAGGAGAACACAGGCTTAACATAAACCCAAACCAACAATGTAACCCTACCGCTCCCTATAGCGTGCGTCCGCTGGTGACAGGCACAGCTTATCCCGAATTAAGAAAAAATAACTTAATTAAAATTGGACGGCTGATTTGTAAGCCTACACGACAAAGTTGAGGGAAAAACAATACCAAAACCCCATACCATCAATAATCGATATAGCAAGCCCTGGCACAGGCAGAAACACATCAGCTAGCTATGCAATTTTAAAAGTCCCATATCATACTATTTTTTGTCAATTGTATATTATTCTACAAGGTCTACCAAACATGTTGATAAGATCTTTTAAAGGAAAAAGTTTTGCAATATATTTTTAAAATATATTAAATATATAAATCCAGTTTTTTACCGTTTTGGGTGGGCGGTTCATGTTTTTTCACATGCTCTGCGTTGATTGGCTAACTGACCCGGAATCACAATTAATCTTGTCTACACTACACTTTAGCTCAGAAAATCGAAGAAACAAATAAAAATAACAAACCAAGACATTAAAGAACATATTTTTTACAAAGGCAAATACATGTAACATATATACAATATAGCGATTACCTCTTAACTGTTTAAATTATACTTAGCCTGTAGGCCAACGTTACTTTTCAAGCAGTCAAAGATGCATCCCTGCATGCTTTCAAATGTAGCCTATACTATAGGTCAACAAATGCGACATTATTTAAGTGTTCCCCCCTCTGCAAGCTATTGTTTTTAAGCATTCGTCAGAATAATTTTGGGTAAAATACAGCCAGGTAAAATACATACATTCGCTTTTTTGAGTTTAACATTAGCTGGCTTGCTAACAGTAGGTTACCTGCGGTCACTGACTGAGCCGTCGTTAAATAATGTTCGCAATCGGAAGCTTGTGCATTGTATTTTAAAGGGGTAATATGGTGGTTTACCTACTTTCTGGTGTTTTGTATGATATTGGTACATAGGGGCATTGCAAGAACACGACGGAACTATCAAATTTGTATTTTCTTTAGTTTAGGTTTGGAGAAAGACGATTTAATTTTGCGGTCCCATTTGCAGGTCGTTTCTCGTGTGACGTCACACGAGAAATGACCACTCCCTGGTGTCTCAAAACTGTCTATGGAACACTCCCCCATCCACGCCCACAATATAAAAAAGACGTGAATTTGAACTTCACCAATTTGCGCTAGTGATAGGCGGTTCGGATATTTGCACAGTCCGAGTGATCTCGTTCTGAGATATCTAATTGTATCTAACTTTTTGAGTTTTGATAATTTTTTTTTTAGATGCCATCAGTTTGATCCGTGATAGCCTACTCAGTATTCGTACATGCACGTTCAATAGTGCTGACAGCGCCTGCCCCACTAACTTGCATTTACCAATAATGACGTATCGCAATTTCTGTCCCCTCGGTCCACGATCACAATTTAAATTACCGTCAACAGAGTGTAATAGCTAATGTTAGGCTACTGTTACCCCCAATGCCTAAAAATTATATAAATGATAACATTTCATGTCACCACCACAGATAACCTCCATGTAAATAATAGGGAATGGAAATTAATGAAATGAAAAAACTAAAACACAATGCACATGGTCCAACTTTAGCTATGATCCAGCAACAGTATCCACAATAACATAGCAATTTAAGTTTTTTGCCTGATAGGAAGTGTACAATACGGGTATTATCAATATGAATCTTTCCGGTGAATTGCTTGAATCCGGAGATGCTGAAGGTATACTGTAAAATCTAAGGTTTCCCTCCTTCGTCTTATTGTTTTGGCAACCAAAAATGCAACGGAATGTAATTTAGCAGCTTTGTTACTGGTTCACACAGAGCATGATTGATTATCTATTATTGCAAGCTAAACTGAATTTATTGTTTGATTGCAAACCTTAGATAAAAGTTAGCAACATTTTAAAACGTTGACTGTTTCGATAATCAACTTGTAACATAACAAGTGTAATTCGAGTTAGGCTAATGTTAGCCAGCTACTTTCTATGTTATATAAAAAACAATTTGATAACTCACCTTTGATAATGTTAACGTAACAAAATCAAAGTTGTCTAGAGTCGGTGTGTCGACACATAGCTAGCTAGATCTAACATTATCCCGCTCAAACTACATCTTAGCCGTCCTGCTAACATTACTATATGCATCTACTTTTGGTAACGTTAGCCCTCCTGCGCTATGTGACCGTGGCCAACCTTACTCGCACTTGTAACACTTGCCCGTTGCCCTTCAGAGACAATAAAGATCTACTACCAATAGTTTTTCTACTAATAAACTATTCTATATAGTTTTCCATTTTCTCACTCATCGTGCTTGAAATCACAGCTCGGTGTCGCAGGAGACACACCATTGTTGTGCTTTTATCACAAATTTGGGGATATAGCCTGGTAGGTAGCGTGTACCTTAATGTTTGGAGGTTAAAAGCTTTGGTGTGACATCTCACATTGCTTATATTAAGTAGTGATGTGCAGTTCGCGAACGAATCGGTATTATGAGTCGACTCTTTATGCTGAGTCGTCTGAGTCGACTCGCCAGTTCGAGGGAACCGTGCAAACCCACGGCTCTCGACTCTCGGCTCTTAGCTCCGGCTCTGACTCTGCCTGCTTTCTACTACAGCCAGGAGACACTCCCCCGAGACACTCAGCACTGGTTAATGCGCGGCGTGCAGTTTCTGATTACTAGAACCTACGTAAGAATACATTTTAATTTGATCTAACAATATTGCACACACTTTTGTGAATTAGATAATCGCCCCAGCTCATTCCAAAGTAATTTTGACTAGGCTACTACTAACGGTTAAAGGATAGGTAGCTATAGTAGGCTAGTAGTCGGACCTAACTCCGTTCAGCACGAAATCACCTCGACTCAGAGCCGTGAAACAAACAAAGCCCTTTCAAGTTTTAACGGAGAGGAAAAGAAATGCTGTAGGCGACAGCATTAATAATCGAGTTTAGCCTACTCAGCGTGTATCAACCAGAAACCATATTTGCAAAGGAATTCTGTACCTAATAGGCTATCTAATTATATTCCGAGACGTCGACACTTTAATAGCCAACTGTTTATTATTATATTAATACATTTGGCTGTTTACGAGGAAATTGCAGTAGGCTATAAAACAGAATTAATATGCGATTGTGTTCAGCTAAATTAGGCTACTAAAAATGACAGCAAATACTTCAAAATGACAGGTTAGGCTACTAAAAATGACAGCAAATATATTTAAAGTGGTGGCATTTTTATTTTAGAACTATTGACCAACAACAACAGTGAACAGAATAAATAGCCTACAATTGTGTATGATATAATAAATAAAGTACAGTTAAAATAAACACATTTAAATAACCCTATGGTGTCCAAATAAATAAACGACATAGGCTCCTGTACATCATATGTACACACTGACACACATAATACATATCTGGCTTGTTTGTCAAATTTGGCTGGCTATCTCACTTATACAGTATTCCATCCACCTCATTTTCAGTAGACCTAGGGATCTGATAAAAAATATAAGATTAATATTAGCATAGATTAAATAGCTCTTTACAAATATAACCATTCAATGTCTATTATTACCTGTAAGATCTAATGTTACAATCTATGATCGAAAAAACGGAGATGGGAAAGTCGTAAATAAACGTAACCTGCGATTGCAAACTAGCTTGAGACAGGCTACTGCAAATTGAGAATATTAGCAATGAGTATCATTCAGATGATTTGGGTCTGAATAAAATATCAAGGCTAGTTTACAAACTTATTTTGTCTACTTTGTTACCAGCTAGGGTCTGCTGTCTGAAACAGCTTCTAATTCCAGCTCGCGAGTAGCGCCGCTGAAAGAAAAAGATGCGGCTCAAAGATGCGGCTCAAACGGCTCTGACTCTCGGCTCTCGGCTCTGGCTCACGGCTCTCGGCTCTCGGCTCTGGCTCTCGGCTCTCGGCTCTGGCTCACGGCTCTCGGCTCTCGGCTCTGGCTCTCGGCTCTCGGCTCTGGCTCTGGCTCTCGGCTCTCGGCTCTCGGCTCTCGGCTCTGGCTCTCGGCTCTCGGCTCTGGCTCTGACTCTGTCTGCTTTCTACTACAGCCGGGAGACACTCCCCCGAGACACTCAGCACTGGTTAATGCGCGGCGCGCAGTTTCTGATTGCTAAGTTAGAACCTACGTAAGAATATCTATTTTTTAAATTTGATCTAACAATATTGCACACACTTTTGTGAAGTTAATAATCGCCCCAGCTCATTCCAAAGTTATTATGACTACTAATGGTTAAAAGAAAGATACGTAGCTACAGTAGCTATACTACCCAACTGATCAGCACGAAATCAACTCGACTCCATTTAAGAGCCATGAGCCGTAGCAATATTCCACGGCTCCAGACAGAGCCGGAACCAGAGCCGTGACACAAACCGAAGTCATTTTCGAGTTTTAACCACATAACTGTTCTTATAGAGTTCTGTGGTTTTAATAAAGGGCAAAATGAAGTACACCATTAAGCTATTAATCGGGTTTACTACTCAGCGTGATTCAAACGGAAACCCTATTGACAAAGGAATTATGTTAGCCTATATCTAATGATATTCCGAGACGCCGACTGTATATTACGAAATTATTAAACTTTTTGCGAGAATTGCAACCGAATTCCAGTCAACGATGAAACAATTAGGCCAAATTTGCGATATTGCGATTGTGTTCAGCTAGATTAGGCTACAAAAAAATGACAGAAAAGACTTATTTAAAGTGGTGGCATTTTTATTTTACAACTCTTGACCAACAACAACAGTGAACAGAATAAATAGCCTACAATTGCGTATGATATAATAAATAAAGTACAGTTAAAATAAACACATTTAAATAACCTTATGGTGTCCAAATAAATAAACGACACAGGCTCCTGTACATCATATGTACACACTGACACACACAATAAATATCTGGCTTGTTTGTCCAATTTGGCTGCCTATCTCTCTTATACAGTCTTCCATCCACCTAATTTTCAGTAGACCTAGACTACTGGATTCTGGGATCTGATAAAAAATATAAGATTAATATTAGCATAGATTAAATAGCTCTATACAAATATAACCATTCAATGTCTATTATTACCTGTAAGATCTAATGTTACAATCTATGGTCGAAAAAACGGAGATGGGAAAGTCGTAAATAAACGTAACCTGCGATTACAAACTAGCTTGAGACAGTAGGCTACTGTAAATTGAGAATATTAGCAATGAGTATCATTCAGATGATTTGGGTCTGAATAAAATATCAAGGCTAGTTTACAAACTTATTTTGTCTACTTTGTTACCAGCTAGGGTCTGCTGTCTGAAACAGCTTCTAATTCCAGCTCGCGAGTAGCGCCGCTGAAAGATGCGGCTCAAACGGCTCTTCTGTATTAACCGGAACCGGAAGTACCAAAATGGCAACTCCGACTCCGACTCTTCAAACTGAATGGTACGAATAGAGCCGACTCAGAAAAAAGAGCCGAACTGCCCATCACTAATATTAAGGACTTTGTAAACGCCCACTTCCTGGTAAATCCAGTCTCGAGGTAACTATGGTAACTATCTGACTGACAGTACTCATTGATACGCCTACAAAACGAGGTGAACTTTTAGAATGGGAAATTTGGGCATATAAAAAGGAGTTTTATAGTACTTAAAAATGACTGAATAACAACATTGATGGACACATTCACTTTGATGTTACCTAAAGATAACTGGCATGTGTCACAGAACTCCGTATGCAACCAGGCAGCTTGGCTAGAGAGCTGTAAACGTTGAAGCGCTTACTATTGTAGCTGGAAAGATTAAAAGTGCCCTGACACAGCACATTTAACATGGCCAGTTTTGCTAGTCATGAACTCTCCACTTGCTCGTAATTATACTCTGTGGTGATAGAGGCTAAGTAAAGAACAGAAAGGCTGGCGTTTCCACATAACTGTATAGCTACCTACCCTGTTCTTTAGAGGCTGAAGGAGGGCGGGTTTATGTAAATGACATCCGGCTGTTTTCATAGGAGTCCAGTAATTACGTTATAGCTGGAGCCAATTCTGAACCGAGTTTTAAGCAGAGTGATTTTTTTCTTATCCAACAACAAGAAAATGGCAGGTAGTACTGACTTAATATTTTACCAGCACATACGTATCATGCTACACTGCATATAAATGCTAAAGGTAGCTAAACTCCAATTTCCATGATATGGGACCTTTAAGGCCAACAGTTTTTGTAAAACTTTATTTTATTTATTTACGAGACCTCTACAAGTGATAAGTGATATTAACAACCTGTTAACTTACAAGACAGCCCCTTTAGTGACCACATTATAGTAACATTGCCACGGCAGGCATGACAAATGTAGCTTAGCTATAATTATACCTTTGCTGGCTTGTTGAGGAGGAGGTGCTAAGTCAAGTTGTTTAGCCGCGCTATTCATTGATGACCGGAGATGAGTTTTGCAATGACTCTTAATAGTGAATTTAAACTCTGGAAAATGTCTTGAGGGCAACTGTCCAGTGGCCTAAACTACATCCATTGTGGAAGAACAGAAGAGGGTCCCTATTCAATTTTGCGGTTCAACTGCTCAACGAAAACGGTGAATTCAGCATCAAGCATTGTTGCAATTACATAATCTGTCAATTTTGCCGGTAGTTTTCGCTGCCGTGAAGCAGTGACATCCTAGTTGGTGATGTCGTGTTTGTTCATCAGCTCCTCGGTTAACTTGAGCACCTTGTCGTAATCAAAATCTGAGTTATCTGTGAATTTATTAAATGATAACACAAACAAATTTTGGAATCCACAAAATGTTTTCTTTTTTTTTCTTTTTCTTTTTTTTACCGCGTACAGTAATATTTTTATGTTCCAGAGTTTAAATTGGTCACAATACAATGATGACATGTACGAAAAACAAATCAAATTCATTATCTTAAAAAAAAGTCTAATGTAAAAAATATGTTTTCTGCCATTTGATTGGGTAGGCCTATAATCAATATGGATAGACCTAGTCCTACTGGGCATACCCAGGTCTAACCGTGGCTACGCCAATTTGCGCATATAGACTATCCAACGCATTTACCCCTCACCCCACCATTTCAACGGGCCCCTGTCAAGCTAGGGCCCTGGTGCAATTGCAGACATTGCATACCCCCTAGCGCCGGCCCTGGCCAATGGCTAAGCTGCTTTGAATCAAAGCCTCCAGCTGGAGCTCCATCTACAGGAGACTGATTGGTCAGATTGACATTAGGTTTATTAGCAAAGGACATCCCAGGAAATTGGGTGGAAGTTGGCTGTACGTTGTGCAACCAAAATTTCATGAATGCAAAAAAGAATTCCCATAAGGTTCTTACAGCCAGGTGCCACTATCCCTTCACTGTGAGAAACCTTATAGCACAACTTATACTTATTTCTAGTTCAACAAGAAATTTATTAAAAATGTACGTTGCCAGAATGCTGATATCAGGTGTTATTACCTTAACTAAACGGCTCAACAGCAGGGTGCTTCTCTGATACCTGCAGGCATCTAAAGCTTCTCAAGTTCAGCATTCAAATTTGTTAACACTGCATCTAGTAAACCTATTTACATATCATTAGGGCAGAAGAAGAGGGAGAGGGAACAGCAGGAAAGAAGGAAGGGAGGAATAAAGGAGAGAAAGCAGGGGGAAGAGGAGGAAAAGCCAAAGAAAGGAATAAAAATGTGGGGAGATGAAGAAGAGGAAAGCCGTTACCCAGCAAATGCATCAGGTTCAGTTCACATGCTTCAGGGTCAGTTCAATATCTAGATGGAAGGCTTGAAAGTCTGATCACATGTGAAGAGTGGTGACTTAGCCTAGTGTGGGATTTGTGGAAAACAGGTGACAGTGTGCAAAGCAAAAGCCACGGGACTCTCTGCTGGATATAATGAGGTTACAGTAATACAATGCAGTCGCTCACTATGTGCTGCTGAAGGTACACGAGCTGTATGTGTGAACACATAATGGCAGAACATGCTGTTCCTCAAGGAAACAGAATTTATTAATCTGCCTTAAAACACCAGAAATGGGACACATAAATCAATCCTCAAGTGCTGCACGTTGACACATGAATGGCGATTAGCCATTTTAACTAATTTGGTCTCCGGTTCAATCCATTAGGGAGTATATTCCCTCTAGTTACCGCTGTTCCACCTGCCCATCAAAATCAGAGACACCCACCTAGCACACTCACATGCCGGTCCTATAGGCCACACAGAACAACAAAAGAGCCAGTCCCATTTTACATCCTAAAAGCCACAGGTATACAGGAGAGCCGGTGGCTATTTTACCCCCGTCAGGCCTCACAGTAATACAGGAGAGGCAGTCACTCTTTTACATCCTAAAAGCCACACACAGTACTACAGGAGCGCCAGTGACTAGTTTATATCCTAAAAATGACTCACAGTACTATAGGAAAGCCAGTCCACTCTGCTGCATTAAAAAAGTGAAAGAAATGCAGTTTATAGTAATGAACTGCGATCATCTGCAAAGAGAGCAACGCAACACCTGCAAAACACACTGCGCCACAGAAGAAAGGCTGCAGCTTCACCTACAGGACTACAACGTTAATTCAGTATTCATTTTCCCACACTAAATGGCCTCTTAGTTCATTACCCGACAGTTAATTATTTCAACATTAAAATGAGGTATAAATAAGATGAAAAATGATGCACCATTGATGGGGCCACCCTGCTCACACGGGCAAGTGATACCTGAATGAAGGGGGATTAGATTCACCCAAAAGGCATGGTGAAGAAGAAAAAAAACTTTTTTTATTGGTAAAGAGCAAAAATAGAGGTTTACATTTCCCTTGAGACACAACAGTGAAGCAAACAGAAACCCTGCAGAGGCTAAGAGGAGACTTAAACGCAGCAACAAAATCACTTGCAGTATCAGACAGCACTGTGTATCGCAAGACTTCACGCTACGGCTACCTCCACAAACCCACCTTCAGGCGGAAATCCACCCAAAATTCTGAATTTGGCACATTCAGTATTACCCTTATTACAGATGCATCATTGATTACCGTTTATGGAGGTTACAGCACAGACGGATCCTGGCTGTGCCACACAGATACCTTACACTCACTGTTCATTACGCAAATCGCGTGTTATCCCGTTTATACAATGTTACGTCGCCGACACATGGGACGTAATGCGATTTCATAATTCGCAGCGCAAGATAATTTCATAAGCTCCAAGGTAATGCAATTCTCAGTGATTAAACACGGCCCTTTCAGACCGCGAAGGTCATGTGACACTTCCCACTCAGATGAGAACAGGGTGCCCAGTGCTGTCGTGCGAGGCCATCAAATAAGTGGTAATAAAGCAAATTTGCAGGCGTATGACTCAGTGTGTAACTAATAAAGAACTATTTAAATCAGCAGTTGTTAAATGGGGCTACCTCGCCCCAGCGCAACAGCTCTACTCAATCCTGTAAAGTCTATGAATAAGCCCTTTCAGCAGGATAGAGAAGAAAACACTGCATGCAGGAAATTGCTTTTTCCCCCTGCTCCATTTAAATACGAATGACCTGACAAAATAGAGCACCTCCCTGGGGGGGAGGGGGGACTTCAGTAAATTACAAACAATAAACTGAGAAAAATTACAACATACGACACCCTAGTACAGAACAGCCCCCGGGAGAGCCTGAGAAATACACTGTTCAGAGCACCTGCAATACAGTATTCAATCACACTGTGCGTGCGTGCACTAAAACTGAACAAACAAATAAAAAATGCATTCAAAAATTGTATTAAAAAAAAAAAACAGATTCAATTATATTAGCAAGTTGAGAGCAAAATTTTAATAATTATTACATTGCCTTAATGCATTATCTGCATTGCTTTGTGTTATGCATGTTATGTCCACAAGAGGCTACAAGCAGGGCACAAAAGCAAAGGAAAGTAGCATCCCATTTTAAGATTTTACTTACATTTTACACGGATAGTGACAAAAACGTAAGCAGGGTTGGTTAACCCTCATGTACTGTCGGTAAATTGATTGACAGTATTATTGTTTATAGGAAAAACCTGAAGTAAACCAAAATCTACACTATCATGCCGTAGCATAAAACAGTCTAGGTAATTTATAGACAGTCTTGTAGTTGAACCGACTGTGAAACCCTTATTTTACAATGGCAACAGCGTTCTTTCTGTAAGAACGACCTGGGGAACAGAAAAAGGCTACATTGTGATGAAAAGCCGTGAAAAACAGTTTCAGTTTCAGCCTGTTTCATTAGTCTTTTTTGAGATTATCTGTCAAAAACACATGAACATCCACTCGGTTTGAGGCGAGTGCTGTGCCTTTTGTATTCGCATAGTTTTCTGCTGAGGAAGAAATACGTTGGCTTGAACAGAAGTACCTGGACTGCTCAAGTATTTCTCTGGAGCTGTGCAATGGTTTTCCACCACCGAAGAGAATGCTGGCAGTGGCACTTGCTTTTCATACATCAGCATCTCTTGCAGCAAAATATTAATCAACAAAGTTCAAAACCTGACTAGGTTATTCAGAAGCAAGAGATAATGTTTTGAAATACGCAATACGTTGGATTTAGATTTTGAGCATGCACATGAAAATAAAGTTAAATATTTGAACGTTAATTTTAAGTTTAAAATAAAATGTTTACCTATTTGAGGGACATTCAAACATTCAAAATCTAAATCTGACAGCCCTAGAGTGCACACAATATACTACACTGCTGTGGCATCGGGACTGAATATTAGAATTTATCAAGCGTTGCTTGACCTAATACATTAATTGTGGTCTTCACCTTGGGCTCTATCTTGACGATCTTAGCTCATGGTCTAAAACACATGGAGCAAATGCCTTTAGGGCGTGTCCAACACCACTTTTGCTAGTTAGAGGGCGGATATTTAGAGTGCAAATTAAGGCGAAAGGTTCCATTAACTTACAGCAGTGCTGTTTTACAAAATACATGTATATGTGGTTTAATTTTGTTATAACACTTGCAACAGCTGAGCATAAACTACCAGAACATAGCTTCCCTCTCAGCTTAGGAAATGCTAAATTAGCCAAAATTTCGTTTGATTATACAAATGAAGCATTGTCAAACATCAATTCCATGAGGCTGTTCTCACAGCAGACAGATCACAGGCAATGCATTTCTAAGATTGATTAATAACATACTGTACCTGTAATAGTGTTCTTCTGCCTTAATGATTACACTAAATACAGTAAAGTTGTCAGGTTCAGAACCCATAAGTTTACACATATTTTCCCTTGTCTTATATTGTCCTTCTTATGGAAATATGACCAACGCATTTTTACTGGTAGCTTAATGCCTTAAATCCAGCCCACTTTTCCCAATCTCAATATTGCGCAGTTAAGATAACATTGAAACAACTGCGACATCACTTAAGACCAGGTTTGTGGTGGTTTTAGCACAAGTGCTTTCTGCTGCCTCAAGATTTTTTTAATTTTATTTAATCTTTATTTAACCAGGAAAAAAAGCCTCATTGAGATTAAAAATCTCTTTTACAAGAGTGTCCTGGCCAAGACAGGCAGCAGCACATTAAACATGGTTGCAGACACACAACATATAACAAATCACAAACATTAGAAGTTCCAAGATAGCAATATGCCAAAAATTATCCTGGCTACACCTCATCTTAAGAAAAACCGTTGCGTCATTTTAAAATGACTTGCGTTTGGGTTACTGCTGTTTAGCGCCGGGTGGAAGATAGAGCCCCTTGTGTTTTAGTGTGAAGCTAGAACAGAAGCCTACACCCATACTGGCCCTTTTTAGATCATTTGTGTCAACCCAGCACTGGTATATGATGTGCGCATACACACACACAAATCTTTTGATAATTTTGTATCGTAGGTCTTTTCAACCGTATATTAATGAACATTGTGTGTTGCTCTTATATGGTCTTAATACTGCATTATTACATCATTGATAGCTGTGTACAAAGCACACACATGTATAGCAGATGCCATGCCATCGCTGAATCATCCCATAATTAGGGTTTCATCAACCTGCACCGCGCTCAGACTGCACACGCTCCCCGCCAACCACGCGCCCGTCCTGTCCCGTCTCCCAGACAACGCTCCTCAATGCCAAATACCATCACTTCCTCCGCACAACCTTCCTCCTGCCAGTCTATCACCATTAATACATTTACATGTATTCTTAGCCAGGCTACCTGTGTGTGAATTTAAACTGAGAAAATAGATTTTTTCCCCGTTGCCAGTGAGATGAATCACAGCACACCAGATTTATAGGAAATGCTGGTCAGTTGATCAATCTCAGCCAGGATAAAAACAGATAAGCCTGGCTATATTGCTGCATTGTTTGTTCAGTTTTGAAAAAATGTAAATAAAATATTCAGTACTGAATATACTTGCACAGTGTACTGTTTGTAATACTGCAATTTTACACCTGGAAGAAAAACTGCCTGAATATCTTGCTGAGTGCAGGTCCCGGTTTATGCTGTATATCACCCTACAATTTCGGTACATGTTGACTTTTTCCCCCACACAGATTTGTCTGGTTACATGCCACTCAAGACCATCAGCCAATCGCACTGTAAATCATAAATCCTTCCATTTGTATACGGCATTGTATGCCAGTTCATGCAGCAATATATTCCTCCTAGGGTCCTACAGGTTTGGTTTTCATGAGGTTTTCTCTAGTAAACTGGTTTACACAAGACCATCCAGCTTTTTAGTATCTGAGTTATTGGGAATTAGTTTTCCAGAGTTAAATTCGTGCCTTCAAATTGACAAATATATGGTTCTGTATTCCTCATAGTGATGGTGTGACCCCTACCCTACTCCTTTTCCAGGATGACATCATAACTTCAGTCTGCTCCCAATGCTCTTAAGCACAGAGTAGAGATATCCCATCTCTAATGCCACACGCCACTGAAAGCTTCCCGTCATTAAACCTTTTAAGGGTGGTTAAGGCACCGAAAGTGCTCCCAAGAGGCCCCGGGGCTTCTCAAAGTCCATTCAGTGCTTCCGGAGATTTAATAAGAACACCCCCGCACCTCATTTACCCCCACCCAATGACTGGATGACTGGATGCCTGAGACCGGCTGAGAGACGGTAGATGGACTATTTCCTGATGCACGTCACCCCTTACCAACATGGGCGGAGATTTAATCAGACAGACTCAAAAACATTCAGGTGGTGAATGTGAGTTTCTGCATCTGAGGCGTGCAGGCCGTCAGTCCAAGGCACCTCTAAGCCTCGGGGCTCTATCTTGACAATCTTGGCGCATCGTCTAAAACGCTAGGCACAAGTGCATTTAGGGTGAGTCCAAGTCCACTTTTGCTAGTTAGACAGCGTGTTATTTGAGCGCTAAGTGAGGCGCAAGGTGCTAAAGGGGTGGAACCTGGACTCTTCATTAATTGTAGGTGTGTCTTGGACGTAGGATGCAAGAAACCAATCAAAATGTCATATCCCATTCCCTTTACAAGCCTACTTTTCCAGCTTGGCGGATTGCTTATATAGTGGCGAAACAGATATGCTCGTGCGTGTGTAGTGCGAGCAAGGAATAGGCTATATGGATCAATAGTATGAACAATATTATTCGGACTAACCATTATGATGCGTTTTGATATACACAATAATAATCTTTAGCATTAGGGTTTAACACTGGTACGGGTTCACGGTAATTCCCAACAGTGCTTTTAGAAAATGTATATGGTTAAATTTCGTTAAAAGCACCTGCAACAACTGAGAATAAGCTACCAATGGCTTCAGTCTCAGGCTAACGCCAAATTAGCCTGCTTGTTTAACAAATTCTGTTTGATTATGCAATAAAGCATTGTCAAACATCAATTCCATGAAGCTGTTCAGTTAAAGCTTCATCCAAAGTACATTACCTGCATTATAATATTTATTAACATAAATACTGTTATTTTGTCTTAATGATGACACTAAATACCATAAAGCTATGTCAGGTTGGCAACCCAGAGGTTCACGCATATTTTCCGTTGCTTTATAATGTCCTGCTTATGGAAATGTGACCAACGCATTTTACTAGCAGCTTAATGCTTTAAAAACAAATCCACTTTCCCGGGAAGACCGTGAAAAGTGCAATTTACAGCAGGTGAAACAGACCTGCTCCAGTTAAAGCGCACATGCAGAGAATGGTATTAAAATGAATTGCGAATTCATTGTTCTCTTTAAAATCATTTTGTTTAGTTATGGTATAACAGGTGAAATCAGCTGGGTTTTAATAAGCTGAGACTATGGAAGCCTGGTCACTGTAATTAAAAAAATATGAAAGACGAAGAATAAGGCTAAAATTCAGTTAACATGGTGAAATTTATCTCAGTTTTTTAATCGTAGGCTATCGAAAAAACGTTATGCACAGCGAATTCCGAATCTTGATATTTTTAGTCATGCTTGTGAGCGCCCCCGTGTGTAACAGACAGGAGGGTGTAGCGATGATCCGGGTCCAAATCTTCACAAATTACTGCAGTAAGTGCAAAAAAGCATAAGCTTTAAGAATCTGGCTCAAAAGTGTCTCTAGTGATAAAACTTTAGGTACTGCAGGTTCAATCTGTGATTGGCCAGAAAGTTCTTTCCCTACGTATTTCTCCCTCGTTTACGAAATAGAAACCTGTACAGTTACGCCTACCGATAGTTCCGTGGCTACGCCCTGATGTTTTGGAACGAGGGCGGCCTACGCAGCAGCTATAAAAGCAAATCTCAGGGCAGCGGTTCATCTGGAGACTGGAAAGGAGAATCAAAAGATAGAGAGAGCGAGCGACTGAGTGATATAGCTAGCTTACAGTTTACAGCTTTTTTGAATATTCTAGTTATAGTAGCCTATTTTTTCATAGATGGCTTGATAGTCCCTTGCTTTTTGATAGTTTGTTTTTCACTATAGCTTAGCAAGTAGCTAGCTAGTTTTTAATTATTTTTATAAATACATAGGCTACTTTAGGCTATTAAAAAGTCGTGGAGAGCTAACGTTACTCTCTGCATTACATGCAAGGTGTGGATATTTCCTATATTTTTATGTTAAAACAAAACTAAACTTTAGGTAAGTAAAGTATCAATTGTTTACTTTGTTCACACTGTGCCCTTGCTGGCCTGTTTATGTTGAATATTTTTGTAAACAAATTATTACTCGCCCTGCACGACACCGTTCAGTGTGAGCCGCAGTGCTTGCTGTGGACTAGAGCAGTTATTTACATTTTGTTGGTTAATGAAGTCACTTTTAAAAATATAGAATTTATTTTTAGGGTATATTATTGCTATATGTGGCATTTCCTGCAGAAAGGGGGGATTTGGGTCAAATAGTTGAGGCAGGAGTTGTAGTAGCTTATAGCCTATGCATGCTACACGTTTACCTTTGCAACATACGTCCCTACAACAGAAATTCTCTCTTGGGCCTAATAGCTACACACTGGGATTTTATTTTAGAGGTTTTCGCTACCTTGACCTGCAGTACACAAAGTACACATTAGCCTACTTGCAGGCATTCTGTGGTTTTATAATTCTCTGCGATACACATTTTCTTGACAACCGATTTGATGTTTTGCGTTCCTTGGTATCCATATCGATAAAATAAACAACATGGATCATTTGCCGCGATCAAGTGGTGTAAATCAGTCTCCTCCTTCCAAATTGAACAGCATTCGGCAGTCACAATATAAAGATAAAATTATATAATAATCATAAAATAAATACAAATGTTCAACTGTCAAATTAACTTTGTGAAGATGTTTGAAATTCCCACAGAATTTGCGAGTACCACCAATGGAACTGTAGGCTATGTTATTTATGATGCAAGCAAAATGATTCTAAAGGCTGGTTTCGACAACCGATCCTGTACACACTGATGGCTAAAACGATAAAATGAGTAGCCTACATGGCGTGGGTAACTATTTGGAGAGCGTGTGATTTTCTGTTTACTGGCCGCATCATTATAAGCTCAAACGGGGCATGGCAGCAGCATGAGTGAGAGGTAGCGAGCGAGAGAGAGAGAGAGAGAGAGAAACAAAGCAGCCGCTCTGAATGCTGTCCAGAGTAGAAATTAGCTTTTGGCTACTAGTGAAAAAAAATAGCTGGGGCATGGTTTGAAACCTGGAGCTCAGCCCCTATATTACCACCTTATCACACCCAGATTTAGGAATTTTTCGAATTTCAAAAGGGGGCAGGGTCTAGCGAAACCAGCGTGTTTTGTTACCTTTTATGACCAACACGCCCAGTTCACTTGCTATGGGCGCAACACCACTTGCTATTTAACCAACGTGAGCACTAGGGGCTATAATGAACCCTGCACCGGGTGTAAGATGGCAAAGACACTTGCGTTTGAGTTAGCGCCGGGTGTCAGATGGGACCCCATGTCACTTTGACGGACACATCCCCCAGTCACCTCCAATATCAAGTCATTTCTAAAACTAAGTCACCGATAAGACCAGGGCCCCGTTTTCCAAAAGGATCTTAGATAAAGATCATACAGGCCATTAGGCCATTTTGTTTTCATATTAGTTTCATTGTTATTTGTTTTATGTAATATCAGTAAATATGAATAATTTTAATCATAAAATGCAGACAGCACAAACACAAAACACTCTTAAGATTATCTTAACTCTAAGATGCTTTTGGGAAAAACGGGGGGCCGGGCCACCACACCCCCACCCATATCATATATATACTAAACATCCCCCCCAATACCAAGTCAACTATAATAATAATCCTCCACCCAATACTAATTTAGCTATATGACCAAGTGACCTATAAGACTAAGTCACCCCCCAAGAGTACCTTCGTGTCATCATGTCCATGTGATCCAGATGTCAGGTGTCAAGTGTCAGTGACAGAAATCACTAACATACCCTGCATGATTCCTCTTCCAGTCTGGATTAATAGTCACTGGCTTTTTTGCATCTAATTGGTCTTTAATCACCCACTGTGCAAACGACATTGTAAATTAATGTGTGTAAAAGATCTGGCCCATTGCATTGATACTAAATGTCTTTTGTATCCTTGTTTCATTCACCTGTTTCTATCGTTTTTAAGGATCCTCTCAGTTTCATCAGCTTCATCAGCGCCATCAGTCCCCCCTCCCCCGCCCAAACGTGCTGCTGACCCATGGTTACTCGTATCCAAGGCAACAACTTCATTACTGTGGAGCTCTCTTAGTAAGAGCATGCTAGAGAGTATGTGTGTGTGTGTGTGTATGTTTGTGTGTACTCATGCGTACGTGTTAATCAAACATCATGTACAATGAGGGCCAGAATTTCAGAATGTGCGTTACATATTTATTTGCATGTACACATTGTGCATGTAATGTGGGTTGCTCGTCACATTTCTGGTATGGTTTATTTATTTTTATGTATTTATCTTTTTTTTTTTATCCAGAGTAATCTCATTCTGAAAAAAAAAAATCTCTTTTCAAGGAAGCCCTGGCCAAGA
Organism: Ilyophis sp. 1 JC-2022; assembly: GCA_022702515.1. Taxonomy (NCBI): domain Eukaryota; kingdom Metazoa; phylum Chordata; class Actinopteri; order Anguilliformes; family Synaphobranchidae; genus Ilyophis; species Ilyophis sp. 1 JC-2022. Next base: position 29,825,311 of record CM040394.1, on the reverse strand, counting down.
GGTTTATACCTCTGTACCACCTACGTCTCCATCATTTTAACTGTAGTTTATGGGTTAACCATTATTTGGGAGCTACTTTGTAACAAAATCCTTTTTATTGTATAAATTTCTGCCCCATCCCTTATTGTATGTGATGTGTTGTACATTGCGCTCACTGAACAGCACTTTATTACAAACACATTTGTCAAGTCAGTGGATCTCAAGACAGAAAGCTAATGAATTAAGAATCGTGTGCAAAACCTCTTCTCCAGAATTCCAGAAGATGGAAAGACCAAAAATTATGTTTACACGTGTGGATTTCAGGTCACATCATTATTCTCAGGGAGCGGAAGGAACACACCCAAATTCTGATTCCTTTAAAGCATCCTTCTTCTCCTGGTTTTCTTGCTGTTGGCGTTTCAGTGTTCCGGACTCTCTGTGCAGGCGTGCGCTTGGCTCTCTGGACTGTCTTGTCAACCCCTGCCCCTCCCCCCAGCCGCGCCCGTCGTGGGGCTGGTGCCCGAATAGACGGCCTGGTGATCCCGAAAGGGCAGCCGCATCCCAGCATGCCCCGCAGCGCGGAACTGTTGCTTGTGTGCCACTCGGCTTACAGAGCGAAGGACTCAAGCTGTAACTCTACACTCTATCCGTCTCGCTGGTTCTTTCCCTCCAGGAACACGACATTTCCACACCCTTCTATACTCGCCATGCAAGCCTAGTGACCTCGTGAATACCACCGCATATTTCTGTGTTTCCTTTCTGGTTATTAGCTGCTTTTATTTAATTGGGTTGACAAGCAAACGGACGTGGGAATACGCTGGTTTACTCAGAGCGTGATCACAAACACGAATAGAATGGATTTTGTGGCAACCGCGGCTGATTAAGTTTTCACATGACCATGTAATATTAAATCCGAACACGATGTCGGATTGTGTGTAAAACTGCAGGGATATATTTGGTACATGCCGTATTGATTAGCGCTGTTCCATACCACAGCCCAGGAAGGAACTTCACAGTGTGGGCATTATGTGTGCGTGTGTTCTTGTGTGCGCATGTATGTGTGTGCGTACCAGTGGCGGTTGGCGAGCTGGAAATAGACGAGGCGTAAAACTTCCCTTTAAACTGATCACTGGTCTCAACCCATTTTCATTTGTTTTCTTTGATTAACAACTGTGCAAAAGATCTGAATAATCCATTGGCAGGTAAACACACAGCTACTTTATTCAGGTTAGGGAGAATAAACAATAAATTCAACTTAGAAAAATCTGTTTAAATTAATCACTGAGTACACTTAAAGAAAAAAGGTAAACCTCTCTGTTAACTACCAGCTTTCAGTACAAAAATGGTGTGCGTGTGTGTGGACCACATTCCTCCCTCTGTCAGACCCAGGGCTGATTCGGCCTGCGTCAGCTGTCAGCAGTAAGATGGCCGCCCCTGTGTGCCAGCTGGATGCAAACACTCACGGGCACTGTCACAGAGAATCAGATCTAAACGCATAACAAATGGGGTCAGGTGATGGAGTCACAGAGCCCCGCCCAATGCAGAGGCCACACCCCCGGGGCCCACTCACACTCCTGACCCCGCCACTTCTCCTCCCTGACATGTGATCATGTGACCGCTGCAGAGAGGGGGAACTCGAATTGAAGTCACAATATAGAGATAAAATAATATAATAATCATAAAATAAATATAAATGTTCAACTGTCAAATTAACTTTGGAAACAGGAATGCATCACGTATCAACCATAGCACACATCATCCTGAAGAAAATAAGGAGGTACGAGGTACCATAAAATGCAGATCCCAGCATGCCTATGTACAGCACATGCTTACTGCTTCCGAAGTAAACAGCAAGTTAAAAGACAGGTCTTCAGAACTACACTAGGGAAGGGAGATTACCCTGTAATGAAAGGCACCAGGTACCATAATAATAACAAATTATTATTATTATTATTATTATCATTGCTATAATATAATATATATAATAAAATATATATAATTACTAGTATTATTTGCATTTTCACATGGATTTTCTTTAGGGCTGTCAATTGCACAATCCAGGTGCTGTAAAATATTTGTTTTGCTCTCTTCTGCATTTCACTTTCCTACAGGACCTCAAACCTCAAAAGGACCTAAACGGCTGGTCTGATGTATCTACACAAGACCTCAAAGGCTGGGGTGATATTTTTAGGTGCTACACAAGACCTCAAACACTGGGGTGATATTTTAGGCGCGACACAGGACCTCAAATGCTGGGCTGATATTTTCAGGCGCTACACAGGCCCTCAGATACTATAAGGTGATATTTTTAGGCTCTACACAGAACCTCAAATACTATGCTGATATTTTTAAGCTCTGCACAGGACCTCAAACACTATGCTGATATTTTTAAGCTCCACACAGGACCTCAAACACTATGCTGATATTTTTAAGCTCCACACAGGACCTCAAATACTATGCTGATATTTTAGGCTCTACACAGGACCTCAAACGCTCGGGTGATATTCTTAAGCTCTGCACAGGACCTCAAACGCTCGGGTGATATTTTAAAGCTTTGCACAGGACCTCAAACGCTCGAGTGATATTTTAAAGCTTTGCACAGGACCTCAAACGCTCAGGTGATATTAGGTTTAGACAGGCTATAAAATGCTGGGGTGATTTACCTAGGTTCTACACAGGAAACCAAGAGGAAGTTGTTTACCCCCATTACCATGAATTGGCTCCTCAGGCATCTGCATCCGCCATCATTACCCTTCATTAGCTGGGGGAAGACCTGCATATGAGCAGTCTCCTGAGATTTGATCTATGATTGACTGTTCTTTCACCGCAGCTGGATGGAAATGCACTCACAGGATATCTGATCTCTAAAGACCTGCATAGCACACACGCTGTGCAATATTATCTCTAAAGACCTGCATTGCACACACACAATGGCCCCACTACCTCTGGACTCACTAGCTGGTAGTCAGCACTAGCTTTAGTCTCAACACCTATGTGTTCAAAACTACCTCTGTATTCAGAAATAGCTGCATGCTCAATGCTACCTCTGGGCTCAGCTTTAGCTAGGCGCTCAATACTAGCTCCAGGATCAACATCAACTACAAGCGCAAAACAAGCTCCAAGCTCAACGTTAGCTACACATTCAAAACTAGCTCCAGGCTCAACATTAGCTACACGCTCAACACTTGCACCTGGCTCAACGTTAGCTATACACTCACCAGGCTCATCATTAGCTACATGCTCAACACTAGCTCAAGGTTCAACATTAGCTATGACCTTAGCACTAGCTTCAGCTTCAACGTTAGCTACACGCTCAACACTAGCTCCAGGCTAAACGTTATCTACGAGCTCAACACTAGATCTGGACTCAACGTTAACCATGCGCTCAACACTTGCACCTAGCTCAACGTTAGCTGTGAGATCAATTTGAGCTCTGTGCTGTGTTGGCTGGTGCTAATTAGAGCCAGAGGACAACCATGAGTGCCATTACAAATGTAGCACAGATACACCTGGATCTGATTGTATGCATAAGGACACCTGGATAATATGGTGTGTTATAATGACCAGCAGAAAGATAATTAAAAAGCAAGGTATTAACAATGAGCCTGTGTGCAATCCGTCAGGAGAAAGTGCCACACAGAAGAGAGCGCGGGACACAGAGTGAGAGAGGAGAAATGGGGAGAGTAAGATGCTCTGGCTGGCTGGGGGAAAGCCATCTTGTGATCTTGAGCCAAGAAGACAGAGCTGCCATGATTTTCAGAGCCTAAATGTCTCTGGGGGCAACGAGTATTTGGATTTATTAATGAACATTTCCTCATGTTACCTGCTGTCAGAGTGCAAAAGCTATCTGGCAGCTGGTAGCAGGGTGCAGAGGGGGGAGGGAGGGGAGCAGAGGGGTGCAGACGGAGCGGAAGGAGTGCGGAGGGGGCGGTAGGACTGCAGATGAGGCAGGGCGTGTGGATGGCACAGTGTGTGCCCCCTGTGCTGGGTGTATTTATAATGCAGACCCCCAGGCATGACTGTGAGAGTGAGGCAGCTGTGGACTGTGGGGGTCAGCGAGGTCAAGGGCGAGTGTGAGGCTAACAGCGCTCCGGAGCTTGGCCCCACAGGACCCACGCCATGAGAACACTGACAGCTGCCAGCAGCCAGGGGTGGATGGAGGGAGGGGGTGGCAGGTCAAGGTCAGAACTAGCCTCAGTCCAGTTTTTTTTTTGTTAAAGGCGCTGTGCCTCTGTTAATGGTCAGAATCGGTTCTGGTCAGATAAGCAGATCAACTTAACGCAACTACCAGGTTGTGAAATGAGTGAACTTCCCCTTTATAACCAAAAAGAGAGTCTGGCAGCTCAATTGATGTTTACACTTTTCAGAAAGTGAGGAAATACCAAATCTGAAAGGGTTTTCCATTTTCATGAAAAAAATAAATAAAATGTCACTCATTGTATAGCCAACAACAAGTTTAGAATGACTGAATGACTGTCTGACACATTCACATGTGAAAGTAGAGATAATAAATGTAAGTAATGTTATAAATAAATGCTGTTTTGTTTTGTATAATTTTAGACTTCATATTTATTTATTTTTTGCTTGAGAAGCCCAAGCATGGTAGTAAAAATACAACAACAAAAAAAGACTAATGCTAGCTAATTGGCTAGTGCACACTGGCCTAGTAATTACTGTAGTAGGCTAGTAGTAGTAGTCTACTATATGTTTTGTTGGTTTAGTTAATGTTATGTTCTGCTAGCAGTATTATTAGTTTGGGTTGAACTCAGTGATTTTGCCAACTGAGCTTGCCAGAGATGTCATCTGTTTGGAGTTTTGCACGTTGTTAAACCCGACTCTAGCCTCACAGCGGTGTCTTCCAGAAATATCCACTAAAACGTTACGTACAAACAAACTAGGCTAAGACTTAACTTCAGGGTGGGACTGACATCCTGATGGCACATTAGTCAGCCTGTCTCGCAGTTTTATTGGTTCATCTTAGTAGGCTATTGGGGTTGATATATTTTAATTAACCTAGTTCATGCATTTTCTATGTTAACCTAGTTCAGGGGTAGGCAACCAACCCTGGTCCTTGAGAGCCGCAGGGTCTGCTGGTTTTTGTTGTTACTCGCCACTTAATTGATAAATGAAAGCAGTTGATTACACAGTTAACTCGCCTCACCTGGTTTCTCTGGTCTGAGTAATTGTCATATTTAAGGTGAAAACAAAAACCAGCAGACCCTGCGGCTCTCAAGGACCAGGGTTGCCTACCCCTGACCTAGTTGATGCATGTTATATTTTAGAATCACAATTTGTTGTTATGAAGGCTACTCGTAACCTGGGTTACACTTACATGTATTTTTTAAGTCATTAATAATTGAAGGCTGGGTGTTCATCAGGGAACTTCCACCATTTTTAGTGCTTTCCTGATTTTTTGGCAGTTTATCTGAAAGTAGCCTATTCTACAGTGTTATTTGTATAGGCTCCCTTATACATTTGAAACATATTGCCAAATGCTGGGAGAAACAAAGTGTGACACAGGCTACAGATTCTAGATTCTTGTCAGTTGTTACAAACAAGATGGAATCATCACAGTATAACACCAAGTCAATTAAAATTCTGGGATGTCGATCTGTCCAGTTAGGAAGCGTAAACGATTGTGAATCAATTTCACCTGCTTTGGTGCAAATGAAAGTGACAACAGATGGACAGGAGAGGCAACAGCAAGACAACCCCCAAAAAGTAAATGGTTTTGCAGGTGGTGGCCACAGACCATTTCTCTCTCCTTATCCTTCCTGACTGATTTTTCTCTAGTTTAGAATTTTGCCCTTGTCACTACTGGTAGCATGAGGCGGTACCTGCAGCCCATTCAGGTTGCACAAGTAGTCCAGCTCCTCCAGGATGACACATCCATATGTGCTGTGTCTCCCAGCACAGTCTCAAGAGCGTGGAGGAGATACCGGGAAACGGGCCATTACACAAGGAGAGCTGGACAGGGCCGTAGAAGGGCAACAACCCAGCGGCAGGACCGGTATAAATGATAAATGTCCAAAGCGCTTTACAATGGCCTCTCACTCACCCGTTCACACACACATTCACACACCAATGGCGGCAGCCACCATGCAAGGCACTAGCCTGCTCATTGGGAGCAATTTGGGGTTCAGTGTCTTGCCCAAGGACACTTCGACACGTGGACAGGAGGAGCCGGGGATCGAACCGCCAACCCTGCGATCAGCGGACGACCTGCTCTACCTCCTGAGCCACAGCCGCCCTATCTGCTCCTTTCTGCGAGGAGAAACAGGAGGAGCACTGCCAGAGCCCTATAAAATTACCTCCAGCGGGCTACTCGTGTGCATGTTTCTGACTAAACTGTCAGAAACAGACTCCATGAGGGTGGCATGAGGGCCGACGTCCTGTAGTGGAATCTGTACTCACAGCCCAGCACCGTGCAGCTCGATTGGCATTTGCCAGAGAACACCAGAATTGGCAGGTTCGCCATTGGCGCCCCGTTCTCTTCACAGACGAGAGCAGGTTCACACTGATCACATGTGACAGACGTGAAAGAGTCTGGAGACGCCGTGGTGAATGTTATGCTGCCTGCAACATCATCCAGCATGACTGGTTTGGTTTAATTGACTTGGTGTTATACTGTGATGATTAAGTGTTCCCTTAATTTATTTGAGCAGTGTATATTCATTTAATAAAATTAACGTTTGTTTAAAACACTCTGAGATGTGACTTTTTTTCAGTTTTCCGTGATTTTAAACAACTGCACTATAACTTTAGCCAATGCTTTTTGTGAAAAAAAACTTAACATCCATAATTATTACATTGCAAGTTCACATTTGAAGTTACGTCCATGTTAACTTTCCCTTGTCTGATTCATGTTATCAGATAGATATATATTACAGACGGAAGTGTTAACATAATGGAAAGCCGCACCACATTTGCACGTAATCGAATGCAATGAGGTGTAGGCAGATGCTGCGCTTCACTTCATTTTTCTATTAAGTCATCTAAGGGTTTTCATAAGCGTCTTAACGATTACTTCTTTCAACTTGTTGGAAGTTCAACATAACCAGTCCATTAGTAATAAATAACTGTACTCACGTTTACTTCTTGACACACAAAATGGAGAATGCGAGGGCAGTGAATATAGGCTTGTGTTGTTTGCTCAAACATGGACGGCAGTTGCGTAGGCTAATGCCTTGTTTTCTCTGCTACCCGGCACTTGCCGCGCGCGCCTGTTTCAGGTTTCCTGCTGGCTATATAAGCACACTGCCTACTTCTTTTTGTGCTTCTGTGTTAACATTGTTCTTTGCCACAAAGCCGGTAAGACGGTTACCTTTGTTGCCTCTTTTCTTTACTTCTCTGATTAGTGTTCTCTCGTATTGAGAACGATGAAGTAATTCTCTCCTTTTATTTTCACTACTTGAGCCTACAAGTTTTTTTGCCCAATCCTCTGTATTATTTTTCCTCTGTTTCTTTTACCTCTGTTAGTGCTCTCTCGTATTGAGAGCAAGAGGTAATTTTCTCCTTTTCTTTTTCTCTGCTCTAGCCTCGAGCCTTCGCCAATTTTTCTGAGTTGATTTTCTTTTGGCTCTACGCCTGGAGCTTTTATTTCTTATTCTTTATTTTTTCTGTCCTTTCTTGGATTCCTCCGCTCTTGTGGTTATTTCCTCTATGGGAATAACTTTTAGATTCCCTCTCTGTCGTGTCTGGTCCTCCGAACCTGACTCCCTCTTACATAACACAAAAGCCTATATGGAGGCTCACTGATAGATCCTACCAAGTCTCTTGGAAGGGTTCTGTCTCTGCACCCCATCCCCTGTCTACAGGAGTCCCGCAGGGATCTGTACTGGGTCCTCTGCTGCATTTATACAAAATCTCTTGGTTCAGTAATCAATTCACATGGCTTCTCATACCATAGTTATGCTGACGATACTCAACTCTTCCTCTCTTTTCCTCCCGCTACCCAACAGGTGAAGGAGAGGATATCTGCTTGTCTGGCTGACATCTCTGAGTGGATGACTACCCATCACCTGAAGCTCAACCTCGACAAGACAGAGCTCCTCTTCATGCCACACAAAACCTCCCCACTACTTGACCTCTCCATCACCGTTGACGGGACCATGGTGGCTGCCTCCCGCTCTGCAAAGAACCTGGGGGTGGTCCTGGACGACCAGCTGAACTTCAAAGACCATATCAGGGTGACGGCACGGTCCTGCAGGTTCCTCCTGTACAACATCAGGAGGATTCGACCGTACCTGACCACCTATTCCACCCAGCTTTTGGTCCAGACCATGGTCACCTCACGCCTGGACTACTGTAACTCCCTGCTCGCAAGCCTACCAGCCTGCGCCATCCTGCCTCTTCAACTGATCCAGAACGCAGCTGCCCGGCTTGTGTTCAACCTCCCGAAATTTTCATATGTCACCCCCCTGTTGAGGTCACTCCACTGGATGCCAGTTGCAGCCAAGATCAGGTTCAAAGTTCTGACCCTGGCCTACACTGCAGCCAATAGGACAGGCCCTGTCTACCTGCAGGACTTGATCCAGAACTATGTTCCTGCTCGACCACTTCACTCATCTACTGCAGGGCGACTTGCACTTCCCCCCCTCCATGTAAATGGCACTCGCTCGTCCAGACTCCGGAGCTTTTCCACCCTAGCTCCCCAGTGGTGGAACGAACTTCCCATTCCCCTACGTTCCATGCCAACCCTGCCTACTTTCCGTCGTGGCCTGAAAACGCACCTTTTCAGACTCCACCTGGACTAATACTTATCTAGGACCTCATGGTATGTGTTCTTGTTGAACTGTGTATTCAAGGTATTCAAGTTTATAATATTTAGAATAGAATTGTATTAGAGCTGATTTACCCAGTTCACTGTGAACTGCATTGTGTTCATTACTAGGGATAGCTGCTACTGTATGGGAAGAATGTGCTTTCTTATCTGTTCTGTAGTTACTTCGATGACCTTCTGTATGCACTTACTGTACGTCGCTTTGGATAAAAGCGTCTGCTAAATGAATGTAATGTAATGTAATGGAGGGACCAGCAACACCACAGAGAATTAAGCAAGTGCTGGCCACCCAGAACTCTGCCTGGGCATCTCATGAGGAGGGCATTATTGCCCTCCAGGCAAGGCAGCAGGCTATGCACGCTCAGCACGATCAGCTGATGGATCAGCTGCCGTACCAGGGAGACTGCCTGCGGGATTTGGCGGACAGTCTCCGCGCACTGACTATCGCAGCTGCCCAGTCACACAAGCACCTGAGAACCCCGCCCCCTTGCCCACTCCACTCACTACTAGGGAGCCCAAACTCCAACTTCCGCTCCGTTATAGTGGGGAGCCAGAGACGTGTCGGGACTTTCTCCCACAGTGCATCATTTTTTTTAAGGCCCAGCCTTCCCGGTTTACTACCCAGGAGTCCCGGGTTGCATTTGTTTTTATCGCTCCTCACCGACTCTGCCCTGACCCCCTTATTCGGGCCAACGCTCCGGTCATGAGCAATGCGAATAGGCTGATGGAGGAGATGGCGTTGGTCTGACGCTTTTTTCTCCCTAGGGTAAGATCCCAGACACTCCAATGGGGCCTTTCCTCCCAGCTGGCGGCCCATCCTGGCATACATAGGATGAAGGAGTTTTGGTGGCCTGGTATGGAGAGGGACGCGCAGGAATTTGTTTCTGCTTGTCCGGTCTGTGCATGTAACAAAGGTTCTAAGCTCCCACCCTCGGGTCTTCTGCGCCCCGTACCCATCCCTAGTCGTCCCTGGAGCCAAGTCGCCTCGGCGAGACAAAAAGCCTTGGCCGACAGGCACCATCGCCCGGCCCCTCCCTACCGGGTTGGGCAACGGGTTTGGCTCTCCACGCGGGATCTTCCGTTGCGCATGGAGTCTCGCAAACTCGCACCAGGATTTCTGGGTCCCCTCTAAGAAAATTTTGGACTTCTGCTCAGTTTTAGCTTTGACAGAGCGACAGCGCTGATGGTTCTGCTCAGTTTTAGCTTAGATACAGAGCGACAGCGCTGATGGTTCTGCTCAGTTTTAGCTTAGATACAGAGCGACAGCGCTGATGTTCTGCTCAGTTTTAGCTTAGATACAGAGCGACAGCGCTGATGGTTCTGCTTGGTTTTAGCTTAGATACAGAGCGACAGCGCTGATAGTTCTGCTCAGTTTTAGCTTTGATACAGAGCGACAGCGCTGATGGTTCTGCTCAGTTTAGCTTACAGAGCGACAGCGCTGATGGTTCTGCTCAGTTTTAGCTTAGATACAGAGCGACAGCGCTGATGGTTCTGCTCAGTTTTAGCTTAGATACAGAGCAACAGCGCTGATGGTTCTGCTCAGTTTTAGCTTAGATACATAGCGACAGCGCTGATAGTTCTGCTCAGTTTTAGCTTTGATACAGAGCGACAGCGCTGATGGTTCTGCTCAGTTTAGCTTAGATACAGAGCGACAGCGCTGATGGTTCTCCCTGCTTGCCAGCTGCGCCCACCAGTCTCTCCATTTCACTCGCTAAATTAATCACACCAATGAGAATGACAGCTCTGCTCCTCCCACCAACCTTACCAAGCCACTGTGCACTGTAGAGGTTTTTCCCATGTTCAGTTGCAACAGACACTGTTGATGTTTTTTATGTGTTTGTTGCAATGGACACCGGAAGCTTTTTCTGTGTTTGGTCTACCGGACAGTTGCAGCTGTGCTTTTGTGGTTGTAGAACACAAATCGGAAACAAAAACAAAAACTTAAATAAATGAGGAAACTGTTATGAACTGAGGGCTGGCAAATCTATATGGCATTCCCTTTATCCTGGCTTTCCCTGATAAATCAGGAAATACTGACTTCAAACCCTAAATGTCTCTACCAGAGGCAGAGGGACTTGGCTATGTCATAAGCACACACATACACTAAGAGCTTTAGCACTCTGAGTCGATAGCAGGAGAGAATCCCAGATCTATATCCTCTCACCTTCCACTCCACCTCTCTGGCAGGAACTCCTCTGGTTGGTGGAAAACTTCCGGGTCACGGTGGATAGCATGAATGACATACATGGCGGCGTACCCCTGGGAGATGCGAAAGTTGCCCAGGGTAGTGTCCTTTGGGCCAAAAAGAGATCAATTCAGCACAGCAAAAATCTTGGTGTACATTTGAGACTGTGGTCTCATATAAACACACTCAGATGTTAAATGTACACCAACAGTGTTAGATTTACACCAACATTTTTGCTGTGAGTGATAAGAGTAAAGTCACACTGTCACAACATTTAATTTACTTTAAATACATGATCATTGTGTTACTAACAGGTGGAGACAACAGACATACAAACCTGGACAGAATACTATTAACATATACAGAAACTTATGTCCAAAGCACTGACACAGTCCTTTGTTACAAAGCTTTGATCCAATGCCCTTTAAGCCAAAAACCGCACAAGTGAAAATTACCATGCTAACTACAAGCACTAAAAAAAGAGTAGTGACATTATACCTGCATTGTGTACTGGTGAAGTAGTGCAAATTAATATGCATATCCATGTTTATACAGGTGTACATGAAAATATAAATCTAAGGGTTCAAAAAACAGGGAATACATGGACATTTTTACATTTGGAGATTAAAACTAATTTCCACTTCACATTAGTACTTGACTTTTAACTGCTTTCAATGTGTCTAACATTAGAGAAAAAACAAAACTGAGACGCACATAAAGCCAGCAGAGACTTTTAAGTGCTACTGGGTGGTGCTACTTCTGAAAAGTGCCAGGAGTTAATGCGAGAGCGAGTTACATCTGCCTGATATTTCGTTGCCCTTGACTGTCTGTGTCTGTCCATTTATCTGTGAACAGGGCATTTGAAGCAGTGTTGGATAGATCAGGACAACAGTTGTGTTACTGTACTGGCTTTTTTTGGTGTAAGAATGGTGTTAATTACACAGTATTTATGTCTCTGTTTTTTGTTTCCATTTTTACCTCTAATTTATTTTTTTAAATTTTTATATTGATGTGTTTTGGTAAATACATGTGCAAAAATGAAGAACTCTTTCACTTGGAGAGGGGTGATGCGGTGTGCTATGGGTGCGCTCTTCTGGGCCCATCTCAGTCCAACTGTGTTCAGTATGCAACTGTGAAGATGCTCAAATGTGTGTGATTTCTGCATGGTGGTTTTTCTCCTGACAAATTTTCCTCTTGAAAATAAGTCAGGAGAAGAAACCCTTCAAGTTATCCATCCATATCTATTGTATTTCTGGCAGCAGAGTGATGGTTTAAGGCTTGTTTGATATGTCAGACCCTTGTTGACTTAGAACCATTTAGCCAACCATGTGTTCCATACAGTTCCAGTGTAACTTAGAGCTAAATCTAGTCCCACCCCCAAATTCCCGTAGAGATCCATTGAAATGCAGACGTTATAGTATTGCTTGTAAAAGTACCAGAAAATAAGATATCAAGAGTCTTTTGATGTTGTTGGAGTGCAGTCAGCTTTAATTTGAGGGTATTTTCATCCAGATCGGATGAACCATTTAGAAATTATAAAACCTTTTGTACACAGTCCCGTCCCCCCCCATATTTGGGCATCAAAAATATTGGACAGTTTAATATAATGTAGAATAAATTAATACTTTTTTATATTTGGTCGCATATCCACTGCATGCCATGACTTCCTGTCTCATTAACTCTACCTCTATATTCACTAACTCTTGTTAACTGTAAAGCTATATTCAGAACCAATGATCTGGCACATCCATGCCATCTTTAGCTGATCAAGGAGTGAGCATTTATTGGTGGTCAATCACATAATGGCTGGATCACGCTAATGCACATCTGATTGTATCTTTGTGTGCCCATAGATGATATTGCTCACGTGTAACATTCTTTTAACACAATCTAGGTGTATCGTCAAGGTGACTGCCTTCACTGGGAGCTCTGTGACCAGGCAGAGCAACCTGAGTGTTAAAAAAACATCCCAAGGTAACTCTGCTCCCCGTCTGTCAAAATCCTAACAGTTACAGGGTCACTGATGTGTCACACAGTCCATGCTGCTGGCTGTGTGCTGGAAGATGATTTCTCACAGCGATATGGTTACCCTCTTCTGAATGACAAAATTTGGGCTGTCTCTAACACACTAATGTTAAAGCTTCTGAAAACTCACCGCTTCCTGACCTGTAGGGCTGATATTCGTAAGGGTCATAAGGCTGATATTCGTAAAGGTCATAGAACTGATAGTTGTAGAGCTGATATCCGTAGGGCTGATAGTTGTAGAGCTGATATTTTGGGGTTGAAATTTGTAGGCTTGATATTGATAGGGGGTTGACAATCATGGGGTTGATATTCGTAGGGCTGATATTCGTGGGGTTGATATTTGTAGGGCTGACATTCAGGGGGGTTGATACTTGTGGGGCTGATATTCGTGGGGTTGATATTCGGGGGGTTGATATTCGTACGGTTCATATTTGTCAGGTTGATATTCATAGGTATGATATTCATGGGGTTGATATTCATTGGGCTGATATTCGTGGGGTTGATATTTGGGGTTGTAGGATTTGTGCTGGGCTGTGGCATGTAATACTGCATGTCACTAAACAGTATGCAGTAAGCAGTATACAGTATACAGTATTCTAGCACACAGTAAACAGGATGCAGTAGATAGGGCTCTGATTCGGACACAGCCCACGTACCCACGTACGTGAAGCCCCTCAGCACTGATGACTCTTCAGTGATTTTTTTTATGATACAATTTTTCCCCCCTGAGTATATAATTCAGCAAGAGAAGCTGCCTGGTTTCCCTGGGGAACAAGAGCGACTCATGTGCGACGGAACCTCTCGCCGTCTCCTCCTTTCAGAAATAGCAACATGCGCCAATCAATTACTCATCATAACCTGGACTAATAATAACCGATAGTAATGATAAATAATTGTCATAATAATAACAGATGCAGTATTCATGTGCTGGTGGAGGAATGACAGTGAGAATCAACACCAAAGCGCCCCCAAGACAGCCTCATCCTTTATATCCAGCTCTGACAAACTCCTCCTCCCACCTCCCCATTACCAGGGTGAGTCAGTCAACCCTGCTGTGGGAATGGAAAATTAAACCTCTAAAACATTTCCTGGGACTCTTCGCTTGTCGCCTTCTATTTTGGCAAGCTTTGCATGGAATTAATATTCACCACACGTCCATCGCGTGGGCGGGAGGGTTGCACCCCCCAAGACATCACATGCCCGCAACCCATAACCAGGCCAACTGTGATAATACACCTGTACTATTTGGGGGGTGTACAATCATTGCCTGTATTCCATCAGGCCTGCAGATTTTTACAGTGCTATGCATGGCTAACATTCTGATTCTGCGTACTTTTCCACAGACCACCACATTTACTGCACACAGCCGGAAAGCAGGGGCTAGACACGCATACATCCTGGATCCCACAGTACAGCAACAGCAACAGGTCTGTTATACCTATGGTAAGAGTGGGCCATCTGTGGAAGGCAGAAGCACTCTTATCTATGGTAGGAAATCAGTCATCTGTGAAAAGCAGCATCTCTGTTGCTTTATATGCAAACCCCAATTCCAAAAAAGTTGGGACAGTATGTAAAATGCACATAAAAGCAGTGATTTGTAAATTCTGTTTTACATATACAGTGCCCTCCACTATTATTGGCACCCCTGGTAAAGATGAGTAAAAAGGGTTATAAAAAATTAATTCCGTTTGGTGAATTATCTTAATCTCACACTGAAAAAACATAGACCGTAAAAAAAATTATGAAACCGTAAGATGAAATAGAGCTGTGCTTAAACTTCGCTGACGTTACTTGGCCAGCAAAAGTTAATGTTAGCTTTCATAAGGCAGGATGAATGAGGCAGTTCAGGTAACGTTAAGCAGTTTGTTTGTTGATGTGATGGCCAGCTAATGGTATAATGATTGGCTCGTCTCTCTCTTGGAGTCATCGACTGTGTTTAACAATGAGATAACGTTAGTTTAAACCATGATTAAAACACGAGGTTGCTCCTTTTTTTGTTTGGCAAATTGACGAAACGACTGACACCAGTTTTCACTCGCAGCTTTCGCTTGCATTGCGATACGTTGATGGAAGTGGGCACATTCAGGAGATGTTCATTGGATTATTCGACGTTTCCAGTGTTGGCGAGATGCATAATCTGTGATCGTGAGTGCAGAGATGGCAAAATTCAATGATGAGAAAACTGGTAGCTCAGAGGTATGTAGTCATGCTACCTGCATTAAACAGACTGCAGGCTAAAATTAGAGGTTTTCCCCAGTGCACTGGTTTGTACATTACTACGACCATCGTTTAACGTTACAGGATAATTCTGTTTCTTTCCGACTTGTTACGAACCATTTCCACCATTCAGATTGGTAATATAATAATAATTTCTCACATTTTTCTTTTTCGAACCCCAAGAACCGCTCCATTCTGTTTTACAATGGAGTCCATTGGAGCATATTTAGATAAAGTTACAGGTTCAATTAACCTCAAACAAGTTCAGTTTATATATAAACCTCTAATTTGGAAGTGAAAATGATTGTGAAAGTTTTTTTATTAAACCAAAATTTTTAATGAAAATATATTCAATTGAACTTGTAGAATTGACCTAATGCTATCGTACTTGCCTATTCTGCACGCACTAAAATGTAGTGTGTGGTTAATTTTATAAGCTAACATCCAAATCGAAAAACATGTTCCAATGCTGATTATTCATCAGACTATAAGGAGGAGATTGAGTCTCTTCACTTTGATGACCACCCTCAGCCTCCGTTCTCCTTCCATCCTCATCAATTTGATTTGGCTCTTTGTCTGTGTATTCCGGTTCAAATAAATAGGGGTGGGTAACAGCATGTTATATAAGTTTGCAATAACACTTCAAAAATATCTGGCTGCACCTGTTACTAATTGGAGATACATTTAAAGTAGGTTATAAATAGTTACTGTTGTACGAAAGCTCTAACAAATAAACAAGGACCTGGCTGTTGCTGAACTAATGGTAGAATTAAGTTGTATCCTCTCCAAAAGTCACCAAAACTAACCATTTTAGAGTGATTACACCAAAAATGTACTTACAGGGAAGCATGCCCCCGGACCCCCCGAGTTAAACCTTGTCCTGCCTCCCCAGTTTTGCAACCCACCAGCCGCCACTGATGTACAGGTATACATATATGATGTGTGTGAGTACATTTAATAACACTTTAAAGGGTATGTATCTATAGCTAGCTAGCGGTTTGCAAGGTAGCTAGTTCATACACTTACATTCGTTTATGTAGGGTAGCACAAATGCTACGGACCACTGATAGGTTCCAAAAGATAGGTCGTATTTTCATAAACATGCACAACGAAAGTATTATCTGTTTGGGCATTGCTCAACTTCCCGCTTTTAATTGAGTAGTGATTGGTTATTTGTCATGTTCAAGTGACGGACCCGGAAGTGGCCAGGAAAGATTATACGCTGGAAAGTATTGTACGCTACAATGGCAATATCTATGGTAGGAAATGAGCCATTTGTGGATAGAAGCGGTGCTGTGTTATCTATGGTAAGAGATGAGCCATCATTTTAAATAAGCATCTCTGTCATGTCTATGGTAGGAAATGAGCAGCAGCCCTGTGTTATTTATGGTAGGAAATGGGCTATCTGCTAAAAAGAAAGCATATCTATGGTAGAAAATGAGCAATATATGAAAAGAAGCAGCTCTGTAAATATCTATGGTAGGAAATGAGCCATCAGTGGAACACAGCAGCTCTGTGATATCTTTGGTAGGAGACATGAGCCATCCTCACAATGAGCCTTTTCTTGGAAATACTGTAATCTGTCTGACAGTCCTGTTCTCTGACAGATTCTCATTCTGAAGAAATATCCATGTAATAGACCTTAGCTTAAACCTTGAATAATAAATCATTTTTTTAGGTTGTAGAGAAATAACATTTCCCTTATCACACTTAACCATATGTATTCCTCTTGGAAAAAACCAGGACCCCTACACACACTCACTCACTCACACACACACACACACACACACACACACACACACACACACACACACACACTGTGCTGGTATCATTTTCCCTCACCTGTCCACTTAATTTCCTTGGCACCTGTGCATTCCTTTTCAGTTTTGTGCTTCCTTCTTTTTAATTGCAAAGTCCCCATAAAATACAAACGGACCACCCAACATCAATAGTACCACTAACCCCATCCACAACAACAGCAACGCCAATCCCATCAACAACATCAACAGCAACGCCAACCCCATCAACAACAACAACACCAACCCCATCAACAACAACAACAGTGACATCACCAACACCAACAACATCAGCAATAGAAATATCAACACCAATGGCAATGCCAACATCAACAGTAACAGCAACAACACCAAGAATAGCAACAGCAACAGCGATAGCAACACCACCACCAACAACAACATCAGCAACAACAGCAAGAGAACTTGATTCTGGCCATATGACAAACAAAACCCTTGAACAGAGAGATCAATCAATCGATCAGAGACCACTCCAGTGAGCCCTCGGGAACATGGGGTGGCACTGAAACAGACTGCGCGAGTGAGTAACCAGCTGGAGGGAATATTTTCACCTCCCCAAATTAATGGGTGGCAGTGCTGCTGCACAGGATGTATGTAACTGCCCTTTAACTGGAGGATCCCAACTTAACCAAATGCTATTTTTACAATCGGCAAATGATAATACGATCACCCAGAGTATGAAGCATATAATGCCTTGCTTTATAATACAAACACTCTTAAGTTAGACAAACTACTCCTGATGATATGAACTGTGGTCCTGTTTAATAAGGGAAGCATAAGGACATCAGCATTCATGCTCTTGATTTGACATTACTTTTGTGATTTCAAAACCATCGCGTATAAATATACGGGTTCTTGTCCTCATCAATCCAATGAGTTGGCCAGACCACACAGTAAAGTGCTCAGTGTTAAATAAACTCAAATAGAGTATATTTTATCCTGATGGAGTACATGTGATCCTTACTGGACTCATATAAAGTCTGAACGCAAAACATTTTACTGTGAAGGAGTGTTCACACTTGTCCAGTAATGGAATTGTGTGCATTTCCCCTGGCAAAATGCACCTGCTCAGTTATGCCCTCACCTTATTGGCTATACGCCGCCCACCAATGAAAGGAGGCCATAGCCTCTGAACTTCCAGAAGTACGTGGTTGAAGTACTCTGGCTCTGTCCTCGCCCGATTTCGCATGCCCTCCTGAAAAACAAAACAGTCCAGGGTGTGTTTAACGCTCTCACATGTGCGGAGGGGTGGGAAAAGCCTTCAGCACAGGATCCACTGGTGGGATTTTTAATAGCCACAGACACACATGGTAACCCCTTTCACATATTCTCATTTGTTCTGCTATCATTTGTATCCCACAATGCACTGGGTAAACACACTGGTTATGTGCTACAGGTCAGGCTAACTCTCCCTTCTCCCCTTACGGTTCAAGCCATAGTGAAACTGCTGTGTAAATTAATTAATTGCTTAATTGATTAATTAATCACACACATGCGTAGTGATATTATGGGCTGTACGTATGAGGTGTTTTTTTCATCTAGCATTCTTACAGTTTTTATCCAGTGCCCACAGCAGCCTGTGATGCAGCGGCTATTTGATCAGAGATGAATAAGGTTCTACAGATACATGGATTATGTGCTCATCTGCATTAGTTATGAGTTATGATTTTTTCTCTCATGTTAATGTGTTTTGTGAGGTTTGATTGGTGGATCGGCGGTTGCTGGATGGGTGCATGTTGGTATATGGTGCTCTGTGGGGTTCAGTGGGGGTGTCTGTGAATTGGTGTGTTGTTGGTTGGTCGGTGTGTCGGGCTGGTGGGTACTTTCTGCCATGGAGGGGTCATGGCGGGGTGGTACAAGTCGGCGCCCATGCCATGCCTACCCTGCTTGGCCCGTTCAGTGCCAGAGTAAAAGAGGTCAGGAGGGATGATAGCGCTTTGGGGATCAGGGCTGAAATGAACAGCAAGAGGTGCTGTGGAGCACAGCTGCGATCTGGGAGGGGGAGGGCCCTCATGTCAGCCACAAACCTGCAGAGAGAGAGAGAGGGAGAGGGGGGACATAGAGAGGGGTGGGGTAGAGAGAGAGAGAGGGAGGGAGAAAGGGAGAGGGAGGGGGAGAGATGGAGAGAAGGATTAGAGATGAAGAGGGGGAAGAATAGATGAGGGAAAAGTAAATAAACACCACCCTGTGTGACCTAGAGTCCAATCCCCTTTTCACTTATCCCAGAGTCTCTGTGCTTAGGAAGAGAGAGAGAGAGCTGGGACCATCAGCGTGATAAATCGTTTCATCAGCCGCAAAAACCAAGATGAAATTAAGAAAAGGAAATGTGGTGGTGCCCCAGGGCTCCAGGGTCTGCTGCTTTTTTATTTCTAAACCAGCTTCACTGTTCAACTTATTAGTCGTTATTTGGAAAGGAAGTCACCAACCTGGCACTCAGGGTATAAATCAGTTTAAATCAGTGTAAAGCCAATTTGATGGTAACCTAAAACCTGTGGAGCTGTCAGCCTCCTGTGGAATGGTGGAATTACGGAAACACTTTAACCCTGTGATCCTGTTATAGGACTGGGATGTAAAATGTAAATGTAATCATTTTCACATTACAGAAAACCAAAAGCATTAGTTGATCTCACTGATTAAAAGTCTTCGTATATTTATTCCTCGTTGCAGTGCATAGCTATTTATGACACATTGTGACCTTAAGTGTAATGGTGGAGGAAAAGGTTCCTTGGCAGATGGTGTGTATGGATGTGAAAACAAAGACTTGGTCTGTGGTCACATTATGTGGCCCTGATACCTGGGTAAGCACACTAAGTACAGAGTATTGTACTGTATTGTACCTATAGTGCAAACACTTTGTTACATACTACTAAAAATAGTAAAAACTACACATTCAATATTTGCAGCATTGCAGTGTGGGGACTTAATGTTGTGACTGCAGTAGGAAACATCACTTGAAATACAGCCAAACATAGGATATTAGTTTTAAGCGCAACAATGTGTCTAGACGGTATTTACACTGTACTTATCACTGTAATAACAGTGAAATAACACCGGTATTGGGACCAAAATATTTAACATTGAAACAACTGCTTTTCCCCTCCCCTGCACAGGGGGCGCTGTTCTCTGCTCTCACCCCTGCTGCTCACATTCCAGTTTGTCGTGGATGATGTCCATCAGCTTGCTCTTAGCCTCCAGTGCTGTGGATAACCCGGATGACCAGAGGGGAACTTTAAGGTTGACGGGGACCGAAATTAGTCCTGCGGGGGTGGGGGGTAAGTATTAAAGGGGTGTGGTCAGAAGTCGCACAGCCACACATGCTGGCTTTCTTATCACCTGCTCCACACCCCTGATGCAACTGCAAATATGCAAGAAATGTCGAGATTTAGACAAAAGATCTAAAATTCGGTCGTGGGCTTGCCCCATGTGTGCTGGTTCTTGTTACAAACTCTCTTGACCAGTTAAGCGTGTTGAAAACATGTTTAAGTCCCTCCATAAATTTTCCACTTACACTTATGAACACATCGAATTTTGGCTTGTTGCCATTTGCTTTGTCTCTGAATTCTTCATTTTCAACAAATTATATACTTTCAACAAATGGATAACCAATGACCAGCCCACATTGAGGGGCCCCAAGGCTAAAACCCAGCCGATGCTGAGGGGCCCCGGGACAGAGTTTGCGCACTGCCGTCGCTGGGTGGACCTCACCATGCCAGTGTTGGGTGCAGAGTTGCGTGATCTCCTGGAAGAAGTGAGGCGTGTCCTGGGCATGCACATTGAGGAACATCCCCAGCACCAGCTCCGTTCCAAGCTGTTTGAACACGTGGTAGATGGAGCTGAAGAAGAAAAACGCAATCTTTCCAGTAAGTTTAAAACACGCTTTTGCCGGGCATGATATCAGTATGGCACTGTCCTACTAACGGACGCTCAAAGTGCTGGCAATTTTAGAATGGTGTCGTTCTAGGGTAACCTGAAATCAGGTGAAAGTGTTGGGTAGGAAATTACTGTACAATCAATCTCGAAGGGATATTTCCTTGACATCAAACTTAACAATCTTCCCGATGCTCATATTCAAATGATGATGTTTACAAGCATTGCAAATAGAAAAACATTTCTAATGGGATTCATGGACCCAAACCACAAACAGACTGAATCCACACCCTGGTAACTTCCAAAAAGATGAAACATATGAGGGACAGACATCAAGATGTCTTAGACATCAAAACACCAGTCGTGTCCCGGTCTGTAATAGCTGAATATTTCTGCATTCTCCAGCTCTCCTTCACTGGTTTTGTCTTTTTATGAAGTTACCCAGAACACAAGAAGTTCCCAGGTGAATGTGAGAAGCACCCTAGAACATCACTAAAGCCACACTGTTACAGCAGTATGCCTGTGGAACAGATTGTGGCATTACCTAACGCAGAAGAAGTCCCTATATAATATGATGAAACAGGTAAGGTGCAGGCTGGGATTAATTTGAATCCCATGGTTCTTACCTTGTAGATAGTCCCTTGAGGCACTTCTCACAAACACTGAAAGGAGAAAAACACTCTTTAAACACAAACAGTGCATGAGAGAAACACACTTTAAACACTCACAAACTGCAATATAATTTATGTACTTGTTGTTTTGTGTTACTGCATTTCTTCCTACTATTGGGTTTTGCTTGATAAAATTTTTTTTTTTTTTACAGTTTTAGTTTTGTAATGATTTGTATTTGATTTGTTTATATTTATATTATTTGGTAAATGCAAGTGCACAACTGAAGCACAAGCTCACGTTACTCCAAACAGTAATCCACTCCACCTGCTACCTAAACATGACAGGCTCCTATGAGTTCTGCTGTTAAATGTCTCTTGAGGCCACTGATATTTTTGGCTTTATTACTGAACAGTCTCTCCTGCTGTCAGCTGCCGGAGTGCAAAGGCCCAAGTCCCCTGCCTCTGTTGGAGAGATTTAGGCTCTGAAACTCAGTATTTCCTGATTAATCTGGAAAAGTAACATAGCAGTTGTAGTCTGTGTTAGAGTATGAACTTTACCTGTAGTCTGTGTTAGAGTATGAACATTACCTGTAGCCTGTGTTAGAGTATGAACATTACTTGTAGTCTGTGTTAGAGTATGAACACTATCTGTAGTCTTAGAGTATGAACACTACCTGTAGTCTTAGAGTATGAACACTACATGTAGCCTGTGTTGGAGTATGACATTACCTGTAGCCTGCGTTAGAGTATGAACACTACATGTAGCCTGTGTTGGAGTACGACATTACCTGTAGCCTGCGTTAGAGTATGAACACTACATGTAGCCTGTGTTGGAGTATGACATTACCTGTAGTCTGTGTAAGTTTACCTGTTGATGTAGTCTGTGCACGACTGCAGACACTTCCCTGTGAACAGGTGTGTGAGGGAGAGACGGAGCAGACAGGCCTCTTCACCTGAAACAGCAGGTAGACACACAGCACTGCATGTGAACGCTAGCTGTGTGCAATGTGCCGCTAACAGTCTAAAATAAGAGGACACCATCTTTAACCTTCAAAACAAGAAAGACCTAAATTTGCTATTATCAACAACAACAAAAAACAAAAAGATTTTTTTTTTTTTAAACCTGATGAACATACAGACTCATGAATATGCCAAATTGTTTTATATTCAATGTTGCAAGCTGCATAGGTTATGCTGTATATTGTTATGCACTATGTCCATATGTTACTGCATATTTCAGCTCTGGACAGCCCTGTGGGGTCAGTCCTGTAATACAAGACAGTGTATGCTTTAAGAGTGCTTACTGTCTGTGCAATGTTACCATCTAGTGGTGACAAAAAAGTTAAGAATATATCACTTATCCAAATTACCTCCACTCCTGATACATTAGAGGTTAATCTTAGAGGTTCTACTGTATTTCAAGATAAATGCTTCCATCAAATGAGGAATGAACATACGGTAAATGCAGCCCTCAAGCACTGGTCCTGGACCAATGTGCACCTTGTTGGCATAATAGCTTTGCATAGAACAGAGGGTCACTAAATTTATCTTAGATCACAGTTCACTGTGTATACAAAACGGCTTCGATTAGAACTGGTGGTCAGTAAGTTGATCTTACATCACAGTTCACTGTGTACACAAAATGGCTGGGGTTAGGATTGGGGGATCAGTAAACCGATTCTGGAATTTTGAACGAGGCAGGAAGTATTAAAGCACAAAGTAAATGAAAAATAAATAATAATGTTGTTTGTCTGCATTAAAATTAAGGTTTTCTTGAATGTATTACACATTCCAACAGGGTTTGCTATGTAACTACAGTAACTAAGGCCATGTCTTTCCTGGTGTGGCCTTTAATTCTGCCTATAATTCAGTCCTCCAGTGGCTAGATTGGAACACAAACAACAAATGATCTGTTGAACAATCACTAAAAATCATAAGGTCCACATTTATTATGAGGTCTCAATTTATCTCAATTAGTCATTAACTGAATCATACCAATCAATAAAAAAATATTCTCAAACCTCAGTTTAAATATTTACTGTTTCATTCACAATATAATGTGACAATAATACATTAATGTTCACCAGTAATAGAATATTACAAACAGTTTCATAAATTTTTAGCTAAAATAAAATGCACAATAGCTGGTGCTTACCATTGGCTGTGACTATGTTGTCCCCGTACAACTGATGCATGAGGTCAGCGGGGTCTTTCTGGAAAATAGAGGACTTCTCTGTAGAAACAGGCAAGAAGTGAACGTTACAGGCAGACTGTAGCTGCTCGATTGACCAGAGGGGGGCGCTAGTGCATGATGAGACAGTAATTCTGGCCGACTGAAACCGTCCCTCACTATGCAACATTACCACAGACTACGCGTCGGCCTTCGGGGCTGCTGGACACAGTCAGCACTGGCACAGTTCGTATTTGATATCAGACCGTGGGGGCCATCAACATACAAGAACAGTGTCTTAACAAGATCCAGCAGAGCAAACCATAATATTTATTTTTAGAAATGAAATGCAGCCACATCTACTCTGTCATTCCTTCACTATATTGAATTTTACATTGAGTTAATTAGTCTAAATTAGGCACTTACTTAACTGAATCAATCGTTCATATTCACCTTAGTTTATGCAAACAGATTTCTCCTCTCACTATTATGTAGGCCTAATCATTTTCAATCCATTTTTGTTGGGCTTATCAAAATAGTATATATTGATTATGCTATTATATTATCATTAGATTCTTATTTCTATTGGTGGTTGTTCACTACAGCATTCTTTCAATTCAATATTTAAAAAAACTGGATTAATTAGTCTCTCTTTGTCCTGCAAAAAAATGGTCGAACATCAATACTAAAATAATAATGAGCTTTC
The DNA here is from genome assembly GCA_022702515.1 of Ilyophis sp. 1 JC-2022. NCBI lineage: Eukaryota > Metazoa > Chordata > Actinopteri > Anguilliformes > Synaphobranchidae > Ilyophis > Ilyophis sp. 1 JC-2022. The sequence continues at coordinate 29,800,955 of CM040394.1, read as the reverse complement.
AGGCTTACTTTTTTCATTTTTCAAACTGTTAAATTCAGCAAATAAATAAATGATAATAAATAAATAGTCATTGTGAATTGAAAGTTTTTACCCTGCAGTGGTTTTAACTTTCTTTTCACTTAGAAATTAAACAAAACCTGCAATTTTACTTGGAATTTAAACAATGAATGCAATCCACCACCACCATCATCATTATTAGTATCATTATCATTAATAAGAATAATTTATATTGTTAACATTCATATTAACATGAGTTTCATAACAAATAGGACCTCATTGTAAGCTTAGAATTATGATGTAGGCTACTCAAAATGGTGAGAATCGTTACAACAATGAATATGAAGCCCCATTGTATTATTTATTTACTTATATATTTGGTCAAGCGCCTACAGTATAGTTTATGCATGCCACTGCTTCCAGTGTGTCCTTAGGTTTAACTTCCTTATGAGCAGTGCCTGACTGCCTGTCGGCTGGTTAGTCTCGAAAAATTTATATAACATTTGCGTTTGATGTAGCTAATCTCCAGAACATGAGAACCATGTTCATTTTTTAATTCACTTAAAGAATGTCGGCCAACAACCGCAGGCAACTAATCACGAGTCTCATTTTATGATATTCGCTACACACTGTACGTACGCCAATTTCTACTTCCGATTGTGGGTCAAAATACAAATGTTTCACAGCGTGTGGCGCAATAACTAGATTATGAATGTAGCTTCTACAAACACGCTAGCAAAGTCGCATTTATAAAACTATGATTTATGTGAATTAACCAATCTAAACTAAGTAGGCTAGCTATGTGAACAGTAGAACAGTCCAAAATAACCTACTGGTGAGTCTGATAATAGCTGGGTTATTAAGTTTCTTATAACCTGCCTTGTAACTGTAATACAATTAAATTCATGGAAACAGAGATTAATCTTAACGCTGTGATATTCTACAACAGTCCATTCACACTAAGGAAAATGCAGCCCAAAAAAAAAACGAATGAATGATTTAGCCAGCATGCTAGAGAAGAACAGTAGCAGAATCGTACCGCAAAGTAGCTCTTTCATCCCCTGCACTGAGCACACGAAAGATGTTGACTTGTTGAGCAGCCGGGCTTCAAATATACGGCTTCCATGCTTTTCAATGCGGCGCTCATAAAAGGCCACCGGATCGCGATAGAATTCTAGCGACTTGTCACTGAGCAGCGACACTCCAGAGTTTCCAGGTAATTTAGCCATACTAGGCGACACAGTCAGAATGTAGGCTATTTGTTTCTACCGCAATAGCCTATAAAGCTAAAGTAGATGTGGGGTATCAATGCGTCAATGACGATGCCCACGTTTACATGTAGTTTTTGCTGTTCAAATTCAGTTACAGATTTGAGTATAGATAAGATTACTGCGCTGATGGGTTTTCTAAAGTCTAAATATAATATCAAATAGATTATCTCGCCCCGATGTCATCGGAAAAATACTAACTAAAACTACTTCCTGGAGTCGTTAATCCCGCCCCGTGACTACCAGGTATATGCAATGGGAAAGCTCCCCGAGTATAGCGTAACTACACTAAAACGTTTAACCATTAACCTGAACTAGAATAAACTGTACCGAGTTTCAGTCTATTGCAGGTTATGATATACATCATTTGTGATGTGAATTTTTCATTCATACAATTAATTAATACAAGGGAGAGGATGCTGCAATACTAATGGTATTCATTGAATTATTATTATTATATTAGCTATTGTAATCATAATAAAAAAAAATTAAATCTTTGAATTAGTCTTGGTTTGTGTTGTTGGGGACTTTTGTTGCAGGGTGTCACATTTGTATTTGTTTTTCTTTTCTGTCTAATTAATATGTTAATTTATTCTAGGATATAAGGGCCATCCTTGAGTGAAAAATACCAATTGATAGTCTTTATACAGGGAGAGAGGTTTTGCCAGCCTGGACTCTTGCTCAGAGTTTGGAAATAGGATACACTGTGACCCATATAAGCTCTAGTTTTAGCTTCCTGCTCAAGGGTGAGCCTTCCTCCCTCCCTCCCTGTTTTTTGTTTTTTCTGGGTGTCTTAAAATGTAAAAAAAACAAACAAAAAAAAAAAAACAGGGGAGTGTCGAAGACTGTCGATCCTCGAGCGTGTGATAACCAGGAGCTCCATCCGCTCATCATGCTACTGCACTCGGTGTTACAGGAGGCGCTGACAGCCACAACCCCACAGATAACCACAACCCCACAGACAGCCCCAGTCACAACCCTTACAGTAATCTTTACGCCGTCTAACTAGCAAAAGTGGACTTGGAATGCCCTAAATGCACTTGCGCCATGCATTTTAGACCATACGTTAAGATCGTCAAGATAGAGCCCATGGTGCCATGAATATACACGTACTCACTGTCCCTCGGGCTAAAATGAAATGATACTGCCCTCTACAAAACTGAGCACAATAAGGTGAGGTAGAGAAACTGGGGGGAATATTGGTTTGGTAAAAAGTGGAACTGTCCAGACACATCACAATCATTACTGAAGGGAAAATGCATATATGGCTCAAATTGGATTAAAATAAAATAAAATTGGAGTTAAGTAAAAAAATATTGTTTGTAGTATTGCTAGGTGTTTCTATTAGTGTGTATGTTACATATGTTTCTTATTAGCAGCTATTCTCTACATGTATTGAGATGGCAGGTATGCCATCCATCTGGTTATGGCTTGGTGGGGCATGCCACATACCTATAGTACAGCATCGAGATTTTTTGGCACTTTTCAGGGTTTCCTACAGAAATAACCACAATGACCACAGACTCTCGGTCCTTAAGAATATTAACTTCTGTACCTTCTGACCTCATGTAAACACACAGAATTCAATTACAACTTCACAAGTGTAACACAGCTGAATTGTACATTATTTTCTCTATAAATGATTGCCATTTGACACTTTCATGTGACACATAAAGTTTGAATGACCACATTCTCTTTAAATGGTCAAATGAAAAACACAGGGCCAAGTTACAATAAATAATTTAAGAAACATTGGGCAGCATTGCTTTGGAATAGAGCTTGTTTAATTTGTGTGAGCTAAAATAGCCAGCATTATTTGTTGTTACTTCTCCTCATTTTGATATCAATACTTTCAATGGCAGACCTAGACTTTGTTACTTTTATTATAGAGAGTGCTTTGTATGCGTGAGTAAGTTAAAATTTTTGTATGGTCAAAAACATTTTCTGTTAAGATACCTATACCTCCATGCCTTTTACAGTATGCTGTCAACCAGTAGATGATCAGTTTGCAGTGCTTAATTTGAACGAATTCACCTAATGTACAGTGCTATAAGCATACTTGGATTCTCATATAAAAATATATACATATAAATTGCATGGTTGCCATATCAACTACCGCTCTTTGTCCAATGCTGCTGCCCCATGACATCATTTAAAATCTGGCGGAGGTGGCTGTGTTTCATACGCATGTAAGAGCTGCATATTCTGCTCCTGTCATTTTCATTTCGCCCACGGTTACGCAGTTGTCACTTATACAAGTACGGAAATAAAGGAACATAATTGATGTCATTAACATCAATTGACAAAACCATGGGCAACAAAGACATTGTTCATTATTTAGCAATGAGTGAATTAAAAAGTCAATTTCATCAGCATCTCCGGAGTGAAAGGCATAAAACAATTTTGAAAAGCATACTAGAGCTTTCCACATCTATTTCACACAAATGCACATGCACTCACAGACAACCTCACACACACGCACAGACACGAACTCGCATACAGACAACCTCACGCACAGACACAAACTCGCATACAGACAACCTCACACACTCGCACAGACACAAAGTTACATTGGCATAAACAGGCACACACTCACATACAGATAACCTCACACACACGCATAGACACAAACATACATAGGCATACAGATACGCATTCACATAGAGACAACCTCAGACACAAACAGGCATACAGATACACACTCACATAGAGATAACCTCACGCACACACAAATACATAGGCATACACAGACACGCAATCAAATAAAGAAAACGTCACACACTCGCACAGAAACAAACATGCATAGGCATAAACAGACACGGGTGCGTAGGAAGACAGACAACAGATAAATTAGATCTAGAAGGTAGATAAATTAGTTTTAAAATAGAGTTTAGTGAGTAATCCGTATTTCAGTCATTGCCTTGTTAATTAGCAGATATGTCATATTTTATGAACAGGCAATCCTGGTCCTGGAGTGCCAGAGATGTGTCTGGTTTAATTATTATACTTAATGAGCGAGCATGTGCTAGAGGTGCTCAGTGCTTCACCCCTCAGACTTTGAATATTCTCGCACAGGCTCTTGAAAATCCATTCACTGTACAAGCAAACACAGAATAAAAACAAAACCCAGATACATCTCTGGGCCAGACCCCTTTCTGTCATTGCCAAACTTTTTGCTTTACGTATTTTTGCCTGCCGTTTTACGGTTCTTTTCAAAACCAAATAGTCCTTTCAGAAACCCATACCGTATTTCTTGAAACTATCCCATGAAAGAGAGCCCATTGTTTCAGTCTCAGTCCCATTGTTCACCCTCATATTATTTTGACATTTTATTACACCTTTTATGTTTGGGGTCAAATTGACCACAAAAGTTTAAACTGACACAAAACAATTGTCTCAACTTTTGTGTGTCTCCCAATTGACTAGCATTTTCTCCCTAAATATTACAAATCTGTGATGAAACATCTCCCTTTAGAGCCTGAGGTAAGTGAAAGTTTGTGAATTAAAAAACCTGTATGGGAAAGTGCCACTGGAATTACCCACAAATAATTAAAAAAATTAATGAAAACCAGTATATTTTTTAACATTTTATACAGCTACCCCACAAATGGCCCCACACAACACCTTTTTATACAATGGTGGTACAGGACTTTTGAAAACATGGCATGTTTATTGTGTGTACTATTTAATCCAAACAAATTAAGAAAAGTCATATGGTGCCAAGATGAAATAGATTTATTGGTTTTTAAGAGACAGCAAACATTGAATTGTGTCAAATTGACTGAGAACATAATACACTAGCCAAAAGTACGTGGACACCCCTTGGTCTGGGGCTGTTTTTCATGGTTCAGGCTAGGCTCTTTAGTTCCAGTGAAGGCAAATCTTAACACTACAGCATACAATGACATTCTAGACCATTCTGGGTTTCCAACTTTGTGGCAACAGTTTGGAGAAGGCCCTTTCCTGAATGACAATGCCCCCATGTACAAAGGTCCATACAGAAATTGTTTGTCGAGATCGGTATGGAAAAACTTGACTGGCCTGCAGAGCCCTGACCTCAACCCCATCAAACACCATTGGGATCAATTGGAAAGCCAACTGCGAGCCAGGCCTAATAGCCCCACATCAGTGCCCGACCTCACTAATGCTCTTCTGACTGAATGGAAACAAATCCACACAGCAATGTTCCAACATCTAGTGGACAGCCTTCCCAGGAAAGTGGAGGCTGTTATAGCAGCAAATGGGGACCAATTCAATATTAATGCCCATGATTTTGGAATGAGATGTTGGATGAGCAGGTGTCCATATACTTTTGGCCATGTAGTGTATGAGGGTTACATTTTTTATTGTTTTAGATTTTACGCAAAATGTTCTTCACATTTCCCAATTCACTTCAACTCAGTTTAGTTTGTTTCGTGCTTTGAGACACTGTCACAAAGTTGCTTTAAAGAGAAATGGGAAAATTGGGAAAGGCTCAACCTGAGCCCCAAAAAGCTATTGAGGTATTTTTGAGGTACAGTGTTTGTGTGTCCTCCACTGTTTCAAGTAGTTAAAGTTGGTCAAAATGGTAATAGGAAAAAAATTAGAAATCTCTCACAGCAAATAATCATAGCGGTTGGGCAGATTATAGCCTAGGGTAGCTGGTTAAAAAAGACTGTCCAACCAAAGAAGTGTGTATTGATTAGCAGGTCGGAAATAGCTAAATAAACTGACATAAACAAACAGAACTGAAATAAATAGAAAAATGTAAATGTAATAAATTATTTGTGCATTATAAACTGTTTAAATCTGTTAAACCTCCTCTCACCAGTCTGACCATGCAGCATGTGAGCCCTTCTGAAACTTAATTTTCTTATATAAGGGTTGTTTCTCCCAACTAATTTTACTATTGAATTCTATGGGAAAATAAGTCTAGAGAACCATATCTGGCAGCAGAGTGATGCTTTGAGGCTTGTTTGATACCTCAGACCCTTGATGACTTACAGGCATTTAGCCAATCATGTGTTCCATACTGTTCCAGTGTAATTTACAGCTTAATCTAGTATCACTTGGAAGAGTACCTGGAAATAGGATATCAAGAGTATTTTGATGTTGTTGGGCCACAGACATCAGAAAGTCATGGCATGCAAAGGATATGCAACCAAATATTAAATACAATTACTTTATTTACGTTTATGTTCATTTGTATAATTATTTTTGGACCCCTAAAATGGGAGGACTATGTATAAAAAGGGTTACAATTGCTACACGGTTCACCAAATATGGATGTAAACACCCTCAAATGAAAGTCTGCACTTTAACATCATAGTCACTGCTCCATTTCAAATCCAATGTGCTAGTGTACAGAGACAAAACAAGAAAAATATGTCACTGTCCAAATACTTTTGGACTGCACTGTATAACATAAACTCATAACCTGATTAACCTTGACTACACAATAAAATAAATCAATTTGAAAACCAGTTAAAACAACTGAGAACTGTAAGGATGGACAAGTGAGATTTTATCAACCACTTAAGGACTTCATACGTCATATTCTAGGTTTCTCTGCTCTACCTCCTCCTGACAGGTGGAAACAGTCCAATCAATCAATCATTGGAGCTTCATTGTCCCAGTGGGCAGTTTGGAGTGCAGGAAGTGTTGTACATGAAAACAAACTAGAAGCCTTGTGTGGATTATGGCTACACACTAAATGAGCTCATGACACAGATCTACAATTTATAAAAAGACATCTAGCGTGAGAAAAATCAGCACTGGGTGAGGGAGAGAGTCATGTGAGACTCAGGCCTGTATTCAACCAACATTTGTCCTTAACTTTAAAGTACTGTGAATGCAAGCATTACACTTTTTTTTCTACAAACTAAGTTTGGCGTGTTATTTTAGCAGTCGTTCAACACTGCAAACTTTTTTTGTTTGTAAAAAAAAAGTATTCTTGCCTTTAACTGTTAGTCAAAGTTAAGGAATGTTGATTGAATCTCAGCCAAGTCTAGGAACATAATCAGTATGTGAAAAGCAATTAAATTTAGTTTTCCAATTCAATTTGCTTTATTGGCATGATAAAACGTGGCATTTGTAATGGCAGAAAAAAAAACAATCTTGCGTGCAGCACTTGCTCTCGTGGAGATGGGCTCAGATGTACACCTGTTAGGTACAGGACGCCCTTGGAAATGCTTCATCTCAGGAGGGGGTTTATCTCGATGAAGGGTATTACTCTTGATTATTGAAGAAATGGATCTGACCTAAGAATTGTTTTGTAAAATAGTATACAGACTGTAAATGAATGCTATGTAACACATACTTTATAAATCCTATCTTGTTTGAGGAAAGATCTCTCTAATAGGAAATTCATAAAAAGGTCACCAGCGATTTAGAATAACCTCAATATTGTATGCTTCACAAATAATTTTGGCTGGTGTACCTCTCTGTCTAGAGAATGAGCCATGCTGTTACTAGTGATTCTGACATTTTTATGTGCGTATTAAACTATGAGTATAAAGACAGGATGCATGAACAATGAAGATGAAGATCTGTGGTTAATTGTATTTCCATAAATATTTCCCTAAATTTACACAACCTAAATTACCTTATATGTCTTGTGTACCCCCTGATGAGCAATCCTCTGTAGGTTTCTGTCCAAGTACAAAGACAAATATTATACTTAGGACAGACTCCATGACTTCACATATTAGAATGCCTACCTATGACATCGGTTCCTAGCCTAACCAAAATGTACTACTACTAATAATGATAATAACAAGAAGATGGCAAAATGTATTAACAACTATTGAACTTGGCCTCCTGTTATGGAGTTCTGTTACTAACATATTGTGAAACATGGTCACTAAATTAAGATTTTGGAGAATAACATTCACAGATGGTTGTAGCTTGTGGCTTGTCTAATGAATATGCTCAGTGACTCGGATAAGCTATCCAGATAGATAGAGATCAATGAATCTCTGCAGAATACAAACAGCCTCATGAGCTAGAGCTTTGACATGCAGGAGTTGTAAATGCATTTTACTAGTTGTGTTATGTGTCCTGTTTAACGTCTTGAAATATTGAACACATAGCCTCTGCATCAATCTGAACCAATTAATATGTAAAGAACCTACGAAGTAAGTATAGAGTGTGTACTGTATGTACCTGTTTTTGCTAAATTGTGAGGTTAAACTTTGTTATTGACTACTGTAAACAGCCCCATGCAGGACATTGGTTGCAAGCTACAGTATAGCTATTTATAGGGTGATGTATGTGCCAGTGTGTATTTAAAGCCAGCTTGCTATTGTCAACTTAAAACACCGCTAGTCACAAGTAAAAGTTGTTTCCCCCCTCCTATCAGGCTTATCCATACCTTCCCAGAGTATTGTCTGCTTTTCAGGCACTTTCCTCTCTTGCTAATTCTAAACTGCATTATAGGTATGTTATGTGGAAATCTCTACAGTAAAATGCCTAACTAGAACAACTCAACTGTAATTTATATCAAGTAAGGAACTGCCAAGAATTTTCTCTTACGCCAAAAAGCACATGCCATAATTTTCAAGATTACATACATTAATAGCCTACTTCACTATTAGTAATTACTAAAGCTTACAGTATACTTCCTGTGACCTACACCCGATGCCTTGTGAAGGCGGCTATAATAGCCTCATTTAAAAATTTAAAAACGGTCGTTATAGCAAACTGCTATAGCCTACACTGAATTATATATTTGATAATGATTTTTATTTGTTAACCCCCATGGCTATTAGTAAGATATTGATACAGTAGAAATTATTAAAGAATAGTAGGCTATGCACCGTGTTAAAAGAGTGCATAAAATTATTTTCTGGTAACGGTTAGATTTATTTGTCAGAAACACAACTGCCTGTGTCAAAATGGAATGCATCATATCCAATTTATGGTCAATTTATATAGGCTACTATCACGCAATGAGGATGTTATATATTAACGGAATGCATAGGCTGTCATGTAGCCCATCGTAACTACTTAGAAAATGTTCTTCAAACCACCGAATAGGCTACTGGTAATCTTGGATCCCTTTTCACCTTGTTCCTTTGTTTATCTCACAGTGCAGCCAGACCTTGTTCACTTTATATTCATTGTCTTTCACTTTGCATTCATCTATGTGTCTGTGTAGGTCAGCTGCTGAGTGTTATTCCGGTGGATGAAAAACGGATTAATTTGCCTTTATTCGGCATCCATAGTGCCAAATCAACAAAGACAGTGCCACATCAACTCTTCGCGTTGCTCGTAATTAAGCCACAGGAATGCGACGGCAAAAATGAAGCCTACGTTTTCTTTTCTGTTCAAATAGCCTAATCAACGTATTCACTTTGCATTATTATTGCAATTTGTTGCATAAATGTCGGCCAATGCTGTGAGTGCAGCAATAGGCTACGTGCGATCATATTTATGAATATAATTTGCCTTTGAAGGAGAACATATTTATTTAGTTCGGCATAAGCTACAGCTGTGCATTTTTACAGAACGTTGGACGCAAAACATGTCGGAGGAGGGAAACTATTGCAACAACGGCAAGTCTTGATCTTTGTTACCTTGAAAAAATTCTTCATAACGGGAATTGTAAAGCTACCTGTGCCCTTTCTTCCGCGAGGCGGCGCTGCCGCTTCCCTTTTTTGGCCGTACTGGTGGTCCTGGTCCCCCCCCCCCCCCCCCTCAGACGTAGGCTACTATTTCTCCACAAGTCAAACAGGCTTGGTATTTCACTTGCAACCTGTCTTTGGTACCATGGCTGCACGTATACACACTCTTATGCCACTTTCTTTTCATCTCCGGATGATTTTAGTCTACGGGAAGATTCCGAGGGAACATGAGAGTCTGTAGCAACTCAACACGTTGTCCGAACACGAGAACCGAGGCGCAGAGCCCACAGGTGAGGGAAGTTGTTCTGATTTGCATAACTTGCAACTGTGCAACCTTAACAGCGTTCTGTCAGGCGCAAAAAGTGGTCAACTCATGTCTAAGGGGATTTGTAAAATAATAACTTTCACTACACTACCGAGAGTAAAAATATTTCTTAAATTATTTTTAAAACGCTATTCATTTGATAAATTATGTAATGGATAACCAGTTATTTTGATGTCTGTTTGAATCGCATGCGTATTAGTTACTTCAAATGCTATACATTACATTGGTAATTTACCTATTCGTTTTCTATAACGCTTCGTAGGCTATTTGCCGTTTTTAGACCCCGCTCGCCCAAATGAGCCTACGTTACATTACATTATTTTTCAGAAAGACTTGGGCTACAACTGAACTAGAAATCCTTTTGATATTTCAAATGATTATTATTTTATTGTATTGCCTTGATGTTCACTGTACCTGCTGCGCAGCATTGTAGCCTACTATCTTTCGGTGGCTATTTATTATAAATAATCTAGCTAATTATATCGTAGGCTACATCGTTCAAAATACATGTGTGGCTGAAATACCTGTGAATATAAGGCTTTATTGGTGAGGATGAGCTGTTTTAAAACTTTAACTGTATATGGGAAACTTATTCTGTGGTAGGCTATAGCTAACGGCTAGTTCTTGCCGGCTAGATCATACAGCCTCTTATAATGGCAGCGCGTTTAAGTTTATCTTCAGTCATTTTATTTTTTACAGGTTTCCCTAACGTCAAGAGATATCCGCGTTATTTGGAGCCTAAAATGTTAATCGATATGATCTAACACGTGAATGTAATGGTGTGGTTGGGTAGCCTATAACCAGCCAACTGGACCGCAGTTTGTTATTCAGGGCATGTCCACTGCTTGAAGTAAAAGCTGTTGTTTTGCCATCTAATTTAATGTTAGCGTTTTGTATTTATTTATATATTTATTTTGTAACTGCAGATTAACAAATTAACTATGTTGTGGACAATTTCGTCTTTAACGCATTAACGACAACATCGCAGCCATATCACGTGAGCTACTGATGTCTTTTCTGCAAGTCCAGTTTTAGGCTGGTGAGCAGCATAGCCTACCAATGAAAATGAACAATAAATGGAAATCAAGTCACCTGATTTTATTCAAAAAATTATTTCCACAACCCTGCACTAGGTAGCATATAGCCTAGGACCTTTTTGTGCACCTGCAGAAAAATGTAAAAATAGGCTAAACATAATTCAATAATAATGACTACAGCTCTGGTTCATGAGAAGGGTTGAGGGTGGTCATGACATCGTTGCGAAAATAAACACAACAAAATATTCAGTGTAAAGTCAGCTTTGTATTTTCAGGGTCCCTCATATAAACTCTGATAGAGTTAATTTTACACTGAAAATTTTACTGTTTAACTTGTAAATTGACTCTGTAAATTGACAAAACTACTATTTCTATATGCTAAAGCATCTAATTTATATATATTTTAATATTGTAACATTTGTTTAAAAAAATTGTTAATGCATTTGGTAACTCATAATATTTTCTAATTGTGAATGCATTTTACAACTGATAATATTTGGTAATTGTTCTGGAATAGTATATTTGGTAGTAGTTGCATGCATATACTATCTCCTGTATGCCTACCTGTATAAGAAATAATACAGGCTAGGTTGCCCTTCCATATCAGAAGCTAATATGGATGATTTTCATTCACTGTTAGTCTCAGGATAAGTAATTTGGCATACAGCTGTATACTCCTCACTCAGTTCCTCATCACTGACCTTAATCATATTAACATTATTTCAGAATTATACTTTCAACCCTTAGGAGAAGGAAATATACCATGGTACTATAATATATACAGTGCATTGCAAAACTATTCAGGTATTCTTGTCCAATTCTCACATTTTACTGAATTAGAAATAATACATAGAAATTTTACTCTGATATTATTTTAAAACACTGAAACTGAGAAATAAAAAAACAGAAATATTTTGCTTGCATAATTATTCAACCCCAAGTTTACACAGAGGAATGATCATTGCCTTACGATTGGCCTCTGCCTGTGAACCATTAAAGTAACTCATATTTTCTGGATAAAAACCCCACCCTGTTTAAGGATAATTGATCAGGCGGTGACTCTGAAGGAAAGGTGTGGAAATTAAGACTAAAAAGCATACTACAGAAATTAGACATAAAGTAATACCAATGAATAAATTCAATTTTAATAAAATATTATTTTTGGATCAATAATCAGGAAGTTGAAGCTGCATAACACCACCCACCTAGAAAACCGTCCCTCAAAACTCAGCATCCGAGGAAGAAGGCAACCTGTGACAGAAGCCAAGAAGAGGTCAACTATCACTATGGAGGAGCTACAGAGATCAATGGCAGAAAGTAAAAGAAAAGAGTAAAAGTGCAACAATATAAAGCTCTACATAAAACTGGCCTGCATTGGGAGTAACAAGAAAGAATGCATTAGTCACAAATACCCATCTGAGAGCTTGTCAGAAAGCATGAGAGTGACCCAACTAAGATGTGGGAAAATGTTTTGTGGTCAGCTGTGACCAACATAGAGCATTTTTGGCCAAAATTCAAAGCGCTCTGCTTAGTAACTACTAAATATGTATACGTACCCCTAAGGTGGTGTAAGTTATGGCGTAACTAGCTAACTGCAACCAAAATGAGTAAAAAAACTAGCTAGTAACTAGTAGCTTTGAAACTAGCTAGTAACAACAGCTAGTAAAGGGTTTAGTAAAGCCTAAATACAGTCCAGGACTGTATTTAAAAAATATTAAGCTAGAACCAGGTAGAACTGATAGTAATGCTCAAGATAAGTGGTTTGCACCATAGAATACTTTAAATTTCACCAAACTGATTTTCTCACTCTAAGATCATGTTGAGGAAGTGGCTTGGCATCAGAGCAAGCCTAATACCTCTTGAGTCCGACACATATCTATTTGCAGATGTGAGTATCCCAATTGAGTTCCAACTCCGAGAACATGAATGCTCTCCCAAGATCCAGTGGCTAATTATGTATTTCCAAAGCTAAAACTGGCATAAAAGTAGCACGGCATTTGTATAACCCTTTAAAGAGATACTGCTGAGCCTTTTCTAAGGCCTTTTTTACCGCTTCAATTTGAACTGGAACTCGTGAGTAGGTGTGGTCATATGACGATGCTGCCGCGTAGTCATATTATGAATATTCATACGGTCAAGGAGTGAAAGGGTGTGCGTTGGTGAACAGACTCAGTTTTGAACAAACGGAGCACGCATGAGAAGCCCTCACCCATTTTTATGTTAAGGATCTCATGACATCACAAATTCCTGGAAACCAGCGTATTGGTAAGCCTACACAAAAACTCATAAAAAAACATTTTGACTAAACATGAGATTTTTGGACATTGAAACAGTTGTGTATGATCATAATCTAACCCAAAACATTGGTTTTCAACGGGAAAAGTCAGTTTTTGACTGCAGTATCACTTTAAAAGAATTTAATCTCTCTGAACAAGCACTGAGGACCTGAATTTAGCATATTTTCATAAACATTTCCCATGATGCCGAGTGACTGTGATAATTATTTTTTGCTTTGCTGTTTTAATTTAAGGAGAACATTTAGTCCTCTTTGAGTTTTCGCTTATTTTTAATTTCTTTGGCAGACACTGTTATCCAGAACAACTTACAAGACTGTCATGGTGGTATACTGTACTTCATAGCTCATAACAAGAGAAACAAGAAAAAGGCATACGTACAGTGCCTAGCCTACCTATTACTCTTCAGAGCAACAGACTTGTGTACTGTAGCCTACTAACATACACAAGGAGTCTCATAGTGATCTATAAAAGATTAATTGCCATCATTATTAATCACCATAGCTAACCATTACCACAGTTATCATAACATAGCCATAGTTTTTACATAATTATTTGAAATATACTAATGTCTAATATATGTTATTGTTTGAAGAGGGATTGCACTGCATCTAGTGCTCCATCTATAGAGTTCCTGGAAAGGGAACTTACAGTTTGTGAGATTAGTTTCTTGAAATATGATTGGTGCTAGTAAGTTTTATCTAGCATTGTGTTGATTTGGTTTGAGCCTCTGCCTCCAAGTCAAGCCCCATCTATACAAGGTCATGATTCATTGGAAGAGCTAACTAAGCATTGATTTATTAACAAAGCCCATGGTACTGTAAAGCAATGTGTGCGTAACACACCCTTAGCTCTTGCAGATTTAACTCCAGTCCTTGAGGGCCACAGTGCCTGCAGGTTTAATTCCTGTCCGGAAGGCACCGTGCCTGCAATTTTACCTCCGGTCCTAGAGGGTCGCAGTGCCTGCAGGTTTACCTCCGGTCCCGGAGGGCCGCAGTGCCTGCAAGTTTACCTCCAGTCCTGGAGGGCCGCAGTGCCTGCAGGTTTAACTCCGGTTTAGTGATTGCCTTTCAATCAACACCCAATGTTGACCTTGGACGCAACTAGTGGAATCTAGCCAAACAGTGACTTAAATTAATCACTTAAGTGCTGAAACACACTAAAGCCCGGCAAACACTGTTGTCCTGCAGGACTAGAGTTTGAGTTTGACGGTTTTTTAATAATTTTTTTATGTCCAGTTATTAAAGAAGAGGTCAGGCTCAGTATTTGTCAAAGTTTGACCGTTTTAAAGGATACTGGTAGGTCTCTTTAACTGACCGTGCCTAGGAGGTGTCGGCTTTTGTGACACAGGACTCCTTATATCAATGCCGAGCCCTACCATTTGGTATGAATAGTGCTCCAGCTACGTTTCAAAGGCTAATGAACAAGGTTACACAGGGCCCGGAGAATGTAATAACTTACATTGATGATGTGGTAGTGTACAGCAATTGGTGACAGTCATCTTGAGCACATACCTCAGTTGTTTGCTCGTTTAGAAGCTGCACATCTTGTGGTCAACTTGTCAAAGTGTGAATTTGGAAAGGGTCAGGTCACATATTTGGGACATCAGGTTGGGCACAGAATGCTCCTTCCTAAGTCCACAAAAATACAGGCCATTATAGGCCTTCTTCCCACCACTCTTTGCCAGCTGATGCCTGTATTGGGGATGTGCGGGTTCTACCGGCGCGTTGTGTCTAACTTTGCCACGGTGACTGCACCTCTTACCAATCTGCTACGGAATTGGGTGAAATGGGAGTGGTCCGAGGCCTGTCAAAAAGCTTTAGTTGAGGTTAAAGCAATTTCGTCTGGTGACCCAGTGACTCTGATTTTTTTTTTTTTTTTGTTTGATTAGCGGTGGGGGGTCATTGATGTGGCTTCTCCAGGCTGATGAGGCTGATTTGGAGAAGCCAGTGGCTTATTTCTCTAAACAGCTCACTCGCATATTCGCCCATTGAGAAGGAAGCCTTGGCTTTAGTTTTAGCCATTCAGCTGTTTGAAGTATTTCAAGTGTTGGTGGAGATGTAACAATTAATGCAGATCGTAACCCACTGGTGTTTTTGGCGTTTCAAGGGTCCGACTACTGTGTTTTTCGGTGGAGTCTGATTCTGCAGCCATACAGTCCGGTTATCAAACATGTGGCAGGCTAAGACCATGTGATGGCAGATGCTTTTTATCAAGGTTATGATGCTTTAGTCAGCCAGTCTTGGAAGAACTGGGTCTGTCATCTTTGCAGTGATGTCATCTTTGAAGGTGCATTTTGCTTCCTGAAGTTTAGGACAGAGTGTGGATAACATGCAAACTGAGTAACTTTGTGCCTAGAGTTTCATTGCAAATATCAGGGTTATTCCATAAGGTAAAGAAGAGGCAAAGTTAATATAGTTGTATATATGTAGATAGAATTACAGGTGAAGTATTAGGTGAAGTCAGTGAAACCAATGTTGATCAATTTTAAGGGAGGCTGGTTTTTGTTCTAATAAATTATTGCTGGTTTAATTTTCTTTCAATGTTGTTTCAATCCTGCATAAGACCACCGTAAATCTTTTACACAGAGGATACAAGCAGCTGTAATTCATGATTTTGTCAAAAATATGAGATCATATAAATGATTGGGGCTTAATTAATAAATTAATATTAATATTAATGATCAGATCAGCCTTCTTTGTGTATTTACTTTTATGCAGTTCCAGTGTTACCAGAAAGTATGTAAAAACATTTTCAGATAATTGAAAAGCAAACTAACGCATGCTAGAATCATGTATCGTAATCATGCTTTTTAAAAATATCCATCTTGGGTTAAATACAGTTTCAGAGCCCTCTTCAGTTGATTGAGGTTATTCATGTTTCCAATATATGCATAACGTGTATGCTTGATATGAACATTCAAGACAATCTTCTGCGTGGCTGGAAAATATTGTTCAGGTTGCAAAAACACCATGCGACAAATGAGTATGTAGTGACATTGGGGAAAAACAGAACCCAAATCTATTTCCTGCTTTGTATTTTACCATCATGTTGTTTTTTCAATTTGCACTTTGTACAATAGAGAAAATGCAAAAACGCACAACCACACATTTATATGAATACCGTTGACTTCTTGTTACCTTGATGAGTGCTAGAACTCATGCATTTTAATGTGAAAGCTATAAAATGTAATACAGTCTCCCTGAGAAAAGGATGCATGGTCCCTCACCACCTTAGCCAGCCTCTCTCTCTCTCTCCCACATGACGCATCCTAAGTGTGATTCCGCCCACACCATGGAGCTGTCGAAGCCATGAGCCACTTCTCACGTTCTACATGTGGCATTGTGGCTTCGGAATTTCAGGAAAAAAGGGAAGCAGTGCTGTGAATCAGAAGGAGTTAATGGTAACTATAGGATTTAGTAATTGAAAACTGGTACATCAGCCTGGATTCAATCAAACTTGAACTTGAAGTCCTTAATTAACAAATGGGTGCTTGGGTTTTTTTTTCTTTTTCTTCTGCATTCAGACCAGACTTTCGTGGATTGATCTTGTTTGTTTAAAGCTCTCCAACTGCATTTGTAAGAAAGAAAACAAATGCATGCATTTATAAGCTAAAGTCAAAGGCAAATGTTGGCCAAAAACATGCTTACAATGGATATAATAATAATAATAATAATAATAATAATAATAATAATAAAAACAAGCAATTACTAATGGCCTATTACACAGAAAACTATTGACAATGATTAATCTGATTCATAATACAGGTGTGCAAACTAGTCGTCTTTAGGCAAATTTGAATGCTTTGAATCCAAAATAGCCTATGACACGTGTGTGAATCACATCGATGTGCTTCACCACATGCAATCTGTTGCGCTCAGCTAATAATGAGCCTCATTCATGGAATGTGTGCGATCAGATTTGACCGTAAACTGTGCATAAGAATGTTTCCACAAACATTTCGGCAATCATAATTTAAAAAAAAATCTGAATCTGTTCTTTGGTACAATCAAAATCAATGCATTTGGAAACAATCATAAAGGCATATACACAGAAGAGGTTTCTAATTAGAATGCTTTACTATTTATGCAAAATCAATTTAAGTAGTTACAGACCTCATATTAAAAAGACTTGCCCTTTTTGCACTCCTCCCACCTATCTCTCCTAAGCCCCTCCAAATGATGCTCCAGTGCACACGCGATGATAGGCAGACAGGGAGGGGTTTATTCTACCAGGTGGATCTTTTTTTTGTAGATAGTTGCCCTGATTGGTAGCTACATAGCTAGCCCTGATTGGTTAGTTTTTGGAAGACCTGCTTGAGATTTTTTGACAGCCTAGTACAGAGCCCAGGACACTCACAGAAACCAGTTTTGTTCTTAGAACAGTTGATTTATTGATAGCTGCTGGAATGTAAATGAGCAAATTTAGTAATTTAGCCAAAATGATATATCGAAAAAATCTTGCCTACTGCACCTTTGACAACATTTTTATAAATACAATTATAGGCATAAATTCATTTTTATCAACATTCATTTGAGTGATTGAGTAATTTTTCACTAGTTTTATTTTTATTCAGTTTTCCCTTTTGATTTTCATTTCTAGCTTTAGTTAGTTTTAAGAGCCGGTTTGCTAGTTTTTGTCAGGGGTAGCGTGGGAACGAAGGACCAGGCGCGACAGTAGGTGTACAGAGGATGCTACCTGAACACCACAAAGCGGGAGCGAAAACCCCGCTAACAGGGAACAACAATAATCAAACAAAATATAACTCTTAACACTTAATACAATGCAATCACAACAAACAAAAACCCTATAGCTCACAACGAGGGAACCGAAACCAAAAACTCTCTTGCAAAAAGAGATAGCCCTGCACACACGGGCGGTAACAATAATGATGATATAAATGACAACGAAAACACAATTGCACCCTCGGTATGTAGACTATAACGCCCGATAACTGGTGAAAGAAATGAAAACAAAATAATGCTTACGAACTCCAAAACGCGACGAGAGCGGGACTGGAAAGGATGCTATCCTACGATACCGGCTTTTCTCGAGAAACGAATGGCAATATGGAAGCGTATAATAACGCTGACGTGTGCTTTAAATACTGCCAGGTAACCCTGAACAGGTGACACACTGAACTGAAAACTAAAACCTGAAACGGACTAGGAAACCAAAGCGAAGGAACGCAACGTGAGCGCTCTCCAGAGAAGTGGACAATATACAACAAGCAGGCGGAGAAACCATGACAGTTTTAGTTTCGTTTTAGTTTTTGCAGTTTACTATAATGTTTTTTACTCCGGTTTCCTCTCAAAGACATGCAGGTTAGACTAATTGGAGACTCTAAATTGCCCATAGGTATGAGTGTGTAAGTGTATGGTGTGTGTGCCCTGCGATGGATTGGTGACCTTTTCAAGGTGTACTCCTGCCTCTTGTCCAATGCATGCTGGGATAACTCCAGGAATAAGCGGGTTAGGCAATGGATGGATTGATGGATAATGTTTTTCACACATAGTTTTTTTAGTTTTAGCTTGGGGTAATAACCTTTTTGGGAACACGTAATTAATTTAGTTTATTGATGAAAAGTGACTGATGCTGATGATTGATGATGATATATAAAGACCCACAAGCACACTGTCAAACCCAACACTTATTTACTGCATTTGAATTTCTTGGCTTACTGTGCCTTGGGCAGAGAGGCATCTGTAGGGACCACACAGATATGTTTGCGGAGAGCATTGATTGGCTTGTGTTTGCACACAACCCTGAAGTGGGAATGCCTTTTATGGGATTGTTAGGATGTTTCCTTATGCTAATCACATGAACAGGCACGCGCAGTTAATTGACCCAAAAATCGGCATTCATCACAAAAAGTTTTGTGGATGAGGCCCATTGAATCTCTTCTTGTGATGCTCACTGATCAACATGTAAAAAAAAAAAAATCTCAGGCCAAAGAAATTTAGGAACAGGATTGAGGAGTGACTGAAAGAAGCACTCGACTCAGTAGGCATCTGCACATTCAGCAAGAACAAAACAAGTATGCTTGAAGGCAATATTTCATGTGTCAGGAATAAATTGAACTGAGGATTTCTGTTTTGACAGCAAATGATGTAATAGCTTCCAGAAGTTGAGAAAAGTGGCATAAGTCATTTGGAGACCATGTTGCTTACATAAGCAACATAACAATTTCCATTTCAACCAGTCAGCGATATATCTCTGTTTAGTGCACTGCCAGTGAATTTTAAATTAATATCCATTAACTCCCGTGTTTAGAAATTACATGCTTTACATGGAAAATAAATTGCATTATTTAGCTGTTTATAAAAGAGTGTTTACATCTTTGACTTAATGAACATTTAAAATGTTTTGTGGTGGTGTACTAACACCCAGTGCTTCTATGTCCACTCTTTTCCAGCCTCCATCAGTTTGGTAATAGTGAGTATACAATGAATATGCACTGACTGAGTGTGCACTGTGTAAATTATTTTAAAAACTATGTTCAGGTGCAGAATCAGAAGATTGCATGTGAAGACAGACATTTTTTGTAGTGGAAGCACAAGTGTTTTAGTCTTGTAATGAGACTTAAAATCTTATTTTTTTCTCAAAAGTGTGAAAATATTAGCTTCTTTTAAGTTGACAAGTGAAATTATCTTGCCCCACTGGCAAAGCTTGAAATTAGTAAAACGGTCTCACCCCACTGGCAGATTTAGTCTTATTTAGCAAAAAAGTAACAGAAACAAGATTCTAAAGTCTAAAGATAAGATTCAAATGCTTGTTAAGATTTGGTTTTTGCAGTGTAGCTCTGAGAGATTGGGGTTTTAGGAGTTTGTCGGACAGGAACAGCACTCGTGCTGGGTTACTCTCTGCCAGGTAAATCAAGCACTACCACGTCAGAACTAAGTCCCTCAAAACTGAGTGTTTCTCTCTTTTCGATATGCATAATGGAATGTGTGTTGCTTCTGACAGTTGGAAATCTTGGGGAGACTGCTGTGAATGTTCTGATCTCCTCTGTAGAAACAAGGCAGGGTTTCCCCCAGGGAAATGGTTAGTGGAGGGGGAGGTGCAGAGGCGGCCTGAAGTGGCAAGCCGTGGTGTTCACATGGTATAGAATACACCTGACCAGGTGAAGCCATCTCCCTCTTCCATGGAGATCTGAGTCTGAGGTTTTATAGATTTTTCTCTGATGTTTGCGGAGGCGCACGTGAATTCGGCGGAACAGCAGCGCCTCCACTATTAATAACTTGGGGGAAACCATGCAAGGCAATTAAGTCTGCCGAACCTGGCTGTGATCAAGGATGGGCTGTATTTCAAAAAGAGGATTGTGAAATGTGTATTTGTACATATGCAGTTCATATGTAATATGGGCTACTCGTCCGATTTTTGCATGGTTTCACTTAAGTACCCCCTGCAAAACTTCCTGCACCTTCACCTTTTTAACTATTTTATGAGATGAAGTTGTGCTGTGGGTGGTGATTGTATAAAATGCAGGTTGATGGAATGCAAACGTTGTCCAAATGTTCGTTCCGTTCATTGGAGTCAGGGGAGTGCTAGTGGGAAGGTGTACATTTTTAATGTCAGAACATTTGTTATCACATTTAGTTTAGTGGTTGCGACAGAGGCTTGCTGTGCTTTAAAATACTGCCATGGAGATTATGAAACACAAACCTACGTTTGCCCCACTGTTGCTACATTACCTGCAAAACCTTTTGTGTTCACTTCTGTTTTTTTGTTATGCCAGTGTGTCAGTGATGTCCATGGATGGATCTACTTTTCTCTCTCATTCTGACAAGCTACAGTGTCAGACATGTTTGACATAGTGCAACTGAATATGCACTGAAATTCTGTAAAATATGAGGTATTTCAATTCAGGTAAAGTACTAAAATACTGTAGTATGTTCACAGCAAAGTTCTCAAACCATGGAGGGCCACAGGATTTGCTGGTTTTTATGGTTACTCGGAACTTAATTGGTCCATTAAAGCAGTTGATTACTCACTTCACAGTTTTTTTTTTGGGTCTGAACTGGTTGTTCATTTTAAGGTGAAAACAAAAAACAGCAGAACCTGCAGCTCTCCAGGACCAGGATTGGGGATCGAGTAGACCCTGTGGCTCTCCAGGACCAGGCTTGGGGATCGAGTAAACCCTGTGGCTCTCCAGTACCAGGGTTGGGGATCGAGTAGACCCTGTGGCTTTCCAGGACCAGGGTTGGGGATCGAGTAGACCCTGTGGCTCTCCAGGACCAGGGTTGGGGATCGAGTAGACCTTGTGGCTCTCCAGGACCAGGGTTGGGGATCGAGTAGACCCTGTGGCTTTCCAGGACCAGGGTTGGGGATTGAGTAGACCCTGTGGCTTTCCGGGACCAGGATTGGGGATCGAGTAGACCCTGTGGCTCTCCAGGACCAGGGTTGGGGATCGAGTAGACCCTGTGGCTCTCCAGGACCAGGGTTGGGGATCGAGTAGACCCTGTGGCTCTTCAGGACCAGGGTTGGGGATCGAGTAGACCCTGTGGCTCTCCAGGACCAGGGTTGGGGATCGATTAGACCCTGTGGCTCTTCAGGACCAGGGTTGGGGATCGAGTAGACCCTGTAGCTCTCCAGGACCAGGTTGGTTTCACTTTTAGTAGCCGGTTGTTACACCAGTCAGACATATTGTGCAATGTGCTCCCTGATTTTTGGAGAAATTATTGCTGTGGTGTGCAGTACATGTGTGGGTGTCATGGAGATAAAGGGCCTTATTGCTTTTTCTGGGAGAGTGTCATGTGAGATGTATTTGATACTGTTCCATGCTGGACTGTTTACAATTATGGTGCACAGTACTCATCTAGCAAAACCCCGCCGTGCAGTTTGGTAAGCTATTCACTATAGTGCTACAAACGTACATATAGAACAAAGGCTATGTTTGGCTGGGAAATACTGGCTAACATTAGTATGGTGTGGTGTGGCTCCTCCCCTTTTCTCTGTGAGCTTTTTTCTGCTTATGTTTTTCTGTACTGTCATGATCAGTCTCTCCTTTCTCCCTCGCTCCGGGCACTGCCCTAGCTTCTGTAAACCTCCCAGCCAAAGCTGCTTGGCCTAATACAGTATCACTTTGGAAGTCTGCAGTATTAATGGTCTGTGATATTACTGCTGTATGGCACTGTATTATTGGTCTGTGATGTTAAAAAACTATGATATTAGTAGTCTGCAGTATTAGCAATATATGAAATGAACAATCTGCAATATCAATGCTCTGCGGTATTGGGTACCAATAATTTTTATGCCTTCTTCCTTCTGAAGATTTTTTATCCAGAAAATCCAAACAGAAATCCTGCAACAGCTAAAGGTGCTGGATGTGTAAGGACTCATCTGGCAGACATTTTGTTTACAGTCACTTTCTTGAGACTTGGTTGGGAAAGAACATTTTCACAATCTAATAGAATAGAATAAAATAACTTTTATTTTCCCGCTAGGGAACCCAGCAACAACAACAAAAAAAAACATAGACAGTGGGGCAGACCCACAACACACAAACAAACAAACATATAAAACAAAGACATCCAACAGAATCATTACATCAATCAAGTGAAGTAAGTGAATTAAAAATACAGCCATGATTAAAAAAATAGCCCCACTGTCCCGAAATGTCCAGTGTCACCATGCAGTCCAACACACAAACTCCGCCTCCACGACTCTCCTCCATACACGCAGCGCCGCGGTCTTTGTCCTCCGCCGAAATGGAGCACTGAACTGCGTCAATCTTCCCAGTCATCTCCTCATTCCTCCACCGCATTATGTTCTCCTTCCCTGGTTGCTTTTTGAAGATTGCCTGCACTCCCGGATCAGTCCCGAAATCTTCAACTCCGGTGAAGCAATGGTAAACTTTGTTGCTGCAGTCTGTAGATCCAACAGACATTCCCGAGCATATGTTGCGAATGCGTCTCCATGGTGATGACCACAAACAAAATTAGATCAACTAGACAATTCGCCAATATGATCAAAACAAGCTGCAGTGCCCTGAAAAATCTCCAGCCCGCTTTCCCGTCCCACTACAGACACACAGCGCATGAAAAAAACAAAGACAAAAGCCAGACACAACAAAACACATTAAAATTACAAGAGACAGCTGGACTACATGTTGCCGTTACAGCGCCACGTGACGTAAAGAAAAATTATTTTCAGTTCTCAAAACCAAAAATTCATCTTAAGAAGTCACTTTCAGTAATGAGAGAAAAATATTTACAATTTTATTTTGCTTAACATGACCAAGTAATTTGTATTACCATGAAAATATATTGTCATATATTGAAACATTGACTGCAATAAACTAACATATTTTAATATATGGAGGCACTGCAAATATATTTCCAGTACATGCCATTATCTTTTCTGAATAATACATTCTGTTCACTATATTAAGCTATAACTCATTGTGACCAAATAAGAAATAATTGAATAATAATAAATAGTATTTATTTTATTTTATACATTTCTCAACAAATATGACAGCATATTTATATTCTTTATTGTGCATTTCATACAGTTCCTTATTTAACTAATAAGTCAGTTTGTTTGATGTAACAATACAATTACTTTGCAGACTGATGTATAGAAGTGGATAACATCACTCATTCCACCACTGAGAGGCCAAAATAGACAGGAGATATGACTGGGAAGTGCAGGCAACGGGTAGTGTGTGGGTGGTGTGTACAGTTTGAAGGTTCTTTGAATATGTAATGGAGTGGTGTTTTAGCTGCCTTAGGTTTGGAATTTGATGCAAGTTCATATTGGTAGCCAGTGGAAGGAGAGTGATATTGTTGGTGTGTGTAGTTAAATGCTGAAAATATCAGAACAACCTTTTACTGTCACAAAAAATGTTGTTGGATCGCTATGTGTAGACAAATGTTAGGTGATGTGTAACAAATGAAGGACGTGTTTTTAACATGTTCCTTCGGTCAGACTCGGGCAATACATTGAAAAAACTGCTAGATCTCTGCGATGGAAATCGAATGAGAGAGAATAAAAACAAATGTTATATCAGATCAGATCAGATCAGATTCAACTTTATTGTCATTATCCATGTACAGGTACAAGAACAACGAAATGCAGTTGAAACGAAACTTTATATGGCTCCTATAAAGAAGCATTTACAAAAAAGCCTGTCAAAATGTCCATTCATCACAGTGTTTCAATAAAGGCTATTAATATAAAAATAGAAGAGACAGACATGTCAGTAGTCATGTTTTGAAAAGAGAAAAAATCAGTATTTTTTCATCTGGTCACTGTTGGAACATTAGTGCAGTGCAGTATCTAACTTTCCTTAGGTAACTAACCTTCATCAGATTAATCACACTAAACTTTGAATTGGACTAAACTTGACACTAACACGTTGATGATTGTCACAACGATTGCTTTTTTTGTTTTGCTTCTTGTTTAGCATGCTATTACCCCTAATTTGTGTAGGCTTATCTATTTGTTTGTCTAAGTAAGAATATAGCCATACAGTGATTTTAGTATTTATACATTTCCTACCATAGACCTGAGGTTTTCAAACTCCCTCAAGCAGTACAAATCTTTCATTATTTTAAATGAGATGCTGGGAACTATTTCCAGTGTACTATTTCCATATTATGTCAGAAATAAATATCCATCTGCACTGGATGAATATACCATGTTTTTTCAAGGGTGCAGAAGGAGGGCTTATCTGTTTTGGGGTTTTATGCCAACTTCATACGAACAATTAAGTTCTTAATTGACTCAATTGTATATTTGATGGGATATTTTTGATAAACTCATGAGCTACAGCTGCAGACTGCGCACGTGTTCTTGGTGAAACGCTTTAAAAGCCTAATATTGGCATGGACAAGCACTGGTGTGTAGAGCCAGAACTGTAGGGCTACTGTTGTGTAGCTTTGATTTAAGATTTTTTGAATCAGTCACATCAGTCAAGGTATCAGACAATTAATTATACAACTTAAAATATCCTAAACTCTGATACCTGGTCATTGACCCAGACGCAAAGCAAATGGGTTGAGGCTCCACTGGTGCTGGAGAGCCGCAGGGTCTGCTGGGGTTGTTGCTGCTGGAGGTGGTGTTGGTGGATCAGTAGGAGGCGAGCCTCCAAGGTCATGATCCGACTCTGGCGCTTCAGAAAAAGCAGTGGCGGCTGGTGCCAGTTCTTTTAGGTGGGGCGATCTGAGCCAATGCTATCTCCCCCCCGGCCATACAGTTTACGGTTTAAGCATTTAGCAGACGCTTTTATACCAAAGCAACTTAAAATGACTACTACTATAAATGTGCTGTTGGAAAACATAAGGAATATATATGAATGCAGACCACTCATTTATTTATTGCCTCAAGACAAGTTTTTTTATTTAATTGAAATTTCATTGTCATTATACATAGATATCAACCTGTAGAGAGCTGCCCTTATTTTCATGCCTGCAAAACTGTCACCAAAAACCGTATAGAACATTATCTATTATCTATTAAAATCTCTAGCCACCACAGTTAGTCTGATGAAACTTTATTTCATATATTCTTGTATTTCGCTTTTCACATAATAACAACTGTGTAACAAATTGAGCAAGGTGCTCATTTTACAACAGTTAAACAGTCTCTGCATAAACATTGAACATTACAGACATAGCCATTTAACTGTTCGCTACCTTAAGTAACGTTAGTTAGGTAGGCTATCTTGTGGACTACTGTGTCTTTGTGGTTTGTTGACATAAAGCGCATTTTATTTTGGAAGGGAGGGGAATTCAATGCAATGCCTCAGGAGGGGTGTAGCCCGAACGCCCTGTATTAGCAGCTGCCACTGAGAGAAAGGGATTATTTCCCTTACCTGGAGACCATGGCCTTTAGCTTAGTGGGATAATCATATCTAAAAGGTGTGAGACATTTCTTTAGGTAGTTTTTCTATATTCCCAACATATTGTGGTCGTAATCCTGTGATTCATACAAGTGTAGAGTTTTTAAGAGTGAGATTGCTAAACTCTAGAAACAGATTGACCTTTTTGCATAAGTAGGGAAGTGTACTGTTTCTCAGTTGTGTTACAAACCTGCACAAGCTAGCCGATGGTAATTGCCAGGAATTGTAGGCTCAGTATTAAATGTCATTGTACATTTTATTCATTAAATTGTGCTAAAAGCATTCTTATTCTTAAACAAAATGAAAGTTCTTAACAGTAACAAACCCGGGTTATTAAGATGTGAGGTGTAGATTTTCCAGCTAGAGGTCTTTATTAAATAATAAAGGCCAAAGACCAAATCTCATGTTTCTTCACTGATCTCTCAAAATGAAGCTCAAACTTTCCCTCCACACTAATTAGTTGTCACAGCCTGAGTAATATGACACATCATATTACTCAGCGGCAGTGTCGTATAATGGTTAAGGAACTGGCCTTGTAACTGAAAGGTTGCAGGTTCATTTCCCAGGTAGGACACTGCCGTTGTACCCTAGAGCAAGGTACTTAGCCTGAATTGCTTCAGTATATATCCAGCTGTATAAATGGATAATATATGTAAAAGATATGCTAAAAAGTTGAGTAAGTCGCTCTGGATAAGAGCGTCTGCTAAATGCCTGTAATGTAATGTAATGTAATGTAATCAAAGACAGCTAACTGTTAAAGGTGGACATGGGAACATGCTAGCTGATACAGAATTACTTGGAAATTGAAGATATTTGGGTACCCTTAACGTATTTGGACGTATCAGTTTCACAGCAAACCGTAGTTTAAAAGGTTAATCATGGTGAAGAGCAGAGGTGGAAATCCAGGGGACATAAAGTAAAAGTACTCTCCAGTATTTTTCTCCAATCACCTGGATTTACTAATTAACATAATTCTTCAGCGAAGAGGTAGAACTAATTAGTGAAATCAGCTGGCTGAGTCTATGGGTGGAAGAAACATATGGTAAAACTTTTACTTTATGTCCCCTGGATTTCCACCTCTAGTGAAGAGAAGGCTTGCATCTGGCCGTGCATTGTTACTGTGCAAAGTTGAACCATGGAAGTTCCATTGCATTGCTATTGTTTACTTCTGACAGAATCTTGTGTAATTCACCACCTATGGTGAGGGCTATAACACTCAGAATACCCAGAATGCATTTCTGCAGAATATTTTTGACAATCTTTTTCTTTGAGAGAGCTAGATTTAAACCACATTTACTGTTTTGTTCTCATTTCTAGCCTGTCGTCTTCTGATGTGTGGGAAAAAAGGTGTCAGAAATTAGCTGAAATGTTTCACACTGGCTTTATATTTGTTGGATATTGAACCATGCCTCCCAGCATGTAAATGTGATACTCAGAATCTAGTAATTCATACAATATCATTTAATTGAAAAATTGAACAGGCGCACCAGAAAAGAGAATAACCACAGGCAAATCATGCTGTGCGCTCTTTTGTATGCATAGGCCAGTGCAATGCTGGTCAATCAAATTATACCGCCTCAGCTGAAGATTAATGTGACTTCAGAAATTCAGTTGCAAATGCTCTTTTTGCCTATTATCCATGTAACAAACTGAGACACAGGGAAGTGGCAAAGGGGTATGTGTCAAATGTGTGTGACTCAAAGCAGCTAAGAGCACAACCAGAGTGTAAAGTTGGCATGCTCCTGCCATGCCTACTGCTGCTGCAGTACTACAGGGCGGCAGTGTAGTACAGTGGTTAAGGAACTGGGTTTGTAACCGAAAGGTCGCAGGTTCGAGTCCCACGTAGGACACTGCCGTTGTACCCCTGAGCAAGGTACTTCACCTGAATTGCTTCAGTATATATCCAGCTGTAAATGGATACTATGTATAAAAAATGCAAAAATGCTGTGTAAGTCACTCTGGATAAGAGCGTCTGCTAAATGCCTATAATGTAATGTAATGTAATGTAAGAGCTCTTCTCAGATGGAGTGTCTTGAGATCTCTAAAGATGTGGCTGCCTGGGTTCTTCCCTAATGCGTGATACAGTTCTTTCTTTCTCTGAAAACATCAGTTACAGATTTTGTTTGTCAAACAACCGGATTGGTCGAGGCCTTAATTTCCAATGCTTCTGATTGTCTCTGCTTTCAAACTACCTCCCAGAATCTACATATTGAGCTTTAGGACCATACGGTTGTTGATGGTGTATGAGTAATCACTCTTAGAGCAGGGATGGGCGGCAGTGTAGTATAATGGTTAAGGAGCTGGACTTGTAACTGAAAGGTTGCAGGTTCGATTCCCAGGTAGGACACTGCCGTTGTACCCTTGAGCAAGGTACTTAACCTGAATTGCTTAAATACCTATAATGTAATGTAATGGATGGGCAAGTAGAGCTGTACCTGTTTCTGGATTTTATGCCAGCTTCAGCTCTAATTTATTTAACTACGCCAATCATTTATGTGAGCTGACATTTTAGCCACATTTATTGATAAGCTCATAAA
Organism: Ilyophis sp. 1 JC-2022; assembly: GCA_022702515.1. NCBI lineage: Eukaryota > Metazoa > Chordata > Actinopteri > Anguilliformes > Synaphobranchidae > Ilyophis > Ilyophis sp. 1 JC-2022. The sequence goes on along the minus strand of CM040394.1, from coordinate 29,772,047 downwards.
CGCCAGCTGAAGTCTGTTCTTGCTTCCCTGTAGGAAATGTTCAACTGTGATCTGATCTATGAGTAATCAGATGCTGGCGTGTGCAGCTTATTCGCTAATTGAGGCAGGATAATTGATGGAAACAAAGAACTGCACACGCCAGCTGCACGCACACTGGCTCTTCAGCAATGAAGTGTCCCCCTCCTGTTCTTAGCGCATGCACAGTTCGCTCTGCTTTCCCACCCGACCCACTAATCCCACTCTGAGACCAATGGGGTGTCAATTGAGGAAGGAGAAAGCACCCAGTACACTTTCAATTTGGCCTGCTCTCATATGGAGTCTGGAATTGGAATGGAAAGGGGGAACACGGAGAGAATGAATGTGCAATGGTTTGTAATCCGGATTTAGCAAATGGTGCTGTATGTTTGTTAATGTACACACACATAAATCATTGGACAGTGGTTGCACATAATTATTAAGTATATGTGACTTCAGCTGATTAAGTTGAAGACATCACACTTGATAATATTGTGTGCAGCCACTGTACATAATTTTATTTAAGTAAATCCAATTAAAATTATAAAGTAAATTCAACAATTTATTTGTTGAGTGTACGTAATAATATTGCGTGCAACCACAGTCCAACAATATTTTGTTTGAGTGCATGAACATAGCATGATGAGGAAATTGTGTGAGTGAATATGCCTAGTTACATTTTAAACAAAGAATACATATGAGTCCCTTTTAATTCCATATTTTAATAAAATGTTACCGCCTCATTTTTTACCGCCTTAACAATGCTGATTTCTGAGGAAAGACTCAGAAAGACTTTTCTGAGGAAAGACTTGTCTTTATTTGCCATTGTGACTTGGCATGGGGCATTAATGTACACAATGCTGGTTTTCATCTGGAATTTGCTTCTGGCAGAAATGCTGTTTTGTCTGAATATGACTGGGTAGTTATGGAGTAATGTGTGTCAGGCATAAGAATATTGTATACTGTATAATTGTATAATATTGTGTACACTGACTAATCATTTGGAACGTGCTTTTGACTTTTTGCTTTTGACTTTAGTATTGGTTGCACTCACAAATGAAGCCCTCTTGTTTTTGGAAGAAGGTTGTGCAGTTTGGGGTTGTCTGCAGTCAGAGATATAGGCTCTATATCCATGTCTGCAGTTTTATCCTGTGAGAACTATAAATCAGATTATCTTTTGTTGAACCTACTACATAGAAATTAACCCCAGATCTCATTAAAAAAGCACACGGGTGTTTGTATGAGGAATAAGAACCATGGGAAAGTGTAATGTTGGATGTACCCATGATTCTTTCTTTCTTTATAGTGTTATTGACAAGCTGCATTATTGCCATTGTATGCACACTCTCCCTACTACTTGTTTTCATCTTTGTTTTCTAGTATATATTTTTTTAAACCTTAGATCCATACAAATGGTGCTCATTGGACTGTACATATTCTCTTACAGGGGGAGAACAGTTCTTAAATCCAGTGATATGCAAATATAAAACCTTACATATCAGTGGCACAGCAATGGTGCTTATTAGATTTGTGTAAACGGCTTAACCTAACTCGTTGGGTCAGTAAAATCCTGAGGCTGCTTTGGCCCGATGCCTGTTTCTCGCTGCGTTTCTGTATGCGGTCAGATCCCTCAGGCAGTTTTAATAAAGACGGACTCAATGATTGCTCACTTCAGACTAAGAACAGTATTGCTATTTGTAATTTGCTATTTGCAATTTGCAGTTGCTTTGGAAGAACTGCGTCTGGATGGAAGTGTGTTTCCGTTTCATTGTAGAAATGTTTTTTCTCAGCAACTGCTTTCCTGTAAGAGCCATAAAGCTCTTTTGTGACTTTAAAGCCACAAGTGTTAACGTGATTATGTGTTCTCCATGACGAATGTGCATTGAAGTTAACTGGGATAATTAACTGTATGGCAGAGACATATTTTATTGACAGTCTTGACATCTCGCTTTGGTTTTGAAAGGGTATTTACCTGTGTATTGTTGATCTGGTGCCGACCCCCGCCCCTACAGTCAAGCCGGAAAGTCTGCACACCCCTTTCACCTTCTCCACGTTTTATTACGTTACAGACTTATACTGCAATAGATTGTGTTAATTTTTTGCCTCAAACATCTACACACAATAGCCAATAATGACAAAGTGAAAACAGGTTTTTAGAAAATATGCAATTTTATTTTACTGACAAAAATAGGTTATTTACAGGTTACATATCTGTACACACCCTGAGATTAATACTTGGTTGCTGCACCTATGGCAGCGATTACAGCTTCAAGGCATCTTGGGAAAGAAGCTACGAACTTGGCACACTTGTTTCTGCACATTTTTGCCCATTCCTCTTGGCATATACTTGCAAGCTCCGTCAGGTTGGATGGGGCGCGTCGGTACACAGCCATTTTCAGCTCTTTCCACAGATGTTCAATTGCATTCAGGTCTGGGATCTGGCTGGGCCCCTCAAGGACATGCACAGACTTTCTCCGAAGCCACTTCTTTGTTCTCTTGGCTGTGTGCTTCGGGTCGTTGTCATGTTGGAAGGTCCTCTGGAGCAGGTTTTCTTCAAGGATCTCGGTGTACTTAGCTGCATTCATCTTTCTCTCTATCAGGACTAGTCGCCCCGTTCCCACTGCTGAAAAACATCCCCACATCATGATGCTGCCACCGCCATGCTTCACTGTAGGGATGGTATTAGCCAGGTGATGAGCGGTGCCTGGTTTTCTCCAGATGTGACGCTTGGTATTCAGGCCAAAAAGTTAAATTTTGGTTTCATCAGACCATGGTTTGAGAGTCCTCTAGGTGCCTTTTGGCAAACTCCAAGCGGGCTGTGAGGTGCCTTTTACTAAGGAGGGGCTTCCGTCTGGTCACTCTACAATAAAGGCCTGATTGGTGGATTGATGCCTGGATGATTTATCTTCGGAAAGGTTCTCCCATCTCCACAAGGATACGCTGCAGCTCTGTCAGAGTGACCCTCGGGTTCCTGCTCACCTCCCTGGCTAAGGCCTGTCTTCTCCGATTGCTCAGTTTGGCCGGGCGGTCAGGTCTAGAAAGAGTCTTGGTGGTTCCAAACGTCTTTCATTTACGAATGATGGTGGCCACTGTGCTCTTTGGGACCTGTAAAGCTGCAGAGATTTTTCCGTACCCTTCTCCAGATCTATGCCTTGACACAATCTTGTTTCTGAGGTCTGCAGATAATTCCTTTGACCCCATGGCTTGGAGTTTGCTCTGACATGCACTGTCACCTGTGGGACCTTATATAGGCAATCCACAATAATGTCCAATCAATTGAATTTATCACAGGTGGACTCCAATTAAGTTGTAGAAACATCTCAAGCAGTATCAGTGGAAACAAAACGCACCTCAGCTCACTTTTGGGTGTCACATCAAAGGGTGTGCACACTTGTGTACATATGATATTTTACATTTTGATTTTTAATAAATTAGCACAAATGTCTAAAAACCTGTTTTCACTTTGTCATTATGAGCTATTTTGTGTAGAATTTTGAGACAAAAAATGTGCTCAATTTATTGTAGAATATGTCTGTAACGTAATAAAACGTGGAGAAGGTGAAAGGGGTGTGCAGACTTTCCGGCTTGACTGTATATATACTTTCTGAAGGCACTGTGTTTGTGTGTGTGTGTCACACACACAACACACACACAGTGCCTTCAGGAAGTGTTTGCCCCCTAAAACTTTTTTATACTTTGTCCTATTGCACCTTAAATTCTTGATGCATTGAAATGTTTTCCACTTCGGCAACAATACATTTAAATTTCTAAAATGAAATACTTACATTTCTCATTTACAAATGTATTCACCTCCCAGCAACTACAAGTTTTAGTCTTCTCGGGTATGTCTATATGAGCTTTGCACATTTAGATTTTGGAATTTTTGTCCATTCCTTCATGCAAATTTGCTCTAACTCTGCTAAGTTACATGGAGAATGTCAGATGACCACATTCTTCAGTTCTTAGGTCATATCACAGATTTTCAAAGGGATTTAGTCAGTAGTTTACTGACATTCTTGTTTTACTCCATTATTTTGTAGTATTTGCTATGTGCTTTGGGTCATTGTCCTTTTGGAACATTAACCTTTACCCTAAACACAGATCTCTTGTGGACTGATAGAGGTTCTCCTCAATGATTTGTCTGTACTTGGCTCCATCCGTCATGCTCCTGATGGCAATAGTCTTTTCAGTCCCTCTTGCCAAAATGTCACACTTAGCATGATGCTTCCAGCACCATACTCGTAGGGATGGTGTTACCTGTGTGATGGACTGTGCTTGGTTTGCACCAAACATGGCGCTTTACATTCTGGCAAAAAAGGTCAACTTTAGTATCATCAGACTACAAAATCTTCTTCCAGAAGGTCTCATGGCTTCTGGCATGACATAATGTCTGTCTTTCTCAATCTGTGAAATGCTGGAGTGATTGTTGATCTCTGGACAGTTTCTCCCATTTCAGTTGGGTTATTCTATATGTTTTGCATTTTGTTATAATGGACTTAATGGTGCTCCTGTAAAAATCCACGTTCAGATCCTTGGTCTTCATTACAGCATGACTGATCTGATCCACTGTTTCAGTTGAGAGACCTCACAAAGTCACTGATAATTATTCTACAATCATGCTGTTGAACACAGTTGGAATCAAAATCAATATAGGTGGACATAATTAGTAAGGCCTCTCAAGAAAGTGGAATACTCCTGGCCCAATTTAGGCTGTTTACTACAAAGGGAGAGGGGTCACAGACATACACCATGTGGTCACTAGTCTAAATAAAACGCTGGACTCCTCCAGTGTAGCGTATGCACTAGTTATTAACCCAGTCATTTTATCAAAATGATCAATAAGGAAAAGTTACCTTCTGTTATCTTGTTGTTGACAATATCGGCTGCAAAGCTGGTTTGCCCAAACCTGAGAAAAGGCACAAGTAATTGTTTTTGAAGTTTTCTTAAAATCTGATGAAATAAGCACATTATTAAGACCGTTAATCACAGTTTTACGATGAGTTATGGTAACTTTGGTGCCTCTCCTCACAAAAAATCACTCTGCTCCATGACTCTCTTTAACATATTAAAAACTACACCAGTCAACTGAGAACAGATTTCTCTTGTCCTCAGATTGTGAAGCATCTCGCTCCCCTCTTAGTGGAGAGAGATAAAGCTGGGTCTTTTTTATTCAGTGGTGTGAGCCTGGATTCAATCGACATTTGTCCTAAACTTTGACTTATAAAACATATGAATGGAAAATTGTTTATTTTGAATTCTTCAAGATCCACTTCAGAGAAATATAAAAATGGAAACATCATGTTGAACAATGCAGTTTTCAACTTGCTTTTGGTAGTTTTTGCAGAAATGCATTAGAATTGTAGGACATGATAATGTTCACAGATATACAGTATTTTTTTGAAATAGGGAAGTGGATCAGAACCAAGTTTCTTCAACAATATGTGGATAGGACAGGGAAACCATTTATATATGAAGACATTAGTAATACATTAAAAGTAATGTTGATGTAATTACACCAGTTAATTTAAGTAAAATTTTTCTAAGTCTCTATTTTGATTTATGTTATGCTTTTTGAAATTGGTAGAAGTAAGTAGCCACTGCTATGAATATTTCATTTCACAGATAATAGTCATATTGGTTCTGAAAAAATATGGATTCAGTTGAGCATACTTTCCAGCCAAGGATAGTTCCGACCACAATTTTCTAGTATCTCTTGGATTTGAGGTCATGAAAATGTAATGTAATGGGCTACAGTGAAAAGTATGATACCTTTTTCTCTCAATTTGCCATTTATTTTTGCCTGCTGTGCATGGGAAAATGGTAATGGAAAACAAATAAAAAACGAATCACAAATGTCTCCCTGTAAAAGGGTGATTCCCAGGTGAGACACATTGGTGCTGTTCTGCTGATTGAATGTAAAATACTCAATGTGAGTTCTTTAAATATCAATGTGAGTTATTTAAATATCAATGTGAGTTCTTGAAATCACTGTCGGTGAATTTGAGGTGAAGTAATGTAGCACCACCTTCTTTTTGAACAACAACTGAATCTTGAGCTGTGGAAAAGCAGTTGCCACTTATTCCAGAGTAAACTTGAGCTCTTTGGTTATTCCAACATAGTCCAGTACATCTTGGAGAGACGCCAGTGGCCCTTTAACCACAAACTCCCTAGTTAAGAGTCCAACTCAGAGGGGAAGAAAAGGACCTTGACGCTTTTGGCTCTGGAAACTAGAATGTTCCACTCTCAAGGGATCTCGCCAGAGGTGAATTCACTCCAATAGGCTAATCCCCATTTAGTGGGATTGTGAAGGTGAAGGTGGTGTTTGCAGAAGGGTTTTATTTTATCACTTTAATTTATCTCTGGCTTCACCGCCGCCTGTCTAACTTGTTTTCCAGAGACTCAGGAAAAATACCCTGTCTGCAGCCCACTACGTTTGCGCATATCTTCGGTATGTGTGGCTTTTTAAAAAGGCGATGTTTCCATCCAGATAGCAAACGGCAGGATATGTGTCTCTGTGTTTTTCCCCCCCTCCATTTCACACCAATAGGATATGGCACGGGCAGCCTGGAAGTGTTCAGGGACACGGCTATAAATGAGTCTATGGCTGTGTCTGGAGAAATGCGGTTGATGCTCAGTGTAGATTGACACTCTAGTGGTTCTGTCTGTCAGTATGGGGTTTATGGGGAAGCATGCTGTCATTTTCTTCCACATTACCAAGCAATTTGGCACATGGTCTGTTTTGGGGAAGAGAAGGCAGTGTTAATGATCAGATGGAAATATAAACGTGTGAAACAATAACCACAACTATGTTTTATCACCTTTAGTTATGATAAGAAAAATCCCAATTGTTCCTTATTGCCAACATAAGACATTTTGTTCTTATTGGCACGTGTGATTATAAGCCTGCCAGACTGTTGCTGCCTCTCCCATCAGAGTATACTTTTATGATAGAGCACAGATTAGCACAGGCATCCTCTGGAACACACACAATCAGACACCACTTCTTTTCTCTGTGCAGTCTACCAGCTGAGCTCTGCAGTCCCTGATCTGGGGCACTACTCATACTCCTAGAGATACCAACATTCCCTTGTTCAAATATGGGATGCAAAGGCATGCGTATCCGGGCGGGGTGTTATTTATCAAAGTAGTCTAAATACATTTGTGGCACATGGCAACCCTATGGCAACCCCAATGTGATTGGTTATTCACAAGTGTGCTCTCTAGAGGTCTGGTATTTCAGTCCCCTTCTTTGTTTATCACTGTGTGTTATAGTAATTCATCAGTGGCAGGCACAATCTGCAGGACACAGGAGAGCATGAGACCCATGATAGCGAACCAATTTTTAACCAATTTTTGCTGAAATACAGGATGTCCCAGCTAATATGGGTCTGTTGGAATCCTGACATACTGCACGGCTGGGGTTTTTGGTTTCAGATACACACTTGTACAACCAGGCGGCAAGTATGTTTGAGCTCAGAGGAGTAGAATTAACACTATCAGCATCATTTTAGCATCACATTGCTATTTCTCTGATAGACCAGGGGTCTATTTCAGTTTTACTAGTAACTATTCATTAGATACTAGTACTTATTCTTTAGTTACTAGTAACTATTCCAATATATAAAAAATAACATAATATATTTAGTAATAATAATAATACAATATATAAGAAATAAATACTTTATATATTTAGTAAATAAAATAAATAAATAACATATGCTTTCCACAACCATCCAGTTAACACACAGCGAGGTAAAACAAAACAGTACACACCACGGGGGCCCCAGGATCGAGTTTGAGAACCCCTACCATGTACTTACTTACTTCCTCATGTTGTCTATATGTATTCAGACCACGGAGTAAAATCAATGAGGAGTTAACCTTCTTGAAAACCTGCCTTGCTGCTGTATGTTGTGACCATGGTCGTATAAAAAACCCTGCATTTTGAATAGATAAGAGGTGAGCTAATGTGAAATTGCAGATGTCTGTTCATGATGCTGTCCAGGCTAGCTTGCTCCGTCACTAATGATATCAACACAGCTGGAGAAAGTAAATCTTAGGTTAAAAATAAGAGAATTTTGTCAGCTGCTAATAAGATCAAATAGCCGCCTCTCATTGGACGTATATTAAATACTGTGCAGATTATAAAAAAGGATAAAATTATTTTTGTGAAAACATTTCTTTGTCTAGGACACTAGCAATGGTTTTTGTTGTCAAAGGAATGACGTGTAAAAAAATGACTCTCGCTGCCAATACAGGCACAAAGAGATAAGACCGTGCCATCAGTCATCCAAGGCCTGGACATTTGAGTGGATATCAGTACAAAAATAAAGGTTTACAATTTTAGTGTCATTTGCACCAAGGATGGAGGTGGTTGCTCAAAAATCCCTGACTGAAACAATATTCTCTGTGACAGTGACAGGGAAAGCTGCAGCCTTTTTAAAAGGCCCCTGTCCCAGTCGTGAATACACCCAAAAATGTAAAATGAGAGATAAAATATATTAGGAATATACAAGAAATATATAAACTATATAAATATATAGACTAGAATATAAAATATACAAAAATGACACAATAATTATATACTTTAATATATTATTTTTCATGGCACAAAAATTGTCTGAAAAATATGTTGGTATATACAATATACACAATATATGGTAATTATATTGTGTTACATATTGTATGATAATACGTTTATTGTATTGTGGTGTTTATATACAGTATGTATCATGGGGCATTCCATTAGAAATCAATAACTTTCTAACTTCACCTTTTTAGATTTGAACAAATTGTTTTACCTTCACATACCTTTTATTATGAAACAATGATACAAGCAGGGGTAGCGCTAGGTGAGGGTCTGGAACGGGGTTGGGGCTACTAAGGGGTTTGGACAGAATGATGAGGGAGAGGTGGCAGACAGATCGGTGACAACTGGAAGCGGGAGTAGAGGCAGGCAATGGCGGGTAGGGCAAGCAGGCTGGCGGGGGCTGGGAAACAAGCCTGAAAAGTTAACAAGACTTGACAACTTGACAAATGAGATACAAGGGCCGAGTTCCAGGATAGAACAAGCGAGACAAGAGTACAAACTGGCAACGAGAAACTCAGAGAAGGGGGACTATATAAGCGGGGTAATGAGATACTTGCTGAATGAAGAGTGAGAATGACTGCGGGCGTGCGTGAGCTGCAGAGAGCATGTGGAATATGAACGGAGAAAGCGAGTGATTGGCTGGAAAAAATGAGAGGGTAAATGGGGAAACGAGGAGGAAAACCACACCCAGCCTGCACAACACAGAAGACAAACATGGAAACATAAAAACATGACGAGAAACAAAAGCAAGGGGGGAAATGTGCGTGTGTGTGTGTGTGTGTGTGTGTGAGTGAGTGCACATAGAGGGCCTTCTCTGCCCATCCACACTACTTCAGGAAAGAGAAGAGAGACCAATCTGAATAAGTTTGAAATCTGCCCATGTCCCAGCCATCTCTGGTCAAGCTTAGTCCACAGTATCCCTCCACAGCACACCGCCCCGGTGTAATTACAGCATCGATCATGCATGGCTGTCTCTCTGGTTTATCTCCAAGGTTTGGCAGAATATCATTAGACTGATTTTACTGTGTATGCAAACACCGGTGTTGTGAAAATTTGTGGGGATGTGCAGTTTATCAGCTGGTTTACACTTGTCCTGAGTGTCAATCACGATACCTTCATAATCACCGCATAAGTTTTTGTTTTTCTTTTGGTGAAGTGAACCATGAGTGTACTTCCTGTTCAGCAGTTGCTTTGGTTGTGCATTACCCGATCACACAGTGCGGTTTGGTCCACAGAAGGAACTGTTCTCTTTGTTCCATCACATCCATTTTAATGTGCTCCAGCAGTCCATATTTCCCGTCTCTGGCCGCCGCGTGTCCAATAAGACAGTTTGACATCTCCGTATGAACGAATATGAATGGGAACGTCCTAACTCATATATACGAACGGAGTCAGCAGACCGCTGTGCATTGTGGGGTCAGGACTCCGTTTCCATCCAAAATCTGACAGCGAGTCTACACATTCTCCTCAGAAGTCTGCTTCGTGAACCTCAGAAGTGCCAGGAGTGTGATCTCCACGGGAAGGAAAACTCCCACAGCTGGGCAAACAGCCGTACACTCACCCTGTTCATTTACCCGCCTGGAGCTCAGAATACTCCCCCATATCCACTGTCTGGGCAATAGGCAGCATTTAGCCAAAGAGAACCTTCCATTTACAACGCAGAGAAATAGCTCCTTAACCCTGTGCTGCACAGTGGTATCGGCAGTAGCATTGTCAAACTTCAGCATCGGCTTCTATTTCTATTGAGAAATATCTTGACATTACATCATAAATGTACAGGGGTTGGACAAAATGACAGAAGAATATACACTAAAAAGGACTTTGAATGAACTAAATCACAATTACAAAGGCAGTAACACAGGTGAGTCATACGAAGTTGAATGCCAATTAGCCGTTATGTGTCAGCTATAATAGAGGTCTGACAGTCAACACTTTAATATGCAAGTTTCCAAAGCAACATGAGGGAACTAACAAAAGACTAACCAAATATTCACTGTCCAAATTGCAGGTGAGTCACTCACAAAGGCTGCAAGATTATTACATTATTTAATGCAGAGAGGGGAATAGTGTTGAAAATTATGGTAACACATGCCAAAAACAAACAAACTGGATCAACAAAGAGGAACAGTGGTCCCAAGTGGAAGCTCACCAACAGGGTCAGATGGACCCTTACTATGGCCTCAAAAATGACCACAAAATTGAATCAACACTCCTTGTGACCTAGTCTCAATAAAACACCATACATTGCTTCACAAAGCTGGTATTTATGGCAGGGCCACCATTCAATGTACAAAAATACATAACCTGAACAATGGGGGGAAAAAAAGAAAAAAAGGAGTCACCTTTTACTCTTTTTTTTTTTACATCAGGATGGGTTTAAATTTGGAGAAAGTCAAAGGAAGTCTTCAACCTACAATGTCTGTTGCCGACTGTTAAACATGGTGATGGATCTGTAATGGTATGGGCAGCCATCTCATGTGTATCATTTAGGTCTGATGGTTGCTCTGTATGGTCATACAGTAACAGCCAATAAATATATGCTGTTCCCCCATGTTCCAAGATATGGCTGCTTAGCTTCAGTAGTTTGACATGAGAAGGGTATGGGGTGGTATGGCTGCTTAGCTTCAGCAGTTTGACATGAGAAGGGTATGGGGTGGTATGGCTGCTTAGCTTCAGTAGTTTGACATGAGAAGGGTATGGGGTGGTATGGCTGCTTAGCTTCAGCAGTTTGACATGAGAAGGGTATGGGGTGGTATGGCTGCTTAGCTTCAGTAGTTTGACATGAGAAGGGTATGGGGTGGTATGGCTGCTTAGCTTCAGCAGTTTGACATGAGAAGGGTATGGGGTGGTATGGCTGCTTAGCTTCAGCAGTTTGACATGAGAAGGGTATGGGGTGGTATGGCTGCTTAGCTTCAGTAGTTTGACATGAGAAGGGTATGGGGCGGTATGGCTGCTTAGCTTCAGTAGTTTGACATGAGAAGGGTATGGGGTGGTATGGCTGCTTAGCTTCAGTAGTTTGACATGAGAAGGGTATGGGGTGGTATGGCTGCTTAGCTTCAGTAGTTTGACATGAGAAGGGTATGGGGTGGTATGGCTGCTTAGCTTCAGCAGTTTGACATGAGAAGGGTATGGGGTGGTATGGCTGCTTAGCTTCAGCAGTTTGACATGAGAAGGGTATGGGGTGGTATGGCTGCTTAGCTTCAGCAGTTTGACATGAGAAGGGTATGGGGTGGTATGGCTGCTTAGCTTCAGCAGTTTGACATGAGAAGGGTATGGGGTGGTATGGCTGCTTAGCTTCAGCAGTTTGACATGAGAAGGGTATGGGGTGGTATGGCTGCTTAGCTTCAGCAGTTTGACATGAGAAGGGTATGGGGTGGTATGGCTGCTTAGCTTCAGCAGTTTGACATGAGAAGGGTATGGGATGGTATGGCTGCTTAGCTTCAGCAGTTTGACATGAGAAGGGTATGGGGTGGTATGGCTGCTTAGCTTCAGTAGTTTGACATGAGAAGGGTATGGGGTGGTATGGCTGCTTCGCTTCAGTAGTTTGACATGAGAAGGGTATGGGGTGGTATGGCTGCTTCGCTTCAGCAGTTTGACATGAGAAGGGTATGGGGTGGTATGGCTGCTTAGCTTCAGTAGTTTGACATGAGAAGGGTATGGGGTGGTATGGCTGCTTAGCTTCAGTAGTTTGACATGAGAAGGTTATGGGGTGGTATGGCTGCTTCGCTTCAGCAGTTTGACATGAGAAGGGTATGGGGTGGTATGGCTGCTTAGCTTCAGTAGTTTGACATGAGAAGGGTATGGGGTGGTATGGCTGCTTAGCTTCAGCAGTTTGACATGAGAAGGGTATGGGGTGGTATGGCTGCTTAGCTTCAGTAGTTTGACATGAGAAGGGTATGGGGTGGTATGGCTGCTTAGCTTCAGCAGTTTGACATGAGAAGGGTATGGGGTGGTATGGCTGCTTAGCTTCAGCAGTTTGACATGATAAGGGTATGGGATGGTATGGCTGCTTAGCTTCAGTAGTTTGACATGAGAAGGGTATGGGGTGGTATGGCTGCTTCGCTTCAGCAGTTTGACATGAAAAGGGTACAGCTTGGTTTGGCTGCTTATCAGTCCTGGTGTGTTATATGTGGTGTTTATTCTGGGAGGCGTGAATATTTTAGCAATTATCTCCAAGTTACCCCATGCTGTGTACATGAGAGTCAACCAAAACAGGCAACCCTAACCTAGACTGACTTCTGAAGTTTCAAAGTATTTGACTAATATTTGTCATGGCTCAGACAGCACCTCTGCTGCCTATGTTAAGGAAGATGATAAGCCCAAATGGTGTTATCTACCCCAGTTTTTATCTCTGGTTGATACCTCAAGAAGCTATAAGCTGGCTGGTGAGGGTTTGAAAGTAACACCTGCAACTGCAAGGCCAGTCTGAAAAAATATGGTGAGATTAAATTCCCCACATGTATTTTTAGCACTCACTTAATCACATTCTCAACAGTTTCATAAAGAATGTCATTCAACAAGCTTGGTATAGGTGTCATAGGTCAGTGCTGTTTGATGACGTTTCTCTGAAAACCCAAGCAAAGAAAATAGGAAACCTGTGATATACTAAAAACCTAATTAAAAAAAATATATTAAAACAAATTTTCATTGCTTATATTCTCACGATGCAATATTTAAAAAGGTCAAATGTAATCATTGAGGATGTTCTATGTTGACCACCTGTGGTCATTGCCAGAATTATTTTGATATACTTACAGTGCCCTCCACAATTATTGGCATCCCTGGTAAAGATTTATTTTTTTCATTGTGAGATTAAGCTAATACAATAAAGCAGAATTTTTTATAACCCTTTTATTCACCTGTATTGTATTAGCTTAATCTCACAATGAAAAAAATAGAAAAATCCAACCTCTAATTGCAATAAATTTATTCTGAGAAAAATAAATCCCTCATCAAGAAATAATTATTTTGAACAAAACCATGTGTGCCACAATTATTGGCACCCCTGCATTTAATACTTTGTGCAACCTTGCTTTGTCAGTAAAACAGCACTGAGTTTTCTTCCGTAACATCTAATAAGATTGGAGAATACAGAGCAAGGAATCTGAGACAATTCCTTTTTACAGAATCTCTCCAGATCATCCAGAGTTCTAGGTCCTCTCTTGTGCACTTTCCTCTTTAGCTTAGCCCACAGGTTTTCAAGGGGGTTTAGGTCAGGGGACTGAGATGGCCATGGCAGAAGCTTGATTTTGTGTTCAGTTAACCATTTTTGTGTTGATTTGGACGTATGTTTTGGATCATTGTCCTGCTGGAAGATCCAACGACGACCCATTTTTAGTTTCCTGGCAGAGGCAGCCAGATTCAGAGTTCATGATGGCCTTTGGAGGAAAAACAGCCCCACAACATCACAGAACCTCGACCATACTTAACGGGATCAGGTTATTTTCGGTATAGCCATCCTTTTTTTTTACGCCAAACCCACCTTGAGTGTTGGTTGCCGAAAAGCAAAATTTTTGTTTCATCTGACCATAAAACATGGTTCCAGTCAAAGTTCCAGTAGCGTTTAGAAAACTCCAGATGCTTATGTTTGTGGTGAAATTACAGGAAAGGCCTTCCAAATAATTTGTTGCCATGGAGATGACGTCTAATGGTAGTTTTGGAGACTTGATGACCCCAAGATGCTACTTTCCTCTGTAATTCTTCAACAGTGATTCTTGGGAATGTTTTTTCCTCTCTTACCAATTGGGTGGGGGCAATTTAAACTTTGGTCCTTTTCCAGGCAAGTTTGTAACAGTTCCAGTTGCTTTGAATTTTTAAAGTATTTCCCTAACGGTAGATATGGGCATTTTCAGGTGAGTAGCTTTTTTTTATAGCCATTCCCTGACTTATGAAGCTCAACACGCTTTTCCCTCATTTGATTTGTGTGTTCTCTTATCTTTCCCATGTTGATGTATGAATAAGTGAATATGGCCTCTGTGTCACCTCATATTTATACCCCAGTAAAACAGGAAGTCATGGATTATTGGTTGAAAGTTTCTAAACACTCTGATCAACTTTAAAAAGTAAAATATAAATGCAAAAAATGCTTCAGTTACATTTTGTTCATAAGAATTTTTAGGGGTGCCAATAATTGTGGCACATGTGGTTTTGTTAAAAATAATTATTTCTTGATGAGAAATAATTATTTTCAGAATAAATTTACTTAAATTAAAGGTTGGATTTTTCATTTACTCCAATTTATTGTAATGGTTTGGCTTCACCTCATTTCAAGGGATTCATTCATTTATATATTTTGCTACTATGTATCATTTTGCTGATATTTTTCATATTTTTTCCCAATCTTGTTTTTTTAAGGCAAGCGTATCACTGCAGCCTTCATGGGAGAGAGCAGACAATCACTTGCTCTCCTGTGAAACAGGTGATGTCAAGCCACTGCTCCTTTTCTTCCTGCAGCCCGCTAGTTAAACTCACAGGGCCAGATTTACTAAAGGGTTTCGACAGGTGTTTGAACGCAAAAGCAATCACTACATGGTTGCAATGGGTCAAAATCACTATTAAGATGTGATTTGCAGAGTGCGCTCTGTGACTTTCATTTTAAAACCTAGTTAAATCTGTTCATCCACGTGTTAATCTTAGGTGAATGTGTTAAAACACGGAGGGAGAAAGGCAAACTGGAATCCCACTATGACAGTGCTGCTGCACAATGCATGCGGCCAAGATCCTCAATCAATATCGGAATACAAGGGCAAAAATAATTCTAAGGCCAGATTTCTAGCAACCACGAGTCAGCCTATATAGAGGAGCTAAGGGATCTGGTAATGTGGGATAAGGACAACAATCTCTCCCTCAGCATCAGAAAAACTACGGAGCTGAGTTGTCTTCAGGAAGCTATAAGAAGGACATGGCCAAATCAAAACCGAAGGGACCGCAGTGGGCAGTCCACAGCTTCAAGTTTCTTGGAGTCCATATCACCATGAATCTCAAACAGGGCCCCACAGCACTTCTGCTCTGGCCAAGAAGGCATAGCAGAGTCTGTCCATCTACAGGAGGCTGAGGAAATTTGGCATGCCCTCTGGATTCTCTCCAACTTCTACAGATGTGTGACCAATCAGCTGCATTGCGTCTTGATACGGCAGCTGGTCTGCTCTCGACTGCAAGGCTCTTCAGCGGGTGGTGAAGACAGCTCAGTCTATCATTGGGGCCACACTCCCACCCATACAAATCATCTATACTTCCCTACTGTCTGGCAAGAGGTATTTGAGCATTAAGTCTCAGACCACCAGACTTAGAGACCATTTTTGCCTCCACGCTATCAGGCTTTTTAACAATGCGCCCCCGCCGTACATTTTAATCCCCTTAGCACTTCACACAACTATGGTTACACCATCATTGCACATTTTACTCACTGTTCCATGTAGTATATGCATATTGCTGTATTTCTACTTTTTTGCACACTTGTTTTTTTATTAAACAGTTTTAATTGGATTTTTTGTTTTTTTGTTTTTTCATGCCTCAATTCTTACTTCTTTTTATTTAGTACTAGATTTATTGCACTGTCGAGTGGTTACCTACAAGTAAGAATTTCATTGTACTGTGCATTTGACAAGTAAATATAATACGTCAATTATGTCAATAAGCCTGTGTTCTGTCAAATTTGCTAAAGCACCCCTTTGTGATTCTCCTGTTTGTGTGTGGATTTTAAGAACTCCTGAAAGCAGCCGGTAATTTGCTGAGCACTTTCATAGCCTAGCTCAAATTCTCTAAAAGGTATGTTAAAAAGGAGATCTCTCTCCCAAACATGGCAGCAGTCACCAGGGCCAGGAGAAGACACAGAGGACAAGGTTCCGTTTTATTATGCCTAATTAATTCATTTTTAATTCATGTCACTCAAAATTTCTCTCCTCTCCATTAGTGTTGTATTCCTGTGGTATGATATGGCATTGTGATGCTGTACCTCTTTGACCATTGTCTCTATTTTCTGATTTATAAGTTTAAGTTTTCTTTCTCTTGTGGTTGCCTCGCTACTTGTGCCTGGTTGCTGTATGTCCATTTCTTGGTGCCTTGAAATCTGGACATGCGCCATTTTGTTTTGGACCCTTTTTTATGGGCACCTCTTATACCTCTTAAGTGCAAATGAGGGCATTTAACCTCTTTGATCATATAAATTGAACCAGTCTTGGTAAATCGGTTGTTAATGTGTCAGTATGTGTGACTACAAAAGAGCCGGTTTATGCATTGATAGGTTTAGCAGTTTATGCATTGAGACTATTCAGCTAATCTGGCTGGAGTTGGCAGGCAGACTGTGTTTTAGCAGGCAGACTGTGGGTACCTGATATCACACCTGTGGGTAACGCCAGAGTGGGGTACTGATGAGCAGAGAAACACAGGTCCAGCTGTCTGAAGTCCCTACTTTTCTGGAAGGCACTGTGGTCAGTCATTCACTGCCCTGCCACAGTCAGCACTGGCACATAACACTGGAATTCATACACTGGAACAGTGCTTTAACATGTACCAGACTGTGGGGCCCATTCATACACTGGAATAATGCTTTAACATGTACCAGACTGTGGGGCCCATTCATACACTGGAATAGTGCTTTAACATGTACCAGACTGTGTGGCCCATTCATACACTGGAACAGTGCTTTAACATGTACAAGATTGTGGGGCCCATTCATATCCTGGAATAGTGCTTTAACATGTACCAGACTGTGGGGCCCATTCATACACTGGAACAGTGCTTTAACATGTACCAGTCTGTGGGGCCCATTCATACACTGGAATAATGCTTTAACATGTACCAGACTGTGGGGCCCATTCATACACTGGAATAGTGCTTTAACATGTACCAGACTGTGTGGCCCATTCATACACTGGAACAGTGCTTTAACATGTACAAGATTGTGGGGCCCATTCATATCCTGGAACAGTGCTTTAACATGTACCAGACTGTGGGGCCCATTCATACACTGGAATAGTGCTTTAACATGTACCAGACTGTGGGGCCCATTCATATCCTGGAATAGTGCTTTAACATGTACCAGACTGTGGGGCCCATTCATACCCTGGAACAGTGCTTTAACAGATGCCAAACCTTGGGGCCCATGCACACACTGGAACAGTGCTTTAAGAGATAGAAATCCATAGGGCCTATTGACACAATGGTATAGTGCTTTAATGCCAACCTTTTTCAGAGTGAGTTAGTTTCACACAGAAACATGTTTATTGTTCTTATCAGAGTTGTTATCAGTGAGGAAGTGGTCGGTGACCACTGCTGTATGAGCTCTGATGAACAGATCTTTCTTGCTCCACAGAGAGGCCCCAGGGTCTTGCTTGGAGGAATCCCAGCTGACGCCCTCCATGCAGGTGACCAGTGATGGACACAGAATCAGACCCAACAGAAAAGTAAGGAGGCAATCCACCACCAAAGCAGTGCTAGAAAAGGCTGGATAATGGCAGATTCTTTCTCTTTTTTGACTAATCGTGTCATTTTTTCACTCATCGTGTCATCGTGTCAATCATACCATTTTTATTTCAAAATTAGTTTAAATTACATAACATTTTCATAATTGTGTTTGCTTTCATGGAGAATAATGTTGTGATCATTATGCGCTAATAACTAATACTCTTGAAGTAAACTAGCACTATTCCACAGTTTATTAAAGTAGATTTTTTTTTCATAGGTCTAGACTACTCATTAATCTTACTTATTGACTGTATGTTTATGGATAGTGTCTTGTCATTCTGTTGAGTTTGAGTAGGAGTATTGTTAAAATGATGTATTTACAGTTCAACCAATGAAGAGGTCAACACTGAGCACGTACTGAACCCCACGGAGAGAATCATTCTAAGCATCTTCCTGGCAGTAATCATTATCATGACTGTCCTTGGAAACCTCCTGGTCATGGTGGCTTTGTGCAAAGATCGACACCTAAGGTAAGGCTAGGTGCTCTTCTGCTCTTCTGCTCACTGCTTCCTTATGGTAGGCCCTCATGACCCTCCCTCTGGGAGGCTGGCATGTTGGCTACACTTGAAGCAAATTGAAGCATAAAATAATTTCCGAGCACACTGTACTGAGTTTAAATGTGTCTTGAAGACTTGGTGTATGTAACACGGTGCACTTTTATTCAGTTGAATCTGTGGCACAAAAGGTGCTCTTTTTTCAGTTAGCCTGTGCGCAGCCGTGACTGAATGCTTATACTCGGCTCCTAGGTGATGACCCGTCAAAATTGTCCTTATATGAAAGTAACAAGGAAAACGGTATCTACCATAAAGCCATAAAAAGAAATGTAAATTTCCCTTCTGGGAGTCTGGTACTCTGCTGTTTGCGGCATCCTATTGGTCATCCTATAACCTATTGGACTACCAATGACTGTATAATGACATTCAATATTTTTATTGTATGATTTTAAATGCATTAGAAATTATTGTTTGTTGACTATATTGCTCTTTAGTGAAGACATTGTGCTTCCTGATGTCTGTGACCCAACCACATCAAAAAACTCTTGATATTTTATTTTCAGGTACTCTTACAAGCAGTAATATAACCTTGGCAGTTGAATGAATCTCTATGGGAATTGGGGGGTGGGACTAGATTAAGCTGTAAATTACATGAGAATAGTATGGAACACATGGTTGGATAAATGGCTGTAAGTCATCAAGGGTCTGAGGTATCAAACGAGCCTCAAACCTTCACTCTGTTGCAGATAGGCAGTAGATATGGATGGATCACTTTGAGGGTTGTTTCTCCTGACTTATTTTTCTATTGAACTCAGGATATACAGTATATATGATGTTAAATATAATATGGGTCCACTTTTTAATGCCCCCTCTCTTTGGTTTGTTGTGTGACACCCCTGACTGTATAATATAATATAAAGTAATGATCTTATTATAACAATAAAGTTGATTGATCCATGGAGTGCACTACATTACATTTGTGTAATATGCGCATAGATTAGACATGTTTAATTTAGTCTGAATGCGCTCATCTCAGGGGGGGGGGACACACACCCTCAAACTACACCCAGTGTACGTATCTTGCGCTTCTTCACGTAAGCACCAGTAATGCAACTTAGTCTAAAGGTCTTAAAGTCTACGTTTTTAAACTAAGGTGGACAATTTTAGACTTAAGTTCACCGTGTGTGCGTGCATGTGTGCGTGCGGATCTGAATAGGGCCCTAATTGCACACTTCCAATTACAAGCAAGTGCAACATGATGGTTAGCGAAATAGGCTCTTAACTCTAAGGTTGTAGGTTCAATTCCCATGTGATCACAATTGTACTTGATCTGAATTTTTTCAATTAACCAGCTGCATAGATTGTATATAAGCAATGTTAGCTGTGTACGTTCCTCTGGATAACAGCATCCCCAAAATTCCAAAAATGTATAAATATAAATGAAAAAATAGTGTTTGACACAGTTGTGTTGAAGAAATAGACTACATTAGCTTACTGTAGTACAGAGAAAGTTGCTTGAAGAGATGTTACCTCCTTTAAAACACAAATTCTAATGCATGGTGACATCTATTTAATTTTAAATAGAATACATCAATTTAATTGGAAGTATATCTGTTCAATCATACACATCTTTGTTTTCTCTGTGTTATCATCAATTTATTTAAATTGCATTGAGCGTGTGGTTGCTATGGTGACCATTGGTTCCCCTGTCTCCTCATGAAAACCACGCAGCTTATCACCTCTGAAGTGGCCCTTTACAGAGAGCAATTGGGCATGCCACCGTGAAGTCCTCTCCGTCACATTTGTGGTGCCCTTTCTGTTTGCCCGATCCACGTGTTTATTTTATTCATCTTTGTAAAGAGCCCCACGTGAAACAAATTGCCTTCTCAGCATGAAAATGGCCCTGCAAAAAACAAGGTCAGATCTGTTGCGGGAATAAAAGACAATTGTGCACGTTTACATCCAGCGAGAGAATGGGACCTCACAGAAAATTGTTTCCAAGGAGTTTTTTTTTTTTGGGGGGGGGGGGGGATGTTTGACTGGCCTTCACAACAGTGCTTAGAAGACTTGCTTATCTACAGGGATATTTCACAGTGCATGTCTTGGGAAAAAAGCAGCTTTTTTGTTGTTATAAACTCACTTCAGAAGATTTTTTGACATTTTATTTTCACTTAGTACTTATAACCACAGTTTCTACTCTTAGTGTGCTCACACCCAATTAGATGAACATTTGCAGGAAGTCTTTTTAGGTTAGCACACAAAGTGTTCGATATGTGTTAATGTAATCCTAAAGGTGTCACCGAAAGTGTGACTGTCCTTTTATCTCAGTATTAAAGACTGAAGCCAGTTATATTTCTGAGAATAAGCATATAGAAGAGTGTAATATTCCCAGTTAACATTGTTAAGCAGACAATACAGTCGTGCTTGTGTGAGATGTACGCACATACAGTGCTGTTTCAGAATGTTTTAGTAACAGTTAGGTTTGAATTATCTTACTTGAATTATCTTACTTATTTTGACTATCACCAATTTAAAATGTCAATTTTAACAGGATAAGAAAATGTGCATTTGTCACAGAAGCTAAATATAATTTTCTATTTTGAAACTGATGATATATTAATACGACAATAAGCCATATAGTTCCCCACACTGCTAAAGGGAATGGGATTTGTTATCCTTGCTCCATATCAGGAATTATGGCCTAACCCCTTAATGGAAACTCAGTGGTAGGTAGTAATTCCCAATGAATAAATATTTACAGCATGCTTACAGCTCTCTCTGAATTAAACAATGTTACGGGAGCCTGGGTTACAGGCCTATAAAGGAAAGGTAGCACTTCACAGCATGTTCTAATAGCCAGGTCTCTCTGGGAGAGAGATGTCATGTGACTGAGAAAACAATGTGCCCAGACAATCCTCACTGAAATGCAAAATGGAAATCATCTTTTTTGTAAAGGTAGTCAACTTGCAAAGTTTTGGATCTTGGGATTTTAAAATATTATTTCCATTTTAGTGTACGCTCTTGATTGGCCAAGACAGGTGTGCAAGAAAGAATATTTTAGACACTTCTGACAGCTTTGTATTTTGCAGTGGCTGGTATAAGGGCATTTGAGCAAGAAAATACACTTCGTGTAACTCCAAAGCAGCTTGTAAAGTAAAACTATATTTCAACAGGCTGTATATACAGTGGTATGAAAAAGTTTTGGCACCCCTGGTCAAATTGTTTTGTTAAATCACTAAGTGAAAAAAAGTTAACATAACTTTGGCAGGGTACAAACTTAAACATCACTTATTACTGCAAGTAAAATGGTAAATGTGGCATGAGCAAAAGTTTAGGCACTCTTCCAGTTGATCCATTAAATACTTTTTTTAAGGTCTCAAAGCTTGATTGACTCTTTAAGCTTTAAATTAAGCCAGGTGAACACAGTAAATACAATTGAGTGTTCCAGATTGGGAAAAAGGGTGTGATTGCCTGTTGTTAGAAACATAGCGGTCCGTTTTCTAATCGCACCCTTTTCCACAATGGAATGCCCAATATCTACACCGCTAAGCAGGGGTGCACTCATGTCTGAAGTCCAGCTTTGAATTAATTGGGCTTTAAATTAATTAAGGTCTGCAATATTTTACTTCAGCTCAGAGGTGAGACTTGTTTTTTGTTTTTGTGTATTTCTCACCTTGTCCTGATGACACCCTATGAGTCCCCTCCATTCAAACACTTATATCCCCTTTCCTCTCAGCTCTTAGTCCAATCCTCTTTCCCTTTTTGTGCTGCCCAGGAAAAAGAAGACTAACTACTTCATTGTGTCGCTCGCTTTTGCCGACCTCTTGGTGGCCCTGGTGGTGATGCCATTCGCAGCTATTGAGCTGACCACAGGCCGTTGGAGTTACGGGGAGACCTTCTGCCTGGTCCGAACCTCGCTGGACGTCCTGCTGACCACTGCCTCCATCTTGCACCTGTGCTGCATTGCTCTCGACAGGTAAGAACACAAAATGGACAGGTAGGAACACTGGACAGGTAAGAAAATATACTCGCACACACTAGTCAGATAAAAGAATACACACACAGTACAGGTAAGAACATACACTCACGCACTGAATAAGTAAGAAAACACACTCACACACTACAGGTAAGAACACACACACACATTTTACAGGGTAAGAACACACACTTGCGCACACTGGATAGATAGGAAAACACACACACACACACACATTGGATAGGTAAGAACACACTGGCACACACTTTATAGCAGAGGTAGCCAACATGGTGCCCGCGGGCACCTGGTAGCCCGCAGGGACCACGTGAGTCGCCCGCGAGGCATGTTCTAAAAATAGCACTAATCACCATGGAGATCTGTCTAAATAAAAATAGTATTTAATTGTGTTTCTGTTCTTTTTCAATCAAAAACCCATGCATTAATATAGATTTGAAAATGACAATATATAATATAAAATTTTAAAAACAAAAATGTTTTATGTATATATGAACTCTGAAGTCAAAGTTCAATATTGTGCGCAAAACAAACCGCCATTGCTGAGACAAGGAAGCGGGCGCAGCTACGTTGGGGAGCTAGATGTGGTTTTTACCCCCAAAATAAAGAAAACATGGCAGAAAAGGGAAAGAAAATATACTATTTTCACAATGATTGGGAGGAAGAGTTATTTTTTACGACAGTGAAAGAAAAATGTGTGTGTCTCATTTGCGGGGCGACTGTGGCAACGGCAAAGCGGCACAACGTGGAGAGACACTTCAGTACGTGTCACCAAAGCTTCCATGTTGTCTAATAAAGTATTAAACAGGGCAATAAAAGGAAGTAACAATATCTAAGTCTCTTCACATATATTATTATTATTATTAAAAGGTGATCTGTGCAACTTTATGTTATTCAGGAAGTTTGTATCAAACAAGTAGCCCTCCGTACTACTCAGTACCCTTGAAGTAGCTCTCAGTTTCAAAAAGGTTGGTGACCCCTGCTTTACAGGGTAAGAACACACACTCACACACACTTTACAGGGTATGAACACACACTTGCACACACTGGATAGGTAAGAACACACACTCGCACACACTGGATAGATAAGAAAACACACACACACACACATTGGATAGGTAAGAACACACTCACACACACATTGGATAGGTAAGAACACACTCACACACACTTTACAGGGTAAGAACACACACTCACACACTTTACAGGTAAGAACACACACTCACACACACTTTACAGGTAAGAATCAGTGGCGGCTGCTAATACAGGGCGCTTGGGCTCCGCCCCTCCTGAGGCATTGCATTGAATTCCCCTCCCTCCCAAAATAAATAATCCAAAATTAGGCTATTCAGTAATAGAAATAAATTATTCAAAATTATTTAGTAATAAAAAAAGTAAAGAGTGATAAAATGCATTATAGTTTAGTTCCTCCTCACTCCGTTTCCCAGGTGAAAAAAGATTATACTTGAAATATACTTTTAGTAGTTTTTGTACTAATTATGTACTTTGTGCTAAATTGGCAGCGTTTTAAGTATACTAAGTGCACTAAAGTTCTTCAAAAGTAGAACTTAAGTTGTACTTAAGTGCACTTCAAGTGCAGTGTGTATGTTAAAATGGGACTATTTTTAGTATACTTAAGTGCATTATGTCTGTATGTTGAAATCGGACTATTATTAGTGTAATTAAGTATATTTAAGTGCGCTCACAAAAAGTATGATTTGTTGGTATCTTAAATACACTTGCAGTACAATTTCACTATGTAACCAGTGCGTTTGAAATAAACTATTTAGTATAATAAACTATTTTATAAACTAAAAGTATTATGGTGTGTTTGAGACTATACTTGAAGTACACTTTTTAAAAGTACATTTTAAACATATATCAAATTAAGTACAAAAAGGAAAAGTATACTTGTAATAACCTTTGTATACTTAAATTATATTTTTATTACACTAGTATACTACTTTTTCACCTGGGTTTCCAATGCGAAATCCAGTGTCTCGGCTCTCTCGGGCACTTTGCGAAGATCAGTGAGTTGGCACATGCCCAGATAGTGATCTTGGACTGAATCATTAGCTTAGCTTTAGCCAACTCCATAGTCAAAAAATGCACCCTCCCTTCCTCCACTACCACCTCCTCTACTCCGTGCCCCAGAAATGGATCTTTGTGTTTTAATCTAATGTTGCTGATTACATCTTAATTACGTATTAATGGTTACATATTAATTAATGTCTCAATGCAAACAGCAATGTCAGGTACATTGTATACTGCACGCAAATACTTGTACTCGAAACGTTCAGGCAGTTTTGCATACTTCCGGAGAGGAGTGGTAGTGGGGTAACTTCCATTATTGGAGGAAGTAATTTCTCAGACTAATGTGCAGCTTATGCTGCTTGGACTGTTGAGTCACCAGATGCCACCTACCTTTGCCTCCTCCGTGTCTCGTTTGTCTTGTAATATCCACTTACTGTGCTTTAGCTAGTCCCACTGTCTGTTTGTTATATTTTCAAGGGTGCAGACTGTCTAGTTCTTCTTGCTGTTCAGGCAGCGAGGTAAATGGTTCCATTTTCTGGCTGCTTTTGGTCTCTGCATTAGAGAACCCTGCTCGGAATTTGTGTTCATTGTCTGCAGAAGCGATGCTCACAGACCAGTCCTCAGAGTGACAGGTGAATTGGTAACTGCTGGAATCCAGGCAAATTGTCTCTTTTCCTGCTATTTTTCATCAATTTCAAAAGCCCAGGAGGCTCAGGAGGGTGCCTGTAATGTCCCCTCAAATTCTCAAAGTGTAAAGACTAACATGACTGTCCCTCTGGAGAGCTAAGACTAGCATGTGCGCTCTAGTACAGCTCGGAATAACACACATGTGTTCTAGTACAGCTCAGACTAACACACATGTGTTCTAGTACAGCCCACACTAACACATGTGCTCTAGTACAGCTCACACTTACACACATGTGCTCTAGTACAGCCCGCACTAACACACATGTGCTCTAGTGCAACTCAGAATAACACACATGCTCTGGTACAGCTATAGCACACATGTGCTCTAGTACAACTCAGACTAACACACAAGTGCTCTAGTACAACTCAGACTAACACATACGTGCTCTAGTACAACTCAGACTAACAAACATGTGCTCTAGTACAACTCAGACTAACACACAAGTGCTCTAGTACAACTCAGACTAACACATACGTGCTCTAGTACAACTCAGACTAACACACATGTGCTCTAGTACAACTCAGACTAACAAACATGTGCTCTAGTACAACTCAGACTAACAAACATGTGCTCTAGTACAACTCAGACTAAGACACAAGTGCTCTAGTACATCTCAGAATATAATACACATGTGTACTTTAGTACAGCTCAGACTCTAGTAGATCTCTACTCTAGAGAACCTGCCTTTAACAAACAACAAAAGAATTAAAAACCAATAGAGAAAAAAATGGAGCGACTGCAGTCGCATAAAGCAAAAATGATCTCTCTCTCTTTATCTGCAACTGTCATTCTTTTGAAAGCTGTTGTCATTCGTTGGCATGTATGTGTTATTGGATACGTGTTGCTTTGACATCTGAAAAGTCGGCAGACCATCTGGAAGGTATTGTTCGTTCAGAAAATATGATTTCGCTCTGCCAAGTTAAATGGACAAAAAAATGTGTTCAATAACAGCGCTGCTGCTCTAGCATCATCCTCGTCGCTGTCCCCCGGCATTCTCACGAACAGGAACATAGGGATCTGAGAGAACACAAAAATGAGCAGTCAAAATGTATCTCAACGTGCACCTCCCATCACTGTTGTAACTGGAATGACTTATGGGACAGAGATCGAACTGAGCTGGTGGAAAAACAGAAAAAGGTGAAATGTTTTCTACTCACTCGTGTGTGTGTATGTGGGTGGCAGGTGAGATTTCTGACACATATTGATTGCTTTATACAGTCTGATGAACATGCAAGGCTGTTTGCAGTTTGCTGTTCATTTAGCTCAGCGCCACCACCCACAGGATCATTTATTCTGTGAAATAGCATGGTCTACCGTAGGACCTATTTTAATTGTGCTGCATTCTCACCACAGTGAAAAGCTTTACAGTGATTCTGAGCATGAATTTACAAGGTAGGTTGGGGAAATTAACGTGGAAATTGGAGGAAAGGTTTGCACTGAAAGGGGCAGACCTGTGCTGTATGTAGGCCTACTGTAAGTGTTCCTGGAAGAATGTCGTAAACGGGACTGGACCCTTTTTCTCTTTCACATCGAGAAAACACAGTTGTATATATTGTTCATTCTGCCACGCTTTTGTGCGTTCTCATGGCATTTTCCCTCCGCCTCTATCACTGCCCACCGCCATTGTATTACATTTGCTTTAGTCTTCCTTAGTTGCGTACAGCAGTTATTTCTTTAATGGATGATTTGATTGATCAATTCTCAATTGTGGTGTCAATCGGTAATCAAGCAAATTGTTTACCAAGATTTGATACATTTTCAAAATTGACTGATAATTAGTTGATTGAATAATAAATTTGACCCCCCCCCCCCCCATTTTTTTTACTCTATTTGTCATTTTATAACCTTGGCAGAAGCAGTTGTCTATGAGGACAATCAGCTTTACATTGTTGATTAATCTATAATGATCCGGTGTCTATTCATGCTAATGAGGTACAGTCAAGCCGGAAAGTCTGCACACCCCTTTCACCTTCTCTACATTTTATTACATTACAGACATATTCTACAATAGATTGAGTTCATTTTTTGTCTCAAAATTCTACACAAAAGAAAACCTGCTCCAGAGCGCTCTGGACCTCAGACTGGGTCGAAGGTTTACCTTCCAACGTGACAACGACCCGAAGCACACAGCCAAGAGAACAAAGGAGTGGCTTCTGAGAAAGTCTGTGCATGTCCTTGAGTGGCCCAGCCAGAGCCCAGACCTGAATCCAATTGAACTGTGGAAAGAGCTGAAAATGGCTGTGTACCGATGCTCCCCATCCAACCTGACGAAGCTTGCAAAAATATGCCAAGAGGAATGTGCAAAAATGTCCAGAAACAAGTGTGCCAAGCTCGTAGCTTCTTTCCCAAGATGCCTTGAAGCTGTAATCGCTGCCAAAGATGCAGCAACCAAGTATTAGGCTAAGGGTGTGTACAGATATGTAACCCCTAAATAACCTATTTTTGTCAGTAAAATAAAATTGCATATTTTCGAAAAACCTGTTTTCACTTCGTCATTATTGGCTATTGTGTGTAGATGTTTGAGGCAAAAAATTAACTCAATCTATTGCAGTATAAGTCTGTAACGTAATAAAATGTGGAGAAGGTGAAAGGGGTGTGCAGACTTTCCGGCTTGACTGTATATGCTGCCTGCTTTGTAGCTACAAACTCATGAGGCATAGAACTAGGAAGCGAGCGAGATGCACCCACACTTAAGCAGCAGGCATTTGTAGCAGTCTGACTGGCTTATCAAAAGGTCATTGAGGGCCATTTTCTCTCATATTATTTTATTTGATGTAATTATTGTTTCCATGGTACTGGCTCTAAGACCGGGGTCCTGCAACTGCCCGGGGGGGGTGCAGTTTTAGCAAGGGTCTGAATATTTACTTTTTTGTGGTTTTTGTTTGACATAAATGACAAGTAACATAATATGCTGTGTTGGCGCAAATTAATATTACCTGTATGACTATGATTATAACTATTATCATTATTAAAGAATAGGGCATTCAGCTCATCTAGAAGACAAGAACATAACAAAACATAATGATGAGAACAGACCATTCAGTCCATCTGGACCATAAGAATACATAATCAGGAGAACAGGCAATTGAGCCCATCTTGAACATTAAAATGTAAAGAATCCATTTTGAGGAGAACAGGCCATTGAGCCCATGTACGCCTGGCCAAAAAAAAAGTCGCCGTTGCACCCGTCATGCATAGTGCCCACTGTACAAGCCACTGGAGGCAGTGTTATGATCTGGGGTTGCTTCAATTGGTCAGGTCTAGGCTCAGCAACGTTATGCAGCAATAAAATTAAGTCAGCTGAGTACCTGAATGTACTGAATGTCCAGGTTATCGCATCAATGGGCATATTCCAGGATGACAATGCCAAGATTTATCAGGCTCAAATTGTGAAAGAGTGGTTCAGGGAGCATGAGGAATCATTTTCACACATGAATTGGCCTTACCTTAACCCCATTGAAAGTCTTTAGGATGAGATTGAGAAGACTTTACGGAGTGGTTCGACTCTCCCGTCGACAAGATCTCAGACAAAAATAAATGCAACTCTGGACGGAAATAAATGTTGTGACATTGCATAAGGTTGTCGAAACAATGCCACGACTAATGCACGCCGTAATCAAAGCTAAATAACATTAATAAATAATACATACACGTTTCACCCACTGAGAAGCTCCAGTTAAAATGTAAATAAAGCTATCAGTGAGGTTGTGCTATGCACCAATATAAAGGATGGGAAACAACCTTTCAATACGGTTCAGGTTGTTAAAAAAGAGTGAATCTATCCTTTAAACCAGTTTAGCCTACCTCGAGTCGAAGTAGACTACGCAGCGCACCATTGTCATGTACGTACACTCGGGTGACTGATACCAATGGAGTTCTGAGCAGGCCGCTTTTTTCTGGGCAGAACTCTCCTCTACAGTCTATGGGCAAAGTACCCTGATGTACCGTTCCAAGCATTGTGATGGGTTGCTCTGCCCTCAACGCTCAGATTCATGGTGACTTCTTCACTGCACTCCTGCAGCATGCCTTTCAAACTAAAAGTACATGGCGAACAAATATACCATCTCCCTTAGGATTTTTTTTTAAATTGTATGAACAAAAGGTATTTAAGTTCATCTGGAACAACAAGCCAGATAAGATCAAATGGACTGTTGTTTATGATAAACTATGAATACGGTGGCTTACAGCAGCGTCTGAATCTTGAAGCATTACATCTTTCTTTGAAAGCAACATTTATTCAGAAAAACAGTATCAAAATAAAAAATGGTTCTCTCGTAGACTGCTAGAAAATATACACCCACTCTTTAAGGATGTTTTTTTTTCTCCTTTTTACAAATAGAGCCTGTTATGTCCAGAAACCACGGACAATGACTGTATGTTAACGTGGCACTTTATTAACTCCACTCCGCAGCACATTACACGCTGGCTCGCGTAAATCACAACAACCGGTGTAGCATCACTTTTCGGCTCTCACGTCACACTGTCGTAAATCACACTAACAGCCTACAACGGTATGCTACATTCACCCCCCCCTTTTAAACATCTAACCCAGTGCTGTAAGGTTTAACACATACTAGTGCACAGAACAATATTATGGCCTAAACTGAGCCAACCTGACTGGGTAAACCGGGTAGACTGCCGATTTACCCGCATAGCCTTGTGGGTTATTCTGCCACATGATAGACTATGCACTGAGCTAAAACTCTTTAAAAGTCTGTAACATAGTCTCTGAGGTAAGGTGGCCTCTGACGGGCCCGGACAGGATGGGGATCAAGCTGCGGAGGCTCGACCGGCTGTGGAGCCTCGACCGGTGCATCTGGTTCAGGGTGGTTCCCAGCCGGGATCCCAGGCTGTGCATCCGGAAAGTCCCAGTCCCCATCTGTGTGGCCGTGATCAGCTGCAGTTGCAGCAGGGTGTGAGGCAGGTGGTGGCGTCACCCGCCTAAGGCGACTGGCATGCCAACGCGT
The DNA here is from genome assembly GCA_022702515.1 of Ilyophis sp. 1 JC-2022. Lineage (NCBI taxonomy): Eukaryota > Metazoa > Chordata > Actinopteri > Anguilliformes > Synaphobranchidae > Ilyophis > Ilyophis sp. 1 JC-2022. Next base: position 29,741,803 of record CM040394.1, on the reverse strand, counting down.
TCCATCGGCCAGGCGGAAGGTGGCTGGCCCCAGTTGTGCTGTAATCCGCTGTGGCACGGACCAGAATGAGAGCAGCTTGTGGGGTCGATTGGGCCGACGAATGCGGACCCAGTCCGACACTGCGAGTGCAGGGCGTTTCACTCGGTGCTTACTGTCAAACCGCTGCTTCATGCTGCGTTGGCGTTCTGCCACCCTGTCACCTGGGGAAGGCATCTCTGCTTGCGTGTCCCCCACTGGAGGGCGCAGACGGTCCAGGGGAAGCTGGAGCTCACGCTTCATCATCAGGAGAGCTGGAGAACAGCCAGTTGTGGCGTGCGTTGTCGCTCTATAATGGAGTAGGGTGCTCTGCAGTGCCGATGAGAATGGTAGGCCCTCTGCCATGTGTGCTCTGAGCCCATTCTTGAGTGTCTGGTTAAACCTCTCCACTCCACCATTGGCCATCGGGTGATACAGGGCCGTCCTGATGTGTTTTATCCCCTCCCCTCCGTCCGTGAAAGAGGTGAACTCGGCCGAAATGAACTGGGGCCCGTTGTCAGTGGTGATGGTGTCGGGTACCCCCCAGCGGGCAAACAGGGAGGAGAGGAAGTCGATGACCACTCTGGTGGTGACGGACCCGGTGGGCAGCACCTCGGGCCATTTGGAGTGAAGATCATAGGCTACAAGGAGGAAACGCTGGTGCTGTGGGGTGCCGTGGAGTTCGCCGCAGATGTCCACCTGAATGTGTGTCCAGGGCGCCTGAGGCCATGGTACAGGTTGCAAGGGCGGAGTCGGGGGTGGGCCAGTCTTTCCGCTGGTGAGGCAGGCTGCACAGTCCTTCACCATCATCTCTACGTCTCTGTCGATACCCGGCCACCAGACCAGGCCCCTGCAGCGTTGCTTGACCTTTACAATGCCCAGGTGGCCTTCATGAACCATGGTCAAGACACGTTCTCTCAGGGTGTCTGGGATCACCGTGCACAGCCCCCTCGCCACGCAGACGTCATTCCAGCAGGAGAGGTCGCTCCTGACCCGGTAGAAGGGCACTAACTCCTCTGGCACTTTGGCAGGCCATCCGTCCCGGACGAAAGTGCGGACCTGGGCGAGTACGGGGTCCTGCTCGGATGCTGCATGAAGCTCTGGCAGAGAAACAGCTTCCTGGAGGGGCGTGTGCAGCATGAGAACCAGTTCTGGCTCTGAGGAGTCTGGAGTGGAGTCTGGTGCAGGGCTGGGTGTGGCTCTGGAGAGTAGATCCGCCACAACATTGTCTCTGCCGGGCGTGAACTGGGTGGTGAAGTTATACGCCTGCAACCTCTCTGACCACCGGTAAAGGCGCAATGGTCTGTGTCCTGATCCCGCCGTGTCCAGTAGTGCTGTGAGGGCCTGGTGGTCTGTCCGTAGTGTGAAGTGTCGTCCATACAGGTACATGTGCCACCTCTCACATGCCCAGATGCAGGCTAGGGCCTCCCTCTCCCCCACCGAGTACTTCTGCTCCGTAGGAGTAAGTGACCTCGAAGCAAACGCCACTGGGCGCTCGGCACCATGCTGGAGTTGGGACAGGACTGCGCCAACTGCAGTGTTAGAGGCGTCGCAGGTCACGAACGTGGGACTCAGCAGGTCAAAATGGGCGAGCACAGGTGGGGAGGTGAGCTGCGACTTGAGTTGCTGTACTGCGGCGGAGCACGCAGAGGTCCAGGCCCAGGGCGCATCCTGTTTGAGGAGGGCGCGCAGAGGTGCAGTGGTCTCCGAATAGTGGGGAAGAAAGCGCAGATAATACGCCGTCATTCCGAGGAACGAAGAGAGCTGCGCCGGGCAGGAGGGCTCAGGCAGGCGCAGGATGGCGTCGACGTTCGAGTGGAGCGGGCTCAGGCCGTCAGCAGTCAGGCGGAATCCAATGAACTCGATGACGGGCACCGCAAAGATGCACTTCTCCCCGTTGAGCGTGAGGTTGTGACGGGCGAGCACGTCCAGCACCCTAGTGAGACGGTCGTCGTGCAGAGAAGATGTTGCGCCATGTACCACGATGTCATCCAAATATGTGACCACCCCGGGGATGCCAGCGAAGATAGTGGCCATAATCTTCTGGAAGCAACTCGGGGCGGAAGAGAGGCCGAAAGGCATGCGGGTGTAGCGGAAGACCCCCATGTGTGACACAAACGCAGTGAGGCTGCGGCTGTCGGGATGTAGGGGAACCTGCAGATACCCCTGCCGTAGGTCGAGTTTAGAGAAAACTGTGGAGCCATGGAATTTGGCAGACAGTTCTTCCACAGTGGGTAGTGGGTATCTGTCCGGGACCACCGCTTTGTTCACCTGCCTGAGGTCCACACAGGGACGCAGGCCGCCCGTCTTCTTCTTTGCCACGACAAGATTGGATATCCAAGGTGAAGCGTCGATTCGTTCGATGATTCCGGCGTCCAGCAGTTTCTGCAGCTCATCTGTGACACCATCGCGCAGGGCGAGGGGCAGACGGCGGAGGGGCTGGATGACAGCAGACACGGCTGGGTCGATGAGCGGTTGATGGTGGAAAGCGGTGAGGCAGCCCAGCCCAGTGAAAAGTGATGGCCAGCGCTGCTGCCAGGATGGAGTCACTGTCAGGATAGTGGCTCCCATGTTGTCAGTGATGGAGAAGCCTAGGGCGCAGAAGAGATCAAACCCCAGGAGATTGGCACCGTAGCGGGACACTTGGAAGGTGAACGCTGGAAGTGCTCTCGAACCGTAGCGCACGGAGAAAGTGGTAGTGCCGACCATGCCGATTTTAGTGTGTCCGTACCCATACAGCTCCTCCGCGCCTGCCTTGATTGTCTGTCTGGGGAAGAGCCGTCGGACTGTAGATTCACTGAGAAGAGACCTGGAGGCAGCCGTGTCCAGTAGTAAAGGTAAGCACACGCCATCCAGCTCCACTGTACACCATGTAAATGGCTTGGCACTCGAGCCCACGGAGTGAATGGCGGTCGGGCTCTGCGGGCGGGGCGAGCGGTGTTGAGGTCTTGTGGAGGCGGGCGCTGAGCGGCACACTCTAGAGAAATGGTTAATCTTACCGCATCGCTGGCATCTCTGCCCCATAGCTGGGCAGACCGGTGCGCGAGTGGGATGAGAAGAAGAACCACAGTTCCCACAGAGTCGGCGTGCTGTCGCGTCTTGGCGTCCTGCTACGTTAACCTCCAGCCCGTCGTGAGGGGAGGCGGGGTCAGAAAGCTGAGGAGCTGGGGCAACTGTCTGTGCCAGTGGAGCAGAGTGCGAGGGAGGCGGGTCTGAGGCTGTTAGCTGTGATGTTAGCTGAGCAGCTGACTCGAGTTGAAAAGCCATCTCAATAGCCGCATTTAGTGTCATGTCGTCCGGTGACATAAGCAGTTTCTCTCGCAGTTTGGGATTAGTCGTATGTTCGGCTAGCTGGTCCCGAATCATCTCTTGCTCTAAGACGCCAAACTTGCAGAGACTCGCCAAACACCGGAGATCGGTGACGTAATGGTGGACGGACTCACCCTGTCTCTGTCGGCGTTGGCGGAAGGCAACCCGCCTGGCTATGACACTCTGTGGAGGGGCGAAATGTTTGGCTAACAAAGCAACACAGTCTGCATATTTTTCTGCGGCTCCGAGAGTGCGGAAAATGCGTTGTCCCTCGCTGCCTAGGCTGTGAATTAGCAGCGCCCGTAGCCGTGCGTCGGTCGTTTCCTCGTTGTCTAGTCCACAAACGGTCACAAACGTCTGAAAAGATTCAAACCAACGGGGCCACGGGATCGGTGGCTCGCCAGGCAAAGCTAGGAACGGAGGTAGTGGTGAGAAAGGAAAAACATCCATCGTCGCCAATGTTATGTCCAGAAACCACGGACAATGACTGTATGTTAACGTGGCACTTTATTAACTCCACTCCGCAGCACATTACACGCTGGCTCGCGTAAATCACAACAACCGGTGTAGCATCACTTTTCGGCTCTCACGTCACACTGTCGTAAATCACACTAACAGCCTACAACGGTATGCTACAGAGCCAGCTCATTTTACTTCAGGTCCTCTCAGGTACATTTTGTAAAAGAGGCAATGAAAATCTGGTTATCATTCCAGTTTCACCCTCCAGAGGGTAGAGCATTCCTACAGTTCTACTGTTTAATTCTAATATAATGATTCTAGGAAAACCTTTCTTTTGGAAAAAGTTGTTTGAACAAGGAATTCTATTTTTAAATGTTGTAGTGGAGAATGGTAAGCTTATGACATATAATCGGTTTATTAAGATCTATGGTTATATCTGCCCTCGGCAAACCTTTAATCAGATTTCTTCTTTGCTAAATAATTGGAAAAAGACCGTTAATAGTGGATATTCTAAGCTGTATAAAACATTTTTAAATGGCTGAAAAACACAAAGATAAATAAAACAGATAATTTTTACTTGACAATGAAATCATTCATAACTATTCCTCATAGACTGCATGCCAAATGTGAATCCATAGTTGATTGCTCAATTTCATGGGATCAAGTGGTTAGTATAATATATAAAACCACTATGGATTGTTCTATAAGATATTTTCAACTTAAAGTTTTACACGGAAAATGTTAAGCATTTGGGGGCTCAGCGAGACTGATAAGTGTAGACTCTGTACAATGTTAAGCATTTGGGGGCTCAGTGAGACTGATAAGTGTAGACTCTGTACAATGTTAAGCATTTGGGGGCTCAGCAAGACTGATAAGTGTAGACTCTGTACAATAGAAACGGAATCAGCAGCACATATTTTGGTATTGCCATGTTGCAGCCTCATTCTGGACCAAAAAATGTTAACTGACAAGAATATACATTTTAAACTTGATCTGTTGGGAAATATTAGGGAAGGATATTAAAATATAATTTATTAAATTATTTTGTTGGGGAAAATATTTATTTTTAGGGTGACTGGCACATAATTTCTATATTAATATATTTCAATACCTTCTGAAACACAATTTAATTCTGGAAGGTTTTATTGCAGGTAAAAATAATAGGATGATGTAATATCTTGAAAAATGGGAAGTCCTCAGTTGGGTTGAAGGGTGGCAAGGGCCAGAAATGTTCATGTAATCCTGTGTACATATACAGCACTCTTTCTCCCTAAAAGGGTAAAAAAGTCAGTGTAATTTAAATTAAATTGATTGCTACTGTTGGAAGAGGAGGTTGCGACACTGGTGATGTATTATATAAGCATCTAGATGATTTGTGGTTTATTTTAGTCTATTTGTTGGTTGTTTATTTATTTGTGTTCTGTCTGGCTAGAGTGTAGAATGCCCTCCCATCACAAGTTCTCTTGGTTAAACTGTGACTTAGTATTATGTTTATAAATTTTTTCATTAAAAAAAAAAAAAAAACTAGATATATAAATATGTATGTAAAAATATGTACATGTTAAAATATGTATATGCTATGTGTGTATGCATATATAGATATATGAATAAGAAAGAGAAAATGATGGAGAAGTAAATGGGAAAAATAATAATAAATGATAAAATAATAATTTTATAAGCATATCTGAAAATAGTAGTCCCCTTTAGGGGGGGGGGCGGGGCGGGGGGAAAGTACATGGCGAAATTTCGACAAAAGTACATTTTGGTACAATTTTGGACAAGTTTAACCGCTTCGTACATTCCTAGAATGTGGTACTTTATCTCCTTTTCATAACCAGGCTCATGAATTCCTTTTGGCACATTTGGTAATAAATATAAAAATGAAAACAAGACGTGTTAAATGCAATACAGAGTAAAGCACATTGCTGTAATCAATAGCTTTTTCTCTTCATCATTAGGTAAGGCCTGTGGTTGTGAATAAGACGGAAGGAGTGATGGAGACAGACTCAATGTCCCCATTTTTGTTTGTGTTCCTGCACATTTGCAGCAACATGATTGTCTGACCTAAGCCCCTGTTTGAGTTGCAGTATGGTTTGCTGTTAGATTTTCTGTACCATATATTAAAAATAAAAATTCAGACATGATTCAACTGTTCTGCTGTTATTCAGCTTACAGCTTGTCCTCTCCTCTCTATCTCATAATAGTTTTCTACCTCTCTGCCAGGCCCACCTAAGAGCAAAATATGGCTAAATTCCATTTGAATTAAACTCACTCTTGTAATGTGAAAGTCTGTGGTCTTGTTAAATGTGGCATATGTGTTAAGCACCTTAACCAGGAAAAACCAACAGCCAACAGCCCTGCAATTCTCACCTTTTTGTATATTTGTTCAGAAAGTAGAGCTCTCTTGTATAATTATTTTTTATTGCTGAAACACACACAATCTAGCTGCCTCCTGTGCAGGAATCAACTTAGCATTGGAATAGCGCTGATGTAGCCTACGTGCGAAGAAGTTTCTCAAGAAAACCCTGCTGTATCTCTAACTCAGGTAAAAATTAATTTACATGAAGGTTTGCATAAATAAAATTGTGAATATTACAACGTTTAATAGTCAAAGGATTTTCACTATCACTGTCTTACGACATAATCACAATCAACAGAGACAAGATCATTTTTTAATATATACAGTATATACACACTTGCACCCAGATCAAAATGAAAACTAAAAATAGTGAATGAACAACATCATATGATTTTAGTTTATCATAATAACCTTGCTCCAGACTCTTTACTGTACACTCCAGAATCACTCTTTACTGTTCACTCCAGAATCACTCTTTACTGTTCACTCCAGAATCACTCTTTCCTGTACAAGCCAGACCCACTCTTTACTGTTCACTCCAGAATCACTCTTTACTGTTGTGGTTGTTTGGTACAGGTACTATGCGATCTGCTGCCAGCCCCTGGTGTACAGGAACAAGATGACACCCATAAGGGTGGCTCTGATGCTGGGAGGATGCTGGGTCATACCATCTGTCATCTCTTTCCTTCCCATAATGCAAAGCTGGAATGCCATCGGCATCGAGGACTTAGTAAGTAAACTGTATTGCTGTATTCAATGTTTATTATCTTTATGCATGTCTATGGTTTGAATCAATGTAGCTAGGTAATGTTATCCACTCAGACAGTATTTTGCTAGTGACAACGTCCACCCTTGTCTTTGCCCGATTTCGGTCAGGCTGCCAGTTGATAAAATTTTATCTTCACCTTTGGTGGACTCCACGATTGTGTTGGGATGGGAACCGGTCGCTGGTTGACTGGTCCATTTCTCAGCAGCTAGGTAGTGTTACATGAGTTTGCTACATACTGGCCCTCTAGTTTGTGCTGTGGGGGGCAGGCCAGAGAGAGGGAAGGCACTCGGAAATGCACTTAGATGTCACATCCTTCATTCACAAAATGATTTTCCCGGCAAATCCGACCCGAACCTTTTACATAAAAATCAACCCATAGGCTCTTATGCGCAACGGAGAAAGTCGGGAAGGTCTCATTTTTTAGGTTACATTACAATCTGTTCACACTTGGCATTGAAAGCGATTCATGCATGTAAAAATTTTACATGTGGCCCCTTTAATGAGTATGATTTCTCATCATTAGACCACAGCAAAGGCTACACTAATTCACTAACAAACTAATTATTCACCAAGTGACCCCCCTAAATCTCTCAGACTCAAGGGGCTCTATTGTCCGGCTGGTACATGGGATGTGCCAATCCGCTGTCCTGGCAAAGTGGCAATTTTGTCATGGATTTTTACGTGCCTGAGCCCGTTCAGTAATTTGGTGACAAAATTGGAGGAGAGCCTCTGTGTGGGGTGTGTCAGTCCAGATGGCATGAGCCCAGTACAATTTTGGTGGACCTGATTGCAATTTTGTGGTTCGATTTGACTGCAATTCGCGCCTGCACCGCCCGCCAGATCAAACCAGGTTTATGGCCCAAATCGCAGTACATGGATCAATTCATGCATGATCATAACCTATTCAAAAGCCAATCAACCATTTTTTTGTGGATCATATGCTGTCCAATTTCACTTTAATATAAATACCCCAAGCAGGAAAAATGCATTGCATATTATTATTGCTTATTGTGCATTGTCTTTTATCCTTTTTTATGTTAGGCTGATTACTATAGTTATTTATGTTTTTAATTGTTTATGGCTGTTATTATACTGCATTGTGGTCCTGGGGGTACTGTATTCCATTTTTTGTTTCTTGAGAAAAATGTCAATAAACGGTGTTGTGCAATGCTGACATGGACACTGTAATATTTAGCTTGAATTGGCTTTATTTTGTTCTGTGCACATCAACGTATGGAATTAGATTCTAGCCGTCTTGTCATCAAAAATTATGAAGTGCAGTAAAATGGGAGTAAAATACTAGACTGTCCCTCTCTGAGGGTTATTTAAAAATATTTACTCTCAAATCTAGCTGCAAACAAATGTTAAAACGAGAATCATTTACTTGTTTGAAGTATTTGTACCTTATTATGAACAGAAAGTGAACCTCTTTTGAAAAGATGTAGACTACTCACCGTAGGCTACAAAACTGTAAAAAGTAGGCTAGGCTCAGTCCTAATTATAATGATCAATATTGCACTGTAAAAGATCTCGTAGCAATGTCACCAGTAAAAAAAAATGGATGGGAAAAAAAGTATAAATCCTGTTATTTTAGGGGATGACCGTTAAATAATGAGTTATTGCTGTTATTCTACATGGCTTTGACAGTGTTTTGAAAATATTTTTTACAGTACACTGTTCAAAATATGTTACAGGATTTCATTGTTTTTTTTCTCAAAACACTGTCGAAGTCATGTAGAATAACAGCAATAGCTCACTAGCTCCCCAGTGGTGGAACGAACTTCCCATTCCCCTACGTTCCATGCCAACCCTGCCTATGCACCTTTTCAGACTCCACCTGGACTAATACTTATCTAGGACCTCATGGTATGTGTTCTTGTTGAACTGTGTATTCAAGGTATTCACGTTTATAATATTTAGAATAGAATTGTATTAGAGCTGATTTACCCAGTTCACTGTGAACTGCATTGTGTTCATTACTAGGGATAGCTGCTACTGTATGGGAAGAATGTGCTTTCCTATCTGTTCTGTAGTTACTTTGATGACCTTTCTGTATGCAGTTACTGTACGTCGCTTTGGATAAAAGCGTCTGCTAAATGAATGTAATGTAATGTAATGTAATTATTTAACAGTCATCCCATAAAGTGACATGATTTATACAGTTAAATGACAGGATTTACACAGAAAAATAACAGGATTTGTACTGTTTCCCCTCTTCATTAAATGTTTTTTTACTGGCAACATTGCTGCCATTTTTTATGGTATTTTTTTACAGTGTGCAGTTCAATTGATTGTGTTGTATCGTTGTAGCAATCAATGGTGCTTATGAATGAAGACATCTTTGGTGAATGGATTAACTCGTATTTCTGATTTTCGTTTATTCACACGTGACATTGTCCAAATGCAGAATTTAATGCTTGATTAGTGAAAATGTTTGACCATAATATCAATGCATAATGTTGTATAATGATTTGTTGATGATAGTTTAGTTGATCATTTAATTATACAAATACGCTAGTTTCTGCTTGGGCTATTTCAGTATATGGTGGATGGTGGACTTTTATTATAATATTTTATTATTATAATGTTTTATTATAATATCCTAGGCTACCACACAAATACACATATTTTTCTATATAGCCAAACAGTTTAGTGACAACTTGTAGAAATCTATTGACTTACACAATCTAAAGCCCATCACTGCACTTAAATATCCAGTAAAAACAATAAGACTAAAACACGAATGATTACGTATAGGCCGACTTAGTTTGTGATTTTAGACATTCTCCTGTGAAACAAAGGCATAATAAATTTTTCTTTTCTTTTCTGGCAATATTCATCCATCCATTGTCTAACCTGCTTATTCCTGGGGAGGGTCACAGCAGGGCTGGAGCCTATCCCAGCAGGCATTGGGTGGGAGGCAGGAATACACTCTGGGCAGTTCGCCAATCCATCAGGCCACACACACCATTCACTCACACACTCATACCTATCGGCAATTTAGAGTCTCCAATTAGCCTAACATGCATGTTTTTGGACTGTGGGAGGAAACCGGAGTACCCAGAGGAAACCCACGCTGACACAGAACATACTCCACACAGAAAGGCCCTTGGCCAGGATTTGAACTCGGTACCTTCTTGCTGTGAGGCGACAGTGCTAACCAGGTAGATGGAAATTGCCAGTATGCCGAGTTGCAATGCGCACGGCTCTTAAAGGGACTGAAAAGAGATCATTTGCTTGGCTATAGTTGAATCCAGCTGAAACACACCCACTTAGAAATAGTCAGCCTAACCCAGCCCATTTTCAATCTGCGCAGCTCTTTGCCTCTGCTCATGAAAATAATGCAATTCAGGAGCCGCGCCCAGTGTGCTGTACGCTGCACAATTGACTGCGCCTATTCGTCATGCAGCAGAAAACAAAGCCCTCAGTCTCATGTTTAAACTATGAATGTGTGATAATTACTGTTTTGTATAGCAGGGGTTTTCAAACTAGGGACAATTAGCAGTGTTTTTAATTACAGTTGGAATTAAACTGCAATTAAAAACACTGCTAATTGTTTGTTGATGATTAGACACGTTTAAGGATTAAAGTCACATTATGTCAGAAATAGTTTCTGTATGCCATGAATAATTAATTTTCTATATTCACATCCCAGAATGTTTAATCAGTCAGATGAGCTAATGCTTCCATTTTCTGTAATATGACAAATGATTCCTTTAGAAAGAAGTTTCATTTAACTTGTTAAGTTATAGACTGACAGGTTAACTTAATTGCTGAACGTGTGAATATCTGGTTTCTGAAACTGAACTACAAAGACAAAGAAAACGGTAATAATTCAAACCAATAAACTGAGTGGGGACTGAGTATGAGAACCCCACACACAGGGCGGGCCCTAGACTTAGTTTGGGAACTCCGCACATGGATGGCAGTTTCAGAACCCTACTGTATGGTATAGCAATTAAATTGAACTACTTTTACACTTGGGGGCTATTCATAGGAATGAATGCCTTAACCAGATGAGCAACCCAGCAGCCTCTAGAACAGGGGTAGGCAACCCTGGTCCTGGAGAGCCGCAGGGTCTGCTGGTTTTTGTTTTCACCTTAAATACAGCAACTACTTAGACCAAAGAAACCAGGTGAGGTGAGTTAACTGTGTAATCAACTGCTTTCATTAATCAATTAAACGGTGAGTAACAACAAAAACCAGCAGACCCTGCGGCTCTCCAGGACCAGGGTTGCCTACCCCTGCTCTAGAATGACTCATTTTAATGCAAATAGAGTGTCCTATTCACAACAATGATAGAAAATTACCACTCTCAATAAGCCTGGGCTTTTAAAGATGAGCTGAAACTAGGTGCAGTGTTTTTACAACAATGTAGTGTGTAAACTTAGCAGTGCCCATGGAAACTGTCATAGTTACAGGATGAAGACAGCACAAACATGTTAAATGTTTAAGTGGAACATTTAAGTGGAACAGAGAGGGAAATTATTCATCGCTACAAGCGGAGTCATGCAATGCTAGAATTGTCAAAGATGACAGTGAGCAGTGAGCCTGCACTCAAATATTAATGTAATACAAATAATGTATTTGAAATGAGTCAATTATATTAATTGAGATGGTTGTTCCAAGAAATATCGAAGAGGTCATTTGCTGGTCATTCAGCCAGTCCTTCTGCGGCTCATTGGGCCCTTTTGTTAGTCAGTATTACTTGTGTACCCTTATATGTGTGCCAAATTACAGTTTCCAGTTAACGCTATAGAATTAGTGTTTCAATTTTAAATAGATGAGTGGAAAACCAACCTTTTGCTTTATTTGTACATTTGGAGATAAATGGACAAAAAAAGTCCTGTTTATGAGTTAAAAAAATAAAAAGCACAGGAAAATTATACATGGCACAGTTGAGGCAAGAAGAAGTATTTTTATTTTTCAACAAAAATAGAAAAAATAGGCAGGAGGTGAGGAGAAGGGTAGAAGCCATGCTGAGGCCCTGTCTTAGCCGTGTTGTCTGTTAGCTTCGCTGTTTGTAACGGAAAAGAATGCAAGAGGTTCAAAAGTTCTGGAGGAAAATAAGTGCCAGTTTGGGAAACTGAGGGCCTTTTGAAGGGGGCAGCCAATTATCAGAACATGCTTCAGCTGTTCTTCTGGCCCTCAGATAATTCCGCCCTTGCGGAGCTGTCCAGGCTTGAGTGGGGAGCAGGGGTGCTGAACTGGCTCCTGGTTCCACTGACGCTGTCCAGGCTGCTGAATTAATCTGCCGCACGCGGAAATGGATGGCAGGAGTCCATGCTGCCCGTATGTGGGCAGGGTTGGGGATTCCGATCCCTGCACCATAGTCACCATGATCTATTGTTACGGCAAGTCTTAGCACAGGTCCACAATTAGGCACACAGTAACATATTTCCTTTTTAAAATTTTATTATTAGTGTGTTTCATTAAACTATAACTAGAATGTCGTTATTTAGTAGTGCTGGTGGGCTTTTGTGAGAGGACTGGTTTGTGGGTGGAGCGTGATGGTTACGTGTGTGGCGCGTGACCTGTGAGAGAAGAGAAGAGGGCTTCCGGGATAGAGTGGCAGGAGTACTTGGTTTTTGAAGAGTGGGATGAATCAATGATAGTACCCAGCCAAACTAAGAAAGGCACATACCTGCATCTTGGTGTTGGGCCGGGGCCAGTCATGGACTGCAGTGATCTTATTGTCCTGGGGTTTCAGTAGGCCCAAGCAAATTGAGTAACCGGAACTGTGCCTCATTCTGGGCAATGCATGAGTGGATGATCACCTTAGGGAATCGTCAGGCTCGGGACTATTATGATGTGGCTCGACCACAGGCTGCAGGCCACCTCAATAACTCACAGGGCCAGAATCCTTTCCACCTTCTCCACTATGGCCTTTGGTACTCGGTAGAGCCACACATTCAACACCTCCATCTGCCAGGCTGGTTGACCAGGTAATTGATTGGACTGAACCTTTCCTGGATAGTATAAGGACCCTGCCAAATTGTAAATAAATTTAAAAAACGAATTTGGAACTCACGGGGTTGGGCCGGTTGATTATAAGTATGCTAGTGAGCATGTTGGGCATCTTCCATTTGCTCCTGTACTAGCAGCATCATTTCTTTGATGTGGCTCCACATTTGCTGGACATGTTTGATCACACTCTGATGGGGTGATAGTTGTTCTTCCCAGATCTCTTCGGCCAGGGAAATAACCCGGAAATAACCCGGCGGATGCCTGGGGCTCTGCACACCTCAGTCGCAACCATCAGGGAATGATTTGGGGTAGTGTGTGGCATAGTCCACTATTATCAGGAGGTACTGGTGACCCTGAGCTGAGCACAGGAGAGGCCCCACCAGGTCTTGTCCAATGTGCTGAAAGGGGGTCTCTGTGATAGGCAGCGGAATCAATGGGGCCGCCAGTAGTTTTTCTCAAATGTCAGACTCCAGTCCTGCAGGGTTGCAGTGTGCTTTTTGGTTTTTGTTTCGGCACCAGTGAGTAATTTATCATTGAGTGGCTAAATAATACACACACCTTGTTCCCTTGCCTTAATTGGCTGCTGATTGTAAGAAAACCACAAAAAACTTTAGGACTTGAGTTGGACACCCCTGACTTTGTTATTATATTTAAATGGTAAACCAGGCTGTACGGCTCCAATCGTTGTGGGCTGGTCTGTGTGCTGGGTCCTTTCACCAAGGATTCATGTGCAGTCTGTAGCTTTATCCTGGTTCACCTCAGAACTCAGAGGGCATAAGGATAGTGACAGGATAACCAAATACTTGAACAAAAGAATGAGGACTGCCAAAAGACAAACTTGAAGAGAATAATTCTGCCAATAACTGCAAGAAAACATTTTCTTTTTAAAAAATGCACTGTTAGTAAAATACTAATGAGAAAATGCATGTAAATGTTGAAAATAAATTTGTGTTGTATATTTTTGTTTATGCACATTTTAAATATTTTTAAATAAATAGATTTTTGAAGAACATTATTTTGTAATATTTCTGCCTATAGTGCTGAAGTTAATGTACATTTCAAATGTTTTACATAAACATATTTTCAATTAACAATTTGGAATAATTCTGTCTATAATGCTCAAGATGGAATAGCAGTAGTGATTATTTTTCCAGTATATTACATTTATTACATTAATTCCTAATTTGACATTGTACAAAAATATAGACCAGTCAATAATTAAGCTTTATATTAGTGTCGGGAGTAGAATTACAGTACAATTTACTGTAAAAAAAAACAGTTCTCAGTTGCCTAGTGTACACCCCATCACGACGGCAAGGCAAGACTAATAGTCAAGACCAGTTGTTAAATCTGAACCGCCTTTATCAGCAACGACCGGAACAGTCGCCAAGTGTGAACCAAGCTTAATTGTGGCAGGGCTCAGTCCCACAGAGGGGATTGGGCAATCTGGGGCCACACCTACTGGTTAAGTAGGTAAACACACCTGGTTTGTATTAACAAATCAGCCAAGGGCTTAAAAGTGTGCTTCTTTTCACCAGCAGCACCCACATGGCAAGAGAAAACACCAAGAAACCGCCTAGAAACCGCCTAGAAACCTGGATCGAAAGCGGCGCTGGTGTTTTGGTTTATTTTCTCTTTGTTGATTTAGTTCATTATTTTTTTATCCGGATCATTTGAGGGTGAAAGAAGAAGAGTTTTGTTTATTTGTTTGTTTGTTTAATGAGCGCGCTCTCTCTCTTTCTATTGGCAAATAAATGCTGGTGAAAACCACAACTACGGCATCTCCCTGTGACCAGCTATTCTATCCCTCTCAGGGGTGTCGTCCAGTGTGTGACAGTTTGTAAATGGTAAATGGACTGCACTTATATAGCGCTTTTATCCAAAGCGCTTTACAATGGCCTCTCACTCACCCGTTCACACACACATTCACACACCAACGGCGGCAGCCACCATGCAAGGCACTAGCCTGCTCATTGGGAGCAATTTGGGGTTCAGTGTCTTGCCCAAGGACACTTCGACATGTGTTCAGGAGGAGCCGGGGATCGAACCGCCGACCCTGCGATCAGCGGACGACCCGCTCTCCCTCCTGTAACACAGTACATGGGACTGGGAAACAGTGTCAAAACTATGAACAATTTACAGGGGGTCAAAGCATTGGGGACATGTTTGAAACTTCCGGATGTGTTATTAAACACGAGGAAGTGCATAAGTGTTATGACACTAATAAATCCATAGAAAGGAGGGTTAACATAAGCATGTATCAAACCTACACATTGAAGAATGTGGCCTAAACTTCCAGTAAGGGTAGAACACATGAGTTTGATGTTAAGTAGCTGTAGGCATGTGTTGTTATTAGATAACACGTCAGGGGCACATGTTGTGTTTTTGAAGTTGAATGCTAGCCAAATGGAACATGAGCTAAGGTCCCTGACACCTCCCTGAGACACCTCAAAACCAGAAGCAGCCATTATTCATTGAGGTTATACTCCCAATTTTACTGAACCCTCGACTGCTGGAAAATAGATTTGCTCTCATCGTTTAAAAGGTAGGTGTTTCTAAATTCAGCACCTGGATTGAGATCTCCACAATTACTGACATGGTGTACTGTATACATCCCCCATATGTCAACATCTTTGAAATGAGGTTGCTCTGTTTACTTCAATATGTGAATTGGGCATGTAGGAGGTGTTAAAAAAATTTTTTTAACTATATGACAACATCTTTCACTGTGCCAAGCAACATCTATGAAGAAACGTAATTAAGGTATTGACATTGAGGACAATAAATTACAATTTTGAGAGTGAGGTTGTTTTCTTAACTTTTACCAATTCAGAGTTTATTTGCCCTGCACACTTTATTTGACCCATTCTTAGTTTATTTTACCCATTCAGAGCTTATTTTAAGTCATGTGATCTGAATAAGACTACAGTAGAATTTTCCCTTTGGGGATTTGAAACTACAAACACCTTGTCACATGAGCTTAGTGCAGGAGTATGACTCCAGATTGGCAGCTGTGTATTCAAACAAAAGTACCATATGTTGTGTTCTGCTAAACTGAAGTATTTATGGTGTCTTCGGGAGTAACAGTGATTAATGATGGTTCTTGTTGTGGTGTTTTTGTGTTTTCTGACAGATTGAAGAGAGAAAGTTCAGCAGCGTCGCCAACGAGACGAACTGTGTGTTCCTGGTGAACCGTCCGTATGCTCTCATATGTTCTGCAGTGGCGTTCTATGTGCCCCTGGGGCTCATGGTCCTGGCTTACCAGCGCATCTATGTGACAGCCATGGAGCATGCCCGGCAGATCAGGACGCTCAAGCGGGCGGGGTCAGCGCCTGATAGCTACTTCGGCCCAGACCACCAGGGGTCGAGCCGCATGAAGATCGAGACAAAGGCGGCGAAGACGTTGGCGGTCATCATGGGCTGCTTCTGCCTGTGCTGGGCGCCCTTCTTCATCACCAACGTGGTGGACCCCTTCATCCGCTATAGAGTTCCCTGGCAGGTGTGGACTGCCTGGCTGTGGCTGGGATATATCAACTCGGGCCTCAACCCCTTCCTGTATGCCTTCCTAAACCGCGCCTTCCGCCGTGCCTTCCTCATGATCCTGTGCTGTGGGGACGACCGCTACACCCGCCATGGCAGCTTCAGCCCCTCCCGGCCCTACTCTGCCTCCGTCAATGGCACCTCCATCGCCCTCAGGTGAGCGTCTCCTCCTGTTTACCATAGCTTTCTGTCTCTTTTAGAGCAGTGATCTCAAACTCCAGTGCTGGAGGGCTGCAGTGTCTGCAGGTGTAACTCCAGTCCTGGAGGGCCACAGTGTCTGTAGTTTTGACTCCATTCCTGGAGGACTGCAGTGTCTCCAGGTTTACCTTTGCTTCTGGAGAGATGCAGTGTCTCTGCGGGTTTAACTCCAGTCATTGGGCCTCATTGATAAAAATGTACTTGCACATAATCTTGACGTGATCATAAGATCATTTCTCAAGTTCTCAAGCCTGATTTCTAGAAAGATTGAATAATGCTGCATACCGTAATCTATAAATCACACCTGAACTTGAATTTAAAAACATGCGCTTGCTTTTTACAATGAATTCACCTAATGTTCATTGTCCTATAAATACACATAGTTAAGACCTTTGACAAATAAAGTATGGATTCAGAAAGAAAGGCAAACTTTTACCTTTCAAGCAAACTTTACCTTTAAAAAGAAGAGATTGACGCGCTCCTAGATGAAACTGAAGAGTGGCACTTTTTGGTAGCCTTGATAATGGCAGTACTTGTAAAAGCAAGCCTGTTGCTTGGCAGTGTGTCACTGTCGCTAATGAAGTGGGGCAGCAGAATAGAACAGTGGCAGACATGAAGCTCAAGGGGTAAAAGCGCATTGCAGTATGCATGCAGCAGGGCCACCATGAGGGCTCATTTGCGCCTCAAGCCTGCAGCAGCAGGTAATGTGCGCGCATCCTGAATGAAACGAAAACCTGATCTAGAGCTATAACCGCTTTCATTTCAAAGTAGACGTTGTTTCGATTTTTCACTTCAGTCACATATGATCGTAAGACCTTTCTATAAATGATGCCCTGCAGTGTCGCTAAGTTTTTATCGTTTCCTTTCATTTGGCAGCCCATTTAGTGGATCTTTTACAGCGCCCTCCACTATTATTGGCACCCCTGGTAAAGATAAGTAAAAAGGGTTATAAAAGGTTCACCGTTTGGTGAATTAGCTTAATCTCACACTGAAAAAATTAGAAAAATCCAACCTTTAATTGATCAATAAATAATTATTTTTAACAAAACCATGTGTGCCACAATTATTGGCACCCCTGCATTTATATATAGTATAAAGTAATCATGTTTTATATTTGGTCACATATCCTTTGCATGCCATGACTTCCTGATGTTTGTGACCCAACAAAATCAAAATACTCTTGATATCTTATTTTCTGGTACTCTTACAAGCGATACTATAACGTCTCTGCATTTGAATGGATCTCTATGGGAATTGGGGGGTGAGACTAGATTTAGCAGGGGTGCCAATAATTGTGGTTTTGTTGTGGAGAAGGTGAAAGGGGTGTGCAGACTTTCCGGCTTGACTGTATATGAATCATATTTATTACATAGTATTTTATTATTATATAGTATATAATTAAACTTTTTTGATATTGTGGGGAAAATGTTATTGTAAAAAATGTTTTGTAATGTAACCATAGTGTAACATCACATGTCACCATAGCAGAGTGGTTCTATTTACCAGTGGGTAAGTGGCAGATCTTATTTTGGTATGAGTAAAATATTTCAGTAACATGTCTGACAAAACCCTTATAATTTAGCATAAAGAGATGTGTCGAAAGGCATTATATTGTCATGCTGACATAGCAAAACTGAGGGTAATGACATGATACATTAACAAGAAACCATGGATTTAAAAGTTGAATTGATACAGAGTGGTGTAGCTTGAAAATGCCACCCAGCAAAATAATTTAGAGAAGAACTTGAGGCCCTTTCACAGCAAATGTTCAGCTGGAATCCCATTGCTTCAAATATTGCTTAATATTTTTAATAACAAAATGGTGCTTTTTCTTGTACTGTTTCCATTTTGGAACTAGAATGGCTCGTACTCTGCAAGCGGAGGTCAGGGAAGCTTCCTTGTGTGCTCTGCCAATGGAGAAATGCCATTTTAATGTTTTAATCGCTTTGTGGGGGGGTTTGGATTCCTAAACAGCCTTGGTGGCCAGCTGGAAGTTTTCCACATCCACTTGTAGAAAACCATTATATTATAAATCCGTTCAGTGACAAGGTACATATGAACTCACCCTGAGGAAACTAGCAAGTACACAATATGCTGTTTCTTTAGTTCTCTAAGAAACAAGACTTCCTGATTCCCTGCTTCGACAACACCAATGTTATGGAACATATCAAAATATGGTTTTCTGGTTGAGTACCGTAAATTCCGGACTATTGAGCGCACCTGAATAAAAGCCGCACCAACGAAATTTAGAAGAAAAAAAAAATTTGTACATATATAGGCCGCACTTGTCTATAAGCCGCAGGTGTCCACATTGTAACATGAGATATTTACGTACACAGAAAGATGATACACAGTAGGGATGTGCGCGTTTAGTCGACTAGACGATTCAACGTTGCTACCCTCGCTAGTCGGCACCAGAAATACTAGTCGGTTAAACTTATTATTTTATTAATGTACACATTTAAATGACATATTGACATAATTTGCACTGAAATGTAATGTTTTCCTGGTTAAATGTTGCTTTATAAAAAAAACGAGCATCCGTTACTATGTTAACAACGCAGGATTAAAAAAATAATAATAATAACTTTTAAACGAAGGAAAAAAACAAAACGGATTAGCCTGTTCGCCCTGCAAGTTAAACCAGCGAGGTGGAAAAAGTAAGTAGCCCTATCGCGTTGTTGAATAGCCCAATAAAACGATTCTAATGTCGATCAGTAGGCCTACGTAATTGTTATTTTTTTGTGGGCCTATTATTGGTAGTTTTTCTGATGACCGATTATTATTTTTTACTGTATTTGCTATGCGATCGCGATCGCGTTCACCCAATGCAAATACCGTTGTAATAATCAGGCACATTTCCTAAAAATGTTTTGCAGCAGCTCTATTTCCTTCTTCGACAGCCAGATCGATTGCCTTTAACTTAAAAGCTGCATCATATGCATTTCTTCGTGTGTTTTCCATGATGAGGGTGTGTGCATGATGCGCAAAACGGCTGTTCAAAACACAATCAAACTAGCGTCTTCCTCGGCGCATTATCTCTGTCTGTCTCGCTCTTGCGCTTCCTGCTAGAGCGCCCCCCTGGAGGCCGTTAGCTCGTAAAAATCTATAGATTAGCCGCACCGTTGTATTGGCCGCAGGGTTCAAAGTGTGTGAAAAAAGTAGCGGCTTATAGTCCGGAAATTACGGTACTTTAAAATTGTATGCGTTTAGAATATGCTCATTTGTCAAATATATCAATTATTCTATTATCTCATACCAATCTTCAATAAAAACTCGGAACATGGACACCAGCAGCAATTAAAAGGACACGTTTTTACATTAAATCTTCTTTTTCACTGAAGAACCAAAAAATTAGTTTAATCATTTACTAAGCATCTTTAGGTGATTTTTGTCCACATGCCTGACCTTTCTCCCTTTTTTATTCAGCTTTGTTCCTCTTTTCAGTATATTAAATAATTTAACTTCCTTGGCAGAGCGACTAACACAGATTGTATTTTTACACACAGTCCATTTATGCAACTGGATATTTTACTGAAGCAATTCAGGTTAGTACCTTCATCAAGGATACAATTACAACAGCCCAGCTGGGATTTGAACGCAGAATCCTGGAGTGCTATCGTGCTACATTACTGCCCTATAGGGAATAATATGAGCAGTTCAGGTCTTTTTCTCTCTCTGTTGCTGATATATGTGCATACATAAATAATAATTTTATTATTATTATTATTATCATTATATATATATATATATACATAAAAAATGTATTCATCGATACTCTCTAGTCTGTTGGTAAATGGCGAGATAGACTGAATGGCCTGTTTGTATATTTGAAATAGTCCATATTCATGAATGGCCTGTTCGTATATTTATAGTTCATATTCATGAATGGCCTGTTCGTGTATATATATATATATATATATATAGTCCATATTCATGAATGGCCTGTTCGTATATATATATATATATTGTCCATATTCATGAATGGCCTGTTCGTATATATATATATATATATATTACATTACATTATAGACATTTAGCAGACGCTCTTATCCAGAGCGACGTACATAGTGCATTTCCGAACTAGTAACAAATGCGTTAAAACAATCGTAAAAAGGTAAACACGAATCTAAGTACTAGGCGCAGTCAGTATAATTTGGGATTTATTTTTTATTTATTTTTTTGGGGGGATATATATATATAGATATATTTTTTTTATTTTTTAAATATATATATAGTCCATATTCATGAATGGCCTGTTCGTATATATATATATAGTCTATATTCATGAATGGCCTGTTCGTGTATATATATATATATAGTCCATATTCATTTGATGCAGTATTAGAATGTAGTCTCTTATTCCTGTTTTTTTGTTGTCTTCATATTCCATAGTCATACTTCACTGTCCAGTCCTCCGTAAAATCTGATTATTTATTGTCAGGATGGAAAAATAACAAAATAACATTTTCAAGCTGAGAATAAGTTTAAAAAAATCTATTTTTTTTTTTAAGTAATTTTTTCAAAATTGTATTTCAAGGTCAAAAGATAAATATTCTATTATATTTCTTTTTCAAGATGATGTGATATTCAATGATAAATATGCTTTTTGTAAGCAACAATTTTCTACGTAAGCTGTATTTTAAAGGCTGTCGTCTTCATCCTTGGTCTTTCACGGGTGTTCAGCCACTTTTAAATCTAAAACAAGCAGTTTGGAAAAGATAGGCTTGCAACTCCCTTCTCGCAACCCTACCAGCCTGTGCCATTCTGCCATGCAACTGGTCCAGAACGCGGCTGCTCGGCTTGTGTTCAACCTTCTGCTTGGCTCTTGACGGAGGCGGTCGCATATTCTCTCTCTCCTCTCTCCTCTCCTCTCCCACCTGCTCGGAGCCACTCTTTGCACGGTATCTTTGAAACTACAAAATTATGGAATTGATAAGCTGGTCTCTCAACGCAATTGACAAAATTATCTCAACAAGAAGCACTGGTTCGGGGGAACCTACTTGCCCAGACGGGACTTTCGCTGCGGGCTACATAATGGATGCGTGGGAGAACTGGCGGGTTCTTTGCCTGGCGGTTCTCTCCGTGGAAGACGTGGAGGACGTCTACCTATTTGGATTTATGATGGCAGGACAATTGCTTCTCGGACTGAGCGTTGCCCTGGTCTATCGGAAAATTGGAAAGATGGGAGCTATTCAAGAAGGCCAAAGGCTGCCCGTGATGATTAACGAGGTGGGCAGAGCAGTGAGTACTCAGACTGTTGCGATATGTGACCTAAATCGCAAGATGGTTAACGTTTTGGAGGAAATCACTGTTTTGCGAGGAGAAGTGGTCAAGCTGAGAGACCCAGAGACCCAGAGTAAAGAGGAGTAACGAATTGGAATGCTGTTTTCCTCGCTATAACCCAAACATCTAATCTTGTTTTCGGAGCCCCATCGCTTGTCGGCCCGGCAAGGCCGCTTGCAGAAATCTCCCCCAGAAGACTCACATGCAAAGAGGCGCTCCTATGCACCCATCCCTGGACTCCTGTTGTTTACTTCTGGACAGGGCAATCAAGGATATCTCCATAGCAACCTGCTGTGTTATCGCGAAAAGACCTACGGACTAGTTACATCGAGGATATCTCCATAGCAACTTGCTGTGTTTCGTGAAAAGATTCTACGGACTTGAGTTATCAAGATTGCTGAGTGCCAGAATGTAACCTTCAGTCTTACGCACACATAAACACGGACTACTCACAGATATACACACTTACACACACATGCATGCATTCACCCGCCGACGGACACATGGGGTTTTTTTTCCCAGATCATATACCGTGCCTCCTAGAGACATGGTATTTGATTAGTGTTTTTTGCCCGCTGTATGAAAGGTGCTATATAAATAAAATACTTACTTACTTACTTACTTCAACCTCCCAAAGTTCTCCCACGTCATCCCCCTGCTGAGGTCACTCCACTGGCTGCCGGTCGTGGCCAGGATCAGGTTCAAAGTTCTGACCCTGGCCTACACTGCAGCCAGAAGGTCAGGCCCCTCCTAGTCCTACCTACAGGACTTAATCCAGCTCGACTAAGCTCCTGCTCGACCACTTCGCTCTGCTGCTGCAAGGCGACTTGCACTTCCCTCCCTCCGTGGTAACGGCTCTCGCTCGTCCCGACTGCGGAGCTTTTCCATCCTAGCTTCCCAGTGGTGGAACGAACTCCCCAGTCCGCTGCGCTCAGCTCAAACACTGTCTGTTTTCCGTCGTGGTCTGAAGACGCACTTTTTTAGACTCCACCTCAACTAAACTACCTACCTAGGGCCAATTCCATGGTACTTGCTTCCTGTTTTTTTACTTAACTTGTGTGTGTTTTTTTTTTTTTGTATTTTATAGTTCAGAATGTATAGCTGACTGTGTGTACTATTCTATGTTTGTTACTAGGGATCTGCTTTGTAGTTGCTTCAATGACCTTCAGTATGCAATTATTGTACGCCGCTTTGGATAAAAGCGTCTTCCAAACTATTGTAATGACTTAGACTTAGAAAACTTTAATGTCCTCCGAGAGGCAATTTGTGGTAATAATGTAATGTTGTAATGTAATAGGAGATGCTTTACAAAACTATTTCTGTTTTTCACAAGGTCTTATTTGATGGAAATAGAATATCGACTGAAACCTCAGAACAAACTGAACTAGCTGAGCTATACAGCTGCTGCAATTGCTGCTGCTTTTATTCCTGATGCTTTTATTCAAGTACATTTACACTTAGGTTTGCAAAATTCCGGGAATATTCAAAGGTGGAAACCTTCCAAGAGAATTAACGGGAATAAACGGGAATTAACAGGAATAAATTGGAAATGTTGGCATTATTTGTACTAGCTGTATTTACCTCGTCATATGCAGACATAAATATAAACATTTTGTTTTGTCATAAGCAAACATCCATGCAAACATTTGGGAGTAGAACTTTAATGGATTATTTAATTGAACAAAAAACATAAATGTTAAATAAAAGAAATTCCCAATTCCCTGCATTATTCAATATAACGCCTGTCCGCAAAAAAAAATAGTTTTTTTGGACCAGCTTCGAGTATATTTTACGTTTTAGTATTTTTTTGTGAATATACCAGCGCTGGCACTGTTTAAAAACTCAACGTCCCATAATTCCCTCCGGACGGTTCAAATTCAGCCGAATTAGCAAGGTGGGATACACTGCCAAACATGTCCAGACGAGATGATCTGATTGGTCGAGAACCACCCGTGCATTAATTGCGTTAAAGTGGACTACAAATGGAATACAGTCATTAAATCATTGCTTAAAAGTTTTTTAATTGAAACATGTGATGTATGCTCAATATCCCTATACTCACACAGGCTAATCCAGGAATGTTTTGGCTCATTATATAAATCAAATTTAAAGAAATTGTCTAAATGTAATGTATAAATTAATGTATAATAAATGTATAAATTGCATAGATGTAGGTCCGTAATATTTAATTATTCATTAGCCTAATAAATATCTCTGTATTACATTTTTATATTCAACTACGATTGTGCTACAGTGAGCACATTGTAGGTGAGTTTATCTAATGAGGCAATCACATGCAATCCATCTCATTCATTTTCAAGATTTTTGCTCTTTTGAGAGCCTTTAGTTTTTGCCTTCTTCGGATGGGGGTCCACGCTGGCCTGCTGGGATGGATGATTGCGAGTCCAAAAAACTGTGGCAACACTCCAACAGCAACGGCCTCCATTGTTCCAACACAATTAGCTTAACAGTTACCGCCGAAAATAAACAAAAAAAAGATATGACGTGCTAAATACTGAGATGAGCACTCAAATGACTGAGATGTCTATTCACACGGGACTAGTATTACCAGGGGACCTCGGAGTTTTCCAAAAAACACGGGACCTCTGGGTTAACCAAAAAATAGTAGGTAAATCAGAATTTATACTCTCCAGCCAGGTAATAATTACTGACATGGCCAATTCTGATGGGATTAAAATCCCTGGAGACGTAGGTAATCATTTCTATTACCAGAGGTTCTTAGGTAAAACTAATCTTGTCAGAATAGGGCTTAAGAGTGGACTAACACTGAATATATTAGCATGTGTGTGTGTGTGTGTGTGTGTGCTAGAGCCTCGCAGTATGAAGCCATGATTTTTTTATTCTCAAAAACTATGGGGAAAAAACTATTTAGTGTGGCCAGAATTGTAACTAACTGGCATCATTAACTCGGGTCATACTGAAAAAAAGGAATTCATGTGAGACAGTATAGAGCGTTAATGACTGAAATGGCACTCTGCTGCTGTAACCTGGGATGGAAATTGTTACCTCTTAAAAAGCACTATTGTTACAATTTTACGCAACAGCATTGAACGTCATAACTAAGGTTAGACGTTGAGTTTCCCACTCACATAAACTAAATCTGTCTGTGTCTCTTTTATTAACATTTATTAAGCTCTGGGCGTACATCTAAATTTCACTGAAATGTAGCTGAACTCTGGACACATGAGGAGCTTACATTGTCATGGCAACAACCAGGGGGCTGTGGAAAACCTATCCAGGCTTTGAAACCTCACGTCTCAGAGTGGACTGTAAAACATTTTTTTTATTTTTTATATTTACGACGTTTGCCTTTTCTGGTTTTAAAACAAGCTATTCTTGTATATCATTGGTCTTCACAACGTATAACCTCTGTTGTTATGAAGAAATTAATCAAAACATTGGAACTCAACTGTATAAAAGTTGGAAATGACCCAAGAAAAAGGGTTTACTGTCCATCAGAATCTATTCTAAATAACAGCTTTGGCTACATATGAAATGATATTAAATATGATATAAGTATAATATATTACTGACAATAAATAATACAATTTGCTATTAATACAGTAATGCTGTTTGTTATTTTGATTATGTTTTGTAAGAATAACTTGAATAATAATGACTGTATTTCCTGAAGGGAGCACTAAATGCTTTACTCTGTGCACAAAATAAAACAGAATAAAGATGATAAAAAATATATTAGTAAAACAGTTACAATAATAAAATAAAACACTAAGTACCACAATAATAGAATGGTTACTAGTAAGAAAAGTTAAGGGGTGAGACCATAAAATCTTATGACATATGCTCTTGAAGGGCCAATAGGAATCGAGTACAACTGATGGTGTGAGAAATGAAGAGCGTGTTATTACTAGACGCATTTTCCACACCTGATTTGGAGTCCGTCTGTTTTAAAGTGCTGTAAGAGAGAGCTGCTTGTGTGTTCGCAGGCCTCTAAGACATTGGTGACATCACAAAATCCCCCCCCCCCCAAAAAAAAGAAGAAAGATAGAGATTTCCATTTGCACTAAAACTGACTTTCAGTGTTCACTTAGCTGCTAAAGATAACATTTGCTTGTGTTTTTGTTAATTATTTTTCATTGGCGGTACAGCTGACACTGTAATCTATTGGACATATACTAATTATATCTGAATAGAATGGTGTTATTTTCTCTGCCGCCTCTGCTAGCAAATGGAAAATAAGTCTGTCCATGTTTTTATTCGTAGGTCTGTCTTTGTTTCATTGTTTATTCCTGTCATTTTGCAGTGTGTTTTTTCCAGGACTTTTAGATCTGGACCCGGTTCCACCCTGGTCCCATGCACTGCTTTTTTTAACTCTTGTGTTTGGTTTGGGTCAAATTGACCCGCTTTAAACTTTTGGTAAAAGAGGAATGACACTTTTGAGAGATTTTTTTTCATCTATCTATTTGCTTTATGTATTTTTACCTATATTGTTTCATTGAACATAACAAGATAAAGAACATCAGTTGAAAACAATGAATATCAATAATCTACTAAAATAAATTTTTCACAGAAAGATATGATTTATGCCCCCATGCCTTCATTATAGTGGATTTTTTTGACACTTTTATTGTTTAATGTGATCTAGCAGAGGTAAATGGCAACCATTAACCACATACAGTCAAGCCGGAAAGTCTGAACACCCCTTTCACCTTCTCCACATTTTAATACATTACAGACATATTCTACAATAGATTCAGTTCATTTTTTTGTCTCAAAATTCTACACAAAATAGCCCATAATGACAAAGTAAAAACATTTTTTTAGAAATTTTTGCAAATGTATTAAAAATCGAAAACTGAAATCTCTCATTTACATAAGTATTCATACCCTTTGCTTTAACATATTTTTAAAGGATCATATTTAATATTTGGTCGCATATCCTTTGCATGCTGTTACTTCCTGAAGTCTGTGACCCATCAACATCAAAAGACTCTCGATATCTTATTTCCAGATACTGTTACAAGCGATACTATAAGCTCTCTGCATTTGAATGGATCTCTATGGGAATTGGGGGGTGAGACTCGATTAAGCTGTAAATTACACTGGGACAGTATGGAACACATGGTTGACTAAATGGCTCTAAGTCAACAAGGGTCTGATGTATCAAACAAGCCTTCATCACTCTGCTGCCAGAAGTACAGTAGATATGGATGGATAACTTGAAGGGTTTCTTCTCCTGACTTATTTTTCCATAGAGTTCAATAGTAAAATTTGTCAGAAGAAACAACCCTTAAAGTGATCCATCCATAGCTACTGCATATCTGGCAGCAGAGTGATGGTTTGAGGCTCGTTTGATACCTCAGACCTTTGATGACTTACAGCCATTTTACTAACCATGTATTCCATACTGTTTCAGCATAATGTACAGCTAAATCTAGTCCCACCCCCCAATTCCAATAGAGATCCATTCAAATGCAGAGACGTTATAGTATCACTTGTAAGAGTACCAGAAAATAAGATATCAAGAGTTTTTTGATATTGTTGGGTCACAGACATCAGGATGTTATGGCATGCAAAGGATATGCGACCAAATATTTTAAATTATTACTTTATTCTATATATAAATGCAGGAGTGCCAATAATTGTGGCACACGTGGTTTTGTTAAAAATAATTATTTCTTTATGAGGGAGTTTCTCATAATAAATTCACTTCAATTAAAGGTTGGATTTTTCCATTTTTTTCAGTGTGAGATTAAGCAAATTCACCAAGCAGTTAATTTTTTATAACCTTTTTTACTCGTCTTTACCAGGGGTGCCAATAATAGTGGAGGGTAGTGGTGTAACGGATCGTAGTTGATCCGTGATCCGTACGGATCGCCCCCCACGGTTCGGCACGCATGTGAACCGCGGATTAATTGCAAAATTTAACCATCATAGTGAATTACAGTTTTACTGCCGCTAGTACTTTTTAAAGTAATAATTCCCTAAATCTCGATGCAGAGTTGCAGTGAAAAGACAGATGCGTGCTGTGTTTTACTCTGAAGCGCATTGGACCTATCGCTAAGCCCCGCCCCTCTTCGCAGGGGGAGACAGTTTGAGAGCCAGCTCACCCACTGTAATGTAATTTTCACGGATTTAACACATTAAATACTCGTTCATTTTTGGAACCAGAGCTACGAAATCTCTTCCAAATCCGTCAACAAGGCCTGCCGTATGCACTGTAAAAATGTGTGCATGACTATTTTAAAAAAAACGGAGTTTTATGATTACAACTTAGCTCTGGTCCATAGCGTTAGAAGGAGCGTCTCCTTAACACTATGTTACTTTCCAGTCTGTGCGTCGCCTCGTCAAACAATATGTAATGGAGCCCGGGGTATTTAATTTTGTTATTCATATGGATAAGGCAAGGCTAGTGATGTTAACACCACTGTTCTAATTATTAATTATAACGTTATATATATGGCTAACTAGCCTTGTTGGTACAAGCCTGACCGTCTTGATCCAAGGCTATGGCTAATGTTAACCAAGCCAGACTCACCTAAAGTATAATATTAACGTCAACGTTTACACAGGCTATTTTTTCATTCACTACCATGTTTAAAGGAAGAAGGTATCATGCCTCATATTGCACTTTGATTTAACAATTGAGTATTGAATATTTTATATATTTTAAGATTTTACTTAAACATTGGACATCTTGAATGTTGTTTTCATTTAAGACCATGGGCAAAAGTTCCTTGCTTTAAGTGTTTTACAGAATAAATGGAAAGCAAAGATATACTTGTCTCCCTTTTTTTTTTTTGCTGATCCGAAAAATGATCCGATCCGTGACTCAAAACCGTGATACGATCCGAACCGTGAGTTTTGTGATCCGTTGCACCCCTAGTGGAGGGCACTGTACGTATATACATGCATGTATAACTTTGTGGCTGTATGTATAGTTTTGGTTTTTTGTTAAATCTTAAATCTTTTTAAGCATTATACAAGGGAGGAGAAAAAAAACTCTTATTAGACACCATAACTGCCACATCTTTAAACGCAGAGGAGAGATGAAGCAGATGGGTTTCTGCTCAGGATATGATTACTGCATCTCAAATAGAAGCAGCAAGTGAGTCATTCCAGGGCAGTTCTTGTGCAATAATTGACGTATTAATTAGTTTTTATCACAAAATGCTGTAAGCTGTTAAATGATGTACGCTGCTCTGCAAAATAAATGGCCGTTCCCTGCTACTCTGATGCATGAGGAAACGAAAGCATTGTGTCTTTATGCAGGGCCTTTGTCTACAGACGTGAAGTGAATAAACAGTCTTAGCAGCGGCAGTAGATGCTACAAGAATGCTCACTTTGGGGTGGCAGTGTAGCCTAATGGTATGGGAGACTGGGTTTGCATCTTTGTTTGGCCACTGCTGTTGTACTCTCTAGGAAGCTGAATTGCTTCAGGAAATATCCAGCTGTATAAAAGGATTGTGTACAAAAATAATGAAAGCTCTGTAGCAGGTCACTTTGGATAAATGTGTCTCCTAAATGCCTTCAATATGAATTTTAAAAAACGGTTACTAAGTAAAAACTACACCGTCCACATCAAAACAACAGCTGACAATTTAAATGACCGTTTCCATAACAACCAGCTATGAGTTGGTCTCAGATCAGTCTTGTTTTTTTTAAATAAAAGGAGAGCAATCTTCCCCGCCTTGTTCGTTTATTTCACAGCAGAGAGAGGAAAACAGAGAGAGATAAAATATTAAATAAAGATTGGATCTCAGTACAGAAAGTGC
Source organism: Ilyophis sp. 1 JC-2022 (assembly GCA_022702515.1). NCBI lineage: Eukaryota > Metazoa > Chordata > Actinopteri > Anguilliformes > Synaphobranchidae > Ilyophis > Ilyophis sp. 1 JC-2022. Next base: position 29,712,144 of record CM040394.1, on the reverse strand, counting down.
CATTACAACTATTTACACAAGGTCTTTGAAGAAGTGTGGAAAATCATTCTATGAGTTTTTTACATTTGTTTATTTTCTACAGCAGTAGACTATATCATTTTTATACAAATGACTGAGACTTCCAACAGCATTGTAGTTTTTATACAAATGACTGAGACTTCCTACAGCATTGTACCGTTTTAATACAAATGACTGAGACCTTGTACAGCAGTTTACATTTTTTATACAGAAAATCAAGTAATTTTATAACACAGCTGGCAATTGCTATGTTGTATTAATTGCATGTCTGTACAGTGTCCTGGTTTTTCATCTATCTTGGAGATTTGTGCCTTTGAGTAAGCTCTGTTTAAGCTGTGTGTAAGAGTCCCTGCTTTTCCCAGTTGTTTCAGTGCTTCGTTCGTTTTGAGGAAAAACACATTGCACTTCTCTTAGCCTGGACAGATTCAAATGTAACAACAGCTGAGTGTGTCCTCAAAGAATATAATAAAAAGATAGCAATTTGATAATATCACCCAATCGCCAAATGTCTTTTACTTTAAATTACAAATAAATGTAAGGGAACTGTTTTTTTCCCCACAGCTTCTGTTCCATCTGTCCCATTAACATACATCTGTGGGTTCGCTGGAGGTGCGACCGCATGCCACGTTCTGCCCACTGCATAGCCCCACGTGATTGCCCTGGCTCCGGAAAAGCACATCTTAACCCAATGGTTTATTGTTTGTCGTGCCCAGCATGAACAGCTCCTGGCCTCTCATGCATGTACCCTGGCTTCTAGCCTCATGTGCCGGAATCACGCCTCTCCGCTATGAGGCGGATGAAAGCAGTGCGGTTCTGAGCCATGAACCCAGTGCACTTTATCAGGACATGAGCACTCATTTCAGACCAGGCATATCAATTCTGTGAAGATGTGTCTGAGGTGATTCAGTAAAAAAAAAACGCGAGACGAGGGAAGCAGTTGAACAGCGAGAGGTGGTGTCTGTCGAACGCATCACACTTGGCTGCTACGGTAATGCTGTTCCCAGACAAGACTGCAGTCGAGGTCCTGACAGGCCAGACAGCTCCACAGCCAGGGAGGGGCGAAAATGCACTGAGATTTGTTTTCTTTAAAAAAAAACTTCACAAATAATAATACAAATCTATAAGCTATGATAAAAATTGTGGAGTTGTAGGCTGCTTTGCTGGTGCCACAGAAATATAAGGCTTGGTGCACGGACAATACCATCATTGAGAGCCACTGCTCTGCTGACCTAGAGCACATCATGGTTAAGAGCAGACCTTTCTATCTGCCTAGAGAATTCACTTCTACAATTGTGACTGCAGCATATATCCCTCCGGATGCTAATGCTAAGCTAGCCATGAAACAACTGCAGGCAGCCATTAGCAAACAACAGACCAAACACCCAGAGGCAGCCTTTATTGTTGCGGGGGATTTCAACCACTCCAGCCTGAAGACTGTTCTCCCTAAATTCCACCAGCATATCTCCTGTCCTACAAGAGGTGATAAGATTTTAGACCATGTTTACACCAACATGGCTGAGGCTTACAAAGCCGTCCCCCTCCCCCACCTTGGACAATCTGATCACCTCTCTTTGTTCCTGTTCCCCAAGTACTCCCCACTCATCAAACGTGTGAAACCCTCTGTGAGGACAGTCAAAGTTTGGCCTGAGGGGGCAGACTCTCTACTGCAGCACCGGTTTCAACACACGGACTGGAGTAGGTTTGCCACACAGGCCACCCTGGACTCCCACACAGACAGTGACTCCTACACCACCTCCGTTTTGGACTACATCAACACCAACGTCAACGATGTCACCACCCTCAAACGGATTACAACATTCCCCAATCAGAAGCCTTGGATGAACAAAGAGGTCCGTCTTCTGCTGAAGACACGCGACACCGCCTTCAAATCAGGTGACGCGCAGGCCTACAGCTCAGCCAGGGCCAATCTGAAAAGGGGTATCAAGAGGGCCAGGCACAGCCACAAGCTAAGGATTGAGGAGCACTTCATCAACTCCGACCCCCGACGCATGTGGCAGGGCATCCAGTCCATTACGGATTACAAACCCACCAACAACTCCCCCCCAACTAACGACACCTCCCTCCCTGATAAGCTCAATGACTTTTATGCCCGCTTCGACAGGGACAACCACGAGGCGGCGATCAAGGCCATACTACCTGTCGACCACCAGCCCCTCACTCTCTCCCCCACTGATGTGTGTGCTGCACTGAGCAGGACTAATGCACGCAAGGCTGCTGGCCCCGATGGCATCCCCGGTCGGGTGCTCAGGGTCTGCGCTGAACAGCTGACTGAGGTCTTGACTAACATATTCAACCTGTCACTGGCCCAAGCAGCTGTCCCCACGTGCTTTAAAACCACCTCCATTGTGCCAGTGCCGAAACACACCTCTGCTGTGAGCCTAAATTACTTTCGCCCTGTTGCACTCACCCCCACCATCATGAAGTGCTTCGAGAGACTAGTCCTGGCTCACCTCAAATCAGGCCTATCCCCCCGACTGGACCCCCACCAATTCGCCTACCGGGAGAACAGGAGTACGGACGACGCCATCTCCTCAGTGCTTCACTCCGCGCTCTCCCACCTGGAGGGTGGTAACACCTATGTGAGAATGCTGTTCATTGACTTTAGCTCAGCATTCAACACCATAATCCCCTCCAAACTGATCTCCAAACTCGGCGATCTTGGCATCAACCCTTCCCTCTGCAACTGGTTACTCGACTTCCTCACCAACAGACCCCAACATGTGCGACTAGGCAGTCTCACCTCCTCAACCATCACCCTGAACACCGGCGTCCCACAGGGCTGTGTGCTGAGCCCACTCCTCTACTCCCTCTTCACCCACGACTGCACTCCTGTACATGGCTCCAACTCCATCATCAAGTTTGCAGACGACACAACGGTGGTAGGCCTCGTCAAGAACAACGATGAGACGGCCTACAGGGAGGAGGTCCAGCACCTGGCGGAGTGGTGTGCTGACAACAACCTGGCCCTCAACACCAAGAAGACCAAAGAGATCATTGTGGACTTCAGGAAGACCAAAGCAGGCACGCACAGCCCCATCCTTATCGACGGGATGGAGGTTGAGCGTGTCTCCAGCTTCAAGTTCCTGGGTATCCACATCTCTGAGGATCTCTCCTGGGCCCTCAACACCTCGGCCCTGGTCAAGAAGGCTCACCAGCGTCTCTTCTTCCTGAGGAGACTGAGGAAAGCCCATCTGTCTCCTCAGATCCTGGTGAACTTCTACCGGTGTGCCATAGAAAGCATCCTCACCAGCTCCATCACAGTCTGGTATGGAAACTGTACTGTCTCTGACCGGAAAGCGCTGCAGAGGGTGGTGAAAATCGCCCAACGCATCACTAATACCACTCTCCCATCGATCGAGACGGTACAGTACAAAAGGTGTCTGCGGAAGGCACGCAGCATAGTCAAGGACTCCTACCACCCCAAACACAGACTGTTTGCCCTCCTCCCCTCTGGGAGGCGCTACAGGACCCTCCTCGCCAGAACCAGCAGGCTCAAAAACAGCTTCTACCCCTCAGCTGTCACCCTGCTGAACTCTGCACCTCGGTGACCCCCCGGCGACCCACCCCCCGCCCGACCCCCCGGACCACCCCAGTCACTCCCCCAGAGACTTTTACTGTTAAATATACCGCTGTACAATAATGCCCATATAATCATCCTGTATCATACTGTATAGACTTTATTTTAGATAGATATCTCATATACAATCATAGTACTTCCCTGTAGATACTTCATTCATACTCGTAGATATTTCATATATACCCTTATATTTTCTTACAAATACTGTCATTGATGGCCCTTACTACTGTCTATTCATGTTTATTTATTCATGTTTATTTATACCATTGAGATTATTTATATATTTTCCACATTTATACTCCTGTACACAATGTTTATAATGTACCATACTATATATATACACAATGCACTTTACTGCCTCTTTGCACTCTGGTTAGATGCTAAACTACATTTCGTTGTTCCTGTACCTGTACATGGATAATGACAATAAAGTTGAATCTAATCTAATCTAATCTAATCTAATATAAGCTATACAAAAAAGAGAGAGTGAACTGTATTACATATGAAACACAAATATTTCATATACATGTATGAAACACTGCCCATCCCTGTGGCTCTACTCGGCATCACTGTTCATAACTCCCTCAGTTTCACCATCACCCTCCTTTAAAGAAATCTAAAGCTTTTGTCCTTTTAGTTTTTTCTTCAATTTTCCTCCTCATGCATGTGCGATGTAAAGGCTCATGCCTGTGCGCTGTGGAGCACTCCAATTTGATCTGTTTCGGCTTGAATATCCAGCGACCCCACGGTATATGCTGTGCCCTATTTAAGACCCACTCCAGATAAATTATGGGTTTTTTTTTGGCCAAAATGTCATGTAGATAGAATCTAAACCACAACCGTTTACAGCTTACAATAATGTCATAATTACTGTAATATAGCTTCAGAGTTTAAAGAAAACCTGCTTTTCTTTTTGGGCAGGGGGTGTCTCAGAGGGTAGTTGAAACAAAATGTAACATGAGATGACGTGACAGTGTCCTGCAGGCTGGCAGATTCTCAGCAAGTGGGCTGGGTGATCCCCCTCGAGGCGAGAAGTGCAAAGTTTACGTTAAGTAACAGCCCACATGGGCTATATTTCAGTTGTTGTTCATGATGCCGGTATACAAGGTCTTGTCTTTGAACACTTACACAGGAAACTTGCTTCAAAGCTGCCACTCCACACCCACACTACTCGTTTCCATTTTACGGAAAAAAAAAACACTGAACAAACAGTGCCAGACTTCCAACAGTGCGAGCTTCTAAAGTGGTCGGTGTACAAACAGAAGTCTCAGAATATTCTAGAATGACAAGCTTAACTCTGCTGTGACCGTAGGAAACAACTGTATGTCCCTTAAAAAAAATAGTTTAGTGTTGCTTTGAAGCCAAAGTCAGTACTTTGCATTATAATTTATATTGTTGGCTGGAACATACAATAGTACGTCATAGCCCAGAATTATCTGAAGTCTGTATAATATTGAGTCATAAAGTATTTGAAAATTCTTCTACTGGTAATACACATTTGTTAACACTGAGCCACTGTGTTCTAGGCTGTTTAGCAGACATGGAGTCAAATTAATTTTTAAAGATTGAAATATGTATGAATACAAATGTCCCACTAATCATCCAGATATATAAAAATATGTCTGCCAAATTGCACATAGGGTGTATGTGTGTGAGATATGGGCTGTAGCTTGTAAATAGGTTGTATCAGATCTACATAAAAGCAGAATTAGTTTGACCCGAAACCCTTACATTCTGAGGTACTGAGAAAGACTAACCCTCCCTCTAATGAAACACATTTAACCACTCTATTTAAATGTGTTTTTAGGTTGTGGAAGGTAATGGGTATCACGTTATGTTCTTGTGAATTTGTAAACATTTTCAATAATCTTTTATGCAAACTGGAGCCACGTTCTTAAACAGAAATGAAAAACGTCCATGAAGGACATCCAGAAAAGATTCCCAAACTTCAGGTCATGGGAGGGGTAGAGGTGGTTCTTCAGAAGACAAATTAAAAATAAATAATACTGTGTGTAATTCCTTTCACATTGTACATTGTGCCTGTTGCAGCACATGCTCTGCACTAGACGCAGTGCACATGCAATTTTCTTTTTGCCACTGTGTGTTTGTACTCGCGGCGGATGTCAATTATGCGGCGGACCGTGTATGCTGGGGCGTCATCAATGATCCGGAGAGGTGGGGCACTGAGGGGACTGGAGGAGACGGGTTTGACCTGACTGAAAAACTGGGTGGATCCTGAGTGATGAGGGGAGTTTGAATTTGACTTTGGCAGGGTTGAGAACAGTGAGGATGGGGTAGGGACCAATGAACCGGGGCTGGAGCTTACGTGAGATGGCTTGAAGGGGAATAATGGACGTGGACAACCAGACCTGTTGACCCGTGACGTACCGTGGGGCTGCGGTCCTGTGAAAGTCAGCCAGGCGTTGGATGTGGGAGATGGTTTGGAGGAGTGCGCCGCGCGTCGTCTTCCAAATCTTCCGGCATTGGAGGAAATGGGCTCGGACAGATACCTCAGGTACGGAAACCTCCTCCTCCTGGACTGGGAACAGGGGAGGTTGGTACCCCAGGGAGCACTCAAAAGGAGACATCTTGGTGGCGGAGCTTCTAAGGGAATTGTGGGCATATTCCGCCCACAGGAGGAACTTGCTCCAGGAGGAGGGGTTTTGGGTGGACAGCCCGAGGACAGGTTGGTGGAGGCCCCCAAGGACATGCTGAACTCCCTCCAAATCTGGGAGGAGAACTGGGGCCCACGGTCTAAAACAATGTCCACGGGGATCCTGCGCAGCCTCACCATGTGTTGCACCAGGAGCTACGCTGTCTCCAGGACAGAGGGAAGCTTAGGCAGGGGGACAAAGTGGGCCGCCTTGGAAAACCGGTCGACAATGCTCAGGATGGCGGTGTTGCCATCCAACGGGGGAAGACCGGTGACTAAGTCAACCCCCACGTGGCTCCAAGGATGGCCCGGGACAGGGAGGGGGCGGAGGAGGCCAGCGGGGGGCTGGTGGGAGGCCTTGCTCCTGGCGCACACGGGACAGGCGAGGACATAGGCACAGATATCCCCTTCAGTGTGCGCCCACCAGAAACTCCTTCTGACCAGGGCGGTGGTCCTCAGGATCCCAGGGTGGCAGGGCAGGCGGGAGGCGTGAGCCCACCGGAGGACCTGGGAGCAGACGGAGTCGGGAACAAAGAGCCGGGAGTTAGGTTTATTGCGGGGATCCGGGTAGGTTACCTAGGCGGCCTTCCTGGTGCTCTCGATCTCCCATGAGACTGCAGCCACCACACAGGAGGGGAGAATGATGGGGTCGGGAACAACAGGCCTGGCATGGGAGGAGTACACACGGGACAGGGCATCAAGCTTGGTGTTATGGGAACCGTGTCTGTAGGTGATCAAAAAAATGTTATGTGTAAAAAACAAGGACCACCGGGTGCTGAGGCGTTTGGCAGACTGTATGTATTCCAGGTTGTGGTGGTCAGGATAACGAATGGTTCCTCTGCCCCCTCCAGCCAGTGCCGCCACTCTTCCAGGGCAAGCTTTATCGCCAGTCTCTGATGTCATAGTTTTGTTGTGCAGGGGTGAGTCAGTGGGAGAAGAAGGCGCATGGGTGGATCTTTTGGTCCAGGGCGGAGCATTGGGAGAGGATGGCCCCAACTCCGGTGTCAAAGGCATTCACCTCGACAACGAACTGGCGGTTGGGGTCCGGGTGACAGAGGATGGGGAAAACCTGACTTTGAGGGTGGAGAAAGCATGGTTAGCTTCAGGAGACCAGATGAAGAGAACAGAGGTGGAGGTGAGGTTAGTGAGGGGGGCGGCAATCTGGCTGTACCCGCGGATAAACCACCTGTAGAAGTTCTCAAAGCCCAAAAATTGTAACAAGTGCTTGCGGGAGGCAGGGCGGGGCCACTCAGTGACGGCTTGGATTTTGCGGGGTCTGCCCTGATCCTCCCCTCCTCGATCACAAACCCCAGGAATGGAACAGAGGAAACATGGAAATTGCATTTTTCAGCCTTTACGAACAGCTTATTTTCCAACAGTCTTTGAAGGACCTGATGGACATGCTTGACATGATCTTGGGGGGTTTTAGAAAATTTTAGAATATCATCAATATAGATGAATACAGACCGGTTGAGGAGGTCATGTAGAACGTCATTGACAAGAGACTGAAAGACCGCTGGGGCGTTAGTAAAGCCGAACAGGACCACCAGGTACTCAAAGTACCCGAGGGGGGTGTCGAACGCCGTCTTCCATTCATCTCCCTCCCGGATCCGAATGAGGTGGTAGGCATTGCGGAGGTCCAGCTTGGAGAAGATGGTGGCGCCGTGCAGGGGCTCAAAAGCAGAGTTGATTAGAGGCAAGGGATATTTATTGCGAAGAGTGATGACATTGAGACCACGGTAATCAATACAAGGGCGGAGCGAGCCGTCCTTTTTTGCCACAAGGAAAACCTCACTCCCACTGGTGACGAGGAGGGTCGAATAATACCTGAAGCCAGGGAGTCATGAATATACGCTTCCATGGAGGCCTTCTCAGGAACGGACAGATTGTAGAGGCGGCTTGACAGGAGTGGAGCACCAGGCAGCAGGTCAATACAGCAATCATAGAGTTTGTGGGGGGGCAAGAACATAGCAAGAGATTTGCTGAATACTTCAGACAGGTTATAATATTTCCGTGGAACACAGAACATATCAGGCTTGGGAGCACTAGCGGGTGCCCTGGTACCTCCAGATGGAGGCAGGGCAGAACAAAGGCATACAGAGTGGCATCAGGGGCTCCAGCTTTGAATCTGTGCCGTCTCCCAGTTGATGTGTGGATTGTGCAGGCGAAGCTAGGGCTGGCCGAGGACTAACGGAGACTGGGTGGAGTGGATAATGAAGAACTGATTGGTCTCCCGGTGGTTTCCAGACAAGACGAGTTGAAGAGGAATGGTGGAGTGCATGACCCGGGCCAGGATATCGCCGTCCAAGGTGAAGGCGTTGAGTGGATCCAAAAGTGTTTCTGTGGGAATTCCAGATCGGTTGACTAAGCTAGCATCGATAAAGTTGGCATCGGCTCCGGAGTCAACCATAATAGGGTCGCTTTTAATTGAAAGCGAGACTGGGCAAACTGAGAAGTGGAGATTGAGCTCGCCAGTATGCCCAGGTCTACCGGCGAGCCGCCCCTTTTGGGCGAATGGGACAAGAGGCCACATAATGGCCCAGGCCACTACAGTAGAAGCAGGAACAGGAAGCCACTCTTCGGCGACGTTCGCCGGCATCAAGCGTGGTGCCACCTACCTGCATGGGTTCCTCCTCCGGTGGGTCCAGCACCAACGGAGCGGAGTAACTTGGAGGTGATGAGACACGTGAATGAGGTAGGTACGCGGATTAACCCTGGCAGCCCATCTTCTCCCGGGCTTGGGCTCGAAGCCAGTTGTCGAGGGAGATGGTGAGCGAGATTAGGCTGCTCAGAGAGCTGGACTCATCCCGCTTCGCCAGCTCATCTTTTAGGTTGCAGGCGGATAACAATGTCGCATTGTAGAAGGAAACTTCTATAATTTCACTTGTCAAGCAAAAAGTAACTTAAAAACAAGCTAACCGTCTGAGAAAGAAATACGACTTTAAGTCTCATTACAAGACTAAAACACTTGTTAAAACACATTTTTTGCAGTGTGGGACAACTGTGTGTCACTGTTTCACTGTGGTCTGAAGTGGACAGGGCTGCAGTGGGTGTCTGCGCAGTGAACAGACCTGCAGTGGGTGTCTGCGCAGTGAACAGACCTGCAGTGAGTGTCTGCGCAGTGAACAGAGCTGCAGTGAGTGTCTGCGCAGTGAACAGAGCTGCAGTGGGTGTTTGCGCAGTGAACAGACCTGCAGTGAGTGTCTGCGCAGTGAACAGAGCTGCAGTGGGTGCGCAGTGAACAGACCTGCAGTGAGTGTCTGCACAGTGGGGAGGGCTGCAGTGAGTGTCTGCACAGTGAACAGAGCTGCAGTGGGTGTCTGCGCAGTGAACAGACCTGCAGTGAGTGTCTGCGCAGTGAACAGACCTGCAGTGAGTGTCTGCGCAGTGAACAGAGCTGCATTGGGTGTCTGCGCAGTGAACAGAGCTGCAGTGGGTGTCTGCGCAGTGGAGAGCTTCTTACCCTCAACGGAGGGGAGTGGGCGGGTTTATGTCGGAGGAGGAGACTTTTTTGACTGTAAACACAGGACCACTGAAAGGCAAAAAATCCTGCAAAGTGCATCTTTAATTAGTTTATGTGATCTATTTGTTTAGCCATCCAGGGTAGTTTATATTTAACATGCAATGGACAAACTGCTATCGACAAGTGTGCTGTTACTTCACGCCGATTATTTAGGTTAACCATTTTGTTCCAGTGTATAGAAACAGTTACACATTTGTTATTTCAACACAAAACCAGGGAGCAGTCAAATAACATATTTGACCTGGGTCAAATAACCTGGGTCAAATAACATATTTGAAATACTCATGCAGATTCCTGAGAATCAACAACCAAATGTGTTACCAACTAAAACAATTTTGTTTTGAATGTTTATAAGAAAATAAGCAAGGAACATGTCTGTTCTTCGTAAGACAGCTTTGACTAACTCTGACAAAAGACAGACATGTACAAAACTTAAATCAGCCACAATTAATACAGCTGCCAACCAGCAATATTTGCACAATATGCAGTGCTGTCGAGTTTCATCTTTTTATTTGCGAGCAGTCTACTTTATCGGGTGGCAGGCACCTTTTTCCCTAATATGTTCCAAATATATATGATAATTAATGCTTCTTTAAAAACTACATTACACCCCTGCTTCATGTAAGTGAAGGGCAGAGGGAGTATATTCTCATGACTCTCCACTCTGTAGGCACGTGTTCTTTGTTCTTTGCTACAGCAGGAGGACGGTAGTCTCTTTGGCACCACTCCAAGTTCTGCCCTCAGCTAATGTTTACAGTGTCTTTTTAGGCCCTGGTTTACCCTCTATAAAGACTCTGTTTTGTCAACACTGCTTCCCCCATGCGCATCGATCTACATCTGGGACAGTGTCATCTTTCCCTGCTGTGACTGCGTTCTCTCTCTTATCCTCCTTGAGTGTGTGAGTGATTCTGCAGTTGCCATCGTCCCCCGCTGGCTTTCATCTGTAAATGTAGATTTCCTTTCTCCAGAGCCTGGATTATACTGAAGACAGCGGGGACTCGATGTCTTCAGAATGTAATGGCCGTTCTTATTGATAGTCTTAAGTGTGAAGAACACCAAAGATGGCCAAAGCATGCCCAAAACTCGTGTCCTTTGCAGCGAATAATAAACTCTGTTGTTATGTGTTGAAGAAGACAAGGCTTTGCTGCAGACCTTTCTAAAAGCAAAGATTGATACTGTTTTTGAACATCTGTGCACTGTGTCAAATTAAGCACAGTGGTATGAACGGACTTTCTCCGTTGGAAGGTGCCTGGCCATCTTGACCAATGACACGTGATGGTCGCTGGAAGGTGAAATCAAGGGCTAAGAAATCTGACCCCAGCTTCACTAATACTGTAAGTGGAGGCCGCCTCCCAGGATCCAGTGTTTGGAGATGTCCTGAGAGAAAAATGGCTTTCGGGCTCAGCGTTTACACAACGCACTTGGATTACACAGCCAGCATGGCCAGGATACTCATCTTTCACACTGGAGTTTCTGCTCAGTGTTAAAGGGGTACTCCACCCAAAAATTATAATTTGGTACATCCTGTCTTACTCAAAGATTAATTGGTGTGACTCAGATTTCATGTATCAAAACCAAATATTTCATCTGTATCTACAAAAGACCATTTGGAGTGATGATGTCATTGGGATATAGCACCTCTTCCTCCTATCATTAAGTGAATGGAGGTTTCTTGTAAATTGGAGAATACTGTGTCAATGGTGACAAATATTTTCAGTCGCAATCACAACATTTAATACAAAAGTGAAGGCTTGGAGTCATGCTCTTGATAAATCTGAACTGCTCAATTTTCTGAATCCATTCTCTACAACGTGGGTGACATCATCGCTTTGGGGTGGGAGATTTACTTTGTTGTAGGTATATGACATGTTATAAAGGACAGAGATAAATTATTTTTAAGGGTAGGATCAAAATAATAAATAATTAATTTGGCAGGTGTTCCCTTTAATGCGTGCTACAGGACAAATATCACAAAACAAAACAATGCAACAAGCTTTTATACAGCACCCTTTAAGCAAACAGCCTAGGGTGCTTTACAAGAATGAACAGTAAACAGTTTCTACAAACTAATTCGACCAGTGAATGTGGCAGTATTGCTTTCTTATAATTTGCTTTGTCAGTTTCCCTGTACTTTGGCTATACTGTACTGTGCTGAACAATGTTTTGTGTATAATTTTTTTTGAGAGCAAAGTAAGGACTGAAAAGCTGTGCGCTGTCATTTTTAAGGAAAGGCATGAGACGTGCTGTGCAAACTGAACCCCCAGCCTTGTGCAACATGCAGTGATGCAACAGGGCAAAGATGGTGAACGTGGAGGCATGCTGCGCACCTCAAATCAGGTTTAGCCTTGGTTCACCCTCCATCAGCGGTGTCCTCCTGTTTTCTCTTCGCTATTATTTTTGGTTGAGGCGATTGTGCTGCTGGTCCGGAAACATGTTCAGCGTCTCTGTCCCTGTGCCGCTCTTTTGGTCACGGGCCAACGAGTCTCAGTCCTCTTAAACGCCATAACTGCTTTTGTTCACGGGCAAACGAGTCTCAGTCCTCTTAAACGCCATAACTGCTTTTGTTCACGGGCAAACGAGTCTCAGTCCTCTTAAACGCCATAACTGCTTTTGTTCACGGGCAAACGAATCTCAGTCCTCTTAAACGCCATAACTGCTTTTGGTCACGGGCCAATGAGTCTGAGTCCTCTTAAACGCCATAACTGCTTTTGTTCACGGGCCAACGAGTCTCAGTCCTCTTAAACGCCATAACTGCTTTTGGTCACGGGCCAACGAGTCTCAGTCCTCTTAAACGCCATCACTGCTTTTGGTCACGGGCCAATGAGTCTCAGTCCTCTTAAACGCCAAAACTGCTTGTAGTCACGGGCCAATGATTCTTAGTCTTCTTAAACGCCATGAATGCTTTTGGTCATGGGCCAACGAGTCTCAGTCCTCTTAAACGCCATAACTGCTTTTGGTCACCGGGTCAACGAGTCTCAGTCCTCTTAAACGCCATAACTGCTTTTGGTCACGGGCCAACGAGTCTCAGTCCTCTTAAACGCCATGACTGATAACTGTTTTTGGTCACGGGCCAACCAGTCTCAGTTCTCTTAAACGCCATAACTGCTTTTGATCATGGGCCAACGAGTCTCAGTCCTCTTAAACCCCATAACTGCTTTTGTGAGTGTCTGGCCAGTGAAACATTGCTTCCCCAGAATCCCCAAGTGTTTGTGGAATGTGATGTTCTTGCAACTGCAGGCTGACAGCTCCACGCAAAGGCCAGGTTTATATACGTATTTTGCCAGGAGGGTCAATTGAGAAGAATGTACAGTAATGCACTGGAAAATAACAGTTTGCTCAAACAAATCAATACAGATATGACTATGTACCAGGTTAAACGGGGTGCTGCTGTTTTGCCTCTTGCTAATGGTTTGAATTTGGAAACATAATTGCACCGGCTTCTTGGTACAGGCCTTCATTTTCCTGTTTTCAAGCAAACAACAAGCCTCTGCATTGTGTTATTTTCATTTCAGCAGCTAGACCCCTGGTAAGTCTGTGTTTCCATTATTATTAGCAATCTACCTGTCTGTGTGTTTTGTGTGATAATTTTTACTGGCCCAGAACATGTTTTGTTTTAGTACTGGCTTATTGTCCTAAATAAATGAATACCTATAAGGGGTACCTAAATTTCATCTGTAAACCAGAGTTAACTGACAATGTCATTAACTTTTCCCTAATTACATTTAATTCACATTTGTGTGAGATACATGTTCAGATAAACAGCAAAAACTATTTGTAAAATCAACTCTGATAGAGTACATACATTTCACATTTGGTCATTATTGGACTCCTGTGTCCTCTGTTGTAGTTGTTTTAACACTGACATTGTCTGTGTATGCATATAAAAACTAACTTAAATATTTTAGAATCTGCAGTAGCCTAATGACTGCATTCTTTAGTGCTGTGTTGGGGAAACATGTTGAAAAATATACTTGTAAGTCCCTACAATCTTTCTATATAAGTCTTATGAAACAGCGGCTGTTGGTCAGAGAGCTGATCTTTATATGGAGCTTTATTCTGAACCCATCTTAAACGGTTCTGCTGGATTTAACAAGCATTTCAGTTTAAATAATCACCCATTAGCAGATATTTATTTTTTTAATTGACTGCATGCAATGAAGAAGCATTGCTTTTGAGCACTTCAAATGGAACCAAATGCATCTCTGACCTCTTTGCTACAGTAATAAGGAGTTAATGTAACCCTCTTAGTCTCTTTGTTGCAATTATGATACTATTAAATTCCAAGTGCACAAATGTTAATGCTAGCACTTTATGATGAAGGGAAATGGCTTATTAAAAGGGATCACACAAAAAAACAGAGCCAAGTTTGTCAGTTTTAGTTTCTCTCTTATTTCTAACTCACTGGCTGCAACGGGTTATGAAGAGGAGTGGGTTATGATGAGGAGTGGGTTTCGACAAGGAGTGGGTTATGATGAGGAGTGGGTTTTCAAGATGAGTGAGTTATAATGAGTGGGTACCACAGATTGTTAGTTGAATGAAATGAACGCATACCAGATTACTGTCAAAATTGGGTCAACTAAAAAAAAGAACGTCTTCATCCGTAATAAACTGTGCAATCTTTAATCACAGTATTTTCTGATTAAAGTAATGCTTTGAAAATATGGACACAATTACAGAGAGATTACATTAATACAGTGGTGTGCAACAGTTCTGGCACCCCTAGTCAAATTCTATGTGTTACAGATTTTGTAAGTGAGTGTGATTAAGGGCATTTTATATATCCATGGTTTATAATGACCTCTCAGCTTTACATTGGCTACAATTGGCGCATTCAGGGGCTTCCTCCCCTCTTCGAGTTCATCTCATTACCTTCTCCGTTTCTCTCTCCGTCCTTGAGCACAAGAGTTCTGTACAAACTAGATCAGCACATGTGAATAATTAGGGAAATAATTCACGTTAGATTCATATAATTATTAATAGTAATATTAAGAAGAGGGAACATATTTTTCATGCGTTCTAATTCTTGGCCATTCATAATGCTGAGAGACTGGAGGAAAGTAAGTTATCCATTATGACATTTTTATATTAAACTCCCCACTAACCTTTGTACTCAAGAATTCAGAGAATATTTGTATCATTGAGATGTAACACAGAGACCAAAGTACAATCCAACGGGGGGGGAGGGGGGGGGGGGGGGGGGGTTATTCCCCGTGTCCGTCCGTTCCGTGCAGCGAGCGATATATACTATCAAGAGAACAGCGCACAACACAACAACAAGGCAAAAACGTGCTTGTACGCTTGTAAAACAACACGTGCGCCGCGCCCAGCGGGACACAAGTCACACGGTCGGGGTTCGGTTCGCGGACGCGCTTCAAGCGCGTCTCGGTCGGTTTTTCACCACCCGTTTTTTTAAACGTTCGGACCAGATATTCACTCGCGGATTGTGTCCGTTGGATCCGGAATCCGTTGCATCGGTGTCCGTTGGATCGAGGTTCATCTGTACTGACAAAATGCATGGAGGGTTCTGGAATTCTTTCTTCCTGCGTGATGCAGCTTGTAAGCAGTAGTATCACCAGTTATTATTAGATTATTTTAAATGTGTACCATCAGCTGTAAAATGAGTATGAGTTATGGAGCTGGTTAATAATTGGACGGGGCAAGGATGTTCACAATTACAAGAAATGTCTCTGATGCAGACTGGTAGAGGTGTAAGGGATCTCTGTCAGAAACAGAGATGTGAATATTGGAGATCCAAGTGCAAGTAGTTGGGCAATCTTTAAAGTGTTCGTAAGAACACCACTAGTAACGGACAATAATCCATAGTGGAGAAACAACTAAAAATGAAAGAACAATAAACCTCGCAATATAAACGAGGAGCTCGCTAAACGAGCAAAACAAAGGAATAAGCAATAACGCTTATCTAACTCCCGTATGTGGAGTGAAACAACAAAAAAAACAGCGAACTGAAAAGACCCCAAAAACTTTGGGTGAGACACTCGTAGGTAGAGTAGAGAACAAAAGAAAACGAAACCTCTGCTCTGAAATAAGAGCATATAATAGAACAGTTTTCTCTCTAAGGTTGTACTGCTAACAAGTCCCGCGTTGCTAATCAAAGCGGTCGATAGCAATACAACTTCCTATACCCTTTTTTACCGGCTCGAATGTCATGCGAAATAACATGGAAGCAACGAGAGAGGCCGGAAGCGGGGTATAAATAGTGAGCGGAAATACCTACCAGGTGAACTCACTAATGACAAGGTGAAAGCAAAACCCGTGACGGAACACAGGAAAATCCGATAGATTACCGGTAAACGATAAAAACGAATAAAGCGACGTAGAGATAAGGGAAGAAAGGTCAGATCCATGACAGGACCCCCCCTCTAAGGAACGGCACCGGACGCTTCCACAACCCTATCTCTGCGGAAGTCGGTGATTAACTGCGGGTCCAGGATGTTTCTCGATGGAACCCAGCAACGTTCCTCCGGACCATAACCCTCCCAGTCAACAAGGAACTGCCACCCTCTACCTACACGTCTCTCGGCCACAATGCGGCGAACGGTATAAGCCGGACCCCCTTCTATGAGTCGGGGAGGCGGAGGTGGTCTCTCAACCGGGGCGAGGGGGCTTACGAGTACCGGTTTCAGACGGGAGACGTGAAACGTGGGGTGGATGCGCATTGAGCGCGGCAGTTGCAGTCGAAATGTGACTGGGTTGATTCTTTTAATAATTTTGAAGGGACCCACAAAACGAGGAGCGAGTTTGCGGGACTCGACCCGCAACGGAAGGTCCCGAGTAGTAAGCCAAACCCGTTGTCCCACTCTATAGGATGGTGCAGCTCGACGATGCCTATCAGCCGCAACTTTTTGTTTAGCCGAAGCCCGTATAAGAGACGACCGCACTTGTCTCCAAACCGACCGACACCGCCGAACGAAAGATCCTACGGAGGGTACCTCCACCTCCTTCTCAAGCTCAGGAAAAAGAGGTGGTTGGTAACCCAGCTGAGCCTCGAAGGGGGAGAGGCCGGTGGAGGCGTTACGCAGCGTGTTATGAGCGTACTCCGCCCAGGCGAGGTGACGGCTCCAGGAGGTAGGCTTGGATGCGGCAAGGCAGCGAAGAGTATTCTCTAGAGTCTGATTAGTACGCTCTGTCTGGCCGTTAGTCTCCGGGTGAAACCCGGAAGATAAACTAACTGAAGCCCCCAGCAGAGAGCAAAACGCCCGCCAAAACTTGGCGGCGAACTGAGGACCGCGATCGGACACCACATCCGACGGAAGGCCATGCGGGCGAAACACATGGTCAATCATAAGTTGCGCTGTCTCAGGTGCCGAGGGCAGCTTGGACAGCGCAATAAAATGGGCCGCTTTGGAAAAACGGTCGACCACCACTAAAATGGTTGTATTGCCTGAAGATAACGGCAACCCCGTGATGAAGTCCAGGGAAATATGACTCCAGGGACTAGGTAGAGGGCGAAGAAAACCCGAGGGAGGAAGGTGAGAGGCCTTGCTGCGAGCGCAAACCGGACAAGCCGCGACAAATGAGCGTACGTCTCTCTCCAGACTAGGCCACCAGAAACGCCGGGATAAAAAGTCCCTAGTTCGATGAAGCCCTGGGTGACCGGTGAGTTGGGAGGCGTGGCCCCATTGGAGGACCCGCGACCTAAGACGAGGAGGCACGAAAAGACAGTTGGCCGGTGCCCCACCTGGACCTGGGTCCGAGCGCAAGGCTCTCTGCACCGCTGCCTCAACCTCCCAAATAACCGGGGCAACAATGAGGTCAGTGGCGATAATAGGCTCAGGAACTGAGTCTGTCTCAGAACGGTCGTAAATCCGCGAGATTACCGGTAAACGATAAAAACAAATAAAGCGACGTAGAGATAAGGGAAGAAAGGTCAGATCCATGACAAGAGGAAGTCATTCATTGTTTGTGAAGGAGTTACTCTCTGTTAACAGTTGGGTAGTTTGGTCACTGTGTCAGCTCAACAGCTGGTCTTGACCAAAGGGTGTGCCAAAAGCAATATAGCAATCATACTACCACATGAGCCAACAGGCTTTACATGGCATTACCAGTGCATTATTTCTGCTCATTGCCACATCCTGTCCGAAGTACAGGATGATTAACCTCTGAGTAAACATTCTCAGACGGTTCATTGACTGAAGTAATTTCTCCAAATCCATGTTTACATTAGATATTATGAAAGACATAATATTGAAGTCATTTGGCATGAGATAACAGGTCAATGTTTTTTACTGGTTTTATGAGTAAATAAAAGCTCTCGATTAAACAAATAGCTGGGTAAAGTTGCAAGATCGAGCGTGATCCAAACTTTTAACTGAGGCTTGCCATGGCAGCCTAAAGTGTGCCCCAATGAAAAAGGTGATATTCTGTTTGTGCTTTGAAAATCTAGTGGAAATAATTTGTATTCTGTGGGATACCTAGTTTTAGAATATGACAGAGAGGGACAATATGCTGGGATACAGGATTTTGTACATAGTCTGTTCTATGTCGTATTATTAAAAACACCCACAAGAATTCCTAAGACAGTTAAAAAACACACCGATGCCCTTATATATGCACACAAATCTAGGGTGTCATGGTGTCTCCTCCCCTGGAAGGTTATTACTTTAGAAGTGCCACCAGAACACAAAGCTATATATTTGGGATTTACATCTCACGTAGGTGTGACGTCCAGCAGGCAAGGACCCAAATGCACAACGAGACAGTCGTTCTTTTGAAAAGAAGGGTTTTTATTCGTAATTCCGGGTCGGATCCACACCGGGAAAACAGGTTTAAACAATAAATAATAGGCTGTGGAACCCGTAGAGAGCTGGCGATCGAGATCCAGCGAAGGGGCCAGGAGTGGTCGTAGCCTGGGTCGTGGAGCAGAGTCAGGCGGAGGTAGAGCTGGGATCCACACTGGGAAGCAGGTGTGGCAATTCCAGACCGGGGTAGTCAACTTGGCAGCAAGCTAGCATATGGGGAGACAAGTACAACGCGACAAGGACCGTGTACTCTGACAAACCGTAATACTTTGACAAGGAATCACAGGAACAGCACGGTTATATAACTAGTGTCATTAGAGCTGATAAGCTGCAGCTTGCGGGAAATGCGTGCGAGATCAGCGAATTGATTGAACAATTAGGAAATGCATGAGGAATGCGGTGAAGGCAATTAAGTGTGAGTTGTGTCATTAAGATGTGGTGCAAGTAATAATGTGCAATGTAGACACAATCAGGCAATGAACGCAGACATGATACAATCAGGTTCGGGGAAAACAGAGGAAAACATCAAGGAAGGAACGGGGAGCGGAGCGGATCGTAACAGTACCCCCCCGTCAAGGTACGCCTCCTGGCGGACCACAGGCTCTGGTCGACTGGGACTGGCGGTGATGGAAATCCCGGATGAGGGTAGGGTCCAGGATGAGACGAGGGGCAACCCAGGAACGTTCCTCGGGCCCATACCCCTCCCAGTCGACCAGGTACTGGTGGCCCCGTCCCCGGCGCCGGACATCGAGGATGCTGGAGACTGTAAAGGCGGGAGCACCATCAATGTCCCGAACAGGTGGGGGGGCAGGAGTGGGAGCGCTGAGAGGGCAGGAGACAACTGGCTTGACCTGACTGACATGGAAAGTGGGGTGAATTTTGAGGGAGGCAGGGAGACGGAGCTTGAGGGTGACTGGGTTGAGAATGGAGTGCACCGTGAAGGGTCCGACGAAGCTTGGAGCTTGCGGGAGGTGCCGGGGAGGGAGAAGGTGGAGGTGGATAGCCAAACCTTCTGTCCCGGGCGGTAGCGAGGGGCTGCGGACCGGTGCTGATCCGCCAGGCGACGATTCCGGGAGGAGGTTTTGAGGAGGGCGTTGCGGGTGGCCTTCCAGACCCGCTGGCAGCGTCGGATGTGGGCGTCCACTGACGGAACCGCCACCTCGGCCTCCTGGGGGGGGAACAGTGGGGGTTGGAAGCCCTGGGAAGCCTCAAAGGGGGACCTCCCTGTGGATGAGCACACCAAGGTGTTGTGGGCGTACTCAACCCACGGGAGGAGCTGGGACCAGGAGGCAGGGTTGCGGGCCGTCACGCACCGTAAGGCGGCTCCCAGGTCCTGGTTGGCCCTCTCTGCCTGCCCGTTGGTCTGCGGGTGGAACCCGGAGGAGAGGCTGGCGGTGGCGCCGAGTGCGGTGCAGAATGCCTTCCATACTGCGGAGGCAAACTGGGGGCCCCGGTCGGAGACGACGTCCGACGGGATCCCATGCAGCCGCACCACGTGCTGCACCAGGAGGTCGGCCGTCTCGAGGGCGGAGGGAAGTTTGGGGAGGGGAACAAAGTGAACCGCCTTGGAAAACCGGTCCACCAGGGTCAAAATGACTGTGTTACCGGCAGATGGTGGTAGTCCGGTAACGAAGTCGACCCCGATGTGACTCCAAGGACGGCCCGGGATGGGAAGGGGACGGAGGAGACCAGCAGGGGGGGAGTGAGACGCCTTACTCCTGGCGCAGACAGGGCAAGCGTGGACGAAGGCCAGGGTGTCCCGCCGGGCGGTGGGCCACCAGAAGCTCCTGCGCACCAGCTCCACGGTGCGGTTGCCTCCGGGGTGGCAGGCCAGTCGGGAGGAGTGAGCCCACTCCAGGACCTGGGAGCGGACAGGGTTGGGAACGAACAGGGCAGAAGAGGGGTTAGGGCGAGGATCGGGATGCGTCACCTGAGCGTCCAGTACGATCTTCTGGATGGGCCACCGGACCGCAGCCACGACACAGGAAGCCGGAACGATGGTCTCCGGGACAGACAGGTCGGCAGGGGAGGAGTGGATCCGAGAGAGGGCGTCGGGTTTGATGTTTTTTGACCCGGGTTTGAAGGTGATGGAGTAGTTGAATCTAGAGAAGAACAACGACTAACGGGCCTGTCTGGAGTTGAGTCGTTTAGCTGACTGGATGTACTGTAGGTTGCGGTGGTCAGTCAGGATCAGGAACGGTTGAGTGGTCCCTTCAAGCCAGTGTCTCCATTCCTCCAGTGCCAGCTTGATGGCTAGCAACTCCCGATCCCCTACCCCGTAGTTGCGTTGGGTGGGGGAGAGGCGGCGGGAGAAGAAGGCGCAGGGATGGAGCTTGTGGTTGAGGGGGGAGTGTTGGGACAGGATGGCCCCTACGCCTGTGTCCGAGGCGTCCACCTCCACCACGAATTGGCGGTCGGGTTCCGGGCAGCAGAGGATGGGGGCCGTGGTGAATAGTGACTTGAGTTTGGTGAAGGCTTGATCTGCCAGGGAATTCCAAGCAAATGGGTTTTTAATGGATGTGAGGGCGGTGAGGGGTGCGGCTACCTGGCTGTAGTTCCGGATGAACCTTCTGTAGAAGTTGGCGAACCCCAGGAACTGCTGCAGGTGCTTACGAGTGGTGGGGATGGGCCACTCCGTCACTGCCTGGATCTTGGCCGGGTCCGGCCGTATGTCGCCCCTCTCCACCACAAAACCTAGGAACGAGACTGAGGGAGCATGAAACAAACATTTGTCGGCTTTCACAAACAACTTATTCTCCAGTAGGCGTTGTAGAACCAGGGAGACATGGTCTTGGTGTTCCCGTTGGTTCTGGGAGAAAATAAGTATGTCATCTAAATAAACAAAAACAAAGCGGTTGAGGAAATCCCTCAGTACATCGTTCACTAGGTTTTGAAAGACGGCAGGGGCATTAGTAAGGCCGAACGGGACCACCCGGTACTCGAAGTGGCCCAGGGGGGTGTTGAAGGCGGTCTTCCACTCGTCCCCCTCCCGGATCCGTACCAGGTGGTAGGCGTTACGGAGGTCCAGCTTGGTGAAGACCCGGGCGCCCTGCAGCAGTTCAAAGGCCGAATTCAGTAGGGGTAGAGGGTATTTATTCCTGACGGTGATGGAGTTGAGGCCCCGGTAGTCGATGCAGGGGCGGAGGGAGCCATCCTTCTTCTTTACGAAGAAGAATCCAGCTCCGACGGGCGAGGAGGAGGGGCGGATGATACCTGCTTCGAGGGAGGCCTTGATATAGTCCTCCATGGCCGTTCTTTCCGGACCGGATAGGCTGTACAGGCGGCCGGAGGGTAGGGGAGCACCCGGAAACAGGGAGATGGCACAATCGTAGGGTCTGTGGGGGGGTAAGGACAAGGCAAGGGACTTGGAGAAGACCCGGGACATGTACCGGTAACAGTGGGGGACCCCCTTCAGGTCGACCTCTGGAACGGATGTCTTAATTTCCGTGCTAGAGGGAGGTTCCGCCGAGTGGAGACAGGAGGTGTGGCATTGGGTGCTCCAGCTGGTGATGCTGGATGTGATCCAGTCGAGCAGGGGGTTGTGTTTGTGCAGCCAGGGCTGACCAAGGACCAGAAGGGAGTGGGGAGTGCTGATGATGTGGAGTTGAATGATCTCACGGTGGTTACCGGACAGAAGCAGTTGGATGGGAATGGTGCGGTGGGTGATGTGGGCCAGGCGGTGGCCGTCCAAGGCATAGGCGTTGATGGGTCTCTCCAGTTCTTCCGTGGGAATCCCGGACTCGTACACGAACTGGGAGTCCACAAAGTTGGAGTCGGCTCCTGAGTCGACGAGGGCCTGAACAGCTACGGTGGCAGAGGCCGTAGTGCCCCATTTGAGGACCGCAGAGAGTTGGAAGCGGTTGAGAGCTAGGCCCGGTGTTTGGGTCTGGCTCGCCAGTAGGCCTAGGGTTGCTGACGAGCCTTCTCTTTTGGGCGCACCGGACAGGAGTTAAGGAGGTGATCCGTGCGGCCGCAATAGAAGCAAGCTCCGGTGGCCCGGCGTTGGCGGCGGCGAGCGGCAGGGTCGGATGTAGTGCCGCCCAGCTGCATGGGTTCCCCGGTTTCCGGAGGTTCGAAAGCCATGGGAGCCTGATGGCGAAGAGCAGGGTGCGCGGTTGTGGTTCCCAGAGGCGGTTGAGTAGGGACGTAAGCCCTCCTCTCGCGGGTGCGGGCGCGCAGACGGTTGTTAACCGTGATGGCCAAGGAGATGAGGTCATTAAGCGTGGGTGTGTCATCGCGGGTGGCCATCTCGTCCTTCATCTCCTCGGAAAGGGCGGAGCGGAAGACGCCCTGTAGGGAGGCGTCGTTCCAGCCCGACTGCGCCGCGAGGATCCGGAACTTAATGGCGAACTCCGCCACACTGCGTTCGCCTTGTTTTAGCGCCATAAGCTGCTGGTTCACGTCTCTCCCGCACACGGGATGATCAAAGGTGCGCCGCATCTCCCTGGCGAAGTCCAGGTACTGGGTGCAGAGGATGGGTTGCTTCTCCCACAACGCGGCGGCCCAGTCCCGCGCCTCTCCTCCCAGGCAGGTGATAACATACGCCACACGGGTGGCGTCAGCAGAGTAGGAGGATGGCTGCATCCGGAACGCCAGCTCACACTGCAGTAGGAAGGGCTGGCATTTCCCCAGCTCACCTGAGTACCGTTCTGGAGGGTTGGCGCGAGGTTCCCGAGGAGGTAGTAATGGAGCTGGTGCCGGTGGTTGTGGAGGATTCTCCGCTTCAGGACGGAGTCCTGAAGTCTGGGCAGCCATCTGGGTTAGCATGGTGCCCCATTGGGTGGTCCGTTCCACCATGCCCCGGAACAATTCCATGGCTTCGTCCAGGCGGCTGCCTTGCTGGGCGATCTGGGTAGCCTGGCAGGTGAGGGCGTGGCGAATCTGTTCCGCGTCGGCTGGGTCCATTTCTGGTCAAAGTATTCTGTGACGTCCAGCAGGTAAGGACCCAAATGCACAACGAGACAGTCGTTCTTTTGAAAAGAAGGGTTTTTATTCGTAATTCCGGGTCGGATCCACACCGGGAAAACAGGTTTAAACAATAAATAATAGGCTGTGGAACCCGTAGAGAGCTGGCGATCGAGATCCAGCGAAGGGGCCAGGAGTGGTCGTAGCCTGGGTCGTGGAGCAGAGTCAGGCGGAGGTAGAGCTGGGATCCACACTGGGAAGCAGGTGTGGCAATTCCAGACCGGGGTAGTCAACTTGGCAGCAAGCTAGCATATGGGGAGACAAGTACAACGCGACAAGGACCGTGTACTCTGACAAACCGTAATACTTTGACAAGGAATCACAGGAACAGCACGGTTATATAACTAGTGTCATTAGAGCTGATAAGCTGCAGCTTGCGGGAAATGCGTGCGAGATCAGCGAATTGATTGAACAATTAGGAAATGCATGAGGAATGCGGTGAAGGCAATTAAGTGTGAGTTGTGTCATTAAGATGTGGTGCAAGTAATAATGTGCAATGTAGACACAATCAGGCAATGAACGCAGACATGATACAATCAGGTTCGGGGAAAACAGAGGAAAACATCAAGGAAGGAACGGGGAGCGGAGCGGATCGTAACAGTAGGAGCAATATTTTGGTTAATAGTTTGGTTTTGGTTGCGACTTACATGTTAAGATGGCCAGATTTAGCGACCTATAACTCGACCATAAGCATGGCATGATGAGTTTCATACTTATAGCCTATGTGATTCATCAGCTAGCCAGGTCTGCACACTCTGGGAGTAAGGTTAACGTTAGCCGAGCAAGTACCATGCATTTGTGCAAAATGTTTCAAAATTCGTCTTTTTCTCTATCCACGGTGGCCCCCTAATGGTAGTCGTTGACGTCCCAATTGTAGGATTTATCTGAAATTATAAATTACAGTTTTAAGAAAACCCCCAAAAATTCTGATTTAGGATTGTTAAACCTATTAACTTTGGCCCATTAGAGGTAATTTTCACCTAGTTTCTAATACTCTCATTTAAGTGCCAATATCTCAATAACTATTCACTACACATCCATGGTTTAAAGCTCGAATTGAAGAAGAGGCTGTACTATTCCGAAATTTGCAACAGAATAAATGTATGTCAGAATCGTCACATATAGCATATAGCCTACGTACTACGCCTAAAAATATGTAGCCTTATTTTTTTATATACGTAAATGTAAAAAAGTACACTTAAGTGAGAAGTTTGGCTTGGTCAAAAGCAGCAAAAGACAGGAAATTTAAATGAGCACCAAACTTCAGCTCTCTACGCTATCAGGGATTTTTATATCTGACTGCAATACAGTTCTGTAGCTATGTTGGTCCTACTGTATTTCAAACAACATGTACTCATTACTGGGCAGATTGGTTCAAACCTTCTCTCAAAGAGCCTAGTTCATACTCTTCAAAATGGTATGTGCCCTACGACTGCTGCATTAAGCTATAGAAGTCCCACTTGAGTAGGCTTAGACATAGTTGAGTAGTCCCACTTGAGTATGTTTAAACATAGTGACATTGAGTAGGTTATAGATCTATAATGCACATCCATACATTAAGGGCAGCACAGTAACTATTTCTGTATGTGATTATTTTATACAGAAGACTGTGTACACACTTGAAAACTAAATATCACCTGCTGCTGGAGTGCATAAATACAGTGATCTTTCATTGTGATTTATACGATCATAGATTCTACTTTTAATTAGCAGATTAGAATCATCCATAAGGAGTAGCCTATACTGGGCATGTGGCCTAGGCTTATACCACCACTCATGAAAATCACTCATGTACACCTAAATAGTACGACATATATGAAACCATAAACTGTTGGAATACAGAGTAATAGTCTATAAGATTTCAGTCATATAGCATAACATGTAGGCCTAATTGTCCTGATATTTTTGTACATAATGGAGTTCAAAGGGTAGAAATAAAAACAATAGGTGAAAGCATAAATTGAATAACCTAATGCAATCACAGCATACAATTATACATCTACCCATATATCTTTAGAATACTTATAAAAAGGATTTGAAATGTAAACAGACTGAAAGATTTAGATCCACCTTTCAAAAGCTATCTACCAATATTATCAAATGTTAGACCTTTTCGTACAGGTCACTATTATGGGTGGCAGTACATACTCTAAGAGTATGAATTAGGCTCTTTGAGAGAAGGTTTGAACCAATCTGGCCAGTGATGAGTACATGTTGTTTGAATTATAGTAGACCAGTAAAACAGTAGGCTGAATGCCAGGACTGATCTTCAAGCCACATGTACCATCTACATACTGACAGTGTGCAGGCATAGCATCACAACATGAATAAAATATGCTAACATGAATAAAATAAATGGCTATTAACATGTGTAGGTTTCAGGAATTTAGATGGGAAAATTTGAGAACAATATAATCCATTCGATACTATGAGTCACAAAAAGGCTAACGGAAGGATTTTGATGTACAATAGAAATTTACATCAGCTTATAAATGAGCTATCGTCTCAGTTAAGACCATATGTTCAGTTGAAATGTAAGATGCTGATTAGGGTGTAGAAATTGTGATTTTCAATAAGTTCATGTGCACAAACCAGCCTGATTCTATGACAAATTATCAGTTTTATATGTTTGGTAGTAATCTTGTTAATGTATTTTCTGTATTATGAATTATTATTAGTTATTAATATCATTTTCCTATTTCTAAATCCAGTTTGTTAAACAATGTTTTGTGATTCATATTTATTCATTACACTCTTTGTTACGTCTCAGACACAGACCCAATAGCAGACAAGGATAGAGCAAGAACGAGGTTTATTTCAAAAGGGTGAGGTCAAAAAGCCAGGATATCAAATAGTACAGTACAAAAACGGAATGCAAAGAGTAGTGAGGAAGCTAAAGTCGAAAACCGGAAATCAGAGGCAGAGTTACAAAATCGGCAGGCAAGGCAAAGTCAAAAACAATCAAAGGTCGAAAAACTAGAAATCAAAGGCAGAGGTACAAAAACGGTAGGCTATCTCGGGTCGTAAGGAAAAGGTTGTCTCAGGTATGCAATAAGTCACTGGCTTTCTAATTCTCAGGCTCAGGAAATAATGGGTACGTTCTGACAGGGAACAAACGGATATGTGGGTCTATATATACGTATAGGAAAGGGAGGGGTAACAAACTACGTGAGGTTAACACATGAGGTAGAAATGAAACAATCACGTAAACATAACAAAGACATGGAAGGGACTCGGAAACATGCATAACAAACAACGGGCTCGAAGTGGAGCGGAGTGTGCTCAGTAATCACGAGAGGTGAAACTACATACAAACAGCTGGGGCGAATAAGAGATCGCGGACAAACTGGTTAATCTTGTTAATACCTAACTATAAGACAGACCGTTAGTTCGTTAGTAGACATTTATGTTAATAGGTTTAGTAAGTGCATTTAATTAATAAACCACCCGAGTGATTGTTAGCACGAGTTAGTAATCTATACAATTAGCGTAAGGGAAACCAGGAAGTAGCAGAACACGAAACCTTCGGAAATCCCGAAGTCACCTAAACAGTGCATACACGAGACAGGGTAAACAAACACACGAATGCGACTCAGACAACCCACGAACAGAGGGGAATGCAATGATGAATGATAATAATAAACAAACAGACATACATAATAACAGAACATCACAGTACCCTCCCCCCTAAGAAGCACCTCTTGGTGCTTTAACAGGTGGCACAGGATGGGTCTTGTGGAAGTCCTTAATGACAGTCTTATCCAGTATAAAACTGGTGGGAATCCAACTTCTCTCCTCGGGGCCGTAGCCCTCCCAGTCAACCAAGTACTGGAGGCCCCGACCCCGACGACGGCAGTCCAAAAGTTTACGTACAGTATACGCATCGCCTCCATCGATGAGACGGGGGGGAGGGGGGGCATCAGGGGCGGGACAAAGGGGGTGGGTGACTACCGGTTTGAGCCGTGAGACGTGGAAAGTCGGGTGGATCCGACGCATGGTGACCGGCAACTTGAGTCTCACGGCTGTGGGGCTCAAAACCTTGGTGATGGTGTAGGGCCCAATGTAACGAGGTGCCAACTTGCGAGAGTCCACTTTGAGGGGAATGTCCCGTGTCGTGAGCCACACCCGTTGCCCCAGCCGATACTGGGGTGCCTTGGACCGACGCCGGTCGGCCGTTACCCTCATCCTGGCGCTGGCACGAAGCAGATTCTGACGGGTAGTCTTCCAGGTGCGGATGCAGCGCCGGATGAAGGCCTCGGCCGACGGAACTCCCACCTCCTCCTCCTGGCTCGGGAACAGGGGTGGCTGGTAGCCTAAACAACACTCGAAAGGGGATAGTTTAGAGGCAGAGGAGGTGTGAGAATTGATCGCATACTCGGCCCAAGGCAACTGATGACTCCAGGACGTGGGGTTCCTTGAACACAAACACCGTAGAACTGTCTCTATAACTTGATTAGCCCGCTCAGTCTGGCCATTACTCTGGGGGTGAAAACCTGATGACAGACTAACAGTGGTGCCTAAGAGAGTGCAAAAAGCTTTCCAGAACCTAGCTGTGAACTGTGGACCTCTATCTGAAACTATATCTGTGGGGATGCCGTGTAACCTAATAATGTGTTGGACTAAGATGGATGCCGTTTCCTTGGCGGAGGGGAGTTTAGTGAGGGGAATAAAGTGAACAGCCTTAGAAAATCTATCGACAGTGGTGAGAATTGTGGTGTAATTATTGGAAGTGGGCAACCCAGTGATAAAATCTAGTGCGATGTGTGACCAGGGTCGGTGAGGAATAGGGAGGGGCTGAAGTAATCCTGCAGGGTGTGAGTGTGGTACCTTATTCTGGGCACAGACTGAGCAGGCAGTGACAAAGTCCTTGATCTCCTCCTTCATATGGGGCCACCAGAACCGTCGCTGGATGAACGTGAGTGTCCTGGTGACCCCTGGGTGGCAGGACAGATTGGAGGAGTGACCCCACTGCAGGACGTTGGTCCGGACTGCCTCAGGAACATAAAGTCTGTTAGTCGGACAACCACTGGGACCTGATTCGCCATTGAGTGCATTGAGCACGGTGGTCTCTACGTCAAACTCAATGGCGTGGACGAAGCAGCTAACCGGAAGGATGGTGTCAGGGTCCTCCTCCTTGGTAGGTGTGTCAAATCTGCGGGACAGTGCATCGGGCTTAACATTCTTGGATCCCGGTCTGTAGGCGAGCACAAAGTGGAAGCGGGTAAAGAACAAAGCCCAGCGGGCTTGACGGGAGTTAAGTCTCTTGGCTGTCTGCAGATATTCCAAATTCTTATGATCGGTCCAGACTAAGAAAGGTTCTTGAGCTCCCTCTAGCCAGTGCCTCCATTCGTCCAGAGCCATCTTGACTGCCAGGAGCTCCCGGTTGCCGATGTCATAATTCGCCTCCGTAGGTGTGAGACGATGGGAAAAGTATGCACACGGGTGCACCTTGTTGTCCTTAGCGGACCGTTGGGACAGCACCGCCCCTACTCCGACATTGGAGGCATCAACCTCCACAATGAACTGGGCCTTGGGGTCAGGGTGGATCAGGATGGGAGCGGTGGTGAAGCGATTCTTCAGCTCCTTAAACGCTGTTCCGGCTCTAGAATTCCATGAGAACGACGTCTTTGTAGAGGTGAGAGCAGTGAGTGGAGCGGCTAATGAGCTGTATCCTCGGATGAAACGCCGATAAAAGTTAGCGAATCCCAGGAATCGTTGTAGGTCTTTCCGGCTCTCCGGCTGAGGCCATTCCATGACGGCTTTGACCTTCTCGGGGTCCATGCTCAGACTCCCTGCGGAGATGATGTACCCCAAGAAGGTCGTGGTGGAACAGTGGAAGTCGCACTTCTCTGCTTTGACGAACAGTCTATTCTCCAGGAGGCGTCTCAACACCTGGCGGACATGGGTAACGTGCTCGGCCTCGGTCTTGGAGAAAATAAGAATATCGTCCAGATAAACAAAAACGACCCTGTTGAGCAGGTCGCCGAGCACGTCATTAACCAATTTCTGGAATACGCCAGGGGCATTAGTGAGGCCGAATGGCATCACCAGGTACTCCCAGTGGCCCGTGGGTGTGTTGAAGGCCGTCTTCCACTCATCCCCATCACGGATACGCACCAGGTGGTATGCGTTGCGGAGGTCCAATTTGGTGAAAATGGACGCCCCCTGGAGAAGTTCAAACGCGGACGCCATGAGAGGAAGCGGGTAGCGGTTCTTGATCGTGAGGTCATTGAGACCCCGGTAGTCGATGCAGGGCCTTAGGGAACCATCCTTCTTTCCCACGAAGAAGAACCCCGCTCCAGCGGGCGAGGAGGAAGGTCTAATGACTCCTGCCGTCAGAGACTCCCGTAGATACTTCTCCATGGCCTCGTGCTCAGGTCGGGAGAGAGAGAAGACTCGCCCTCTAGGTGGAACTGCGCTGGGTTGTAGCTCAATGGCACAGTCATAGGGACGGTGAGGAGGCAGATTGACGGCTCGGGACTTGCTGAACACCTCCTTGAGGTCCAGGTACTCGGACGGGATACGGGACAGGTCCTCGCACATCTCGGAAGAGGGGGAGCTCGGAAGGGGACTCGGAAGAGGAGAGTGGGCTTCTCGGAGACAATGAGATGAACAGAATGGGCTCCAGCCCAAAATCTCATGTGTCGACCACTCGAACGTGGGGTTGTGCTTGACCAGCCAGGGGTGTCCCAGGATAATGGGTGAGTGGGGAGAATCGATGATGTGGAGCTGAAGCTCCTCCCGATGGTTGCCTGAGATCCGCAGCTTGAGTGGGGCGGTGATGTGGTTTATGCTGGCGAATCTCTGGCCGCTGAGGGACTTGGCGGCTAGTGGGTGTGACAGCTTAAGGAGAGGAACTCCCCATCTGGACGCCATCCCAGCGTCCAGAAAGCTCTCCTCCGCTCCAGAATCGACGAGGGCGGATGTCCTCCTCGCTTGATCTGCCCACTCGAGCGTCACAGGAAGGCAGGTGCGGTTCCTAGAGGAGTGATCAATTGGAATAACGCCCACTAGTGCTCCTCTGGTCACTAGCGGGCGTTGGCTTTTACCGGGCACTTAGCCACAAAGTGACCCGGTTGGCCACAGTAGAGGCAGGCTCTGGAACTCATCCTCCGATCACGTTCCTCCTTAGACAGGCGAGTACGATCCACCTCCATGGCCTCCGTCTCTGGAGCCCGGGACGGTGGTTTCTTGGTGGCAATGGACGGATCGTTGATGTGGGACCTCCAGGAGGCCCCCTGATTAGAAGTAGCCTGCTGACGAAACCTGCTGCGGTCCTGAAGGCGATGGTCAACGCGGATGGCGAGCGCGATGAGGTCCTCCAGGTTCTCCGGAAGATTCCGAGTCAGCAGCTCGTCCTTAATCCGTTCCGCCAGTCCCATGAGGAATGCGTCGTACAGCGCCCTGCTCTCCCACCTGCTGGACGTCGCCAATGTCTGGAATTCAATGGCGAAATCCGATACAGAGAGATTGCCCTGGCGCATCATCAGCATCTCCCTCGCCGCCTCATGCCCGTGTTTGGAACGGTCGAAGACCCTCTTCATCTCCTCCGCGAACAGGTCTGAGGTCTGGACGCACGGAAGACCCTCCTCCCAGGCCGCCGTTCCCCACTTCTTGGCTCGACCGGATAGCTGCGTGATGATATAAGCCACCCGGGAGAGTTCAGTGGGGAAGGTAGTAGGCTGCAGCTGGAAGACGAGCTGGCACTGGGTGAGGAAGGGCCGACAACCGCCAGGTTCTCCGGAGTATCTCTCCGGCGGGGGTAGACGAGGTTCCCGGACCGGAACAGGAGGGGGTGCTGAGGGAGCAGGAGCAGGAACCGGAACAGGAACAGGAGGTTGCTGGGGAGCGTGGCCAGGCTGAAGTGCCTGGAGCGTAGATGTCAGCTCCGTAACACAGAGGGTGAGGTTTTGCAGATGATGCGAAACCGAATCCAACTGGGTCTGGTGGCGACCCAGCATGGCACCCTGCTGCTCGAGGGCGAAGTTCACCCGGGAGCTGTCTGCTGGGTCCATCTCTGGTCAGAACGTACTGTTACGTCTCAGACACAGACCCAATAGCAGACAAGGATAGAGCAAGAACGAGGTTTATTTCAAAAGGGTGAGGTCAAAAAGCCAGGATATCAAATAGTACAGTACAAAAACGGAATGCAAAGAGTAGTGAGGAAGCTAAAGTCGAAAACCGGAAATCAGAGGCAGAGTTACAAAATCGGCAGGCAAGGCAAAGTCAAAAACAATCAAAGGTCGAAAAACTAGAAATCAAAGGCAGAGGTACAAAAACGGTAGGCTATCTCGGGTCGTAAGGAAAAGGTTGTCTCAGGTATGCAATAAGTCACTGGCTTTCTAATTCTCAGGCTCAGGAAATAATGGGTACGTTCTGACAGGGAACAAACGGATATGTGGGTCTATATATACGTATAGGAAAGGGAGGGGTAACAAACTACGTGAGGTTAACACATGAGGTAGAAATGAAACAATCACGTAAACATAACAAAGACATGGAAGGGACTCGGAAACATGCATAACAAACAACGGGCTCGAAGTGGAGCGGAGTGTGCTCAGTAATCACGAGAGGTGAAACTACATACAAACAGCTGGGGCGAATAAGAGATCGCGGACAAACTGGTTAATCTTGTTAATACCTAACTATAAGACAGACCGTTAGTTCGTTAGTAGACATTTATGTTAATAGGTTTAGTAAGTGCATTTAATTAATAAACCACCCGAGTGATTGTTAGCACGAGTTAGTAATCTATACAATTAGCGTAAGGGAAACCAGGAAGTAGCAGAACACGAAACCTTCGGAAATCCCGAAGTCACCTAAACAGTGCATACACGAGACAGGGTAAACAAACACACGAATGCGACTCAGACAACCCACGAACAGAGGGGAATGCAATGATGAATGATAATAATAAACAAACAGACATACATAATAACAGAACATCACACTCTTGATGTGTCTAAACAAAAAGGTACCAAACTAAGTGCAGTTTAGCAACAAGGTCAGGCTGGAAACAGTTATTATTCTGTGTTTATTTACATTACATCACACATATCTACAACAAAGCTCATTTTAGGTTTCCAAATGTACCTAAGACTTTTTGTATGGTGTTCTGGTAGGGCTGATTCCAGACTGCTAAATCTAGGGACTTAGCATTTCATACTATTTAAAAAACTGATTAGATTGAGAAATCCAGGTAATATTTGTTCATATTATTTTGTGAAAAATCAACCGTGATTGACTTAAATCTAAGACTTAAGTCAGACTTAAATATAAAGGTAATGTTCTTTAGCTATTGAAGTGGCACAACATAACAAATAAATCCAAAATAGTGAATAGTTCTTCATGTAGATATAGACTGGCAAGGTTGTGATAATGCAATGTTAAGGCGGTTTTATGGATATATACAAATGTCCTGTTATGAAAGAAATGGATTATACAGAGAAATGGAAATAATACAGATTAAATATGCAGCTTTTGTCCTGTTATTTCAGGTTGATTGCTGGGCATGTAACATGAAACTGCAAACATTACTGTACAATGGGTATACTGCACTGAGGTTTTTAAACATTACTGTACAATGTGTATACTGCACTGAGGTTTTTAAACATTACTGTACAATGGGTATACTGCACTGAGGTTTTTAAACATTACTGTACAATGTGTATACTGCACTGAGGTTTTTAAACATTACTGTACAATGGGTATACTGCACTGAGGTTTTTGTGTTTTTAGAGGTAACCCATTCTGCAGGTAACGTATGCCATTTAAAAATTATTTATTTATTTATTTAATGGTAGATTCACAAAAGTTATGAGAGAGTGAGGTGGAGAAATCATGGATTTTGCCAGTAAATAAAATATGGATCAATACTAAATAATGCTGGTTATTATTATTTGTAGTGGTTCTCTGTGCCAGAAACACGGAGGAAATGTTTGGAGGTCCAGGTGCGACAGATAGGGAGTCTTAAAGTGTTCCTATGAACACCACAGAAATGACAATAGTCCGTAGTGGAAAAGGGGGAAATAAGGGGAACACAAATAACCTCGCAATAAAAGGCGAGGAGCTCGATATCCGAGCAAAACAAAAGAAATAAGCAGTCACGCTTAACACAAATAACCTCGCGATAAAAGGTGAGGAGCTCGATATCCGAGCAAAACAAAATACCGTAAATAAGCTGTAACGCTTATCTAACTCCCGTTTGTGGAGTGAGCAAACCGAAAGAAAAGAGAAACTTCAAAAGCCCGAAGACTTAGTGAGAGCACTCGTAGGTATGAGAATAAACAAAGAAACGAAAACCCTAAACTCTGAGCTAAGAGCTAAAAAGATCACTTTGTTTTTTCTACATTGTACTGCTAACAAGTCCCGCGTTGATAAGCAAAGCGGTCGATAGCAGAACAACTTCCTATACCCTTTTACCGGCTCGAATGTTACGTGAAATAACATGGAAGCAATGAGAAAAGGAGGAAGCGGGGTATAAGTAGTGAGTGGATATGCAGGACAGGTGAACTCACTAATTACCAAGACGAAAGCAAAACCCGTAGCGGAACACAGAAAAATCAGATGGATTACCGGTAAAAGCAAAAAAGGAATAAAAAACGCTATTAAGAAAAAGATAAGAAAAGAGAGGCATGATCCATGACAATTATTATTATTATTATTATTATTATTATTATTATCATGCAGCGGCATGCTGGTGCAGTGGGTAGCAGTGTCGTACTTTCCAGAGTGTGTTCCTGCCTCTCGCCCAATGCATGCTGGGATAGGCTCCAGCTTTATTATTAATAATTATAATTAATAATAATAGTATTATTACTATTAATATTATGAATAATGTTATTATTAATAATAATAATAACGATAACAATAATAATGTTTTTACTAGTAAATAAAAGTTCTTGATTAAATACATAGTTATAAGATCAAGCTTGAACCAATAGACCTGAATAAGAGTTGCAACTATGGCTTTTAATGCATCTCCAATGTAACTCATCTGTATTTTGATAAGTATGCAATATTGTAGCGTGGATTGTTTATGGATCTACTTTGGGACTTTATATTTTATCTGGCCCTGAGATGGATTTGCGATCTTTCCAAGGGTTATTTGCAATCTCTCCAAGGGGTATACTCTCACCCAATTCATTTTGGAATAGACTCTAGCCCCCCACAACCCTGACAAGGAATAAGTTGTTTAGGATGGATGGATGGATGGATATTTTATCCGTGGTTTTCTAAGTAGTTGTGAATCTCGCCCTACAGCTTTTAAACTACACAATAAAAGTTTGCCCATTGGACTCATATTAAATCTGTTCGCATTGATTTAATTGAATATTTTTGTTGTCAATTAATACAGTTCAACTTTGAGTGATATATACTGCCTGGCCTAAAAAAAGTTGCACACTCTAATATTTACACTCTAATACCGCCTTTTGCTTTGATTACGGCGTGCATTCATCGTGACATTGTTTTGACAACCTTATGCAACGTCACAACATTTATTTCCGTCCAGAGTTGCATTAATCTTTGGCCGAGTTCTTGTATTGATGACGGGAGAGTCGAACTACTCCATAAAGTTTTCTCCAGCACATCCCAAAGACTTTCAATGGGGTTAAGGTCAGGACATTTGGCATTGTCGTCCTGGAATATGCCCATTGATGGGATAACCTGGTCATTCAGTACATTCAGGTACTCAGCTGACTTAATTTTATTTCTGCATAACATTGCTGATCCTAGACCCGACCAATTGAAGCAACCCCAGATCATAACACTGCCTTGTACAGTTGCCACTACGCATGACGGGTGCAACGGCAACTTTTTTTTGGCCAGGCAGTGTATGTAGCCTTATTGATAAAGAACTGTGATATTTACGGTCTTATTTATAAACTCTGTGCTTTTTGACGTATCAGCCTATACAATATAATGTTTGTGTATTTTCTTCATACCAGGAGAAATTCTCTGGGTCAAAATCAAGCTAGTCCACCCATGTAAGGAAGTTGGTTGCCTAGCCAACCAGACAGGGTTTAAACAGTTTGAAAAAATCTGCCAAGTGGATGTTATGTTTCTGCAATTCTGCCAGATTTGAACTCTTTTATTGCATTAAGAAATTACCATATTTACATTTTTCTTTTAATGTG
This sequence comes from Ilyophis sp. 1 JC-2022, assembly GCA_022702515.1. Classification (NCBI taxonomy): domain Eukaryota; kingdom Metazoa; phylum Chordata; class Actinopteri; order Anguilliformes; family Synaphobranchidae; genus Ilyophis; species Ilyophis sp. 1 JC-2022. Next base: position 29,676,491 of record CM040394.1, on the reverse strand, counting down.
GATGATGGTTTGGGATGAGCATTTTCTCTGATAGGGTTTATGAAGGTGTAGTCTTGCTTAATATGCCTGACATTTTATAGATACTGTTTTCAGAACTTTGGGGTCATCTGCAGTGAAATCGCTCAGCTGTGCCTCATGTGCAATGCTAGCAAAATGACTCAAACACCGTACAGCTTGCGCATCTAAAGACAATGAAATGAGGCTATTCTACTCAGGAGATTATGACTGCTTTCCTGTATAGCGACAAGGTTTTGCTGTGGTGCTCAAATCTGTTCCCTGCAGAATTGCATTTCCTCTGTTGTCTGTGTGAATGGTCTTTAAGTATTGATATGCATTTTGTTTTGATTATTCAATGTAGCTTATTTTAGATTTTCACCAAAGGTTTCAAAAAGGATGTTCCCAGCTGTAAATGTTTTCAAGTGGTTGTCTCAAATTTTCTCTAATGACAGTTCCACAAAATGCTTTTCATAAAATATGAATTTGGTGATTGGCTATAAGTAAGGCTTGATAGGTATGAAATTTTAGTGATAGAAAACTATTTTCAAAACCACAAAAACTATGAAAACCTGTTCTGTAGATAACAGTATAACAGTGCCCCCTATAGGAAACTGATTTTCTATGGGACTAGATTAAGGTGTAAATTACACAGGAATAGTATGGAACCCATGGTTGGCTAAATGGCTGTAAATCAACAAGGGTCTGAGGTATCAAACGAGCCTCAAACCATCACTTTGCTGCCAGATATGCAGTAGATATGGATGGAACACTTTAAGGGTTGTTTCTCCTGATTTTCTTATTTAACTCCATGGAAAAATAAGTCAGGAGAAACACTTAAAGTGATCCCTTGATGATTTACAGCCATTTGGCCATCCATGGGTTCCATACTATTCCCGTGTAATTTACAGCTTAATCTAGTCCCACTCCCAATTCCCATAGAGATCCATTCAAATGCAGGGAGGTTATAATATTGCATGTAACCGTCATTGCCAATGCTATTTGTATCTTAGAGGTTCTGCTGTAATTTACGATAATATCCCTCTTCAGTGCATGGAAAGAATGTCTTGCCTGTGCACGTGTGCATGCATGTGTTTATGGGCTTGTGCACATGTGTCTGTGTCAGTGGGTTGACCGGGAGGCATCGAAAGCACTGTGTAGCATGTAACAAATACATCATTAGACCTTTTCTTCTGGGGCTATAGTGGGTGTGGCTCGGATGTAAGTCAACAAAGAGCAGTTAAGCACACCTATGGACTGTGAACAATAGGTGTGCTCCATTAGAGATGTACGTTGGTCTGCTGCAGATTTTGAACCGTGCTCCGCACAACAATAGATATGGTTGGCCTGCTGAGCTAAAGACCAGGGTCCACCATCCAACTAGTCACGCTCAAGATAATAGGGAGTAAACCACAGACCCCTCCCCCCATGGGGATCATATGAGACCCAGAGCCCACAGGTGGATGCTGGGGTGTTGGGTGGGAGCGCAAAAACTTCCCTGAAAGGCATAAATGCTGGTTTCTGTGAGTGTCCTGGGCTCTGTACTAAGCTGTCAAAAAATTTCAAGCCGGTCTTCCAAAAATCAACCAATCAGGGCTAGCTATGTAGCTACCAATCAGGGCAACTATCTACAAGCAAAACATCCTCCCGGTAGAATAAACCCCTTCCTGTCTCCGCACGTGCACTGGAGCATAATTTGGTGGAAGGGGCTTAGGAGAGAGATAGGAGGGAGGAGTGCAAAAGGGGGAAGTATTTTTTCCTTGTATATTTTCAAACTTGCCTACTGCAGCTTTAATTCATGATTGGTAAAACTAGGACACAGTTAATCCTCCTAACTCATATAAATTCATGGGTTATGGCACCAGCCTCATTAGTTTGCTTTAAAGCATATGTTAAATTGTTTTCATTACTACTGCATTTTCAGAAAACAAATCCATCTTTTGATAAAAGTCGATCTTATGAAACTCAAGAAACTTCCATTTTGAGAATTTTTGTAGGAGCTTGTATGTCCTCGGTCTTGTAAGTCTAATGTATGCGTGCTTGTGCTCTCTTGGTTAAGGGTGTCGTCTTGGGGTCATGCAGTGTCTGTTTCTTGGAAAGGTCTGATGAAGTCTTTTATTGAGTGTTTATTGAGTTCCAGAGGATTGTGGGATCGAGCTCAAGCCCATAACCCTTATTGGTAAAATATTCTGGCCAGCATCCACATTCACAGCGAGATGGAAATTCCCAGGATAACAGAACCTAAGGCCATGGAAACAGGATCTTCACATGAGACATGCAAAAATTGCAATGTCCCAAACGTTACACGGTTTACACGTTTGCACTTGAGAAAATCTTTTTGTGCTATTTTGAACATTGGTTTGTTGTCCATTGGAACGAGCTCTGTAGAAAAATCTTTTTGGGAGGAATTTTTTGGCCTTGGATGGTGAAGGCCATTCATTCTGATGGAGACCACTTTAATATATTTGTACATACAGTGCCCTCCACTATTATTGGCACCCCTGGTAAAGATGAGTAAAAAGGTTTATAAAAGATTTACCGTTTAATTAATGAATTAGCTTAATCTCGCACTAGCAAAATGAGAAAAATCCAACCTTTAATTGAAGCAAATTTATTATGAGAAAAAAAAATCCCTCATCGAGAAATAATTATTTTTAACAAAAAATGCACCCCTGCATTTATATATAGAATAAAGTCATATTTTTTTCTATTTGGTCGCATATCCTTTGCATGCCATAACTTTCTGATGTCTGTGACCCAACAACATCAAAAGACTCTTGATATCTTATTTTCTGGTACTCTTACAAGCGATACTATAACATCTCTGCATTTGAATGGATATCTATGGGAATTGGGGGGTGGGACTAGATTTAGTTGTAAATTATGCTGGAACAGTATGGAATACATGGTTGGTAAAATGGCTGTAAGTCATCAAGGGTCTGAGGTATCAAACGAGCCTCAAACCATCACTCTGCTGCCAGATATGCAGTAGATATGGATGGATCACTTTAAGGCTTGTTTCTCCTGACAAATTTTTTATTGAACTCTATGGAAAAATAAGTCAGGAGAAGAAACCCTTCAAGTTATCCACCCATATCTACTGTATTTCTGGCAGCAAAGTGATGGTTTAAGGCTTGTTTGATACGTCAGACCCTTGATGACTTAGAGCCATTTAGCCAACCATGTGGTCCATACTGTTCCAGTGTAATTTACAGCTAAATCTAGTCCCTCCCCCCAATTCTCATAGAGATCCATTCATTTGATCTCATTTTTTATAAACATTTTTACTAGGGGTGCCAATAATAGTGGAGGGCACTGTAAGTGATTTGACCAGAAACATTTTTACCACGGTGTACTGTGTAACATTGTGCATGTATATCAATGGCATATATCAACTGAACTGCCTGATATTTATTTAAGACTGAAATGTCCGATGATATTTACTGAATTACATCCAGAGAAGGCTGAAATGTCCAATGGTATTTACTGAATTACATCCAGAGAAGACTGAAATGTCCGATGATATTTACTGAATTACATCCAGAGAAGACTGAAATGTCCAATAATATTTACTGAATTACATCCAGAGAAAACTGAATTGTCCGATGATATTTACTAAATTACATCCAGAGAAAACTGAAATGTCCGATGATATTTCCTGAATTACATCCAGAGAAAACTGAAATGTCCGATGATATTTACTGAATTACATCCAGAGAAGACTGAATTGTCTGATGATATTTACTGAATTACATCCAGAGAAGACTGAATTTTCCGATGATATTTACTGAATTACATCCAGAGAAGGCTGAAATGTCTGATGATATTTACTGAATTACATCCAGAGAAGACAGAATTTTCCGATGTACTGAATTGATTCCTAGATGCAGCTAATGCCTGCTTTTTCTTGCTGCACCACACTTTCCAAAAGTGTGTCAGGACCAAAGAATTTGTAGATAACAACAAACAGATGGCTTTGGCATCTTATTCACAATTCCTAAATAAAGTAGTTTCATAATGATGATGCATTCAGATTCATAATGGTATTGCCATGGCCAGGGCCGTCATTGATAATTATAATCACAATTTTAACATTCATGTTTCCCAAAATATATCCTTTCCATTGCTTCTGTTCAGATTTAAGCTTGCAGGGCTGTGGGAGCACGTGCCTACACTTTCCTACCCAGTGCACAATAAACTGAATGCTTCCATGAGCCAAATTCCAGGGATCCATCAGTATTATCTTAAACCAGGGTATTCTCCTACCAGACAGTCAGTCCCACTAAGTTGAAAGTCATGGGACGACTCTCTCTACTTTGCTTTGGTTTAACTTCAGAGAATCATTCAAATGGGTCTGAAAACATAAAACATTTATAATTATATTTATATTTTACATTCAAGGCTATAGGAGCAAGTAGAAGTAATGGTTGAAGTTTGAGAACACTGGAGATAAATAAATAATAATTCCCATATGTCCACACATGAAACTGCTGGATAAGGATGTAATTACTGTCCTCAAGGGGAGGATTGAGATCCACCAGTGGCTATGTAATTACATTGATTTTCAGGGGCAGAAGGTGTTTGAGGAGGCTATATAGTTATTAGTGCCATCTGTAAAGAGTGCTTTGTGTCCTTGTCTTTCCAGATGACACAATTGCCTGTGAAAGCTATCCCATAGAAGAGGCATATGTCCATCTACCACAGTGCCTGTTTATATGCACAAGATACTCATCTCCAGTATTATCTCTGTCCATCTATGTTTTTTAACTACAGGAGGTGCCAGTCTGGATCAGAGATTTTGGGCACCGTATATCAATACAGTCCATTTCCACATTATTGTTTTTGGTCACACCCCTTAATTTATTTTCAGAACGGTACATCAAATTACCACGTTTAAGGTCCAGTGAGGGAGACAGAATCTGGTGGGTCTCTAGATTCAGTGAAAACTAATCAGATCCTGCAATTTGATTGGTTCTAGCTAGTTTTAGCTACCGTTGGGTTGAGTAGTAAAAGGGTTTAGCGACTCACCACCAGATCATTTTTGCTATCTCCAACTGGAGCCACAAGTGTTGATGATTCCTCAAAAATGCGGAAACTGACCACTGGTTTATTACTATCCCAGGAATTTGACTTATCTGACATCAGAGTGTAAGACTCCTGGTAGGCTCCTGGTAATTTATTTTGACAAACACAAATATACATCCGTTAATGGACATTTAATGATATAATTGTGACACTTGTTCAACGCTCTCTCAAAATAACCCGTAGAAACATGACCAAGTAGCCAGTTTGAGCCAAAGTAGTTAATGTTGTGTTCACGTGAACATCTACCCCCCCTAGCAGAAGTATGAGAAAATAACAGGAATTAGAGAAAAAGGATTTCATAATAAAAATTGTATTAAAATGAGTGCATGCAACTGCATTTAGCAGTTAACTAAGTGTTTTTGCAACAATTGTGTTTCATGTTGCACATATTATCCAAGTAAACGCCACTGATGCATTGACAATGCTGCCATTGTTTTGCACACACAAGATGTTTCATGGCACTCCCCAGCCTCAATCAGACACTGAGGGCAAAGTGAGAGAGATTCATGAGTTTAACTTGAATGAGACAGAGGTGTCGCTACCATTCTGAACCACTGGGCGGCACCACTGAACTACTTGGCAACCGGGCCTGTATAGACAGCCAAGTGTAAAGTATCCTTGATTGCGAAAACTTCGATAAGCCTCGATAATCATGAGTGCAGTGTTAATGAAATGCCTATTTCAAGTATTTTCAATTGAGGAGTTCTCAACTGGTTTACTGGTGCCTTAACTGCCTGGCCCACCACATACTGTATGACAAAGTCAATACCCCTACTGCACCATTGGATATGCCGTATTTGTAAAAGAAGGCTATGACCTGTAGAGTGGGTGTTTTGAGTGTTAAACCTACAGAAATAAGGTTTAACACACTTGATATTTTTTGTTGTGGAGAATGTACTGTGGTTACATATTGTGGTTAATGACTGAATTGCTGATAGTGTCTAAATGTCCGGTTTCAAAACCCAACGTTAGTTCCCATGTGATTTATTGAAAGTGGAATGTTGCATTGACTGACAAATATTTTGTAGATATAGCTTAAAGAATATTATCAGATCATAATATTTAGCCATTCTAGTGGATCCAGTTCAGGAACTGTTTACAATACTCTGTGACATATCTATTTACATAGTCTGCATTCATTGTATAGATTTGTTTCAGGTGTGACCTAGCTACAAACATTTCTGATATATATTTAAATAAATGTCAATGAAGCCACAGTGTCTGGAAGTTATAGATAAGGGGGAGGTTTTTGTTATGGTTTCAGTGCACTAGTTCAGACAACAAACACTTCAGATATCTTTTCCAACATCATGGAAATATGGCACAGAGTGCTGTCCATGGCACGTCAGAGACACTATGCTGTCATGATAATGTCTTCGTTTTATTTCTTGATTCCGAGTAAGTCTGGCCTTTTCTAAATGCCTTTAAAATATAGAAGGAGCCCATGTGAAATGAATAAAAATGTTAAACATGAGGGGGGGACATTAGTGCGTACCGTAGGTTTAATATATATATATATATATATATATATATATATATATATCGCATTTTGTACTAAGCCCAAATGTAACTGTGTATATTGCATGGTGCAGCTCAAATTAATTCTGATAATATGTGTTATGATGATTCATTTGTTGTTTCAGCTGGAGATTGTTTGTCTGCTGCTGATTGTTTGTCTGCTATTTTAAGTATTTGTAAGACTTAATTTGGATAAGCCTTGCTAAGCTTCTCTATATGTACAGCAGCACATAGTAAATCGACATGCTGGCGTACACATCCACAGGTGTGGCCCTATGTGTGGGGTTCTCAAACTTAGGCTTGGGGCCCCCAGTTGATGTGGTTTTTGTATGCTGCCAGTCTCTTAGTTGATGAAAATGTGTTTACATTTTTCCACACAATGGGCCTCATTCATGAAACGTGAGCAGAACGAATTTGTACGTAAATCGTTCGTATTTGCATTTTTGCCCATACTTTGGTATTCATCAACATTTTCATATCTGAGATTTGTTAGTACCTCCGAATAAAAATTTACATCTGCTCCAGAGCACATGTACCTCATTCGTAAATTCAGAATGCCGGTAAATGTAGCTTCTGAGTGATAATTAGAATATGAATTTATTTTTTATTTTCTGTTAAATTCACAAGACTAAATGTAGCCTTTGAAATACACATTGCAAATGTAATAAATTATGATTGTAAAAAGCAAACACTTTAGATTACACCTATTAATCAATTGTAGGCTATGAAGCTGTTTAATTAGACCCATAACGTGGTCTACATGACCTTACATAGGCTATGCTATAACACACATTTAACCAATGCATGAAATGTGCTTTAAAGTGGCTTACATGTCTGTAGCCAGGGTTGCAATTGTGGTCAACAGCTCAATCCAGCTAATGCCAGCATACATCCAGTTCCCCTACAAGATGCAAAGACAGGTGGAGGTAAAGCAGGGTTTTTATGAAATTGCCAATCTGTCCAATGTTATCGGTGCCATAGACTGCACACCCCAGTGCACGTTTTTGTTTAAAAGTCGGTGAAACGCCACCTCACGTTCAGGGAGAAAACCGGATAAACTTTACTTAACAGTGAAAGTTTTTTAACCGGTTAGAATGTAGCCAGCAGGCTATATCCCGGTAAAACCTGAGCAGTGTGGGACACGCGCATCAATGTGACCACAATTACAACGCGCCAGAGAGATTCTAAAATAAGGTAGCCCATGTGATTACCCGATTTCAAACCACAACTCACATACACAGAACCCCAACAGAATTACAAAATTAATAAAGTTAAATTTATTTCCAGGCTGCGATAAAACAATGCGCTCGTATGGTACATGTTATCTCCTGCTAGGTCTTTACTTTACCAGTTCACGACGCCGGTACTGACAATATTAAACTATTTTTTTCCTTGATTGAACATCTGCTAATAAAACTTCGATTTCAGTGTCTGCTTTTTCTGGGTCATTCTGACTAGATATGGACCTTTAAATGGAAATGACAGTCTCCATATAAGGCAATTCATGGGCGTGGATTTCTGCTCATCACAAAAGAACATGGACGCGCATCGTAAGTGAATACGAAAACATCTACCACATGGTTTGATGAATCCGGCGTACATTTTTCGTATCAACTTAATGTACTCGTATATTTAGGAACACTTCAAGAATGAGGCCCATTTTTTCCACTTTCTTTAAACAAAATAAATAGCTTGATGCCATTTGCTGTGTCATTGAACTTCTCATTTTCACCTGTCAGTCTATAATTAAGCTATGATAAATAAACCTTTTTGTAAAGGAAAATTTTACCACATGAGAGAAAATGAAAATATGAGTTGATCTGACAGTTAAGTTATTTTAATGTCTACTGAGATATGTTTTACATTTACATTCATATTTTAGGCATTTAGCTGACACTGTTATCCAGAGGGACCTACAATTAGTGCACAAAGAAAAAGACCTGAATTCATAAATCATAACTTCAACAAACATTCAAAGTAGCAATTAATGAGAGTGTAATGGTCAGGCCATAACACACTCTCAGTAGGTAATCCTTTGTCATAGGAGAAGGTATTATTTTGAATAGGATAGACTGAACATTTGGAAGAGGCAATGGGAATCAGGGTGGAGAAGGGGAGGAGAGGTATATCCTGAATAGATCCGTCTCAGGTTCTGCCGTTAGGTACAGACGGACTCTGCTGTCCTGACTGAGATGGGCAGGTCGTTCCACCATTGGCGGGCCAGTAGGAAGAAGAGTTGAGGCCGGGAGAACCAATGACCAGGTTGTCGCAGGGAGGGGAGAGCTAGGCACCCGGTAGCAGCAGAGCGTGCAGCACGAGTGGAAGACCGCTTTTAACACGCACAGCGGTCACTACGAATATCGCGTCATGCCGTTCGGGCTCACTAGCGCCCCCTCTGTGTTTCAGGCGTTGATTAACGATGTGCTGAGGGAAATGCTGGAAAAATTCGTCTTCGTGTATCTTGACGATATTTTAATATTTTCGCCCGATTTTACCACACATGTCGGTCACGTTCGTCAGGTTCTTGCTGCACTTCTTAAAGCCCAATTATTTGTAAAGGCAGAGAAGTGTGTCTTTCACACAGGCTCTGTTTCATTTTTGGGTTTCATTATTAAGGAGGGTAAGGTACAGATGGATCCAGAGAAGGTTTCCGCTGTAAAGAACTGGCCCACGCCATCTTCCGTAAAACAGATACAACGTTTTTTAGGTTTTGCGAATTTTTATCGGCGATTTATTCCAAATTTTAGTGCGGTAGCAGCGCCCATTACTGCGCTCACTAAGAAGAACCTTGGCAGCCAGTTCCAATGGAATTCGAAGGCAGCTTCAGCATTTGCCGAATTAAAGAGAAGGTTCACTTCCGAACCCATCTTGGTTACTCCCAACCCCTCCCTGCCCTTTGTGGTAGAGGTAGACGCCTCCGAGCTAGGCGCCGGAGCCATTCTTTCCCAATGTTCGCCACTTGACCACAAGATGCACCCCTGCGCTTATTTCTCTCGCGCCCTAACATCGGCAGAGAGGAATTATGACGTAGGGGATCGAGAATTGCTTGCGGTCAAGTTGGCTTTGGAAGAATGGCGCCATTGGCTTGAAGGAGCGGAACATCCATTCACTGTCTGGACGGATCATAAGAATCTTGAATACGTTCAGCTGGCTAAAAGGCGTAATTCACGGCAAGCTAGGTGGGCGCTATTCTTTCTAAGATTTAATTTTATTATCACGTATCGCCCCGGGTCTAAAAACGTCAAACCTGACGCTCTCTCGCGGATTTACGACCGTTCTGAGACAGACTCAGTTCCTGAGCCTATTATCGCCACTGACCTCATTGTTGCCCCGGTTATTTGGGAGGTTGAGGCAGCGGTGCAGAGAGCCTTGCGCTCAGACCCAGGTCCAGGTGGGGCACCGGCAAACTGTCTTTTCGTGCCTCCTCGTCTTAGGTCGCGGGTCCTCCAATGGGGCCACGCCTCCCAACTCACCGGGCACCCAGGGGTTCATCGAACTAGGGACTTTTTATCCCGGCGTTTCTGGTGGCCTAGTCTGGATAGAGACGTACGCTCATTTGTCGCGGCTTGTCCGGTTTGCGCTCGCAGCAAGGCCTCTCACCTTCCCCCCTCGGGTTTTCTTCGCCCCCTACCCATTCCCACCCGTCCCTGGAGTCATATTTCCCTGGACTTCATCACGGGGTTGCCGTTATCTTCAGGCAATACTACCATTTTAGTGGTGGTCGACCGTTTTTCCAAAGCGGCCCATTTTATTGCGCTGTCCAAGCTGCCCTCGGCACCTGAGACAGCGCAACTTATGATTGACCATGTGTTTCGTCCGCATGGCCTTCCGTCGGATGTGGTGTCCGATCGCGGCCCTCAGTTCGCCGCCAAGTTTTGGCGGGCGTTTTGCTCTCTGCTGGGGGCTTCGGTTAGTTTATCTTCCGGGTTCCACCCGGAGACTAACGGCCAGACAGAGCGTACTAATCAGACTCTAGAGAATACTCTTCGCTGCCTTGCCGCATCCAAGCCTACCTCCTGGAGCCGTCATCTCGCCTGGGCTGAGTACGCTCATAACACGCTGCGTAACGCCTCCACCGGCCTCTCCCCCTTCGAGGCTCAGTTGGGTTACCAACCACCTCTTTTTCCTGAGCTCGAGAAGGAGGTGGAGGTACCCTCCGTAGGATCTTTCGTTCGGCGGTGTCGGTCGGTTTGGAGACAAGTGCGGTCATCTCTTATACGGGCTTCGGCTAAACAAAAAGTTGCGGCTGATAGGCATCGTCGAGCTGCACCATCCTATAGAGTGGGACAACGGGTTTGGCTTACTACGCGGGACCTTCCGTTGCGGGTCGAGTCCCGCAAACTCGCTCCTCGTTTTGTGGGCCCTTTCAAGATTATTAAAAGAATCAACCCAGTCACATTTCGATTGCAACTGCCGCGCTCAATGCGCATCCACCCCACTTTTCACGTCTCCCGTCTGAAACCGGTACTCGTAAGCCCCCTCGCCCCAGTTGAGAGACCACCTCCGCCTCCCCGACTCATAGAAGGGGGTCCGGCTTATACCGTTCGCCGCATTGTGGCCGAGAGACGTGTAGGTAGAGGGTGGCAGTTTCTTGTGGACTGGGAAGGTTATGGTCCGGAGGAACGTTGCTGGGTTCCATCGAGACACATCCTGGACCCGCAGTTAATCACCGACTTCCGCAGAGATAAGGTTGTGGAAACGTCCGGTGCCGTTCCTTAGAGGGGGGGTCCTGTCATGGATCTGACTTTTCTTCCCTTATCTCTACGTCGTTTTATTCGTCGTTATCGTTTACCGGTAATCTATCGGATTTCCCTGTGTTCCGTCACAGGTTTTGTTTTCACCTTGTCATTAGTGAGTTCACCTGGCCATTAGTGAGTTCACCTGGCAGGTAATTCCGCTCACTATTTATACCCCGCTTCTGGATGCTCTCATTGCTTCCATGTTGTTTCCACTTAACATTCGAGCCGGTAACAAGGTATAGAGAAATAGAAAGTAAGATAGTTTAAAAAAACGAAAAGGGTTTAGAAAATAGGGTGTTAGAAAGAAAGGAAGGTTCTTTTGTTTCTTTCGTTATTTACTCTACTTACGAGTGCTCTTCCCCAGGAAAGGTTTGGGTTGTTGAGTTCTCGGTTTTCCTTTTAGTTTTCACTCCAATAACGGGAGTAAGATAAGCGTGTCTGCTTATTTTCTTTTAGTTACCGTTTCTACCGACGAGCGCTCTAACTGCGCTGACTCCAGTTATAGGGGTCTTATAGTTTTGGTTTTCTTTGTTCGCTCCAACAAACGGAGTTAGATAAGCGTTAGTGCTTATTCCTTTGTTTTGCTCGTTTAGCGAGCTCCTCGGTTACATTGCGAGGTTTAGTCTTTCATTTCTAGTTGTTTCTCCACTACGGATTATTGCCCGTATTAGTGGTGTTCTTACGAACACTTTAAGACTGGTCAACTACGTGCATTTGGATCTCCAATATTCCCATCTCTGTTTTCGGACAGAGATCCCTCATAGTGGCAGATATTGATTTATTCAGGTGAGCCCCGTTGATGGAGAAATCCGTTGTCACAGCCTCAATAATTACACTATACATTACTTTACAGGATACTATACATTACATTGCAGAACACTATACATTACATTACAGGACGCTATACATTACATAACAGCACACTATACATTACATTACAGAACACTATACATTACATTACAGCACACTATACATTACTTTACAGGATACTATACATTACATTGCAGAACACTATACATTACATTACAGGATGCTATACATTACATTACAGAACACTATACATTGCATTACAGAACACTATACATTACATTATAGAACACTATACATCACATTACAGGACAGTACAATGCAAAACACCCATGCAATAGAAGGTCCTAATGGGCTTTGAGCCCACCTGCAACTGCTCTTTCTTTGCCAGGTAAGGTGCTGGTGGCTTGTAAAACCAGTGATCAAGCAGCAGAAAACTGTAGATTTTTAATTTTAGCATCAGAGAAAGGGACCAGGATTTCTTCATAACTACCAGTAGAAGATATATTTTCTTCTGCAAATTTTGCGTCCTGCTCTGTCAACGCATGATTCATTATAAATGACCTTTGTTTTATAATTGAGTCAGTGGTTTTGTACTTGGGTGGATTAAGATTACAGGGCGTCCAGGCTTTCAGATATCCCTTAATATCTCTCTGTCAAATGTAACAGAACTGAAAATTCATTAAATTTTATTTGCATAGCGCTTTTTACAGAGACACTGTCACAAAGACACTTTACAGAGAAAATAACAAAAAAAAGAACATTTGGCAAAAACCAGTCCCGAACCTCTAAAAAAACGAGAAAGTGATGGGCAAGGTGATGCACCTAGGCCTCCAGGTTGTGTCATGGCGTGGGCTTGACCCAGGAGAGGGACAGGACTGGAGCGGTCTGTGAACTCAAGGTGGAGGAAGGGGCAGAAGCCCAAAGAAAGAAAGATGAAGAAGGTTAGGCGCTATATAATTATGGGATTAGCTGCTGCATATGTAGACGCCTGAGTGTAATATGAAAAAGCCTCAGGGTGCTGTGCTATTGCAGCACATCTAAAAGATGTGAAGAAAGGGGGGTCTACACAAACATGGGAGTGACCCGATAGTACCCCAACAAAACACCAGCACAGAACAAAAAACCAGAGGATTCAAATGCAACAGCACAGTCAGCTCAGCTCACATAACAGCTCTATGGTCCTGATTTACCCTTCCCAGACTTCAACTAAAGGATTGACTAAAGAGGTGAGTTTTGTGCCTACGCTCAAAAACAGTGTGTCTGAAGCCCAAACATACAAAGGAAGATTATTCCATAAGACAGGAGCTCTAGAAGAGAAAGCGCTTCTTCCCATTGTAATTTTAGATATACTTGGAATTAGCTAGCATCTTGTGAGCAATGCAATCTTGGAGGAGAGCAAGGTATACGTAACTCTCAAGATATTATGGAGCCAAACTATTTAAAGCCATATGTTTGGAGTGGACTCTTGTAGTCAATTTTCAATTTAATAGGCAACCAATGAAGAGATGCAAGCACCAGACCGATATGTTCACATTTCTTTGTTCTTGTAAGTACCCTCACAGCCGCATTCTGTACAAGTTGGAGACATTTCAAGGCTGAATTAGCACCACGAAACAATAAAGCTTTACAGTAATCCAACCGAGAGGTTACAAAAGCGTGAATCCTTTTTGCAACAACCTGCAGGGATGACAGCTTCCTCAATTTAGATATGTTGCTCAAGCGAAAGAATGTGGGCTGAAAGGAGAGATCTGAATCAATAGTCACACCAAGGTTTTTAACAGCTGCATTGGCTGAGACAGAGAAGCCATCTAAATTCATAGAAAAGAAGAAGAATTTATCTCAGCGATTTGGGAGCCGCTAATAATATCTCACACTTGTTTGGATTAATTAAGAGGACATTTTGGGTCTTCCAGGCCTTTCTGTCTCTAAGACAAGCCTCGTTTTGCTAGCTGGGCAACTTTGCTGCCTTTAGCTGATACATAATGTCGCGTATCATCTGCATAACAGTGGTAGTTAATACTATGTCTGCTTATAATGCCCGCAAGGAGAAGCATGTACAGAGAAAAGAGCTTTACGCAGAGCAGTAGCTCATCCACCTGCCAGTTCATTGGTCGACATGGAACTAGTTGAGTTATCTAAATCAAAGTATTCAGGCAGCACATCAATGAAGTTTGTAACAGTGGAGGTAGTGATAGCACAACCCGTGTACACCCTAGATTTAGTTTTTAAAGGGTGGGCTAATTGCATGCAGAGAAATAAGAAAATTGTCAGAAAGAATATGATTTTGGGGCCAAATGTCAACATCACCAATATCGATAGCAAAACTTAAGACCAGGGCCCTGCTCCACGTTACGTCGCTTAAACAATCCAGGATAATCGGATGCGTATTGTATCAAATTATCTTGTTAACTAATTTCAGGCTTACTCCGTTTCACGAATGTGAATTACGATTAGATTAGTTACTCTAGCATTGCATCATCTTATAGCTGTGCTATAAAGGGGAGATTAATCACATGGCAAAAACAGGATCACACTCCTTATATAAACACAAAATGAGGTGACACTGCTCTTTGCCGAATCGCGTAATACATTTAAATGGAAAAAACTATATTTTTCGAACTCTCATAAGACAATGTTGTTTTTTATTTTGTTTTGGGGTTGTAGATCACTTATTATTGGTTATGTAAATAAACCATTTTGAAACCCTCTTACAAAAGATATCAAATTTACCTGCAACTGTGTAGAAATCTTATTCCTTAATAGTGAACACACTGATGTGCCTTTTGAATGCAAAGTTTCTGATTGATTGTCATACTATGGCTTTGCTGATATGTTAATTTCTGTGGCTTTAATGATGTTTTTCTTTTATTTCTTCTTAATATTTCTGTCCTGTTTTAAATTCCTCATTTTTACCACTGTAGCTATTTAGGGAATCTTATATCCTGTTTTGTTTGCTTTTATTTATTTTTTATTCTTGCCTTCAAATGTAAAGCCGTTTGCTTTGCATTGTTGTATGAAAGGTGTTATACAAATAAAGTTGTATTATATTTTTATAGTTGCCAACAGCATATAAAAATGTGAGGAAGCGGAGCCCAATGCAGTTTCTGTGTCACACTGTTAGGGCTCTGCTTGGCTTCAGGTTGGCAATGCGCACTCCTATTAATTGCTGGAGGTAAATTATTATCTCAGCACTAAATCGATGATCATCCGAGTACCCCTTTAATGGCCCACAACCGTTTGGTGGAGCACGTTTTGGGTCTTGGTGTCTTGTTGGGGAGTGTGTTGGACTTGACTCATAAACCAAATGGTAAAGATGGCTCAATCAGGTGGGGTTGGGTCTGGCATGTTTTTCGGCAGGATATCGGGACTCGGGGTGTGCAATACTAGGTCATTGAGCTGGCCATTAAAGGGTTAAAGGGATCTTGTCTGTCTCTACAAACACGTTTCCTTCTAAATGCTCTTCCGTTGGCTCGTTCATCGACAAGAACCGCTTACAAGTGCGTTGGTGTGTTCGTGATTTCACCATGTGGCTTATATAGGCTATATGTTCACGTTATCCAGCTGAGGTTTTGCAGGTTTGGAATTAAAGGGGAATCCCACTGAAAATTATGTTTGATTTGTAGAAGAGTAGCGGTCCTCCTGATTAAAATGAGCTCTCAGCAAACTCTCTACCTGTAGTGAGAGCAGAGATATAACCCCAAACGACTATGCATGTTCCAGGTACCTGTTTTACTGTGGACTACAACGGCCAGGGGCTTACAGTTTAAGAGTGGGTGTCAGACAATGCTAATCACAGGTTGCCACTCACTGACAGACAGTCACTCATAAGCAGGGCACACCAAATGTATGAAGCTGCTATTGTGGTTTTGTGCTTTGTTCTTTTTAAAAAGAATACATCTTTTTTAAAAGCTCCCAGCAGTACCACTTTTAGAGTTTCCTTTCACAAGTAAAAATTGAAATAAATAAATAAATGTGTTCCAAAACATCACAGGATCATGTCACCTGAGAAACTAGCAGTTGATTTTCAGCTGAAGCCACAGTTTTTAAATTATATCTCACCACGCATATGGAGGAGTTACAGGCTTAAAGGCTGCATTATGTGCAAGCAAAACAAAGAAATAAGCAGTAACGCTTATCTAACTCCCGTTTGTGGAGCGAAACAAAAGAAAGAACAGAGAACTCAAAAGACCCCAAAGACTTTGGGTAAGAGCACTCGTAGGCATGAGTGGAAAACAAAAGAAACGAAAAAACCTCTGCTCTGAAATAAGAGCGTAAAGAGAACTTGCTTTCTTTCTAAATTGTACTGCTAACAAGTCCCGCGTTGATAAGCAAAGCGGTCGATAGCAGCACAACTTCCTATACCCTTTTACCGGCTCGAATGTTACGTGAAATAACATGGAAGCAACGAGAGAGGCAGGAAGCGGGGTATAAATAATGAGCGGAAATAAATGACAGGTGAACTCACTAATGACGAGGCGAAAGCAAAACCCGTAGCGGAACACAGGAAAATCCGATAGATTACCGGTAAACAACAAAAAAGAATAAAGAGACGCGGAGATAAGGGAAGAAAGGCAAGATCCATGACATACATGTGCTGTACATGCGTTTCTGTCCCCTTTGAATGTACTTTTTCCTGTGTTTTTGGTCCAAATGAACACCTAATTCCCAGTCCCTTCCCCCAAGTGTTCTTGCTGGACTGTAGTTAACTATTTAAAAAAACATGGTATACCTCACAGGATCAGATCACAGACCCAAATAGCTTTTAAACTACTTTTAATTTGCCTTTGGTAACTTACTAATCTATCTATTAATGGCCTGTTACCTATTTATTAACCCACTTTAGTCCTAACTAAAATCAGGCCTAGTACCTATAGAAGAGGAATGTTTTCCTCTGTCACAGGGAAAGGTCTAGAGGAGAGCTGAACTTAAAGGACATTTTTTTCAATGAAAATTGATATGGAGTGTGTTTTTTTCATGTATATTTTTGGATTTTGATTTGATCAAAAATAAGAAAGAGTACATTTAATTACACAAGGCCTATCACTGCATATGTGCAGATAGACCTTTTCCCAGATTGTTTTCTATTTATTTTCGGTCAGTCAGCCTAACTTCTTTAATAGGAATTTAAGGTTAGACTTGACTAGATTTGTGGGACTAATTCTGGGTTTCTTTGAAACTGGATAACTGACAAAATTATTTTCAAGTGATGAACTTGGGGAAGAATTTATTTGAGTAATTAACTTATTGTAATATATCCAGAGGGACTTTGCATTGGTATTAGCAGCTCACGGTATTGTGTGACAGGACAGTTGAAGGGCAGAAAGATAGGTGGATGGGTATGAGAATGTGGATTTGTTGGGGTTTTTTTGGCTCACGGGAGGTAAGAGATACCTGTGGAATTCACAGCCTCTCTGCTACAGAAACAGATGACTCACAAAGTGCTTCACCTCACCAAGAGACACCAAAGTCTCTCTCTCTGTATGAATATGTAGGTACAGGTGTTGAAGTTTGATTTACTACTATTTCAGAACCTGTTTGAGGCAATACAATGCAGGAGTATGGGTCCATACTCCCGAACAGACCAGTTCTCACAGTGCTGAGGTAAGGCATCCGAGTGTTTACATTACTTGTGAAATACAGTTACAATAGAACCGCTGAGATACCAACACATCTTTAATGAAAGCCATTCCTTACTCCGAAGTGGACTTGGGTTTGTCATAACCGCACACACATGATTTACTAAGACCTTTAGCATGTGCAAACAATAACCAGTCCTCGTATGTATTTTTTTTTTCTCCAATTAAATGGCCTTTTCCTGGCTTTTTCGTATTTTATTTGGAACGTAGATCCGGGAGGTAATTCTTGCGCCAGAAACAGCGTTAATGTGCTGATGCGTCAAAAACCACTCATTGGTCCAAATTTCCACGGAAGCCAGCGATCCTGGTAGTATATATCTATGGTAAACAAACCGACCTGCCAAAATTTTGCTAGTTTTTTTCTGGTAGCTTGCTAACAACATTGAAGAAAATAGTACTTTTATAACAAATTTTAATTACATTTAAAAAAATATGTACGAGGACTGGTTATTGTTTGTATTGACAGAATACGCTTTGTTCTAGTTCGTATACATGTTAGAAGTATCATTTTGATACTGTTTTAGCTGCCCTATAGAAGTGAATGGAGAGCGACAAATACCCTATTCTGGATTATCACCCCAGGGGAGCACAGAGCAACTAACGAACATATTTCGTCACCATTTGGACTCATATCATGGCCAGGTAACTACATAACCCAAAGTTCAGTTCTGCTTTAATACTTTAACACTAGTGGCTCCCAGAAAACCAGCATTTCCTAATTTTATATGAATCGAACTTTTGAATCCATGAGAATCATTTGTCTAAGTAACTGCTTGAGAGCAGGTATAAGGAGAATCTGAGGGCTGCATGTGTGGTGGGTGTCCAGCTGGGCCAGATGTCGGTCTCAATCTGCCATGAGATGTGTGAATAACCTCATCAGCAATGCAGCGCTACATTTGGAGTCAGGGCCCAGTATTCTGTAGCGCTACGCTGAATTCTCTCAGTATGTTATATTAACCCTGGAGTTTTCCAGAGAGGACTCTGTCCACGAACTCTTCAGCCACAGTACTCCAAATGTGACAGCTGTCTGAAACTGATGCTCTTTCTGTTTGCAGTATTTTATTATATTTAACCAGGTTGGTTGACTGAGAACCAGCGCCAACCTGGGGAATGAAAGATACTGCAAGGTACACACACACACACACACACACACACACACACACACACACTCACAGAAGCACACAAACATACACACACACACACACATAACTTGAGTTGAGCCTTTTACTTCTGTACCTGATTACAGATAATTTGGCCCTTTTTGAATTATCTGTAATCTGATCGAAGATCAGAGCGGAAGTAAGGACACATAGGCTATGGAAGGTGCTTAATCTGGTTAGACTTCGTGCTATGGCAATATTCTATCTGAAAGGAAAATGTATCAAAATTCATGTGAGCACTCAGTTCTATCCGCAACACGGGCCTAACAGATAGTGGTGACGTTCCCAGAGAAACAGCGATAGGAAATTAAAGGAAGATGGGAGTTCAGTTTCATCCAAAACAAATTAAACTTTGCACCACAACAAATAAACCCATCTTGTAATTGCTGCTAAAGAAACAAACCGTAACTCAAGGCACTGAGAAATTTTATGTTAGAGTCTCATTAAAAAGGTCATGTATTCCATCAAATATTTATTCTTACAAGTTCCTTTAAAAGTTGGTCAGAAAAACACAAAGGGGTGGAAAGTATTCTGTGTACTTTCTTTCTAAAATCATAGTCAGAGCTATGGAAGAGTAGCTAACATCACAGTCAGAGCTATGGAAGAGTAGCTAAAATCACTGTCAGAGCTATGGAAGAGTAGCTAAAATCATAGTCAGAGCTATGGAAGAGTAGCTAACATCACAGTCAGAGCTATGGAAGAGTAGCTAAAATCACTGTCAGAGCTATGGAAGAGTAGCTAAAATCACAGTCAGAGCTATGGAAGAGTAGCTAAAATAAAATCACAGTCAGTTATGGGAGAGCCGCTGAAATCACAGTCAGAGTTATGGGCGAGTAGTTGAAATCACAGTCAGAGATGGTAGAATAGCTAAAATCACAGTCGGAGCTATGGAAGATTCACTGAAATCACAGTCAGAGCTATGAGAGAGCAGCTGACATCACAGTCACAGATATGGGAGACAAATCAGCCAGATCTACGCAAGAGCAGCTGAACCCACAGTTATGTAAGAGTAGCTGACATGTGACAAATTGGTACACTGATATGCTTCAAGGATGAAATATGCTTGTTCCAATTTAAATACATTATAGTCTGTTTTTACAGATCCTTATTTACTGTGCTGAGTAATCATATTAAGTCCCATAATCGCACTGGACAATGTACTGCTTTACTGCCAGCTGCAACACTGTTTTTTATGTACAACACATTTTGTGTGTGTGTGTGTCTGTGTGTTCTTATATCTTTCTATGTGAAAATGCTTCTCAGCAGGGGTGCTGAAGGTGGCAAACACGTTTTAGGACCAACAAAATGCCATTCCCGTTGTGTGTATGTGCTTGTTTGAGTGTGTGACTATGTGTGTGTGTTAATAGTGTGTGTGTTTGTGAGAGAGAGAAAGAGAGAGAGAGAGAAAGAGTGAGAGAAAAAAGGAGAGAAAGAAAGAGAGAGAGAAAGAGATAGGTTGGTGTGGAATGTGGATGAAATGCAGAATCCGGTAAAACATTACATTACATTACATTACATTATAGACATTTAGCAGACGCTCTTATCCAGAGCGACGTACATAGTGCATTTCCGAACTAGTAACAAGTGCGTATCAGTAACAGTCAGTATCCTTTGTATATCCAGGTGAGTTTCTTGAAATCATTTTTCAAAATGAGCCCTGGCCTAGTTTGTATCTTCCACATTTATTATTAACTTGATAGAGATATTTCTACATTGATACCTTACATAAAATGCATTACAGTAGTCAGGGACTATATGTGCAGTGTGCACATTAATTTCACGGATGGTGTTAAAGCCAAAGCGTTATTTTTATATTCTTCTAAATCAATCTCAGGCGATCAGAAAGTTAATTGAATCAATTTGCAGTTTCACAAACACCTTTAAGATAAATTAATCTGATGGAGGGGGTACTTTATGTTCCGTTGTTCAGAAATTACCATTTGTTCCCTGAGAGGAAACGCCGGTGTTTTGGTGTACTTATCACTTACTTGTCTTGGTGAGGCTAGCTTTTCAGCATTGTATATTCTGGGACTCTGGGTGTGGTTCTGTACGGCAGAGATCTCAAAGCCCCCAACTCAGTATCCTGCTCTGCGCCATCTCACATTGAGTTTGAGCCGGAAAGGATAAACCATGCGCATTCCACAAGATCTGTGCTATGCTCACTGAAAAATACATTTAGGAAAGATTTTGAGTTCGAAAAAAAGTTGTTTGCTGTCTGCCTCCATAAATCACACTGAATGAAAACTGAAAGTAAGTTGTTGGCGAAGAGCATCGCTAGAAACACCAGCAATTTAGTTAAAATTCAGCGCTCTAATTAATTCCTTGTTTAACTACACTGACCGGCCAAAAAAAAGGTTAAAGGACCGCCTTTAGCTTTCATTACGGTGCGCATTCGTCGTGGCTTTGCTTCGACAACCTTATGCAACGTAACGTTTATTTCCATCCAGAGTGGCATACATTTTTGGCCTAGATCTTGTATTGACGACAGGAGAGTTGAACCACTCTTCTCCGGCACATCCCAAAGACTTTCAATGGGGTTAAGGTCAGGACTCTGGTGGCCAATTCATGTGTGGAAACGATTTCTCATGCTCCCTGAACCACTCTTTCACAATTTGAGCTTGATCAATCTTGGCATTGTCATCCTGGAATATGCCCATTGATGAGATAACCTGGTCATTCAGTACATTCAGGTACTCAGCTGACTTAATTTTATTGCTGCATAACGTTGCGGAGCCTAGACCTGACCAATTGAAGCAACCCCAGATCATAACAATGCCTCCAGAGGCTTGTACAGTGGGCACTATGCATGACGGGTGCAACGGCGACTTTTTTTTTGGCCAGGCAGTGTACTACTTCAGCAATGGGGCAGTGCCACAGGGATTTCAGGTTTGACTGTGAGTCGTTCTGAGACGTGCCCATGAGGTTTACTTAGTCAGCTGAAAGATTATTTTCAATATTCTCCATTTGAACCACTGTAATCGGCATTGTGGCGCACACTAGAACTGAAAACTTGTTGTTACACTTACACGTCGATATTAGTTTAATGTCTGAAAGTGCAATTTCGCATGGTAAGAAAAAGCCGGAAAAGAAGCAAATAAATGTGTCATTCCTATCAGGGAAATAATGTTTTTCTAAATTTGGTGAACGCACATTTTTCGTTTGGGAACCATTACTAATACGGCTGGTTACTGTGAATTGATTCCGCTTCTGTAAAACATTCAGAAAATACAACAACGTGGCTCAATTTGTCAGGATTGCCTCATGTTAGTCTTCTCTCCCTTTAAGGAACTGTGTTCAGTGGTATGTTCGTACACATTCCTGGCACATATGCAATATTGAAATAGAACATGCGTTCTGCAACTGATTACAGCCTCAGTAGATTATAGCAGGCCCACAGCAGATAATTAGAAAACCGCTGTGTAGTCCAAACTTGTCGCCTAGGCGGGAATTTGAAAAACCCAGTAAGCTGTTAGCTTTAGCCTTAGAGTCATGTCTATGCAATGGCTTTCTCTTGGTGGATGAAGGCCAGTTTAGCTACATTTACATACAGAAAAGCTACATTCTGAATAATTTGGTGGAATCATTGCTGTGCTTTGAAAACACACTGAATAACAACTACCATTTTGAAAATGATGATTTAATTTACTACTGCTGTGTAACGATTTATAGGACTGGAATGGTTAGATGTGGATTTTTTGTCTTTCATTTTTAGCTAAATTATAAAAATGTTGGATGCATTGATATTAAAATCATAGTAGTGTTTTTGATGATGGATTGCATTTATATAGCTATTTTCCAATCAAATCAACTTTATTTATATAGCGCCCTTTTTTGTGCAAGCATGCAGTACAAGGTGCTTAACTTCAAAATAGATTTTAAAGCAAAAATCATGAAGGTAAACACAGTAATAAAAATAAGTATAATACATTAATGATAACAGTAAAAGATTTATTTTTTTAAATAAACATTAAAAAATAAAATACGATATAATAACATAAAAGTAAAATAGAGTAAATAGGGTAATAAAAATAAACTAGAATAAATAGGGTAATAAAATTTTGAGCATGGAGAAACTGAGAGCAGAGCAGCAGAGTAAAAGGGTGGATTAGAACAAAATGGATTCAACAAAAGGTAAAGCAAAAATCACGGTTAACATTATTCAAGCTTTTAACAGTGACGTGGTACCTTTTATTACAATACAAATTGTTGTTTTTTTAGGTTAACATTGCACTTATTGACTATAAATGTTCCTCTGTGCTTTGGTGATACCGCATTTTTGTATTCCTGAGAGTAACATTGATGTTTACTACTAACATACTACTACTCTACTACTGTACGTCATGCCAGGTGATTGTAACGTAATGGGGAAACTCACCTCAACCACAACCAATGTGCAGGTGCACCTCACTCAGGTGAACACAGGGAACTGATTCAGTTAAAGGTGGCTGGTTGAGGATTTTTCCAGGGGGCCATGAAATCCTCCACTTTTTGTGATAAACCGCACAAGCTCTTCGGCGAGTTGTAGCACTTTGTGTGAAAGATAGCCTCTTCTACAGCACAGTGTCCTTGTCGCTGCACTGTTGAGCATTGTGGTTTATTTGGTTCAGAGGAAATAGTGCCCTCTACTGGCCCACCAACACCAATTGTAGCAACTACTTAGATTTACCAGCAGGTTTCCCATCCAGATACTATCCAAACCCATACCTGCTTAGCCATTCCACAGAAGCAGGGTACATGTTTACTGAGGATTGACTGGTGTGGGGGTTTTGCGCCTGAGTTAACCAGTGAATGGTAAGGATGAATGGCTGAATGGTATGTCCATTTGCTGCTGGTATGGAGGTTTGGGTCTTTGATACTACGTGCCATTTAATGAGACCTGCCCAGAGGGGCATCGCGGCTGGATCTCTAGGTTGGTCATCAGAGGTGGTGTCAGACTAACGGAGGCGCGCTCTACTGCAGCGCAATCTCTGTCTATGAAAATCATGTCTATGAAAATAATTCCCCTAACAACTGATATCCAGGGTCAGACTTGGGGATGAGAGGATGAACTCTTCTGAACTGTAAGCTGACCAGCTCTATGTAGTTTGTGCCCAAAACAGCTGAGTTGAACCTTTCCAAGCAGAATGGTTTGTTCTCTAAACGTGGTCGTGGCAGAACATTCTGCTGACAAAATGGAAGTTGATTCCAAAATGACACTCGGTTTTGTGCATTTTTTTTTTTTTGTAAGACTAAGATTATTTTTAGTTACATGGACTTGGTTTGTCTGATATATATTTCCTATTTTTTGGTCCATTCGACCTCATTTTAATTTTATTTTCTTGGTTGTTTTTGAATGTATGCCTAATTCTGGCCAGTGTACAGAGCTAATTTTGCATGTCACGTGTCTTTAACACCGCTTGTCCTTGTCGTTCTTCAGAAAGGCAATGCGTTCTGAACAACTCACCATGCTGAATAGGGCTGAATATGAAGTAAATAATCGTTTTGCATTTCGCCGCTCAGGAACACGTGTTTTGAAGTTCCCTCCCCCACTCTTCGGGAGCTGCTGAGGCACAGTTTCAACGGAGCGCCGCAGTGCCACTACACCCCATGAGTACGCCAGTAAGAGACTGTCCATATCTGTGCTGTAGTCCTCATCCCCGTCTTCTCATCCATCTTTATCCGTACCGTGTTCCTCTCAATCGTTGTGATTGTTGTCTTTATTTCTGTCATCACGTGGAATGGCAGCAGTCGGATTTGAGCAGGTGTGGGTCTCTTTCATAATAACAATAATAATCATAATACTAAAATCTGAAATAAGCCTCAGTTCTCAGGGCAGTGAAATAAAAACTCAAATTCAAAGAAGAATCTTCGAGACTTGAGTGGTGCCCCCAATCTGGGCCCCTGGAGCCTGTGTAAGTCTCTAATGGTCAGTGATCATGATCAGCATGGGCCCGTTAGGCCCGTTAGTCTTTTACAGTTTGACCTGTCCGTCTTTGCCACAGACTTGAGTCAATCGTTAATCCAGTGTTCAGCTATTTCTTGGAGCCAAGAATCCAGTGGAGGGGATATTTTTCCAGCAGGCTGATAGGTCTGCAAAGGGAGTCTGGGCCCCCGTAGCTTGGTCATCACAGGTTCAATTCTGGGCAATGTCATTAGTTCCTCCCAATGATTCCTGCAGACTCCCACAGTTTACCAGCTGTGTTCAGTGAAATACAGCTAGTATTTATCTCAACTGCAGTAATGCTGCAATGAGAATTGCTGGTGTGTGGGTGAGTGAATCAGAGGAGCTTCAGGGTAGTTAGAGCAAACCAACAAGCACAAATACAACTGAAAAGCAATAAAGTTCAGATCAGACAGAAATTACCAGAAGGAATTTAAAGCAAAATAAGAACAAGAGGAAGAATAAAAAGAGGAATGGAAGGAGAGAGATATACATGAACAAATATACAGTATACTATCTATATTATTTTTATATGTTATAGAATATATTTGATGTACAATATATTAAAGTTAATTTTGCAGTACAGAAATATTCCTCTTTTTCCCCAGAGCTTTACAATTCAGGGTTTAGGTTGTTTCTTCAGAAAGCCAACATTTGTGTCGATATAGACGGCTTTACAGAACCATTGTGAGCAGAATATCAGTTTTTCTACGGCTGCTCACAACAACTGTCTTTTATTCATAATTTGCTGTACCATTTCATCTAACTCTTCACACTATTGATTCATAACATCCACGATTGTGTACGGGGATAGTGTTTCAAATGCATGCATTTGAAATATGTCTCTGCATGTACTGTGTTTCACATATGTGATATCGGTCACACACCTCTTTTTTGTATGGTTATACCTCTGTGCCACCTGCAAAGAACCCTACACCTCCACCATTTTGATTGCAGTTTATAAATTGTTGTGATGAAAGTATGTAACTTCTAACTCATATAAGGATCCTAGAATTATTTTTTTTAAATGGTCTCTTCATATACAAATCTGAGCATCATGTATTTTTCCCTCAGTGCAGAGAAATTAATTTCTGAATTGTGAATTGCATTTTTTCTCTTTCAAATATAATTAATTTCAGCAACTACCCAACCCAAGTAAAAAGGTCATAACCTGCCAATTGTTTAAATGAAGGAAATAACCCATCACCGTAAAAATTAATGATATTGTTGGAGCCATTTTTTTCTTTTAACTTTGCAAGCAAAATTACAGCCCAGTGGTCACTTTATTTTGGGGTTTAAAGATGACACATTAACCCTGTGTCAACCTTAACTAATCAGGTACGTAGAGACGCCGAGAAGAAATTATTCAACCACTTTTGCATATTTTGTTTTGTTTAACTGAACCAATGGTTATTATTATTTTCTCTTTACACTTAAATCCACTGATATATATTGCTCCATTTTTGATGCATCGAATGTTTGCTTTTTTTAAAATAACACACATGCACAAACATCATGCACATTCATTCATTCATTTACAAACATCACCGCTCCAGTTAACTTTATGGACTAAAAAATCTTCAATCAACCTTAACGAACAAGTAAGTGAAAAGTACTGTGTCGTGGATTTAGCGCGTTGGAAACAAGTCGTCTTAAGGCATCACTTTGGCTTAATGCTGGTTTTCTTGAAAGCCATGACAGTTTAAATGAAGGATACAAGCCATCACATTTTAAATGAATGAAATAACCCATCACAGTTTAAATGAAGGATATAACCCATCGCTGTTTAAATTAATGAAATAACCCATCAGTTTAAATGAAGGATATAACCCATCAGTTTAAATGAAGGGTATAACCCATCAGAGTGTAAATGAAAGTTTAAATAAAAGAGACAACCCATCACAGTGTAAATGAAGCCACGCACAGGACTCGTGGCTCCTGCTAAAGGCCTCGTGCTCAGTGTTGTAATGTACCCCACAGTCTGGTATCCAATCACAACTGTGCTTAATTACTCCAAGTGTCCCCCAGGGAGACAGCATTTCAGTCAGCACGGTTCGTTGTGCCCGTCTCATCCAGCAAGAGTGACTGACCCTAACCCTAACCATTGTACTCCTCTGACGCAGTGGCAGCGTAGGTCAGTTAGTGGACTATACAGCAAGAGGAGGTTGATATAATACGCTTTGAAAGAGAGAGCATGCTGGCCTCGGTTTTCTCAAAAAGACAGATTACAGTCAACTCAAGAATCATAAAAATGAGCAAAAATGATTGGATAAAAGAAACAATACACATAATGATTAAAATGTTCTGCTCAGACATTTGGGGAAACTAGTTACTTCCACTCTTAATCTTCACTGGTGTTCACACCTACTTCACATGGATTGGCTGTTACACCATCCGAGTGACCAGTCTCCATTCTAATCTTTGTTAGAAGTCTATGTTTATCTCTGCACAAAACACACTTTCATAATCATTTGCCCTGGTGAGTGGAAAAGTACATTTTTAGAGAGCCTTTTGTGAAGACTAACCCTTGATGTGTCGAATCACGGTCTGTTTTATTGTGACAAAATAAAATGATTTGAAACTGTAACCACACGTTTTCACACACTTCTAACGGTGTAATAGAGGCACAAAAATCCCTTTGGCGTCTCCTTCACAGTTAAACACCTCACTGTAGCTAATAGGCATGGTGTTCACGTGCAAAAGCATAAGAACACGTGACAAGAACAGGCTCTTCAGCTGACATATGAGAATTAATCTTTGGTGAAGTCAACGAAATGTGCCATCCTTGCTTGGATTTTGCTTGAGGAGTCTGTGAAATTCACATGAGGGTTCGCGTTTACCCGAATGACTAACGTTGTTCTCTCTTCCTTATTCGGCTAGATTAGCTTTTCTTCCGAACCGGAGCTGCAGTGATAACGGACGACGGATCCTGTCCAGTGAGCTGGAGTCTCAGGACTCGGTCGGCGGACCCTAGCGCAGGAGAGTACGGCAGCATTCAGGAGTCATCGAGACGCGGGTTGAGACGCACGGGGACACTCCATATCCACAGCACAGCCTACCATGAAGGATGAACGTGGCCATTTGACTGCAGATTTGGCAGTTCAGTTAATCCCGCTCATGGTCTCTTCTCTCACGCCCATGGTCTCTGTGAACTTTGGATACTGCAGGGCCGCGTTATAGAGGTCAAAGAGAACGTTTTACATTAGAGAATTTCCATTGGCGTAACGGAAACTACGCTCACCATGGGGTTACTGAGGGTCATCTTTCTATGAGGGAACACTGCACTGCTATAACTTTGTATTGATTTTGGTGCTTGTCCTGTACATTACAGTAAACCGCACCCCTACGGTAGTTCTCACTTCCTGAAGTAGAGGACTGCATGCTTACTGAAACCTATATCTTCTGTGAAAAACGCTGAAAAACGGAGAGGGCGCTGGGTAATTTCTCACTGGCCACATAACAAACAGACTTCCACAGATGGTTACGCATGAAGATCGAGTTGGTGATGCCTGGGGAAATAAATACCCAAATATGAGTGATTAGTCCAACACTGCACAGGTCTGATGGGGTGCACATGGAACAACTGCAGTTGGTTAAAGGCCAGCATTCAGCTGACTGGCAAAAGGTTTGCTCTCCAGGGCTTTAGTCTTTGCCACTCAGATAACGGGAAGAACAGTGTTTATATTCTGTTAATCGACATAGCCACTAAATTCATTTTTGTTTTTTTCTGCATGTGGGGTGGGAGCGTGTAGTTGAAGTCCTGGCTTCTGACTAGGCTTTGCCCTGTTGCATCACACCTAAATATTCAGGAGGGGGCACTTTAAATACACACAAGTGTAAAACTATTTATTTCAACGCACACCTTCAGCTTCAAAAATGAGAAGTGGCGATGACTTTTGTTACTGTGTGACAGCCTTTTTTTTTTGTTTCATTTCTTAAATAGTCTGGTTTTTGTATCGTGTTGGAGTGCGTCATGTGCACAAAAGTAGTGTGGTTAATCGTAACTACGTGCAAGTCGAGGAAAAATCTTGGGAAAGAGAAACAAATCGATTCTTTGCTTGGTTGAGTTCCTCATCGCCTGGAATAAACCGCGTTCCTCTGCCCCACTTCCATCAGCAGTTATGATAACGCATGGACATTTAACAAACCATTTATTTCTTTGAGTACAATACAGATCCATTGTGCTCTGCTGACATATAGGAGAGATTCGGTAGAGATGGGAGAATAGTAAGCAGATTTAATTATTTTGTAAAGCTCTGAATTACCCATGAAAGCACTTAAACGTCAAAATCCACTATTATGTACCATCGGTTCAAATGAGACAATTACACATTAAAGCTTTTTACTATTCAATTGCAAGCAGAATGTTCTTTGTAGAACAAAGGCAGGCACCCCACTTTATGCATTTTTGAAAATTCCCCATCAGCCTTTGTGGCACAGTTCTCATGTCCACACTCAGAGATGAGAAGTGTGTAATCAGAGAAAGTGGAATCTTAAAAACATCCAGGCCTGTATTCAGCTCAGGAGGAGTGCTGCTTTAGAAGAGAAAGTGAGAAAATAATGTGCTAGAACTGGACACATCCATCATAAGTGTATTGATATTAAAGGGTAACTCCACCATAAAGTAATTTGGCATGTTCCATGTTACCCTCAGAATAACTGGTGTGACCCAGATTTCATGTGTTAAAACCAAATCCTTCATCTGTTTTGGCTAAAGATCATTTAATTGTGACAGAACCCCTCGTCTGATCATTTAACCCTCCTTTATTTTGACATTTTATGACAACTTGTATGTTTGGGGTCAAATTTACCCCAACAGTTAAAATCAACACAAAATTATTGTAACAGAAAAGAAATCCCACATTGTGCATCACCTTCATATGTCTCCAAATTGACCCCTAAATATAAGTATAGGTTTACAAAGTTTAAATCCTGTATGGGAAAGTACACAATCGGCAACAAAGAATTTAAAAAAATAAATACATTTTGTTTTATACAGCTACAGAGCCTGGGGTCAAAATGACCCCAAATAACACCTCTGTATACAAAGTTGGTACAGGACTTTTGAAAACAGCATTGAGTTTATTGAATGTTTCTCCATTTAATCCAACCGAATTAGGAAAAATAATACAAGATGAAAAAATAAGGTTAACTGGTTAAGAGACATCAAATACTGAATGAGGTCAAATTGACCCCAAACATAATATGAGGGTTAAGTTGATGGCGGCATCTTTTGAATTGGAAATGGCACCAAATCTAGTGCTTTCTCCGAAGCCACAATCACAATGTTTCAGACATAACTGAAGGTTTGCAGCCTTCTGTTGATTTCATTTGAACTGCAGCCTCCTCTAAAGTTTCAGAACCCATTCACCACACTGGGGCGTAAGGGAAAGCGTGACCTCCAGGTGACCTCATAGTTTGGGGGCAGAGCTCTGTACATTTTCTTTGTTGTCGGTATTATATGCAACACGTTAGATTATTAAGTAACGTATGAAGCGGAAGAAAATGCAACATCACATTTACATGTTTATTTGAAGATGTGGGAAAGGTAAAAACAAGGACTTTAGGACATTTCAGCAGGAAAACACAGAAACACAGAAACATAAAAGTGGAGTCATTTTCAGACAAGAGTATTTACAAAGGTGTCGAGGCCGACAAGTTTCAGTGCCCTTTTCAGAAAGCTGAAAAAATTAACTTTAACTTAAAATGTAAAAAGTTTGTTGTGTATAAAAATGCCCGCTCAAAAAACAAATAAAACAGTTTTTGTATTAAAAATTAGCTACATAATTTTGACTTTGTATCCCTTTGAATATCCTGTGCAATAAATGGTAAAGTGAAAATTACTCGGGGAGGCGGGGCTGGAGAGCTTGTGCGAAATCTTACACACAAATCGGACCATTGCACAAAGAGTTTCACTTAAAAACAATATTTCCCGTCTGTAGCCTTTCATTTCATGAAGCAATCAGGTAGCAATCTTTGCTTACCTTGAGCAAATGATTATATAAGCAGATCTAGATTTGATTTGCAAACGTCCGAAGGAATCCTATGGGCAATGATCCTCATCTCTACACCATCCGCCAACAGATAACTTTGACACTATATACAGGTGCAGCTCAAAAAATTTGAATATCGTGAAAGTTCAATATTTTTTGTCACTCATTTCAGAAAGGGAAACTCATATTTTATAGATTCATTACACAGAGTGAAATATTTCAAGCCTTTATTTCTTGTAATTTTGATGGTTATGGCTTACAGCTAATGAAGTCCAAAATTCAGTGTCTCAGAAAATTAGAATATTTTGCTTTAACATATTTTTAAAGTATATTTTATATTTGGTCACATATCCTTTGCATGCTGTTACTTCCTGAAGTCTGTGACCAATCAACATCAAAAGACTCTCGATATCTTATTTTCAGGTACTGTTACAAGGGATACTATAACCTCTCTGCATTTTAACTGATCTCTATGGGAATTGGGGGGTGATACTAGATTCAGCTGTAAATTACACTGGTACAGTATGGAACACATGGCTGGCTAAATGGCTGTAAGTCATCAAGGGTCTGAGCTATCGAACGAGCCCCAAACCATCACTCTGCGGCCAGATATGGAGTAGATGTGGATGGATCACTGCAAGGGTCATTTCTCCTGACTAATTTTCCTATAGAACTCGATGGGGAAAAAAGTCAGGAGAAACAACCCTTAAAGGGATCCATCCACATCTACTCCATATCTGGCCGCAGAGTGATGGTTTGGGGCTCGTTTGATACCTTAGACCCTTGATGACGTACAGCCATTTCGCCAGTCATGTGTTCCATACTGTACCAGCGTAATTTACAGCTGAATCTAGTCTTACCCCCCAATTCTCATAGAGATCAGTTCAAATGCAGAGAGGTTATAGTATCGCTTGTAACAGTACCTGAAAATAAGATATCGAGAGTCTTTTGATGTTGATTGGTCACAGACTTCAGGAAGTAACAGCATGCAAAGGATATGCGACCAAATATTAAATATGATACTCTAAATATATGTTAAAGCAAAATATTCTAATTTTCTGAGACACTGAATTTTGGGTTTTATTAGCTGTAAGCCATAATCATCAAAATTACAAGAAATAAAGTCTTGAAATATTTCACTCTATGTGTAATGAATCTATATAATATATGAGTTTCACTTTCTGAAATGAGTGACAAAACATATTGAACTTTTTCACGATATTCTAATTTTTTGAGCTGCACCTGTATATACACATACGTTTGTTCTTCAGCACGCTCAAAATGTATTCTGTAACGATGCTTAATGACTGACACGGGAAGAAACGACATGCAGATGGAGGTAAAAGCCTAACTAGCAAAAGAGAAAAAATAAAACCAGTCACGTTTTCAGAAAATATCTTTCACTGTGGAGTTGAGGACGGCGTCGTGGTTGGTCTTCTTGGAAAGTTCACTCTGCAGATAAAAACAAAGCATTGTGTTTGTAAGCAATCCATTAGAACAAATGTAGAACACGTCTATGAGAACAATGACCGGGTATGCACCATCAATGGCTGCATCCGGGGTAGCAATAACACCTCAACTCAGTAAAAGGGCACAGCACACGTCAGATTGAGCAGGTTTGTGTTATGGTACGGAATACAGGTTACGGCGTTTTGTGGTTTTAGGTGTCTCTTCGAAGGGCTTTGTTATGGATGTAATTTGTATATATTCAGGATTTGTATTTTGCTCCTTGGTTAACACAGAAAAAGTGCATTAGTACTTTATGCTGCATACACTCACTGGTCTGGGAATGTTGATAGCTAGGACAGGCACCATTACTCATTTAAATCAGGTGGATGTACTCAAGTTCTCACATTTTAAGTGTATCCCGCTAAATGAATCTAATGTAATCGGTCCTAGTATACTGGGCAGGCGGGAGAAGCTGCACATGTAACGGACTCACCGTGAACTCAGTGTAGCTGCCGATTCTCAGGTGCTTCTTCTCGCTGTTCAGCTCCTGCAGTGGGGTTTGGCTGCTGTCCAGCACCCTGCTCCTCTGGCCCTGGGGAGGCGACACGCAAACAGGACAGTGTCACGGCGGCCAGTCCCACTCAGGACATTACATTCTAAGGGACTGGCTTTGACTTTGCCTTTCTCTGCGTGTGACTGGCCGAGACAGGCTCCAGCTGGAGTCCTTTCTGTTCTGGCCTAAGTCCATCAGAGCAGCGGAGTTTCTCATTCTTGAGAAACATTGCCACCTAGTTGCCAACATTTGAAGTACCAACAGTGTTGAAGTATGAGTATTGTTTCACTGCTGAAAGTTCGGTTGATGGAAAACTCACTATCTGTAGGTCCCAAAAAAACGTACATAAAAAGAAAAAAAAAGAAAGAACATTAATATATGTACGTGTGTACATACACTGCTCAAAAAAAATTAAGAGAACACTTAATCATCACAGTATAGCACCAAGTCAATTAAACCAAACCGGTCATGTTGGATGATGTTGCAGGCAGTATAACATTCGCCACGGTGTCTCCAGACTCTTTCACGTCTGTCACATGTGCTCAGTGTGAACCTGCTCTCATCTGTGAAGAGAACGGGGCGCCAATGGTGAACCTGCCAATTCTGGTGTTCTCTGGCAAATGCCAATCGAGCTGCATGGTGCTGGGCTGTGAGCACAGGTCCCACTACAGGACGTCGGGCCCTCATGCCACCCTCATGGAGTCTGTTTCTGACAGTTCGGTCAGAAATATGCACACGAGTAGCCCGCTGGAGGTCATTTCGTAGGGCTCTGGCAGTGCTCCTCCTGTTCCTCCTCACACAAAGGAGCAGATACCGATCCTGCCGCTGGGTTGTTGCCCTTCTACGGCCTTGTCCAGCTCTCCTCGTGTAATGGCCCGTTTCCCGGTATCTCCTCCACGATCTTGACTGTGCTGGTAGACACAGCAAACCTTGCGACGGCACGTATGGATGTGCCATCCTGGAGGAGCTGGACTACCTGTGCAACCAGAACGGGCTGCAGGTACCGCCTCATGCTACCAGTAGTGACAAGGGCACTAGCAAAATGCAAAACTAGAGAAAAATCAGTCAGGAAGGATAAGGAGAGAGAAATGGTCTGTGGCCACCACCTGCAAAACCATTTATTTTTTGGGGGTTGTCTTGCCGTTGCCTCTCCTGTCCATCTGTTGTCACTTTCATTTGCACCAAAGCAGGTGAAATTGATTCACAATCATTTACGCTGGACAGATCGATATCCCAGAAGTTTAATTGACTTGGTGTTATACTGTGTTGATTAAGTGTTCCCTTCATTTCTTTGAGCAGTGTAATATGTATATATCATGTAATAAATATATATTAATATATGGCGTTTTGTATAACCTTTAGTTACTCTTTATTAAAATGGATACAAGTTTTTTTTATGATGTTGATGATTAGGGCCACTAGTTTCGCGACCTCGGGATTTAAGCTTGTAATTAAACTGTTATCCTCCAGTGTGCCCGGTAGGTACTGAAACAGCACAATCAAGTGACTATACAATTGAGGGAAAGAAAAAAAAATATATATATATATACACATACACAATTGAGTGGCTAAGTGAGACTCTTATAAAAACTATTAGTTGGCCCAATGCATGAGTCAGAGAAGGGAAATTTAACACAGGTGGAACTTAAAATGACACAAAAAGCAAATGTGAGCAAACAAATGCCGTAGTATCCGCCTGGTACAATGCACACAGATGGATTTGATTTATTTTGCTCAACTTGCAATGTAATAATAAACTGATAAGAATAAACGGATGAATTGCAAAGATAAGACATTGAAAAACAAAGAAACGTCAATTAAAAGTCTGAGATCAACACCAAGGGGGAAACCATCGGTCAGCAGGGGAAAAGAGCAGTTGCAGGATGTCATTCAGGATTTAACAGATACGTTCTTAAGTGTAAATATCCCACTTGAAAGTGGACAATTCCCAAATGACATGCATTTTTAAACAATCATGTAATAAACGGCAGGGTAATTCCATCAGCTAAACAGCTTAGACAGAAGTATGTGCCACAGCTTTGCATAAAACCGAAATTAAAGAACTGGTCAAAACTGACAGCATATCTGGGTCACGGACGAGTCAACAGATGGGACAGACAATTAGGTTTCCATTTCATGTGTTCTTCAAGCTAAAATGCATCACAACCGATTTGAAAGATGTCCTTGCTGATACATTGCATTGAACTGCCTTGAATTACTCCCCAGTTGCCGTCGGCATAAACAAATGCTTAGAGGATTATAAAGTTGATTTAAAAAATGTGACTGCATATAAAGATGGCCTTAAAAGCTTGTTGCCAAATTCAGTGCATTTAACTAGCAATTCCCACATTGTGGCACGAAGCGAGTAGCAGTTTGGGCAAGTAATTTCCCGAACGTTGACACTCATTTCCACTGTCAACAAAGGTTTTTAAACATTGGCCAAGCTGGAAAATGCACTTCACGGAGCATATTAGAAGCACGATTACAGAGCAAGGTTCCTCTCTGTCAATAAAACTCCGCCTGAACCATGTAAAATTAGGTATGCAGCTGCAGAGTACCATTCAAAGTACGTCCGTTTTTATTCCAGATTTGTGGAGACGGACATAACACCAAACACCGTTGTGCTAACAGAGCACAAGGAATGGTTGATGGATATGCATTTGGAAACACGGCTCTCGTTAATCTGTGAAAATGACGAGTGGTGGAAATAATCCAGTGGTTTTAAAGTCCGGAAGTCAGAATCTACAAAACCTACAATAAAATGCTTATAAAGGAACAGCATGCGCTGCCTCAGCAGACCCACAGCACAGGCAAAACAAGAAACCACCAATGCGTCAAAACATTCACTGAATTTGCAGAGAAACACCAACACATTACAAACACTGATAAAATCAAAAATAACATGCGTCCGGTCAACCAGCTCAGACTTCTTAAGGCCGTCAGGATTTTTGATCCCAAACAAGCGTACAGACTTGACATGACAACCCTCCCTCTCGACTCAATTCGAGGTTTTGACCAGAACCGTACAGCCAGGCCAGACACATACCGATTATTAGCACAAGAAAACGGCACTGCAATGTCACTGGGTGAATTCTGGGATACAGCTGAGGAAATATTTCCAAACCACGAAAGGCAAAACAATACTCGTCTGTTGTAACCAACTATGTCACTGCAGAAATATGCGTTCATATGGACGCATTTTCACCAAGCACCTTTAAAATCAACGACAGAAGTAACTGTTAAACAACTGACCATGTTCAAATTTAATTCAAAGTCTAGAACACACGTGGCCTGAAAAAGGGCCATCAACCTCTTGCTGGTGAAGAACAGAAGTTAATGCGAGAAAACAAGTTGAGAAACTGGCGGCCCCAATGTTAAGATGTACTGTATAATGATATAAGATGTGTGCACAGGTTAGTGAGTTGATATATATTCTGTAGTATATTACTTGCACACTACCAAAGAGGAGGAAAAAATTGTAAAGGAGACATTAACACTTTATACCCACATAAAAAGTTAGTGCTCCAATGCAATAGTTTCTGAAAACCTGAAATACTACTTGAACTAAATGAAGCCAGGAAGGCTATGAAGGGGACAGGGGAATTCTGGGCAATAAGAATACTTAATTGTATAGTACCTCTCTCAAATAAAAGGTTGTTTAACAGAGCATGGCAATGGAGATGCATTGCATACGTATACATACAGGGGGAAAAGAGAGGGGGTGGGGGGGGTACAGAAATGACATACCTTTTGAGCGCTGAGCGGAGGTTTCGCCGACATGCTGAGCAAGGAACTGGGTGTTCCGCTGGAACTGGGGCAGGTGCTGCGCAGCGTCGACTGATTGGGCGTCTACAGAGACGAGGTTGGAGCGCGAGGCGGAATCAGATAAAATCGCATCGGTAACAGAAACACTATGCCGGTTGTGTTCACGATACAAACTGTATTTCTACATCTTGCCTTTTGCTAGCCTTTAACGCTGCATTCACTCCAAATGCAAATTTACGATGTGATTGCTCCCGACTGGTGGGCGTGCCAGAGGTGTATCCAGAAGCCGCAAGCGACACATTTAAGGATCAGTGTCACACCGTACACATTTCCCATATCAGCAGCCAAAACAGCATTCCACAGCCAGAACAGTTTGTAACATTTCTCTCATCATGAAACGGCTGTTGTGTTGATGGTATCCATGGTAACGGGCCCTTACCTTCCTGATTTTGTTGGGTGTGGAGCCCGTGCTGATACCCGCATAGGGTCTTTTGCTTGGCGTTTTGAACGTTTGAGTCGTCTCGCCTTTTTTAGACATCTGAAGTTAAAACAAAGATTTTGTACGGCTTGAAACATTCACAGAAAGGTCCGTCTTCATTGGGAAGTGACAGTGTTCATTAGCTCTTAGGCAACATCGCACAGAAATATTTGTTTTTTTTAGAAAATATTGTCCAGAAGCATCACCTTCATAGGCAAATAAGAGGTTATAAGAGCAGAACAAGTTAAACAAACCAAACAATGGCCGTATATTCTGCAGACTAGAGGATGACAACAGTAAACATCAAATGAGTCAGCTTCACCCTTGTGTTATTTAGGATCACAGCCAATCTATAAGTCATGCATCATACTAGCCCCAAAGTTAACTGCCTCCTAGAGTGGATTCCAAAGTTATATTCTGCATCTTATTTCTGTGTGACTTTAAATGTCTAAATGCAACACCAAAACAGGCAAGAACCTGGCCAGTACCAGGGCTGCACGGTGAGGGCTGAATCATGATCCCTTCTAGTATTTCAAGCCAGCTTGTGCTCCTGGTCATCTGGCCTGACATAAGTCATGAGCAACAGCTGCAGACTGCACGTGTGTTACTGTGGTCCAATATAGGAGTGGGCCAGAACTGAGGTACACAGCCATCTAAAGAAGTAATCCAGAATAACTGATGGGAAGAAAAACAGTGAACACACAAGCCATCCAGAGTTGTGGACCCTTGAATGACACTCTTAAAAGTGACAGGGCACTTTCTGGAGTTTTTTTTTATTTTTTAAATATCATTTCAGTTTTGGTGTACGCTTTCGATTGGTACAGATTTTTCTGTGCAATGAAGGCTGTTTTTGGATATTTACAGAAGTTTCTGACAACCTGCCAGCTTTACAATGGCTAAGATAGGGGCATTTGGGAGTTTGTGGTCATTCTAAAGCAGGAAGGTCAGGGCATGAAATTAACCTTCTCACCCACTGGCCAGAATAGCTTGTAGATTCTAAAAATCACCAGCCATTCAACATTTCACCAGCAGCCACATTACTTTTTACAATAGAACACAATCTGGTTGGTTACCTTGCTTTTTCAGGATTTGCAAAAACCCGGCCAAGCTTTTTATTCCCAGGAGTCCACAAAGGCCCCAACTGCTCTGAGCCCCACGTTCAGCTAACAGGACAGTGTTCATCGATGGGAAGCGAATCAACACACGCATCTGAATTATGCATTCCATATTTATATGATTTATAGCTTTCTATGTTGCAGGTGGTATTAAGGAGTAAAAAAATATATAAATAAATAAAAGGAAGAGGGATGGGACTAACAAAAGTACCAGAGGCAGAGAGGGAGCACAGACAGATAAAGGATGCAGACAGACATATAGGCTGCATTCGGATTGTGAACAAATAGGTCCCTTTTCATTTCCTTGCAACTTTTCCTTGACCTCGCCAGAAAGCGTCACAGGGGTCAAGGAAAGGATGGAAGGAGAGATTTACAAGGAATCTAGCATCTACAGTGGAATTCAAATCCTTCACTACCTTGCGTCATTGTGTGATGTCCAGCGATTTTGACGTGACTGTTCAACGTAGCGAACTAGCCTACAACTTCACGAAAAACGACTCCAAAAGGCGCATCGTTGGCGTCTGTTTTTCACTTGAACTGTCCGTTTTATTTAGGCGAAATTTAACCTCTTAATAAATTTGGTGTATGCTATTGCCTGATAGTGTCATTTGATTGTTTACTTTCTATTATAAGCCAATGCTAACCAACAATACTAGCTCCAATTTAGATTTCTGGCATTTCTTAGTTTTCACTAATCCATTGTTGTTTGAATTTGGTAATTTTGTAGGTCTCAGAAAACTTATGCTTATGTAAACATTGGCGGCATTGCATTGTGGGGCATGAATACCACTTTCCTTCTGAAGAGGATAGTCCGGACCATCCTTGGTGGAAGAAAGAATAAAAGGAATTGTGAAGCTCCTTCTCAATATATAAAATTCGAAAGGTCCTTAGCATGGTTGCCCGGGATATATTCCCAGGTCATGCGATCTAAAGGATCCTTCCTTGGACTACTGGAATGCAGACAGACAGATGGAGCACAGACAGAATGGTACTTTAAAAAACTTGGTATAAAGCAGAGCAGGAGGGGCGGGACTCACGCGCTCATTCTTCTCTTTCCCCCGCTGCATCCTGTGCTCCTCCCATTGGCTGGAGATGTACTCCATAACCTTTTGACCCCGCACCAGTATGGGGGAGCCGTGGATCATCTCCAAATCCTCCACACAAACCCTCAGCTCCTCCTCCAGCTTAAGACACACAGGGCAGCAGTCAGTCACAGCGAGACTTACTTTAGGCTAAATCTAGCCCTGTACAATGCGTCCTTTACATTGGGCAAAATATAACCCAGTACAGATTGTCTCTTACCTTGGGCTAAATCTAGCCCTGTACAATATGACCCTTACCTTGGGCTAAATCTAGCCCTGTACAATGTGTCCCTTACTTTGGGCGAAATATAGCCCAGTACAGATTGTCCCTTACCTTTGGCTAAATCTAGCCTTGTACAATGTGTCCCTTACTTTGGGCTAAATCTAGCCCTGTACAATATGACCCTTACCTTGGGCTAAATCTAGCCCTGTCCAATGTGTCCCTTACCTTGGGCAAAATTTAACCCTGTACAACGTGTCCCTTACCTTTGGCTAAATCTAGCCCTGTACTAGGGATGTTAACAATTAATCGACTATCAATTGCTAATAAGAATTTGATCGATAAGATTTCAAATTAAACGATTAACTGAACAATCTGCAGTCTTGTTTCAACGGGAGTTTCTGTGTGAAATGTAATCGTGATTTAAGGTCTCCACGCGAGAGCGCCTGTAGTTTGCAATACATTGCAATACCTGTGGTGCTGTTTTGAAGTATAACTACTTTGTTAATGTAGCCTACCACCTGAAAAGCGTACATCCAACCGTGCTGCCAGGGCAAAGTGGATCGCGACCTACCATCACCTCAGTGTTGCCAAAGAGGGTGTGTGACGAAAGACGAGCGGAGAGTAGGCTATTACTCAGAGGGTATGCAACATGGTTGAAAAGGACATGATGGCAATAAGCACCGTTGACGGTGAGGGATTTCGAGAGCTAATAAACAGGCTGCGCACACGACTCACTCCCGACCACGTAGATATGCTTAAATGTTCTTGAATAAAAATACGTAGGTCTATCTAGTATGCATATGAGGAGCCTATTCAAAACATAATAGCCTATGTTTTAAGTTGACTGTTCTAGGCTAGGTCTACTAGTTTAACTGTCGCCTTTCAATTTCAAGAGCGATTATGTTAATGCTGCAAGTACCTAGTGGAGCAACGGTTTCGCTTGCAACAGATGAGATGGAGCACAATTTCTTTTCTGTTAAAGTAGCCTATACATGCCTTCATATTCTATTTTTGTTATGCTACAATAATGCCTGTTTCTCAAATGTTACAATAAATCTTTGATTGAGGAATATAACATGCATTTTGTATTCTGTCTATCATAAGCTACATTTAGCTTTTATGCTATCAATTAAACGACGATTGTTTGTTAAGGTTAACAACTATCGATTAAGGAAATCCCTTAAAATTTGCATCCCTACCCTGTACAATGTGTCCCTTACTTTGGGTGAAATATAACCCTGTACAACATGTCCCCTACCTCGGGCTAAATCTAGCCCTGTACAGATAGTTTATTACCTTAGGCAGCATCTTCTGCACTCTGACTCTGTCCTTTGCCTCTTTCAGCAGGGCGCCACCACGGTTGGAGAAGCGGTTGGGATCGGACGCTTTCCTCTGCAGGATAAACCAGCCTCATTATGAATCCAGTTAGCTAAATAAAGGCTAAATAAGAATAATTTAATAAGAGTTGAATACTTAGTGACTCATGCTTGTGCTGGCATGCTCTGAAACATGTAAATCTGTGGACTTTCAAACCTGCGCATATACAGCACGTGTGTGTGTCTGTCATACCTCAAAATCCTGGAAGAGAGCCCAGTTCTTCTCCCATTTCTCCACATTCTCCAGTAGGGGGCGGGCTCTCTCGTAGCAGGCCTTGACCCGTTGCAGCTCAGCCTCGTGTATGGACAGCAGCCCTTCCGTGAAGCTATCTGTTGGCAGACAGGTGAGTCCCAGGGCTCCACAGTCAGCAGCTATTTCACTGCTGCTTTTTTCAGAATCATTCAATTTTGGGTGACAATTAATTTTCACACAATTTTAATAGGCCCTTTTCACATTTCAGGGTTGCCACTTCTGCCGGTTTCAGTAACCAGGTAGTTACATTTCCTGTGTCATCAAAACAAATGGCAGTCAATCTACAATAAATGTTGTGTCCCTCAGTGGCTAGCACATCAAATAACTGAAATTATTTGGAAATTGGTCAGATTTAGCATTAGGTAAGTAGCTAGCTATACTTCTAGCTCAGTGGTTCTTAACCTTATTGGAGGTACTGAACCCTGCAAGCTTCATCAGTGCATTCACCGAACCATTCCGACAAAAACGGCTCGACATTGCTAGTGTGAACCGTATACTGTGTGTGTCTTGACCCCTGCTGAACCCGAGACTGACTCAACGAACCCCTGGGGTTCGATCGAACCCAGGTTAAGAACCACTGTTCTAGCTACTTACCAAATGCTAAATCTGGCCAAATTTCCCAATAATTTCAGTTCTCATAACACTAAATAACATTCATAAATTTTCACCGGTGAATACACTAGCTAATGGTTCGTGGGAACATTCTGCCCCGCACTCAAAAAATATATTGGCTATCATAATCTGTAGTTATGTTTTAATTCCACTTTTGGAGTAAAAATATAATGTTAGTTTAAAACTTTTAAAAGTAAGATGACAAGATGACACCGGAGTTTCACATTGTTTGGAAGTTAGCCAGCTTGTCACCAAACATCGGTTGCTTTCGCAGGTACAAGCTAACGTTATTCACCTGATTTTACTGGAAAAAACATCTTGCTTTCATGATTTGTATGTTGTAATGCCAAGCTCAGAGTTTGGCATCGTTTGGAAGCTAAGTTAGCCAGCTTGTCACCACCAAACATCAGCTGCTTTCGTGGTTACAAGCTAGCTAACATATTGGGTTTCATATGATTTTATTAGAAAAAAGGTCTTGGCTTTCATAATCGGTCTTAATTCCAAACTCAATAGAAATAACGTTAGCTTTGAATTTTTTAAACATAAGATGACCAACTAGCACCGGAGTTCTGCAACGTTTGAAAGCTAACGTTTGCCAACTTGTCACCAGCGGCTACAAGCTAATGTGCAGTGTTTCATCTGATTTTACTCGAAAATGTCTTTCCTTTCATATGCATGTCAAATTCAGAGTAGAAATAGTTAAGTTTTAAAACATAACATGACAAGCGAGCACCAGAGTTTTGTTAGTCGATTCATGGGCTGGTTCTCAGTATGTAGCCTAACATTGACTGCATAAGCTGGAAGATCAGCTAACCGGATTCATTGTTACCTGGTTAACCCGTCACATCCTGTTAACATATCCCAGTGTGAAAAGGGCCTATTATCTATTTAATTGTGGGGTTTTTTTTGCTTTTATATTCCACTATTATAGTAAAAGCCCAATTAATAATTCCATAATAATAAACATACACTTTATGAAGACTTGGAGCCATTTATTGATGCAGAACATAGCCTACTTCCTTTCATACTGCTTGTCAAATGTTTGTAGCATTTCCTTAAATGCTGTTTTTTCAGCCCTATATCATGTCACAAATATCCATTAATGTGCTCCATTTGGTGCAATCATATATTTTGACACCCAACAGAAAGCTTCTGCAACGCCCCATTGTCGTGATGTACCTGAAGCGGATGCTGTT
The DNA here is from genome assembly GCA_022702515.1 of Ilyophis sp. 1 JC-2022. Taxonomy (NCBI): domain Eukaryota; kingdom Metazoa; phylum Chordata; class Actinopteri; order Anguilliformes; family Synaphobranchidae; genus Ilyophis; species Ilyophis sp. 1 JC-2022. Next base: position 29,633,534 of record CM040394.1, on the reverse strand, counting down.
GTAACTCCAAGTTTGGCGAATTGCATTGGGTGTTCCTGAGGTTTGTGGTATTAGCGCTTTTTAACCGCTACTTTTATGTTGCAAATGCAGACAACTCGCCCCTTATTGGGGTCTCGTCTATCACCTGGTTTGAAACCAAAAGTTTCCAGATGGGTGTGGTTGTATTTGGAACTGGAACTAAATCCATGTTCTTCAGTTCAATATTCTGCTGCCTACATCAGAATTATACAGTTGTCAGTGAGTTGTACACTTCAATGAGCGTGCGGACACCCTGAAATTGTTTAATCTCCCCGGTTTCTTGCAACGCACAAATTTATTTAGAACAGCTTGTTCTCAAACTCTTGTAGGCTCTCGGCCTACCGAACATGGCGAAAGAGTGGATGCAGTTCATTAATGTACAAAGACACTTGATTTTATTCATAAAAATCCATATGCAATGGGGAAACTAAGCACAACTTGAAAATAAAACGCTGATCGTGGAATCAAGTTTATGCAAATTAATCGCGGCCAGCTCTAATAATCACGATTATGCGATCATACTGCAATCGTGACAGCCCAAATTGGTTATTAATGGTAATTAATGGTAGTACCACTGGTGAACCAGCAGGAGGCACTTTGCTCCCTAAAGCAGGGATCCCAAAGTTTATTCCAGGAGGCTCTCCCCTGTTCTAGACCCAGGAATACAATGAAACCTTTGGAGTGGCATTTACAGGGATACCATGCTGCTGGAGCAGCAATCATTTGGATTACAGACTAACCCAAAGGGATCATTTGTCAAGATCCCATGATACCGAAGAGTAGGAACGGCACCCCCAGTATCCCAATCTCTTAATAAACACCTCTTACGGTTAAAGTGATGGACAAGGGATTCTAAACTTAAAATAACCACAGCATATCACAGAGGGATGTATCCACTACACACCCACCAAATATATTTTCAAGAACATGTTAATAGATATATTAATATACATCTCAAAGTCCGCTAATAAATTCAGTCGTGAAAGGATTGTAGGGGTGTTGTCCAAATCCACGCCCTCAACCAGAGTGCAATCGACATCATCCAGCCCTACATGTTTGAACCACAGAACTGTTCTTCTACATTTCTGTGGTTTGAACCCAGTGAGCAATTAATGCAATGAATTCAAAGTAAAATACAATGCGGCTGCTATCAGGAGATAAAAATCACACGCAAGCTCGCAATCAAAGTAAGTTAGCGTAAACACTAAGCAGAGTATTGCAACCGCTTGATCCAACGTGAGTCTATTTAAAGCAAGCTAAATTGCAAGGCGACATTTCACCAAATGCACACTCCACACAAATCATTACACAATGGCAGGTTTTATCAAGTTTTTTTATTTTTATTATTATTATTTATTTAAAGGCCCACTCATTAATTTCAGTTGCTAATCAAACTAAAATTACGTGCATGGCAACTTTGGATCATGGTTCTCGTAGTTATTTTTATTACTGTAAGCAGCCACTGAACAATATGACAAAACCATTTCCAAGGCATGGTTTATTTGGCAAATTTTTTGCCATCTAGCCCTTTTTTTCCCCAGCACAGTAATTATAGATGTTGACGGACTGAAATTTAACGAGATTTCAGTATCACTAAGGTATGTATTGAGCACCAATAAAGCGCAAGGCAGTCAAAAACCGACTTTTCCCGTTGAAAACCAACGTTTTCGGTTATATTATGATAATACAAAACTGTTTATGTCCGAAAATCTCATGTTTAGTCAAAATGTTTTCGTGTAGGCTTACCAATACGCTGGTTTCTGGGGATTCGTGACAACACGAGATCCTTAACATAAAAATGGGTGGAGTTGTTGTTTGTTTATTAGTGAGGAGAGAGCAGGAAGGGGGCTGAGTCAGTTCACCAAGACACACCCTTTCACTCCTTGACCGTATGAATATTCATAATGACTACGTGGTATCATCGTCACGACCACACTTACTCCCAAGTTCCAATTCAAATTGAAGCAGTAAAAAAAATAGCCATAAATAACGTGGTTATAAACATATTACAGATTTTCCTTGTCCATCACTTTATTTAGCTATCCATAATATACAAAAATTTTTTCAAAAATTTTTTTCTTGATTTTTTCATCATTATATTAATCATTTTCATATAGAATATATAAACATTTCATAATATTATTTTATTTTAATTTTATTTCTTTATTTATATTAAATTTTGAAATTTATATGAATAAAAAATTCAGATAAAAATAAAATTTAAATTTCATAAATATTTATTATTTTTCATTTTTTATATTATATTATTTAATATTTAATATTGTTTGTATTTTCCTGCCCTCTTCTCCAAAGCTGTTACAAATGACTCTCGATATCTTATTTTCACTCGATATTTTACGTTCTATACTTTATAATACATCTACAACTCCTCTGATCTATTGATTGGGGGTGGGAATTGGGGGGGGGGTAAATTCAACTGTAACAAATAACACAAAGTGGGGTATGGAACACTGGTAATGGCTCATGCAAGTGAGTCATCAAGGTCTAAACAAACATATAGTCTGGAATGGATGGGATAGATGCAGATGGATCATCACTTTCCTACACTCAACTTTACTCCTAAACTACTGAGGAAAAAAAGAAAAAAAAATAAAAAAAACAGGGGGATACATCCACATCTACCATATATCTGGCAGTACATGGGTATCTGGTTTGGGGGTGACCATAGGTGTTAAATACTAGGCACCAGGCCGGCGGCCCCCGCCCGCAAGGCCCGCCCCCGAATCCGGCCGTGGCTTATGAGAACTTATTTTACCGCTGAACTTAATTTATGGGGGTGCGTGTATTTACGATATTGATTAAAAACACAGATTAGACAAACACATAACAGACAAAACGCGACGCACAAAAAGTGTATTTTTTAAAAAAAAAAAAAAAAAAAAAAAAAAAAAAAAAAAAAACCCCCCCCCCCCCCAACACACATCGAGGTCCGCGAAAAGGAAAAAAAAAAAAAAAAAAGTAAATTTTTTTTTTTTTTTTTTTTTTGGGGAGAGGACCCCCCCCCGGTCCCAGAAAATCTTTTTATTAAGGGGTATCAAGGGCAAGTATGGTTAGTATTATAGTTTTAAAGTTACACCCCGGCCTTGAGGGGCAAATGCTGATGTGTTGGCCCCCGGTGAAAATGAGTTTGACACCCTGCCTGCACCCCACCCTGACGTTACAGACATTTATTGCCAGTCATTTACTGTACATGCTGTCCATAATAATTTACAATATTAATTTCTGAATACCCCCCAATTCTCATAGAGATCAGTTCAAATGCAGAGTTGGTTATAGTATATGCTAACAGTGTACCTGAAAAAGAAATTTGAGTTTTTTTGTTTTTGATGGTCACAGACTTCAGAAAGTACAGCAGCAAAGGTTATGTTATGCGATAATTATAAATATAATAAAAAAAAAAATATAAAAAAAAAAAAAAAATATTTTTTTTACACTGAATTTTTTTTTTTTTTTATTAGCTGTAAGCCATCATCATCAATTACAAGAAAAAATAAGGCTGAAATATTTTCACTATGTAATGAATCTATATATAATATATGTTTTTTCACTTTCTGAAATGAGTGACAAAAAATATTGAACTTTTTCACGATATTCTAATTTTTTGAGCTGCACCTATATACCCTTCTTCAAAAGGTTGTCCGACCACAGTAAAAGAGAAACAACCTTTGATAAACTCAACATTGGCTGTACTCACCATCACAGAAGTGGACGTTGAATGTTTCTCTCTGGGCGGGGTCAAACATGCACTTGTCCCAGAAGAGCACCAGCTCCTGCCGCACCTTAATGATCACATCCGCAATCCTGGCCCTCTGCAGCACCTCCATCCGATCCACCTCCTTCTGCCACTGCACAGAGAAAGCTCAACTCCTACTGCCATTGCATGAACAGCACCTCCTACTGCAACTCCACACAGAAACAGCGCCTCCTACTGCTACGCCACACAGAAACAGCACCTACTACTGCTACTGTACGGAGAAACAGCCCCTCCTACTGCTACCGCATGGAGAAACAGCACTTCTTACTGCACAGCCACACAGCACCTCCTTCTTCTACTCCACACAGAAACAGCACAACTACCTGCCACTGCCGACACACAGCTCCTCCTCCTGCCACTGGACAGGCGACAGGATGAACACAGTGAGTTAGACTGACTGAGGGCTTACCAGTGCGATGTCCTCGGAAAGAGTACCGAGGAGCCCGTGCTGAAACTCGGCTCGTTCCAGCTCCGTGATATCCAGACGCTCCCACAGGCTCACAGCTCTTCCCTTCAGCTCGTCTCGTTTAGAGGTGAGAGACGACTTCTTCACCTCAAGCTGTGAAAAACATGGGTTTGTTTCCCTTTAAAATAAACGGCACCTGATATGTGGATCACGGCAAAGGTGTAAAAGTTCCTGCCTCCCCTGGTGACAGGTTATGAGCCTTCATTTGTGAATGCCTTTGATAAAGCAAGCGAAGCTAAGCAGACCGTGGAGATTACTGTAACAGACACATGCTCCGGCTTCCCAAGCAATATAGCAGAGGCCTGCAACCCTAGACTTGGAGGGCTGCAGGGTCCACTTGGGTCCCCAGCCCTGGTCCTGGAGAGCCCCAGGGTCTATAGGTTTTTATTTTCAGCATAAAATGAGCAACCATTTCAGAGCCAAGAAAAGCCAAGAAAATCGGACAATTAACGTAGTAAATCTGTCCGTTAACGGACAGTTAACGTAGTAATAATGAATTGAACGTAAGACATTGGAAATAGTCTTACTATTTTTGGTTTTTTGTCTCTAACGTCTACTTGATTTTGAATAGAAAACGGTTTAAATTAAAACATCAGAAAGCACTTTACAATTAACTGTCTGGACACGGTATGTGTATAAAAACTAATAAAAGAACTGTTTGGCCATTTCTCCAGGAAAATCCTGATTCCAGAGTTTAGTTTGCTAATCCGCTTGCTGTCCTTCACGTCAATGGTGTGTCGTCGGCTCAAATGGTTTATCATGTTTGTGGTGTTGCCTGTGTATCTGATTTCAACTTGGCATATCTTGCCAAAACAGTTTTAAAAGTAGTCGTGTCTCAGAAATATATTTTTTAAATAATGAAATTAATATTTTTTTTGAATAAATAAATATATGTGCACATTAATTTACAATGCGATATTAATCGATGCTTATCAATTCTAAGCTTACAGATCGATGCAGTTGTATTTACACATTCAGATCGATGCATCCCACCCCTATCGGCCACTTATAGCAGCCATAAATATAGCAGATAAATATTTTCCATGATATGACCAAGAAATATGAATGAAAAACGAACGCTTTATACTTTATAAATATAATATCATTTAATCCATTTTAGAATATTTAAGGAATCGATAAAGAATCGGATGAAATAAGCAGAATCGATAATGGCATCGGTATCAATAAAATCTAACGATTCCCATACCTAGCAAGGAGTGATCTTGAGATGCTCTCAGTCTGGGTAAGTACACTGGTCAGATCCTCAGGGAGAGGCGGTTGGTGGAAGTACAACATATTTGACACACACCACCTCTCGCTATTCAACCACTTCCCTGTGTCTTATAGATTATGTCTGAATCCACTTTCCACAGAATTGATGCAATTAGTTAGAAAGTACTGGTTATGTCCTGAAAGATTTATGGCTCTGAAATACAATGCACTGCAACCCGGCAGGTCTGCCGGACCAGGGTTGGGACCCCGGTCAAAGGGCAATCTCAATACTTTGTGGCCGTTCTGAGACCGCAGGGACCTGCGGGAAGATACTCTGGTACCTGGCAGAGAAGCAGCTTGAGGGCTTTGATGTTCTCGTGGGTGAGCAGGAAGACGTCGTCATCGCTGCACAGCGCCTCCTTCTCCAGGCTGGTCTCGGGTTCATGTCCCATCTCCTCCATCACGCGGCCAATGTCCTCCCTTAGACCCGCAAACACCTTCACCCTGCTGTTCTACGGCAAGACAGGCAGGACAAAACTTAGAATCGGCACAAACTACCTCACCCTCGCTCTTCTACAGAGAGCAAGGAGGGACAAAACACATATTCAGCTTCAGGAATGTAAACATCACTCAACATCCTGAGTAGAATTAGCAATCAAAGGTGTTTTAACATTAGATTAAAAACTGGCGATAGAGGATCGCACTGGAGGGACAAAATAGTCATTCTCACTTTAGGCATATTGAGAGAAGACTAACAGTGTTTAAGAATAAGAAATTTGCAGGTCATCTTGAAGGTGGCACAGAGATGATTGCAACTGTAACCATAGCTCTTAGGGTGTCTGCTTACCATGTGAAATACACTTTTGTCAGTCAATGACTAAAAACATCTGTCAAATTACCAAATTGTGAATTGAAATTTAGCCGCAGATTCTAAACACATTCCAGTTACTGTGTTTAATTAAATCACATAAGAGATGTTCAGTGCTCTCGTAAAGCAGTCACAGAATGTTCTTGGCCGTTTTCAAAAGTACTGGGAGAATACGCACACTTCTGATTTTGGGCAGTGCTAATCAGTAAGATCAGAACAGACTTTTCAAAAACTGGTGAGGTTTTACCACTGAAAGTACAATGCTAGTAAACAGTACAACAGACCAAAAAAATAAATGAAAAAAACCTAACAAATTCAGTTAGAATGATGGAATTGTCTCATTACCATTTTGTTTTCGTTTTTTTGCATTTCTCAGTCCACTGACCTACAGGTCTACCCACCCTTCCTCCAACTATTTTCAACTGAACACAAATCTTTGATGCTTTCGCTAACAAAAATGAGGTTTAATGCAAACCTTATTTGTTACGCCCATACTCACTCTCTGCTAATACTAGCATTTGGCTAAATCTACTCCGACATGCTAATGCCCGGGTTTTCTATGGGGGATCTGCAAAGGTGCGGACGGAGGATCCACAATCTCACTCTGGCTGAGTGTGGATGTGCCACTGCCCCTCTCTCTGGCTGAGGATGTGAACGTGCCCCTACCTTCTCCTGGGTGAGAGTATGGATGTACCCCTATCTTCTCCTGGGTGAGAGTATGGATGTACCCCTACCTTCTCCTGGGTGAGAGTATGGATGTACCCCTACCTTCTCCTGGGTGAGAGTATGGATGTACCCCTACCTTCTCCTGGGTGAGAGTATGGATGTGCTGGCGCAGCTCCTGCAGCTGGGTACGGGAGGGCAGGCTGCCGGTGGGGATGTAGTATGGCGTGGCACACAGCTCCACACACAACTCCTCATCCTGCTCTTGCAGGCCCCGCGCCTCCTTCAGACGCTCCGCCTTCTCCTTCAGTAGCGCCTCCACCTGCAGGCGCAGGTTCTTCTCAGTCTGCAGCACCGAAAGGTCCTCCTCCAGCTGAGTGCAGAGGGAGGAAGTAACTCAAGGTTACACACGGGACCAGACATTCCTCCGCTACCAGTGACATGTCTTACCAAACAAATCTGAGCTTCAATGACCCTGTCAAAATTCAGTTTTTTTACCCCATGAAATGTGAAAAGAAAAACACTGAATATGCAAAGTAATGGCTGACGGGCTGAATGTCGGTTCTCAGCTGCTATTCAGGATGCCGTTGTGTAGATGTGTCACTGTCATATTTACGCAGGAGACTTGCGTCAAAGCAGCCACTCTATGCTCACGCCAACCAATTCCATTTTGAAAGAACAAACAGGACAGAGCTTCCACTGAAATGGGCCTCATATATTCAAATAATTTTTTCGTGACATGTCCAGGCCCGGAAATAGTCGTTTTCAAATTTCACCATTTGGACAGCCAGACGGTCTTGCTCTTTAAGAGGAACTAAAAACTAAGCTGGGCTCTGTAATTGGACACAGAGACTGCAGCGCACTTGTCATCGTCAGAATAGCCTGGCTCCATTATGGGCCGTCTCTTATGGAGATAATCCAGACCAGACCAGCACAGGAAGCACGTACAGTTTCATCTAAACACTCACTTTGGAAGGCTCCAATGACAACTCCATACACAAGGTCTCCAACTGCGTCTGAAAACTCATGATGTTGGACCCGATTCGTTGTTTCAAAGCCGCCTCTTCGGTGATCATATCATTCAGAAGACTCTTCAAAAGAAAAAAGGGGGAATCGTCAAAAATATGGAAGACAAGCCCGAGGCATTCTTCTCCCCAGAAGAATAGTAGCCTGTCCCAATTCTGATGTGCACCTTTCTCTTCAGTCAATGGAGACAAGTGAGGGAGGTCAGGTAGAAGACTCACTTGCATACAGAAATACACTTTTATACATCATCTGAAGAGGACTTTGGGTAAATTATCTAGATTCTCTAAAGCAAGGGTCCTAACCACAGTGCCGGAGAGCTGCATGGGCAGCTGGTTTTTGTTTCCACATTAAAATCAACAACCAGTTGACGCAAGAAACCAGGTCAAGCGAGTTAGCCGGGCCATCAGCCCATGGATCAATTAACAACAAACTAGTAACAACAAACAATTATAGATACTGCAGCTGTCCAGCAGGGTTTGGGACTCCTACTCAAGGGTAGTCCCAGGAGGGATGGCACTGGGTCTAATAAACATTTCCATCAAAAAATAATAAAAATTTAAACTCTTTCACGTAATCAATAATGTGAGTCGTATTAAAAACTGCACCTGTGCACATGCACCACACTTGTTAATGTGTCTATACAGTTCTATATATATTAAACATATATTAAATATCATATTTGAATATTAGTTGAATATTGAACAGGTTTTTATAAACTTGTTTGTATAGATATATAGTATAGATGTAGAAGGGTACAGAGGGGCGCCATATTGAAAAGTACACCTAGGGGAACAAGTACACAGTGCACGTTCCCTAATAAGTAATTTCGTAGTATACTGTACATGCACACTGTCTGGATACAATTTAAGAAGGGGCGGGTCACGTTACATGCATTTTGTTAGCTGTGGGGTCACATATTTTTGGTTTCCATCTAACCTCAATGTGCTTCTTTACGGTCTCCATACGCTCCACCCTCTGCTCCTCCATGATACCGATACTGTCCCAGATGTCCACGAGCCGGGCCATGGCCATGTTGATCCCCGACACCAGCGAGAACGCCAGAGCTTCACTGTGGAAGGACGAGAAAGCAATGGACACTAGCGCTCATAATATCGTGACTTGTATGCGCTTAATATGTTAATTACAACCAAGTGCTCAGGTAAGATGGGGTGTGGAGCGCACGTCAGAACTTGCCACCACAAACCTGGCTGCAAGCTGGCTTCGCTAGACCCGTAGCAACTTCTTATATCAATATCAACTAAGAAGAGAAAGCGCTGCAGTGACACTATGGCATCAGTCCAAGTTAGCATTGTAGCCACTTGATCAATCATACACTAACGTTACACAAATATTACAGGGAACACGCAGAGAATATATTTAACGGAGATCCATTTTCGATGTTCAGTTCGCATTCACGATGCGAGTGGAGCGTCGGGGAACCAGCCTTTCTCCCAATTAAACACAAAAGAAAGCTGCTAGACTAACGTTAGCACTCAGGGAGTGATTCTCATGTTTAATCTAACACCGTTCTCAAGAGAATATCATTTCAATAGATCCATTATTAATCAATCCATCTGAACAACGTCATCTCATGCCTAGAGTGCGCTAAAGTTAGCTAACTTAGCCGACTAGCTAACGTAGCACATTGACTTGCAGACCGTTAGTTGGCTATTCCTTGGCTATTTAATACAGTTGTATAACTTACTAAAGCTATCTGGACAAATCGTGCGATTCCTGTGCTGGAGAGTCTTCCCAGTCGTTTATGCTTGCCGACTACTGCGAAGACTTTCAAACTAAGTTAAGGCTGATGTTTGTGTTAACGTAACGTGAATTAGCTGCACAGTGGTTAACGTTATTTTGTGTAACATTAGCTAACACCAGCCAGTGCAAATTAGGAATATTGGATAAAACACCATTAAAAATGTTAGCCAGCTAGAAGAGATATCTTTCCACTCGGCTCACTGGACCAATGGTAGCTAGCTGATCGCTTGCAAAAGTAATTCAAAACCAAATTAACACTGGTCAGTAAATTATATTCCAGTTCCTCCTTCAAGGGCATTGGTGCCTGGCTCGAAAACTTAAAACGAGATCTTACCTCCTTCTGTTTGACATCATGCTAAGTAAAAAGCTGGATCGCGTAAATGAACGCTACCAGTTAACGTTAGCACTTTAACTCTTAATTTCAGTTTGGTGAATTATTACTCCTTTTCCGGAGACACTTCAGCAGCCTTCAAGTTCGCTCGCTATATTTCAAAATGTTTGACTGTGCAAAACTCGCGACGTGATTGGATGCTATTTCACCAATAAGTCAGACGACAAATTGTCGTTTTGTGGGCGGGATCAATTATGAGCGCATGAGCGTCTGAAACGTAACGGAGTGGGTGGAGTTTACACTATTTAAAAGTAGACTTGCCCTTAGGCCGCGCCCCGTTCAATCTGCTGTTGAACTGTGTGTTGAGATGGAAAGGCCGGTTGACACCGGCTGACAAAAGAAAGACAATAACTGAAAACAGAAAGCCACATTACAGAGCAACATAGGGTTATGGAATTCAGAATCAAAAAGAGCGACTGGCATATAAAACTGTGATGGTCTCAACATTTAGCGTTTAATTGATTGGGACCAATGCATATTGGCAGACATAAATTGTTTATTAAAACTACATTCTTATGGAGCGAATAATAACCAACAAAGCGCAACATTGCATTTTCTACATATTTCTATTTACCTACGCTCACTTTGCTACCTAGCTAGGAAAAGTGTAAGGAGCTAAATTAATACATTAATAAAATGAAACTAAAACCATTAACACTTTATATGGAACATTACAGTCGGACTCATTGCGTATACAGTTCTAATTTCTACTTTTAAACATTTTTAAATCATCCTTTACCACGTTAACATTTTTTACATGTTTAACATCACTATCTGAGGTCCAATAACCCCTTAGACATGCTTTATGAGCAAGCAGGACATAAACTGTGGGGACCAGCTAAAAACATTGGGCTTAAAACTGACAGGATGGAATGCTGAAGCAGTTATTTATTTGAGTCAGTGCTGCACTGATGATTCACAGATTAAAGTGTATGCAACGAGGTCTATAAGAGATTTATATTTGAAAGGTTTTTATTTATTTATTTTTTAAACGCAGTTACTTTGTCGGTGTCCGAATCAGAGCCCTATCTACTGCGTCCCGTTTATTGTGTACTAGCATACTGTATACTGCCTCCTGAATACTGTTGTGACATGCAGTATGCGAAAAGCTATCCTCCATACTGTGGCTGTGTCCGAATCAGAGCCATATCTACTACTTAGAGCCCAAAGACGCCCCATTCTTGCGCTGCCATGTCACGTGTTGTTTTTGTTGTTATTGAAGGAAAACGTCAGCGAAGCTGTGCCTCATTTTTAAGGAGCTGTGCTCATATTTATGCAACCAAAATGTTCATACTTTTTCTCCTGAATATAGGAATCTCAGGCTCAATCTCAATGCCCGCCCTGAACCCTAAGGACTGAGCCTCCACAGCCCAGCGTGAGTGTATGAGAGTGCAAGGGCTCAAAATGGTACAAATAAGAAGAATGGGACAGCACTTTGTGATGTTTTACGTATGTTGCCTTGATAACGCCTGTCTCGCATGCAAAATGTTTATGGCAATCGCCACTTTAGGACTTTTAATTTTTGGGTTGTACCCGCTGAAAGAACTCTGCCCGCCATGTGTGTCGTTTGTTTACAAATTTAGCATTTCGTTTTTATCGCCAGAAACGCTGTGAACTGTGGGTAATTATCTCAGCCTGGAAAGTCCACATAAAGGGCTCGAAAAGTCCACGGCAGAGCCCTCACACATTTGCCGATTTTACAGTGGGACAGCCCTGAGCCCACGCGGACTTACCGGGAACGCGCCTCATAGTTTGTGAGCGCAGACTTTGAAGCGCGTTTGTGACGATAAAAACGGAAGTGCAGCTGGAAGCATCTCAAAAATTGGAAATCAATGACACACATGGCGGGCAGAGTTCTTTCAGCGGCTAGAAAAAGTTGCGATTGTCATAAACATCTTGCACGCGAGACAGGCGTCGTCAAGGTAACATATAATATCGCAAAGTGCTGTCCCATTCCTGGTATTTGTAACATTTTGAGCCATTTGTACCAATACTCAACTGGCATACTCAATAGTAGGCAAGTGCGCTGATTCAGACATGGCCTTTCTTATATGTTGTTCTGTCACACTCATACATACTGAAAAGTACTTCTCAGACAATCTTGACTAACGCAAATAGTCTTGTTTTTTGTCACAATTATGACTATCAATTTCAAATCCTAATGAGCACAACATGGTGATTAGTCTACACAAGTGGTCACTTTGTTTTACTAAATTGTATAACATTTTAAATATCGTCACCTTCTTAAAATAATCGCCTAAGTCATTTTTTGAGGAACATGAGATTTTTGCTTAAATCAGCTCTTCATGATGCTGGCCACCTTTGGTAAAGTTGCCTAGATCCTTAATTGATCCTTAATAAGGATCTAGGCAACTTTACCAGAGGTGGCCAGCATCATGAAGAGCTGATTTAAGCAAAAATCTCATGTTCCTCAAAAAATGACTTAGGCGATTATTTTAAGAAGGTGACGATATGTTGCGTACATCTTATTGGCGCTACCCTGAAGTCCAGCCTTAACAATAACTCAAACTTTCTTTTTAGTGTTGTAGGCTGAGTTTGTTTTTGTAACCAGCAGGGGGCAGACCCGGATCATGTAGGCTAGAGTCCCTAGATAGAGAGAGAGCGACATAGGTCCGGAAAAATCTAGTCACGTGATTGCGTGGAGCCATTTTGAGTCCATCGCAGACAGGATCAGGATCGGACGCATATCGGTCAGCGTTTTAACCTTCCCGCTGTACGCAGCGTTCTCATTCGTGTTTTACATAGATTTTACGACAAAATGACAGGTTGTAGCGCCTGTGGGTGCACAAATAGAACGGAGAAGGGATTCAAGATGTATAGATTTCCATCAGATGCTAAAAGACGGAAAATCTGGGAGAACAGTCAGTCGTGTTGGATGGAAACCAACTTCTTCGTCAGTTCTCTGCCAGGTTTTTCTATCTTTCTAATCAAAATTGCAATAAACTATACTCAGAAAGTTTCTTCGGAGAAACATATTATGCAGATTACTCCGTTCATTGGGGTGGAGGTGTAAACATAAAATATAAAAATAGAAACATTTAAATATAGTAATGGAAGAGGGGTAATGGAGTATTTCTCTTTTGTAAAAATTAAATGAGGTTTATTTAATATAAATATTTAATTTTTAATTTTTATTTTTTTAAGTACGTGTACATGCTTGTTTAATTTCAAAATGTAATTATTTGTGTGCACCTGCCAATGTGGAGAGCCTCTCGACAGAATTGATCAATTCTTTTAGGCAATCCCCAGGCATTGGCTGGTATGTCTTTTTCTTTTTCATTGTTCTGTAATGTGGTTTTATTTTGTCATACCTTGACATTGTTCTGTATATATTTCTGATTTCATGCCTGGAAATTAAATAAATAAATAACATTGTATTGTACATGTACATGTATAAGCAGGGAGGTGAGAGTTCGAGTCTCGCTCTCGCCTCCCTGAAATTAAAATGAGGCTGAAATAAGCAGCACGTGTACCTGTCTAGTTCATTCCTTCTTTGTCATGGTTCTAAATGTCTGTGACTGTTAAATCACAACCAGCTCTGTGATTTTCTTTTTTATCATATGGCTCTTAGTTGTCATAAATCTTCTATTTTGTCATCTTCACATAATTTGTTCATTATCAACATGGAAAAGACCATTCCCATCTCTCATACATAGAGAACATAATGGAATACACAGTTCAATGCACTAGCGCCATACGGCGGCTCCGCACTGAATGGACTCAAAATGGCGTCAAATCGTTAGTTGTCGCTACTCTCTCTATATAGGGACTCTAATGTAGGCTAGAGTCCCTATATAGAGAGAGTAGCGACAACTCACGATTTGACGCCTAAAGAAGAAAATCACAGAGCTGGTTGTGATTTAACAGTCACAGACATTTAGAATTAGAACCATGACAAAGAAGGAATGAACTAGACAGGTACACGTGCTGCTTATTTCAGTCTCATTTTAATTTCAGGGAGGCGAGAGCGAGACTCGAATGCTCACCTCCCTGCTTATACATGTACATGTACAATACAATGTTATTTATTTATTGATTTTCCAGGCATGAAATCAGAAATGTATACAGAACAATGTCAAGGTATGACAAAATAGAACCACATTACAGAACAATGAAAAAGAAAAAGACACCAGCCAATGCCTGGGGATTGCCTAAAATAATTGATAAATTCTGTCGAGAGGCTCTCCACATTGGCAGGTGCACACAAAGAATTACATTTTGAAATTAAACAAGCATGTGCACGTACTTAAAAAACAAATATACGCATATGGGACCATTACCACCATCACACTGACCTGGCAGAGAACTGACGAAGAAGTTGCTTTCCATCCAACACGACTGACTCTGTTCTCCCAGATTTTCCGTCTTTTAGCATGTTATGGAAATCTACACATCTTGAATCCCTTCTCCGTTCTATTTGTTCACCCACAGGCGCTATAACCTGTCATTTTGTCGTAAAATCGATGTAAATCACGAATGAGAACGCTGCGTACAGCAGGAACGTTAAAACGCTGACCGATATGCGTCCGATCCTGATCCTGTCCGCGATGGACTCAAAATGGCTCCACGCAATCACGTGACTAGATTTTTCCGGACCCTCTATGTCGCTACTCTCTCTATAAAGGGACTCTAATGTAGGCCAGGGGTGTCAAACTCCGGTCCTGGACGGCCGCAGTGTCTGCTGGTTTTTGGTGTGTTTCAGCACAAGTGATTAATTTAAGTCACTGATTGGCTAAGAAGTCCAAACACCTTGTTCTCAATGCTTTAACTGGGTGCTAATTAAAATGAAACCACAAATACCTGTAGACACTGCGGCCCTCCAGGACTGGAGTTTGACACCACTGAAGGCTATGAGTACAGCAGTGTCTATTCAGTCTCTAAATTATGAAACGGATTTTAGCCGACTACTTTCTTTCATAGGCTACTGTAAAACAAACAACAACAAAAAAACAAGCGTGTTCTGAGTCCAAAACATCAACAAACATTTATTTTAGATAATCTATGTATTATGACTGCAATGATATTAAGGTAAGGCAGCTACTGTTTTGAAATTTTGTACAAGGAACCACACATAGCCTACCTGCTACAAGGAAGGCTTTTTTCATTTTAAAGAGAGAAAGCATTAATGTACTTTTTCAAGAAACTCACCTGGATGATGAGGATCCTCTTCAATTAAAAAAAGAATTGGGAAGGTCAAGGTTTATGTCAGATGCTCAGAAAGTGTTAAATGCCCCTGTTACAAGAGAAGACGGTCTGCTATAGCATTGAAGGCTCTACAGTCTGGTAAGGCACGTACGGACATATGGGTTTTTTCCCCCCCAGATCATATACCTTGCCTCCTAGAGACATGGTATATGATTAGTGTTTTTTGCCCGCTCCCCACCCCCCCACCCAGTAGCACTTACTTATTGTATTAGGACAGAGAGATATGCAGGTTTGTATTGTATTAGGATAGAGAGATATGCAGGTTTTTATTGTATTAGGATAGAGAGATATGCAGGTTATATTGTATTAGGATAGAGAGATATGCTGGTTTTATTGTATTAGGATAGAGAGATATGCAGGTTTGTATTGTATTAGGATAGAGAGATATGCAGGTTTTTATTGTATTAGGATAGAGAGATATGCAGGTTTGTATTGTATTAGGATAGAGAGATATGCAGGTTTTTATTGTATTAGGATAGAGAGATATGCAGGTTTTATTGTATTAGGATAGAGAGATATGCAGGTTATATTGTATTAGGATAGAGAGATATGCAGGTTTTATTGTATTAGGATAGAGAGATATGCAGGTTTTATTGTATTAGGATAGAGAGATATGCAGGTTTTATTGTATTAGGATAGAGAGATATGCAGGTTTGTATTGTATTAGGATAGAGAGATATGCAGGTTTTTATTGTATTAGGATAGAGAGATATGCAGGTTTTTATTGTATTAGGATAGAGAGATATGCAGGTTGTATTGTATTAGGATAGAGAGATATGCAGGTTGTATTGTATTAGGATAGAGAGATATGCAGGTTTGTATTGTATTAGGATAGAGAGATATGCAGGTTTTATTGTTTAATTTGCTTATTGTATAACTACTGTACTTTGCACTTCTGTACCTATCACTATATTTACTACTTTTTGTACCTTTGCTACTGTATTGATTGTATATGTTGATTGTAAGCAGGGCACATCTGTGAAAGAGACCTGGTCTCAGTATGTTCTTCCCTGTCGAAATAAAGGTTTCAATCAATCAATCAAAGGCCCCCAGGCCTGATGGTTTCAATTTCATATGGTTTTACAGGTCTTGCTCCTGGGCCCTCTTTTAGCTACATTAAACCAATTGTTTGAGACATGAATCCTGTGAATGTGAAAAATTTGCTCTAATATTACCAGTCAACTAGGTAATCACGAGTCAGTCAATTAGCTTCATCAAAATATTAAACATTTTTGTCTTTGAGCAAGTGTCGTGAAGTAATATTGCTTAGTGAGGTCCATTTACTACCTTACTAAATGGACTTTCTTTGCCTGTTGCCTCTTGGCTAGTGATCTGTTACTTAGCTATAGCTAAGTTTCAGACAGATTATGTACTTAACTAGCTTAGTGAAGGTCTACTGCAGATTCATATTGTATGCAGAATTATTCATTATTAATAGAAAAATGAATGAATGCATAGTTTGTGCATTTGTTTTTTATTTTTTTATTTTGAAAGATGTATTATGTAAACTCCCTAATAATTTAGTAAAAACCCATTTAAATTTGATTCATATTTCTGTGTCAAAAAAAAAATAACAGAAATAATGTCAGTGTGAGTGAAAGTGAGCCATTTTCAAAAAGCCATTAAATGTGGTTGACTGACTCTTTGTACTTTGTAATGGTAATAACATGCAATTTTCATAAATGCAACGGTCATGTTAAAGTGCAAAGTCAAGTCTCCATTCCAAATTATGCACCTTCAGGGTAAATGCGGAAAAAAAGGTACAGTAATGGACTTTACAGTACAGTACAGTAACTTTATATGTTCATGCTCAGGTGGACATTACTATGGGGTTGTTCTTTATTAATCGTCACTATATGAGACTGTTTCATAATTTATTATTTGCTGTCAGGAGAGATATCGTATTATCATGGATTGAGTATAACATAGCATACAGAAAGAACTGCCATAAAATAATATAGAATGTATACCCATGGATATGTAACCTTTGTCACCCGCTCCACAACCACTGCCTTCCATAAAGTGTGGGGTCTGTATTTAAATTATATCGGGCCATCTTTATCAACTTAACATCTAGGGGGTTTTTTCCTGTGATCACTAGAGTAAAGTTTGTATTTGTTTCTTTGCCTTTTTACTTGGAAATGGACATATTTTCATCTTTTAAAATTTTCTCACAAATATGATGAATGCACCCATGTGATTTATTTTGTCTGCATTAAGTTTTTATGTCTATGTTTGTGATGAAAAACAAGATGACAAAAACCTAGATACAAATATTAAGTAGATAAACACCTATTTACTGCATTCATTTGTCATCATTCCAAATTTGCACAAAATCACCTCTTGTGAAGTACTGAAGACATCATTACAAAAATAGTGCTCTGGCATATAAAAATGGAGATCTATGCGTGGCAAGCTACAGTGAATCTGCCATTTCTTCTTTTTTCACAGGGCTCTTTGAAATAGATGTTCTCAGTGTCAAAGACAGTCCCAAAACATATCTCATCACACCATTCTGCATACTGCATCCTTTGGTTTGATCTGTCATCAAAATGTAAAATGGATCTGAATATAGTCCTTTTGATAAAAGGAAGTAACAGAACAGTGCTTTCTGGACATCAGAGTTGGTGTTTGTAGGTCTCAGAGCAACAGTTATAGACAATTAAATTGTACTGTCCCAATGATCTAATTTTCAGTATGTATCTGTTGTTTACAAACATAATCCTTCCCTTCTTATTGTGTGTTACTATGTTGTAGATGGGCTGGGCTGAATGGCCTGTTCTCATCTTTATGTATTCTTTTTGCATGTTTCCTGCTTTTACTTTTGAGAAACAAGTGCAAGCAGTTGTTAAATCTTGCTCAGCTCCAGGTCAGACCTTAGCTCACAATCTCGGATTTAGAAAAGGTGCTTTTATCACCTCTAGATTGGAATATTGGCAGAAGCCAGAAGGCCCTTGCATGCCTCCAATTAGTCCAAAATGCAGCAGCAAGGTTTTTAACTAGAACCAAAATGTGTGAGTGCATTACGCCTATTTTAGCAGATTTACACTGGCTCCCCATCAAATTTCGCATTACTTTTAAACTTGTATTGATGACATACAAAGCCCTTCATAGTCTAGCCCCCTGGTATTCAAATCACTGTCCGCGAGGTCCCAGAACTGCTGGTTTTCGACCCTCTCTTTTTGTGGGAGTCAGGTGTGAAGACAGTCTGGCCAATCATTAGCACTGATTGTTCAATGAATTACCTGGGAGAAAGAAAACCAGGGCTGAATTTGGATTCAAGGTCCAGATGCATGGTCTTGCTCCGCCATATATCTCTGAGCTTTTAAACCTGTGCTAGCAGTCATGCACTCTCAGGTTTGAGAGCAGAGCTCTGCTGACTGTTCCAAAATCAACATTGAAATCCAATATCAGGGCCCTTAGCCTTCCAGATGCTGTTCGAATGGCAAAGTCCATCTCATCTTTGAAATCCCAATTGTAAACTCACTTTTATAGATTTGCTTTTAATTGATTGTTCTTATATCTTGGGCTTTTTATGACAGTTTATCATATTTTATGAAATTGCATTATAATTGTTTTTATTTAATTATTATATTATGTTTTTATCTTGTGTTTTTTTTTTTGTACATAATGTTGCAACCCAGTATTATTGAAAAGTGCTATTTAAATACAGTTATTATTATTATTATTATGCTCTAAATGCACTGAATGGCTTGTTCTCATATTTATGTATTCTTATGTTCTTATGTCTTAGATGGGCTGAATAGCCTGTTATCATAATTATATATTCTCATGTTCTCATTAGGCTGAATGGCCCATTCTCATGATTGTACATTCTTATGTTCAAGATGGGCTGCATTGCCTGTTCTCCTCATTGTTATGTTCTAGATGGACTGAATGGCCTGTCGTAAGGGCCCTTCATTCACCCAAAACCTGTCCAAAACAAATCATTGTGTTTTGTTACAAAACACATCCTAAGTAAATGTATATTATAAACGATAATCAAGACAGTGGACGTATATGTTGCTTTGCATTTGGCACAGAGGTACAAAGCAAAAAGGGGTCAGCACCCTGTATTACATGTGAACCATGCAGGCAAATACACATTTCAAGTACTTGAAATACTGCCTTCGCCGTCTTTACCCTATAACCAACCTTGTAAGACTACATCTGCTTTCATCCAAATTTGGCCCGCCCAGATTTGACAGTTGGTAAATGAAGCGCAACTCACTGCTGTTTGTTTTTGTCAACAATTCGTAATTATTAGTATGGCTTATAAATATATTATCCACTCTGTTTTGCCTATTATTTTGGCGCAAATTGTGGGCTGTTATTGCACTTGTTCTATTGCACTAGTATTTCATTCTAGGCAACCGTTCCATTCTATTTTTTCATTTTTGATTATTGTTTGATGTTGTGGCATAATGAAACAAAGGTTGTCACACTATTTTACCAGTTATAAGAAGACATTTTACATGAGATGGATGTTGTCCTATTAGTCAGCACTGAACACTGAACAGTAATGGGAGCATTTTGCATCACTGACATTTAATAGACAATCATAAAGTTAATTATTGATCAACAATTAACTTTGTGATTGCCTATTAAATGTCAGTGATGCAAAATGCTCCTATTACTGTAGGAGTGCAATGTTTCCTCATTTCAGAGAAACAAATAGATTCTCCATAATCACAAACACAAATTTCCAGAAGAATATTTAACCATTGTTTTTGTAAGTATCAGATTAACACCAGAACAGGATCATTGGTGGTCTCATTTAATGTTTTATATACAGTGACCAAAAAAGTAGTCCACATGAAGAAGAAAAAACAATGATTAAATAGAATAGTTGATGATTTCTTCATTGTAATTAATCCAATACAGCTAGACAGTATAAACATCTGTAAAATGACAGAGTGGATTAAAATTAGGTTTCGTCTGAGATTTACTATGATATTGTACGGATAACATGTTTGATGACCTTGTATTGTATTTCAGACCTGCTGCGCTTTTAATAGTCGTCATGGTTTCGTTTTTTAAAATACGCATGTATTTTTATTTTAAGTCTAGAAACCACAGCAAAGTTAATGTACTTACGTATATGATCTAAGCTGTCATATTATGCATGGCATGGTCAAACAAAACTTTACAATGCTTTAATTTCAATGAAGGACATTTAGTCACTTTCACGTTTGTGATTGATACTTTTCAAATAATGTGTTTAAAGAACACATCATGAAAAATTTTATGACCTCAGTATCACTGAAACCAGTGCAAAGTATCAACATAGTTTACTAAACATTAACTCAGAGCTACATCCTTTGTAGAGTAAGGCATTCAGGTAATGTTATCTGACAGGATTCCCAATCCCCTAAATTCAGTCAATTGGAATGGCAGAGTTGAAATATCTATAGCTTGGACTTCCTGTGATTCACACAATCCTGAGAACTATCTTTGTAACCTGAGAAATAGGTATAAATCTGCACATTTAGACTTGATTTTTACACACAAGGGCATAAAGTAGTGGATTATCTTGAATTACGGATGATCTTGGCAAGCAGACGTACAAAGTTAGAATCGAGGCAGATTATTTCTGTCTCACATACAATACACTTATCACTAAAGTGAGCTAGCCAGACTTGTGCCAAGTGCTTACCCAATGAACACAAAACACTTCCAGAATGTAAAAGAAGATTACAATTAGATTCTCTTTCGGTTGTGTTCTGTCAAAAGTCACAGAAAAATGTTCCAAGCATGTGGCATACAAATGTAGTGGCAACATGAGCAAGTAGCCATGAAAAAAGCATCACAAAGTATTAAAATGTTAAATACATTTTTAAAATGCTCAAAATTCCTTGTAAAATTAACATGAATGGCTGTCCACATCTGAATTTTTTTAATTTTTTAATTATGACTTTCTGAAATATTCCTTGTGACTTAACATCCAAGAAACAAATGTGCATGCTGAGAACATTTATCATAGCTTTCAGGGAATGTTATGACAAGCATAGATTTTTAGCTTGGTGGAGTCCACAGCAGGTTTCCTGTGGCTGCCACTGAATTGAGATTATCTTTCTTTCTACACAACCATTTCACAGACTGCCTCTTCACTGGCATGGGCGAAGAGGACAGCACCATGCACGCTGTGAAAGGTCAAACTGTCAATGTCTTTGTGACCTGGGCCAAAGACAGACCCGCGTTTCAGTGCGTCTATCACCGGAGGGTTACAGCAGGCCAACAGCACTCTGACACCAACTTCTTTATAGTCTTTCATAACCATTTTTAAAGTTAGCATACCTGGAGTGTCTACGAATGGCACGGAGGAACAGTCTAGAACAATGGTGTGGAAGTCAGGGTCTCTGGACACCAGAACCACAGCCATATTGCCATTGGTGTTATCTGAGCTTTTGGCCTGCTTGGTGGCCTGACCTTTGGCTCGCTTCTTTGCTTTCCTTCTCTTGGCAACCTCCAGGAAGGGTTCCAGGCCCACTGCTTTGTACAGTGTTTTCAGGAAGTTCTCTTTGTTAGCATAATACAGAGGGGCCTGGAAGCAGACAATCTTCACTTTGGGGACTTCTAGAAGATTATTGTACTCTCCAAGGTCCTCGTAGTGGCTGGTGTCCCGGATCTGGCCCAGGAGAGCCACCTTAGGGTTCTGGGTCCGAGCCACCACACAGAGCATGGAGAACACCACCCCCACTAGTAGCCCAATCTCCACACTGATCAGAGCTGAGGCGCTCATGGTCACCGTCCAGACAATGGCGTCTACATTGTTGATGCGCCACTGTTGGGGTACATCCCGGAATTTGCGCAGGGCTCCCCTCAGGCTGACGATGATGATGCTGGCCAGGACACACCTCTGCAGGGAATAGAAGAACGGGGCGAAGATGAGCAGCACCAGGAGGACCACAAAGGCGCTCACCACACTGGAGACCTGGGTCTGGCACCCAGTGGAGTCCTTCACCATAGTCTTAGCAAGGGCAGCACTGGTGGTGAAGCAGTGGAAGAAGGAAGGGATAATGTTGCAGAAGCTAATGGCTATCATCTCCTGGTTGGCCCTGACGGAGTAGCCGTGCTTCTTGGCAAACATCTCGGAGAGTGAGACGGTGAAGGCAAAACTAATGACGGCAAGCGGGATGGCGTCCAGGGCCACCCGTGGCATGAGTTCAAAGCTGGGAACCTTCGGTGCGATGAAACCTGTGGGGATGGCACCGGAGATGCTGGAGCTGTAGCGTCCAGTGAGGTCGGCAAAGTGAGACACCAGCGTGGCGACTGCCACCACCACCAGCTCGATAGGCAGTGGGATCTTCAGACGGCTCTTGTACCGTTCTTGCAGCTCTTTCCCTGCCACTAAGGCGGAAATGCAGATGGTGCTGGTGATCATGTCGCAGAAGTTTGTCTTGTGGATGTTTTTTAAGATGTTGATCCAGGTGACCACCACCGTGCCATAGCCTTGGTGTCGAGGGATCTTGATCCCGAGAAGGTACTTAGCCTGCACAGTGAGGATGGTGAGGGAGGCCCCAGTGGCAAAGCCATCAAGCATCGGAGCCGAGAGGTACACCGAGACAAAGCCCAAGCGGAACACAGCCATCAGAATCTACAGCAAAGGTAAGCGAGTATCAACAAATACATATCAGTATCAACAAACACATATCAAATCAAAATCTGAATCATTCAAAAAAGGTAGGTAGTTCTTGCTTTTACTTGAAATAAGACTATATTTAAATAGGAATTAATGAACACTGAATGTAAATGGAAAACAAATGTTTTTTGTGCAAAATTTTTTTTGTGTGAAACCATGGCTCTCAATACCTGGTAAACCCCAGCTAGAAATGTCAAAGCTGCCGCAATACTGATAGCATAGCATTCCTTTCCGCACTCCAAACCGTAGCCTCCCAAGGTCAGGTTTGCTGCGGAGGCATTGGAGACGCCGGTTCCATTCCACATGACATCCATGCTGGCAGCAGCAGGCTTTCCTTCCTCGCCCAGGTCGAACCCTGCCAGGTAGACCTCCCTATCCACCACCTGCCCTACCATGAGACTCATGAGACTGAAAATTCCCACAGACACATGCCTGGAGGTGCCCATGAGGAAGTAGATGATGTTGGCGAAGAAGGAAGTGTAGAGGCCGTAGATGGGCTCCAGGCCGGCCAGCAGGCAGTAGGCAATGGCTTGCGGGACCAGGATAATGCCCACAATGAGGCCAGACATGGCATCGCCCCAGGCATATTCTTTCAGCCTGTACTTAGGCAGCCAGTTCACCACAGGGAAGAAGCCAGTGAGGGTCCGCTTTAGCCTGGCCGTGGAGCAGGAGAAACTCCGACTCAGCTTGGACACTATCACATCCTTAGTTCCTCGTCGCCTCCGCACCCTCCGCTCCAAGTGCTCCACCTCTGCTGGCTTGCAGTCCGCCATGTTCGCAGGGGGCGGTGCCTCCTTGTGTTCTCAGTCAGCCTAGCTCCTGAAAGAATGCCGTAAGCAAAAACAGTTGCAAACCTTTGATCATTAAAAAAAAATTACCACAAGCAAATGCTAGTCTCTTAACCCAGACAATCAATTCTCAAGCAGCTCTAGCCTCACCATCTGGGAAAAGCACTTACTGTAGTGATAGGCATAACCCTGGCATCACACTGATTCGCAAAAGTGTGATGTTTTTGACATGCACTTCCCTCTCCCTGTTCACTTGCCTGATAGTTTATGATTGAATCCCTGGTTTGAATCACCAGAATGAATGGCTGAGTTAATGTAATTAGTTAGAAAATATTGGTTAGGTCCAGAACTGAACTGCACTGCTTTCAATAGAGAAGTGTCAGGCTGGCACATAAGGCTATACAAATGCATGCTGAACAATTCAATTTGCCTGCAGCTGCAGAATGTATTTGAAGTCTGTCATGAGCTCAGAGAGGGAAGAAAATACATAGGACACCAGGGTAGACTACCAGACAATGTGGTCTGAGGAGGATGGTACAGGCAAACTGACCTATATCCTCAGGAAAATATGTGGGACCTGACTGTAGTAAAAGTGTATAGCTAAGACCTGCTGAGCATTTCAGCCTGCTGGAAATACCGTATGGAATGCACTTAGTCAGCATGTCACAGAGATGTGGACGTATAATTATGATTTATAAGATTAAAGGTCATAACTTATTAAATCATAACGCCAATGTCATGGAAAAACCATCTGAAAAACATGGAATTATCATGAGCATTCAAAAGGTAGCTTCTTTTTTTTAAATGCCAACATTGTGCATTATGGTTTAGTTACATGAGGGTTTTGAACCAATAGTTGTTGAGTTAGGAAACGGCAACCGTCCACAGATATGGACGAAAACTTGCAACGTGCATTCAAAACCAAAATGACAAAAACACAAAAAATTACTTTTGCTTGACACCAAAGGTAACCAGGATCTCCATGATTATTCAGTTATCTTTCAGGCAAAGTAAATCTATTTTGCAGTTAGTGGAGTTGAAAAGCAGCTGCACTTAAAGGACTTCCTTCAGACACCTGTTCCTGCCATGGTTGCAGTGTCAGTCCCACGGCCTGCTCTCTCTGAAGCCATGAGACTGGTCATGAAACATTTCCTCTAATGACATGCAAAGTTCAAGTTGTTCTTGTCTTTTTTCGGCTCAAAAAATAATTCATAACTTTCCTTCTGTTGTCTTAGCATTGGAGACAGGATTTTTATAAAATGTCCAGCCCTGTGTTTCATATTTACATCTGTCACCCAGGGTGATAACACTGGATAATCTATTCTTTGGGTTGTTAATACACATGTTGTCTTGACTCATGTGTTATGTATTCCGTAAATAGAACAGAACTTGCCACCGGCTGTCAACTACACTGTCTTAAATAGGGTGACTCAGGAAACCCAGGCATTGGACTTTTTTGTTTTTGTTTTATGGAGGCAATTTCAGATAACTGCAGCTTTTATCCATGGCAACCAAATTATGAAAATGCTCAGTGCTGCCTGAAACAGCCAAAGAGAGATTATTTTTGATCCTTCATTATTTTCAGGCTGAATAGAAATAAATAGTGTGCTGTCTATATTGATATAAAACGTTTTTTAGCATTGTTATAAAAGTGAAAGTGGCATGTTAAACAAAAAGAGACATAAGAAAACAATCTGATAAACAGCCTTTTGTTCTGAACAATAAGTGCAGATATAAAAACCCCCCGAAGAGCATGTCTCCTTAGTATCTTTTAAAAGTCACCCGTAGGCACATCAAAAGCTGTGGAAGACTATGTGTGATACCAAAGTGTGCACCACCATCTTAGCCTCATTAGTGCTGCCTAGAAACATATAGGATCCAAAGCTTCCTGAGCCAGTGTGTTTAGGTTGGGGTCGTCTGATTGACAATTCCAGCTATTAAATGTGTTAATATACACATGTTAATCCACACCTCTACCTCTCTTGCCCTTGGAGAGCCGCATGGTGACTGGTTATTGTTATGACCTTAAGATCAGCCACTAGTTCAGACAAAAGAAGCCAGCTGAGGTGACTTAGTTAACTGTTATCAGCTGCTTTAAATTATCTAATAATTATCTGAGTAACCATGGAAACCAGCATATCCTGCAGCTCTTCAGGTGTGAAAAAAGTGAAAATCTTGTCTATAGATTTTTTCCACACTGAACTGTTGCCATATTAGTCATTAGTCATTTTAAACAGTATTCTACATCAATCATCAGCTGTCATTAATTCCCTGGTTCAGTACCGTGTTCTTTTCTGTCATTCAAACTCATTCAGCCGTAAATCAGCAGATTTAGCCCAATAGCAGTCTTTGCTTGCTCTCGATATTTCTATTCAAATTACATACTCCATACAGAATTACTATGTCAAACCATGACGTGCCTTAAAATTAAAGTATAAAATTAAGAATGAATGGAATCATTGTCACACGGCAAAAGTATGGACAGCTTCAGTCACATTTTTGTCCATATTCTGTGCTTGGACTACTTTAATCAGTCTTTTACAACATAGTATTCAACCATAGGTGTTTAACCTTTCAGAACTTGGGCCAATTCAAATGTGTTGTATTTATTGTCTTGGAACTGCAGTAGCTGAAACTATGATTTCCCCTGCCAACTGTAAAATGTTCTCAAATTGCATTCGTGTTGATCATAGACTAAATACCTACATGTTTACATAGAAGAAACTGTAACCTGAAAAAAAACTCTTTGAAGTTGCTCAGAATTAATGGAAATTCCAGAAAATGTTTACACAGAGAAAAAAAAGTCCTAACTCACCGACACGCTGCCTGGCGTATGCTGTCAGGACACATACAAAACTGTCTGTCAAAATGGGATCAGTCAGCCAAGAGAATTGTGGAGGAGTGCAGAAAGATTTCAGCACATGCATTCAACCACACACATGCATATAAACAGTTACGGCGCTGTCTCTGTCTCACTTACACACTCAGTTAGCCAGCAAAATACATTTCACCCTCAAGCATATTCCATATTCATTAAAGAGGGTGGTCCCTATCTGTGTTTTTCAGCTTTCTATTGGCTGCTTGTGCAGGGGGTGGGGCCAGTTAGGCTGCTTTGTGTTTCTTTAGTTAAACAGTGGATGTTTGTTTATTGGACCTTCCCTTGTGCAATCTCTTTGAAATCAGGGCAATAGGGTGAAGGAAGTCAATATTTTACTCAGTGATGTGTGTTATCTTTCACATGATGAGTCATTTCTCTTCAGTCAAGTTTCTTTTCCACTGCAACACATTTACAGTGGGGACGGAAAGTATTCGGGCAGTGACACAATTTTTGTTGTTCTGGCTCTGTACTCCAGAACATTGGATTTGAAATGGAACAGTGACTATGAGGTTAAAGGGCAGACTTTCTGCTTTAATTTGAGGGTTTTTACATCCATATCGGGTGAACCGTGTAGCAATTGTATCTCTTTTTATACACAGCCCCCCCCCCCCCATTTTAGGGGACGAAAAGTAATTGGACAAATTAACATACTTAATAACATCACTTAAATCATCAAAAAAAGTCATCAGAGTGATGGTTTGAGGCTAGTTTGATACCTCAGACCCTTGCTGACTTAAAGCCATTTAGCCAACCATGTGATCCATACTGTTCCAGCGTAATTTGCAGCTTAATCTAGCACCCACCGCAATTCCCATAGAGATCCATTCAAATGCAGAGAGGTTATATTATCGCTTGTAAGAGTACCAGAAAATAAGATATCAAGAGTCTTTTGATGTTGTTGGGTACATACATCAGAAAGTTATGGTATGCAAAGGATATGCAACCAAATGTTAAATATGATGACTTAAAGTTTATGTTAATTTGTCCAATTACTTTTCATCCCCTAAAATGGGGGGGACTGTGTATACAAAGGATGACGATTCCTACACAGTTCACCCTATATGGATGTAAAAACCCTCAAATTAAAGCTGAAAGTCTGCACTTTAACCTCGTAGTCAGTTTCATTTCAAATTCAATGTTCTGGAGTACAGAGCCAAAACAACAAAAATTGTGTCACTGCCCAAATACTTTCCGTCCCCACTGCATACTACATGAGGTGTACGGGACAGTTAAATAAATAACGGATTTTTTCCCCATTCATTTTGAACAGAAATTGTTTATTTCTGGGTTCATAATCACCCCCAATCACCCCTGGTCTCACTCTCAGTCAGACCTGTGTTGTACGCTTCTATAGATCTGTAAGTGCTCTGTTCAGCTATCTGCCGTTTCCTATACAGTGCTGCTGTCCAACCAGTGCACCTGAATTCTTCCCTGTTGCAATGACACAGAGGAGTTTGAATGTCATCTCCTCCCACACCCCACTATCCTGCAGTTGTATGAGGCACCGAGGAGTTCATGTAACTCGGGCTCATGCCCGAACTGTAGTTATTATAACATCATTTATCCGTATATTTTAAGTTAGCTAACATTAGCCATAACGTTACTTACCAAAGTTGGTGGGTGTAATATAAAAAGCGCATTCCGGAAGAGCGCGTACCGGATGAATAAAATAAAAAAAACATAATATTGAAGTGCCACAACCAAAGAAAAGTTATGTGGCCACAACCGTCAATATAAAACGCAAAAGGCTACCTTTGGCGTCAGAGGAGAGACGCCGAGGCTTCTGCCCAAGCGTCGCTATGTGGCAAGTGCGGGTGATACCACGTTGGCCAAGGATAACCCGCACAAGGGATCGAGAATAACTGGCGCAGCCTGTTGAGTTAGTGGTGCACGCAGCCTGTCGAGCGAAACTGGCGCAGTGGCTCGACGGCTCTCCTTAGCTGTTTCCCTCAAATTCGCAAATTTTGAATGAATAAAACTCAGCAAAGCTGTTGGGTAGGCTACAACAGAGTTAGCCGGCTAACTATAAAATATTTTCAATAAGGTGAAATTCACTTGTATGATATCCTGAGTTTTTTCCCCCCCCAAAACATTTATGAAAGAGCACGTGTTTCGACTCCCCTTCAGATTTAAACCCCTCCCACCGAGCGTTCATATGTCAAGCTACATATGAACGCCCTGCGCTTTTCTGTAGCTTAATTTCTCCAATTAAAATGAAAACAATAATAGCCTACTGTGCGTTGTGGTACGAGCATAGCCATGAACCATGAATTGTAGATCTATTGATTGAGGTGCATGGACATAAAATAATTGCAAAATGTCACGATGTTGAATGTACCAGGTTCTCTGTCATTTTGCTTTTAAATGGATTATTAGGCTACTCTAAATATGTTTTTGTATATGCCAGATAGCCTAGCAATCAAACAATAATTGATTTGCTTAATAACCAAGACAAATAGGTAAATAAACTTGCGCAGCATTTTCCTATATCCACATTTGTGATGACATAAAATCCGTATATTTTAAGTTAGCTAACAGTAGCCATAACGTTACTTACCAAAGTTGGTGGGTGTAATATAAAAAGCGCATTCCGGAAGAGCGCGTACCGGATGAATAAAAAAAAAACATAATATTGAAGTGCCACAACCAAAGAAAAGTTATGTGGCCACAACCGTCAATATAAAACGCAAAAGGCTACCTTTGGCGTCAGAGGAGAGACGCCGAGGCTTCTGCCCAAGCGTCGCTATGTGGCAAGTGCGGGTGATACCACGTTGGTCAAGGATAACCCGCACAAGGGATCGAGAATAACTGGCGCAGCCTGTTGAGTTAGTGGTGCACGCAGCCTGTCGAGCGAAACTGGCGCAGTGGCTCGACGGCTCTCCTTAGCTGTTTCCCTCAAATTCGCAAATTTTGAATGAATAAAACTCAGCAAAGCTGTTGGGTAGGCTACAACAGAGTTAGCCGGCTAACTATAAAATATTTTCAATAAGGTGAAATTCACTTGTATGATATCCTGAGTTTTTCCCCCCCAAAACATTTATGAAAGAGCCCGTGTTTCGACTCCCCTTCAGATTTAAACCCCTCCCACCGAGCGTTCATATGTCAAGCTGCATATGAACGCCCTGCGCTTTTCTGTAGCTTAATTTCTCCAATTAAAATGAAAACAATAATAGCCTACTGTGCGTTGTGGTACGAGCATAGCCATGAACCATGAATTGTAGATCTATTGATTGAGGTGCATGGACATAAAATAATTGCAAAAGGTCACGATGTTGAATGTACCAGGTTCTCTGTCATTTTGCTTTTAAATGGATTATTAGGCTACTCTAAATATGTTTTTGTATATGCCAGATAGCCTAGCAATCAAACAATAATTGATTTGCTTAATAACCAAGACAAATAGGTAAATAAACTTGCGCAGCATTTTCCTATATCCACATTTGTGATGACATAAAATGCATTAATATGTCATGCGAAGATTCTGAAGTTTAAGCTAAGGGATCAATGAACAGCACATATTTGGATAAATATTTTTTTTAGCTTGAATGCATGCGTTGCACTCAACGCTGCTCCAGCCATTTATGAGGTTTTCCTCTTTAAATTTATGCTTTCTGTTTAAATAGTTTTGACTAAATTGAGTGGCGTCTTAAATGAATTAGGCTACATTCTTTAACGTGATGAGAAGAAAACGCAATGCTAACGTGCAACTCCACTGGGAAAGTTATGCTCGACACACCCCTCGCCACTAACTCAATAGGCTGCGCCAGTTATTCTCGATCCACTGCGCCAGTTTCACTCGATAGGCTGCGCCAGTTACCCTCGATCCCTTGCGCAGGTTATTCTTGTCACCCTCCTGCGCTGTTCTCAACAAACTTTTGAATGAATCGACGCCCCATACAGTTGACCCCTGGTTTGGAGAGTTCCGTGTATTGTGTATTAGTCAAAGATGTAACAAAGAATGGTGACATGGTCACAAATTATTGATTGAATCCATTAAAAATCAATTTAAGCAAGGATTGAATCCAAGTCAAATCCAAAGGACAAATTACAATTGTGATGGTATTTTAACAGTGATTAACAGCTACGTGACATAAAAACATTTTTATATGTGTAATTTGTACAACTTTTTCCGGACTTCAGCTTTGCTGTTTTGTGACAATATATACGTCTTTGCCCAATGTATGCTTTCTCAATTATATCATTTGAATACATTTTTCCCCCAACATAATGGATTAATTTAAATTACTTTAAATATATATAGAATAAGTTCAAATCAGTTCAGTGCTTTGAATGATATACACTGTGCTGTCATAACTCTGTCACATTGTTCAGTTGTTGAACAAACAACCGCACCAAGTTTGCATACTGAAAAGCCATTTCATTACATGGGGCATCAGAAGAAAAACTAATATCAGCTTCCAAGTCAACAAGACTCCTTCTGAATCTGTACTGTGTCATTACTGCTGTTATCTCTGTACCAAAAGCAGGTCCACTTCTAATTAGAACTTGTTTTGAAGTTATAAATAAATTATATGCACACTGGAATACAGCTTTTATATCCTACTTTCTGTTCTTCTGTGCTATTAGAGCCGGATTCATGTGTTCACGTGAAATCACTCATTCACTCAGTCTAAGCAGAAGTACTCTGAATTTGTCACATGGCTAGGGCACAATTGCTCGCATCTTATGACAAAGATCTTCAAATTGATTATTTCTGTGATGTTAGAGCAACTGTCTAAAATACTACATAAATAACCCAGTCGCATAATTACAGTTGACCGTGGCTTCGAGTATTGCATATGGGCTGTAACTATGTTTTGTGTGGAGAAATATACGTACATCTCATGTGAGATTCTGAGGGTGTCAGGTGTTAATATTTTTAAAAGTTTTTTATTTATTTACGACCATCTTAATTTTCTGCAGATGACTGAGGCTAAATATTTATGTCTCCTTTCTGTGTTCATGATGTAATATGTGTGTCATTTTTTTGCATACAAAGAGCCACCAGTGTAACTCTGTGTAAACACAGAGAATAATCAGGAGTTTGCGAAGTTTAAGACTCAGAGTAAAGTTAATGTGGATTCCATGGCTTCATTTAACTGTTGAAATACAACCTCAATACTGTAGACCTCAAAGTTAGACCTCATGTTGTCCAAAAAGTAAAAGAAAAAATAGAGTGCAATACTAAGTTAGCACTATAACGTCTGTTCTATTTAGAAATGTATTCACTTAAAGAATCAGAAGAAGAGATCTGAAGAAAAAAAGCGGACAAAAGTTGGACATTATTAAATATTAGATATTATATTAAGTTTCAAAATGGGCAATGTTCTTTTTACATTTGAGTTGACGGTGATAAAAAAAAACAGGTTTTCTTGAAGGTTTAGTGTACAAAGGTTATACCAACTATTAAGTTATAAGTTACTAATTCTCTAAGTTTTAGTGTATGTGCTTAATTTGCCTAGATAGTTTTTGTGGGTGATGAAGGATATTTATACAGAAGTTTCACACAACCTGCTACTTCACAACGGCTGGTATAAGGGCATTGACTGGTTTGTGTTTTAAAATAAGAAAATACACTTGGAAGAAGAAGGAAAAGGAAAAAAGTTTTAAGCTTACCTAGCATACACTAAAACTGAAATAATATATATTTCTTAACCCCAGAAAGTAGCCTAAACTATCCATTTAAATGTGACATACAGTATAAATGCTGGTGTTTGTTCACAAAATCCTCTAGAGATTTAATGTTGGTGATCAATGAATTTGTAAAACTGTGTGAAGAATGAAACTGCGACTTGACAAAAAATGTATTTGTCAGCAGATTTTAAGGACAAACATCGACTGAATCAGCATGGTCAGTGTCGAAGGAGCGTGGTACTTTTCTACCAGTGGAACATCATCCCTGATGTTTCCTTTAAGCGACTGTCATTATCAGAGTGATTCTCCTCTGACTCACCTCAGTACTGTAACTATGTTTATGGGATTAATAAGAGTCGAATTAGCTGAATCCAAAAACTAGACAGTGTAACAGACACAAGTGTAACAATAATTCTTTACCAGTCAAAGCAGACTATTTTGCCCACTAACAGGTAATGTTAAGCCATTGCTCAAGTAATGAGAAACTGGTTTACAACAAAATTATTCCAATGCTGGTTCAGCTGGAGTTGAGAATGATAGTTCACCTGAATTGCTCCAGTAAAATTTAATCTCAGTTGCATTAAATGGGAAGTTTCTATGGGGTTCTACATGTTTCATAGTGTTGTAACTGATACTATTTATTGATTTATTGAAAAGAGTGATGGTACATAATGCCTGACCAAAAAATAAAAAGAATGCAAGCCTTGTATCTATAGAAGGCTGTATTTTTAAACGCGGGTACACAAACTTTTATACACATTTAGTGTTTTGATGATGGTGGTGGAGAGCGCTGTCTAACACGTCGGTCCAACATTCTGAGTACAAGTAGTTGCATGTACAGTATACAATGTACCTGACATTGCAGTTAACCATTCGTAATTAATATGTAACCTAATCAGCATCATTCGATTAAGACACAAAGATTGGTTTCCGGGGTATGGAGGAGAGAGGAGATGGTAGTGGAGAAAAGAAGGGTGCGTTTTTGGAGTATTGGGATGTATCCCCTGTCTATGGCAGGCATGTATTTTAACATGGACCTATGATAATTTGTCTTCGCTTCTGCCAGAGTATAATTTCTTTGTAGGCTGTGGAAGAGGGACAGCGAAAGGCAACGCTCCTTTGTTGGCCCTGGTACTAAATTATAGGTGTATTATACCTTATTATAAAGTCTATGTTTAGTACCCCCTGCCCACACACGTGTGAGCTAAGCATCGACAATGTTATCTCAAAGTTGCTCAATCTAGCTATCTTGCAACACAACATACTATCTAATTTAAGCCAGATAAAATAAAGGTTAAGGACAGCACTCTTCCTTTTGGGGTATATATTTAATCAAAAACCGATGTGTTTCGGAGTCAAGTTACTTTGTCATAAAGTAAGTTAAGTTACTCAATGAACGAACTGCGGACCATGCTTTGCTTATCAGTGTTTGAATATTGCAAATCCAGGCAGGAATAAAACGTTCTCTGATTGGCTACTTTGTTTATAATCAGGTCTGTGATTGGACTGCAGATAGAACTTTATAACGCCATGTGCAGAGGGGAATGTGCAGATAGAACTTTCTGCTTTCGTATATTTGAACCAAAAAAATGAATAAATCATGAATAATGATTAACACATGTATGAAGAACCACTTAAACATTACTTTTATGTAATTAACTCATTTTGTGATAAAAAATGTCAGATAGAACCTTGTAATTCTCAGGTCACGACATGGTGCTGTCAGCGACGCATTTCGTCCACACGCTTCCATCAGGCTGAGTAAGGGATTATGCCTGACATACAGAACACATTCAAATCTTCATTGTAAATCCAACTCTGATAGAGTACACTTTACACTGATAGAGTACATGTGATCCCTCTTGGACATAACATCTGTTAGAATTTCATTTACACTGAGCATTTTACTGTGTAAGTCCTATGTCTAATCAGTACTGACAAGTGAGGAACACACACATTGACATGAGGCCCACCCTGATACTACAGTGCTAGTTTTTGTGGCTCTGTATGGGACCCAATGTTCTGGCACCCCAAAGAATGGCAAGTTTTCTTTAAGAACACATTTTTTGATTGTAGCGCTTGACGACGCAGAGCACAACATTCTGTTGTTCTCGGCTTTGTTGCCCACGTTCCAGCGTCTCTCAATGACGCTAATGTAGCCTGATAAATTATAATGTTCAGGACTTCTTAAATGGATAATAGTCATTGTTGGCCATATAAGAGAAACATATTTTATTACCCACACATGCCCACCCACTAACACAATTAAAGTGATTCTGTAGAGGCAACATAGTTTTTCAAAGGCCTTTGTAGTAAGATGCAGCCTGCCTTCGTAAAGCTTTCACATTGACTATGGTTACAATGACAAGTAGCCTACTTTAGCAGGTTAATGTTTGAAATAACCATGTACAGTAAAAAAAAAAACACAAGATTGCAGAAGCAAGTCATGGAAAAATGATGATTATCCATTTCATATTCTACCCATGCAGTTTATCTCTACTGACAAGATGCCTGCTATCATGAGAGAGACAAAGTTTTTAAAAAATAATTTTTTAAACCACTGTGAGAATCAAACATGGCAAATAATGAAAAATGACACCAATTATCTGTCATTGCTGAGCTGCTTTGTGAGATGCTATCCTCACTACAGCCGCTGGCTCTTTGTTTAGCGCTGGCCTTCGGACAGCGGCTCTGTTTGGGATCACAGTGCAGCGCGTGTGGAGGGAGGAAGTGAAGCTTACCCTTCTCAGAAGGGCCCCGTGCGTTTTCTGGGAATGTGTCTGCCATACCTCTTCCAACGGAGAGTTCCATCCGCCGTGGTCTGACCGAGCGAGGGGACTCGGAATGGCAGGGACAGAGCGGGATGATGGGAAAACTAGCCTCACTTCCATCTCCCAATCACAGAGAGAGGCAGAAAGAGGGGAGAGGGGGGGGTGGTGGCGGCCTCCGGGGGCCTTCTGCCCGGTTTGTTGCCATGGAGACAGAGGCGTTCTGAGCTGTGGCACAGAATCACAGCTTTGTGCGTTTCTACCACACACTGAGCACATAAACACTGGGCCTGTTATAGTGTATGCTGAGTGAATGCATTTTGATTGTAATATGTTGCAATACAAACAGCTCCAGTAATACAGGTCAAATAAGTACATACATAATTTTTTTAATTTTATTTTAATATTATTATTGTTTTTCTGCAGCCATATATTTTAGAATTATGTTAGTTATGTCACTCATAACATCTGACACAGAACCTGTCCTGAGATTGGATCACAAATTGCTCACAATAACAATTATATGTCAAATACAGACTTGTTGACAAAAAAAACTAAATATAAGTTCTGAATTTCATTGTGTACTAATATGTATTATATTTGTACACAACACATTCTTTGTACTATGGGCCGGATTTACTTTAGCGGGTGTACACGCAAAACCAATAACATGACCAATGATTGGTCATGGAATTTGTTTTGCACCAATCATTGGTCATGGAATTTGTTTTGCACCAATCATTGGTCATGGAATTTGTTTTGCACCAATCATTAGTCATCTTATTGGTTTTCCGTGTGCTAAATGGTTTTGCACCCGCTAAAGGTCTTAGTAAATCAGGTCCTATATGTGCTAATGCATTCACAGATTTTAAAATATACTTAGCACCAAAAAAATTATGATTATCCAGCATTAAATATAGCCGGTGTTGTGCACTCTCTCTGCTTTTCTGTGTCCTGAGTGGTTACGAAAGGCTGGTTTCCTTTACTCATTAACTGCATGTGCAGAAACTGAACAGCTTCTTTTTCCTCAGAAGTAACAGTTTGAAAGGACTGGGTAAGGAATGTGTGAGAAATCTCATTGATTTACCATGCAGTGCATCATTACACCCACTAGAACCTTAGCAATACTAAGACTGAGAGGGGATCTGATAGGGGTTGATCTTTCAAATTGAGCCTTGCCAGTAGAACAAGGCGGCATTGTTAGTTAGCAAAAGGTCAGTTCTGCACTGATAACAGGAAGTATATTTTGCAAATAGGGTTGCCAAAGTGTAGAACAGTTTGACATCATGTTGTAGAGGCACAGACTCTTTGGATATTCAAGTACAGGCTTGATCCAGTGCTGGATACTCTCTATTGTGTAGGTAAATGATGAGTCTAGATGGGCTGAATGGCCTGTTCTCCTCATTATGTATTCCTACATTACATAGTATGTACATCATATATACATTTTAATAACAGATGTACATTCTACATCTTATATAGAAAAATGTACATCTTACATTAAAAATCTATTAACATAGGACCCCTTTGGTTATAACCATCAGGGAAACAGATAACAATAGCTGCATTGGGTCTAGTCTCTGTCAACTTCACAAATTTGCCTCAGGTCCACAAAGCTGACTTCTTTTGATCTGGCTCAGATGTTTGGCCATATTGATATTGTCATGATAATGGTGCTAATCTCATTTCTATCAAGCAGTCGTAAATCCGCTTATCTTTTGAAGTGCAGAGTGAGTACTGTACAAAGTGTGGCTTTATCACAAAGGTATGACATAACAGCTGAAATGAACACATTATACTCCTGCCACACTTTAGCTGATAGCTCTGATATAGCACTGATTTCTAACTGCCTGTCATTCTTTTTTCCCACTTAACACTGCTGTGCTTTTACTTTATGACTGTTGGTGTTAGTTCACCTGGGTTTAACTTATACGCTACTTTATTTGAGTTCATTCCTGTCTCTCATCTCACACATGGGGGACATGTGTGAGGTGCATTGCAGCCCCATTCTTGACAAATTTAAGCAAGTATTTATTATCAGTACACAGCACATACTAGTTGGAATGATCGCAATATTACAATTGTGAAATGCAATGTTGCTATTCAGTTCTAAAATTATTCAATAGTGCAGCAGTGCAACTCTTTAATCTAAAACCAGTTCTATACATAATGAACTTGAAGAACTACTATGAAATAAAGTCTGGCCAACTGGTATCAAGCATAGTGTTAAGTACTTGCACACTTAAAATGTACTTTGCATATACATAGTCTGATCTGCTTTACAATAAATAACTGCACCATTACTGCCTACTCCTTTCTAGAAGAATTATTCTAGTTATGTGTAGTTTGTCAGTTTAAAGCCGCTTGATAATGTAGTGTAAGGTAACACGTCCTCCTACCAGTGCAGGTCCAGTGGAGATGCTTTTGACTTCATTTTTTTCTTTGCATCCATTCCTATTCATTTTCAGACCGGACCTGTATTAGCTATGGTGACATCCACTAAATCCCACAGACGTTCTTCTGCTTACTATTGATGCCGTGGAATAACGCCGTCACATCTGCATTTTCAACACAAGCCTTCTGAATGGTTGTAATCCACAGCCAACCCAAGACAGGGAAGCTAAAGTATGATATCTTATCTTTCCACTTTTAAAATGGACACAGGACTGTAATTGGCGGAGAAGATAGCAACCATGGCCACGTCCTTCAGCCTCACACAAAATATTTTGTCAGAAGAAAGTTTGCTCAACTAACCTTCCTTTGAGTTTTGGCATGGCATTTCATTTCTGCTTCACTTCAATGCTGCAGTAACGTTATGTACCAAGCAGACCTGGGTCAAATATGTATTTTAAGTAATTAAGCATTTTAACTTTTTAGATGGTGGAAATATTTGAAAACACTAATTTCTTTGATAACTGAAACATTCAACTATACAAAAGAATAATTTTGTTTTGAATATTTGGGAAAATATACAGTATGTTTTTTTGGAAAAATGTAATTTATTTGCAGGAGTTTTACTGGTGTCAAAAGGGTTAAAGTATTTAAAATAAAATGAATGTATGATAAATTCACCCAAACACTTTTCCTCTAGTCAACACAGAACAACTTTTAATGCAGTCTATGTATTTTATGCAGTCTAAACAAAATATGACTTTGGCAGAACATTGTCTCCGTGTCAGTGTGCGCTGTGTGTGTTCACTGGAAATAAATACGCCACAGTTATAGAATGTGAAGCTCAAGACAATATGAATTGTTTTGTATTGATAAGGGAGAAAAGGTAAAAAATCAGGTGACGCCTGATTCATCACACCTTTGGCCCTTTATTGCCTTCTCAGACTTCAATGTAAGCTCACTAATAACATGCTCTAAAGGGTGGATCTGTAACAGCATGTGCAGTAGATGAATATGGAAGTTAGGCAGAACCCTCTGTAATGATGCAAGGTTACTATAGAACACCAAGAGAGAGGGAAAAAAAGACCACTGTGTGTGCACTGCAGTGAATGTGTCTGTTATCAACACTCGCCAAGTCCCTTGATTAAAGGGTATTCAGACAAATGAAGATCTGTGATTTAAATTGACTTTTATCATTTGAAACTATTAATGAATAATGACTTCAAAAACAACACTCTTGTACAAATATTGATAAGCATAAACATCTATGTTTAAGAATAAAACAACATGGTCGGATAACAAGTAATCTTCCCCCTTTGCGCTACACCAAACTCTGCTGCATTCATACACAGAATTTCAGTGGATACTTTTACTTATGCTTTGGGAAAAAACCTCTTTCTCCATGGATCTGAGGATTTAAGACTTTGTCCGCAGCAACTGACATAACGTCTGCAAAAACAATGTTGTGGCAAAGCCCTGCTTTTCTCCCCTAATAGCTGGGCTTTCACCGTAGGGCATAAAGGTAAACGGCTATTATGGTCAGCAGAGTAATGTTTGGTTTTATGATAATCACAGGTTACATCTCATCTGTCAGAAATGGGTAATTCCCACACCTTGGCTACCTGCTGTGTTTGTGAAACTGTGAACGTTGTGCATTTTAGAACTTGCATGCTATGTACAGCTGGCCATTTACCCAGGTACTCCAAAGACATACTGTCGTCACAGTTAAGGGAACATACTGGTAACTGCTCAAATATGGGAAATGCCAACGTAAAGTGTGTTAATAAAGTTTTCGGACACCATGATCTGCCAGAACAGCTTCACTGTGCCTTGGTTCTACAAATGTCCAGTTCTACAGCTGTCAGGAAATGTACTGGAGGGATGTGACAACATTCGTCCTGCATGAATTCCGTAATTTCGTGTTTTATTGATAGCGTTGGAAAACGCTGTCTGAATCACCACTCCAGAACCTCCATTAGTGCCCTCTGAGGTGTTGAGTGGACCTAAACCATGCCAGGAAAATGCACCCCACACCAACAGGGCTTCCAGAGCTCTTCACCATGGGAAAAAAGACATGTAGGTTTCTTCCGGCATATTCCATGCATGCACTCCTCCTCTTGATCAGAACAGGGTGAAGCCTGAGTCAACTGACTATATTTTTTCCACTGCTCTGTAGACAACTGCCTGTGTTCACTGTACCTTTCCTCACAAACATAAATCCATAGATGTAATAAGGTCCTCGCAAAAACAATATAAATTTTACATACACTTTTTTACTCACAATTTCTTTGCATTTTTTTACATTATTTTTGCGTTTATCCTACATTATTTGTTAATCATTTGTTTTACTATTAATGGTGGTTTTAATGGTGGTGAATGAATGGTGAATTTATGGTTTGTTTTTTTATTGATGTTAATTGTGCCATTTTACTGTTTTTATTTTCATATGCACTGTGTAAAGCACCTTGTAAGCTCCATTTTTAGAAAGGTGTTATAGAAATAAATACTACTAATACAATTACTACTACAACTACTACCACTACTACTACTACTAATAATAATAAAATATTATTATCATTATTATTATTGCTATCCTCTCCGTGATGTTTTTGAAGGAATTAAATAACACTGCCTGCTCAATCCCTAGATTGATAACTGCAGTCACCTGATTCAGTTGCGCGTCTGTTTTGCCTTGCATCTGAAGCCAATGCACAAACATCACGGTCGATAAGTAGGCTATGCACTTTCAACCAAATTGCCTCTAGTTGATGATGTCTTTCCCTCAGACTTCCATGCCAACATCACCTCGGCCACTGTTCCTCGAGCATCAGCAAGTTGTCTTTATCATTGAAGCTCCTGCCAAACATGCCCCAACAATCACCCCTTTCTCTTCTACTAGCCATGGTGGCTAAAAAAATGGGCAGCTGAGACCTTATATTTAATTCATATTTTTATGTTATATTCATCCATGTGCCCATTTTATATATTTGTAATTTTTTTTAAAGGTGAGCAACCTTCAGCAGCTGCCCATCCTGTTCAGTTAGCTTGCCCCAGAGCTAATCAAAGGATGGTACATGATAACAGTTTATTTGGCAAGTTCAGTGTGCTATCAAGCTGAAAAATATAATAAGTATAAAATATAAAAGTAGTACTTGCACCAATCCAAATCTTCAGTTCATGTCATTCAGTGAGAAAGGAAACAGACATTATTGACACTTCCTGTGTGTTAATAAATGTCTGTCTCACTTCCCACATAATGTAGTGTAAACAGTAAGCAATACAACGGCATAGTTATAAATGATTACAATGGATTGAGACAGATATATCATCATAAGTTTTAGCTGCTCATTGTACTGTGCTTTTTTGCAAAGCAACCCAAAACCCCACCATTTTGAACAGAGCTGGCATTCGCTGTTTGGGAGTTAACACATTCTGTCACAACTCATTTTTACATCTTGTGTCAAACATACAGTTGTTTATATTATACTCTTCATTTCTTTCTGTCTTTCTATCTTGCTATGCTAAAGGCATATTCATGTGTTAAAGCAACATTTGTGACCTCATCTGACATGGTAAGGTCACCAAAGTACCTGCCATGCACTAAAGTGCCACCTGTTCTATGCTAACCAGTGCCACATTTGTGCTTATCTGCTGCTTTTAACTTTGTGTAAATATTTAAACTGCATGTCTGTTTGTTCAATGCTTATATTCTTTGTTCTGGTTTCTTTGTTTTATGTGTACATTTACGGTGTAAATCACTTTCGTCACCATGCAAGATAAGTACTCTAGAAAAAACTTAGATATACACTAGCGTTCAAAAGTTTGGAATCACTGAGGCATTTTTATGTTTTTGAAAGAAATCGATAGTTTTATTCACCAAGGTAGCGTTAAATTGATTTTTAAAAATACAGTCAAGACTTTGATACAGTCAAGACATTGATAATGTTACAAACTACTATTTCTATTTCATTCTATTTCTACTTTTGCAATTGTAGCCATTTTTACACATATAACCCTTAAAATGGCTACAATTGCTAAAGTAGAGATAGAATGAAATAGAAATAGAAGTTTGTAACATTATCAATGTCTTGACTGTATTTTCTGATCAATATAAGGCTACCTTGGTGAATAAAAATATCAATTTCTTTCAAAAATGTAAAAATCTCAGTGATTCCAAACTTTTGAACGGTAGTGTATATAGAACTTG
Source organism: Ilyophis sp. 1 JC-2022 (assembly GCA_022702515.1). NCBI lineage: Eukaryota > Metazoa > Chordata > Actinopteri > Anguilliformes > Synaphobranchidae > Ilyophis > Ilyophis sp. 1 JC-2022. Next base: position 29,591,820 of record CM040394.1, on the reverse strand, counting down.
ATAAACCAATTTAAAACTGATTGACCTATAAATTGGCCTAGATAAAAAAAACATTTTAACTTATTCAATTGTTTGTTTTGCTTTGGCACAATAACTTTTACTACATGTAATATATGTTTTACCATCAACTGAGATAGTGAGTGCATTCATTGGCACCAGTTTGATCACACAAATGACTTCAAACCTGACAAGACCACCTGCATAGACCGCATTGTGCATCCTGTTCTCGCTGTCCTCTGATCTCTTAAGCTAATAGGCTACTTTTGAGATTTTCTCAACTTTGAGAGATGACTTGACAGATTTGAGCTTAAAATTACTTGAGCCAATGAGTGAAGTTAAGACATAGCCACAGCCATAGTCAGTACCAGAAGTGCAGGTGCAAGGCTGCATAATTGTTTAATGTGACAAGGGAACAGTGTTGAAAATGAGTCATGATGACAGCATATGCCAAACACAAGTAAAGAGGAACAGTGGTTCCAAGTTGAAGTTCATTGACAGGGACAGATGATGAACTTAACAGGAAACCTGATAAATACCCCAAAACTATGCCCTCAAATTTGACCAGAAAATTAAATCAACACCTCTGGGACCCAGTCTCAGAAAAAACTGTGCATTGTGAGCTTCATAAAGCTGGCTTTTATGGCAGGGCTGTCATTCAGAAACCACTTGTATCCAAGGCTAATGCACAAAAAACATAACCTGGTGTAAAGGAGCAGAAAACCTGGGTCTCTGAGCAATGGAAGAAAGTAATACAGTCTGATGAGTCTTCCTTTACTCATTTTCGTACGTATGGGTTTACGTTTGGAGGATCTTCAACCTTCAATGCATTTTGCCTGCTGTTAAACGTGGTGGTGCACCTGTAATGGTATGAGCAGCTGTGTCATGGGAGTCATTGTGTCTAATGATTGCTCTGCATGGACGTATAATCGCCAAAAAATACGAAAACCAGGTTTATCCTATGGTGCGAACACTGGCCTTTTATGATGTCCCTGTTTTCAAAGATGAAATACACACTGCTCAACAAAATCAAAAGTGATTTCATGAACACTAGGATGAAGTCAAATGCCTTTCTTGGCTTCCACGAACACCAGGTCTAAACATTATTAAACCTTTATGGGAAGTTCTGGAGCGCACAGTGTCAGATAGATTTCCCCTGCTTCATCTCCCAAAGAACTGGAAGCTTTCCTTCTTCAAGAATGGTCCAATATCCCACTACACACTGATCAGAATCTATATAATAGCATTCCAAGAATAACTGAAACTGTTCTGAAGCTGAAGGGTGGCCCTACTTCCTATTAGTTACTTGATATTAATACATTGTTCGGTGTTTACATTATTTCGTCCAACAAATGATGCGTCGTGCATGAAGTGCGCGAAGCAAAGTTCTGTCAGGAAACTCTTGCTGCAGCCGACCAATGGTCGGGCTCAGCAAACGCATGTTCTCATACCAATCACATGCATACAAGCTTTTTAAAAGCGAGAGTTACACCTCCCCTTTTGCTGCTTATTGCCTGCACTGCTGCTGCTTTAAAAATGGCTGCTCACTCTCCACCACCACAGCTTCCACCTGTTGTTTGGGCCTGCTTCTGTACTGGGGGTTTTGGTATATCTCCTGTTTAGTAGCGGAGATGTGTTGCGCTCCCTGTTTGATAGGTAGTACACGCTGATGTGTGTACTAGAAGTACCTAGAGCAGATCCATTCAGTGCCAAACCAAAATAATTGTACATTCATTATCCTTAAATTAATATATTCAATATGTGAGTTGTCCTGACAGAACTGTATCTAGTGTTTTTTATATAATGGTTTTCAAGGTTTAGTCTTTTCTGAAAGTCATTTTAGTTCTTTCCAACTAATGAGCTGGATAGTGTAATGTCGTTAACTCCTGGACAGTTTTGCCTCAGTCAAAACCACAATATTATTGTATATTACTTTTTAAATTATTGTTATCTACATAAATATGTAAATTACACACAAACTGTGTTCTTATTCATATGTCTTCAATAAAAAATTATTCATTTGAATGTGTGAGACAACGTACAATAGACTATGCTTTTGTCCATATGCCTAATAGCCCCAGAAGGTTTACTGTAAACAGTAAAACTGTAAAATTTTGAACTGACTCAAAATATTTAAAATATGATTTTTTTTAAATGGATTGAGCTGTCTATAAATAATTAAGAACAAGAGTGATGGTAATTTAACTAAAATGAACTTGAATACAAGCTGAAGTTTGATTTTTGACACACCAGGAGTGGAATTATTTGGTTATTTGTGTCAAAGCCAGTCTTCTTCTGGTGCCACCTCTATCTAACTGTTGAACTCTGATAAAGCGTGATTATTATTTTCAGATTAGACGCTCAACTCTTGAGTGAGATACTTAAACTGAATTGCTTCAGTAAATATCAAGCCGTAAGGAATGTAAGCTGAGCATGTGCTAAATTCTTAAAATATAAAATGTGAGGTCTCGTTGCATTTCGCAGATGGACCATTTTTTTTCTCTCATTAGTAGCCAATCCGCTGCTGAGCTGCTCAGGCCACTTACATTAATGAGCCTGGCTCTTGCATAAGACAGCTCGGGAGGTGAGACTCATGCAGGCTGAGGGGCAGTGATCGTCACCTGGGAGACCAGCGCCATATGGAACAGAAACAGCAGACGGATCAGTCATGAAGCACACAGCCTTGCCAACTTAGAGATTTAGTGACCCAGATTCTAGCAACTATTTGGACCCTAATCTGTAGTCCTAAAAGCAGCGGGAAGAAAAATGTGGCACCTTTTCATAACACTGGTACTTAGTAACTGCATCAACAAGCAGCTAATGGATGGTTTCCACCTACACAAGATCTTGATTCGTTAGAAATAACGGACTCTGATTGACCACTGACTGAGACAGAGAAGAACAGTACTCTAAAGTGCACTGCTGTACTGCTAAAAACCAGATGAGCTATCCTGCAGCTCTCTAGAATCAGGGTTGCAGAACCCAGATATATTCCCAAGCATTTAAATAACTTGCTTTTTTAACAGAGGGCAGCACAGTGAAAACCAGGCTCCTGGCAAATGATGGATTCACGCAAACTCTTTGTGTTATATGGAACAGTTTTCCAAATGTGTTTGTTTGTTATCTGTGATCAAGGGGCTTTAATGCTCTTATAGTCTGAGATGACTTGGACCTTACCCCCAGAGTAAGCCTGTTGCCTGTTTTCCACGTAGGGCTCCTTATCCCGAGTGCTCACAGGGGGGATCAGATTGTTTGTGAAGCTGTGTTTGGGTTAATCCCCCAAACAACAAAGTCTTTCCAAGGGAAGGTGAAATGTAAAATCTAACAATGTCCCATATTCAGTTGATATTGGTTTGTTATTGTAACAAGTACATAATCGAGTTAGAGATGTGTGCATGCGTGTACATGATGAAATTAGCAGTGTTAGGTACATGATGGAATAAGACATATGTGTGTAAATACATTTCAGTGGGTTTATACATGAAGGAGATATCTGTTTCTGTGCGTGCATGTGTGTGTGTGTGTGTGTGTGTGTGTGTGTGCAAGATGGAGCTATCTGTCTGTACACAATGGAGTTAGTGGTACTTCTTCTCTGGTATCCCCCACTGGCACATAATCTTCTTTCTCTCACACGCACGCACGCACGCATGCATGCACGCACACACGCACGCACGCACGCACGCACGCACACACACACACACACACTTTAATTTAACATGTGCATGATATCTGTTACTATAATGTTCTCACCCTAACGGTGGGTCTAAGTATAGTCTGTCCCTGCTTGGTATTATTTACATCTGGATATACACTGAGCCATTACATAGTTTTCTGTTGTAAACTGAAGTAGGTGACAGCAACGATGCTTTACATTACATTACATTACATTATAGGCATTTAGCAGACGCTCTTATCCAGAGCGACTTACACAACTTTACATTTATCCATTCATACAGCTGGATATATACTGAAGCAATTCAGGTTAAGTACCCTTGCTCAAGGGTACAACGCAGGTCCTGCTGGGGGAATCGAACCTGTGACTTTTTTTTACAGTCCCTCTCCCTTAACCATTATACTACACTGCCGCCCTATGGCTTTAGGTCGCGATTTATGAACGTATGTTAGCTTTCATGACTTGGAATATCAAAACAATAGTCTGCGTAGGTACCAGAAATGTCAATATGATATTGGTCACTAAAAATAGTTTCATTGTTGATTGTCATCTGTTTTGGAGAAAAAATCGAATCTACATTCTCGTTTCTTCCTCTGGTTGCTGTGGAGTTTCTGGATCTACTCTAAATAATATTCAGACTCTCATCTGTGCGCGTCAGTTTTCTGCACAGTATTTCCTCCTAAGTGGATGATGGGTCTATTTTGAATGATGGGCCTATTTTAGAAACAATGCCGCTGCCCCATTATATCTCCTCAGTTTTCCCAGTCTCCCTGACCCTACTCTCCCCATAAACAGCTTAGCGTTAAATGGATGAAAGGACTCAACGGTATGCTAGCATTCAGTGAGACCGGAAATTCAGCATGGACATTTTTGTATAAAATAAAAATTTGGTCTAGTTTGAGTAGAGAATGTATTTTCTCATTCAACCATTCTGTTGTGATTTAAGCAGATTAAATAATCTAGAGGTAGATGCACCAAACGTAGATTCTGTTGTGATTTAAGCTGAAGAACTAAGATCCATAGTGATTCAGGAGAGTCTTTTTTTTTCAATATGTCCCCTGTTAAGAAAAACAAAGATGATTTTGCAGAAATTAGTTTAAAAAAGGTTTATTGTCTCATAGATCTGGTACAACACATCTGTTCTCTTGAAAGGGCAAAATGTTGGTGGACTTCTCCGGATAGAGTGCTCTTCTCTATGCATCGCTATGACACTGCTACCAGCGTGATGTGGATGCCTCTTCTCATGCCAGCATGCTAAAGGAATCCTTCTGAAGCACCCTGCACAACCTAGCAAGCACCTGAAGGAGATACAGCGGAGATGGTCATGAATACAAAGCAGTGGTGAGCAGATAGCAAAACTTGACGACCAGAAGGACATCTACAGGTAATTTAATATTTATACATTTTTTTGTTCTGTGAATGCGTTTGGCCGGTTTATGAGACTATGAGGCTGTTGTGTGATAGTGCCATGTTGGTTTCTAAGAGTGTTTAGCTGTCCTGCAAGTGTGTTTGGCTATTCTGTGAGATGGTTTGGCTGTTCTCTGAATGGGATTGGCTTTTCTGTGAAAGTGTTTACCAGTTCTGAAAGAGTGTTTGGCTGTTCTGCGAATATGTTTGGCTGTTCTGTGAGAGGGTGAGAGGTTGTGGCTGTTCTGAGAAAGTGTTTGGCAGCAGGCTCACCGGACTGCAGCACAGGCTCGAACTGGCCAGCCATGCAGATCTCCTCCTGCTTCTGACGGACGATGCGCTGGATGGCAGGGGGCAGGCCGCGGGGGTTGCGGGAGAAGATCAGAGAATAGCCGTCGTCACAGCTGCCATCCTCCTTCAGAGTGCGGCAGGCATAGGTGATGGCATAGTTGTCATAGTCGGTGTCAATGATCCAGTAGTTGTCGCCTTGAAGTACATAGAAGAAAAAAAAGTATGTATGTGTGCAGGTAATTGCCTGTTTGTGTGTGATTAATTTTAAAAAATATTTCTTCTGGCTTCTGCTGTGTCAAAAAATAAATGTGTTGTGTACGAGATCATTGCATGTTTTATGCAAATTATATGAATAATTCAGATTTATTTTGGGCAATTATTCACAGAATCCTGCTAGTAGAAAAGCGTCGAATTCACATGTGGAAAAGCTTGCCTGCAGGAAATGCATACATGTGCAATTGCGTATGTGTGTGTGCGTGTGTGTGTGTGTGTGTTGAATTGAAACTCATAACTCACCTCCAGTGGACAGATAGCTGGCCAGGCCCTGGTAGTTCATAAACAACTTTCCGGGGGTTGTTGGGTCAGGTACTGAGTACTGGGCAGCCATATCAGCGCAGACAACCCAGAACCTAGACACACATACACACACCATGTCCATGTGAGTTTCATACCCTCCTCAAATAGTGCAGTCCATAAGTATTTTGACAGTCAAACAATTTCTGTTGTTTTGGCTCTGTACTCCAGCACGTTGAATTTGAAATGAAACAATGAATATCTGGTTAAAGTTCAGACTGTCTGCTTTAATTTAGTATTTACATCCTTATCCAGCGATCCATGTAGAAATTACAGCCCGTTTTATACATAAAGAAGTCATCATATTTAATACTTGGTTGCAAATCCTTTGCATTCAAAGAATGCCTTCAGTCTTGTCTTCAGCAAGTGAAATGCATGTTCAATTGAATTCAGGTCTGGTGATTGACTTTTTGTTGTCAAGAACTTTTCACTTTTTGGCCCAGAAAAATTCTTTGGTTGTTTTAGCAGTGTGTTTGGGGTGATTATCCTGATGCAAGGTGAAATGCCGTCCAATGAGTTCTGAGGCATCAGCAGTCACATCATCAATAAAGGCAGTGGCAGCCACACATGCCCAAGCCATAACATTAACTCCAACATGTTTCCAAAGAGGGTGGTGATGGGGGTACGGGTTAATACTCATACTCACTTTGGTACAGATTAATACTCATCTCATCTTTCCATAAGTTTGTTTCAGAAGTCAAAGTTTTTTTTAATGTACTTTTTTAGCAAACTCTAATCTGGTCGTTCTGTTCTTGAAGCACACTAGCGGTTAGCATTTTGCAGTGAACCCTCTGTGATTATGTTGGTGTAGTTTTCTCTTTATGGTAGTTTTTGACATATTTATGCCTACATCCTGGAGAGTGTTCTTGGTCTTTTGACAGCTGAAAAGGTTTTTTTTTCACAACTGAAAGTATTCTTCGGTCATTCAGGTCTTCCGTGATCTACCACGTTGTTTCATATTGCCGAGCTCACCGGTGCATTCTTGCTTCAATGTACCAGTTGATTTCGACACACCTAATGTTTTTGCTATGTCTCTGATTGATTTATTCAAATTTTTCCACTCCATGATGGCCTGTTTTACTGGCATTGACACTTTTTTGGTTCTTATGTTGAGAGACAACAGCAACAGACGCCAAATGCAAATTCCACATCTAGAATCAACTCTAGACCTTTTGTTAGCTTTGTTAGCTTTCTTGTTCGTGTACTAACAACAACACACAGCTGGCCAATAAACAGCTGAGTAGCCAATTGTCCAATAAATTTTGGCCCCCCAAAATGAAGAGACTATGGGCCTGATTTGCTAAGACCTTTAGCATGTTCAAAACCTTTTAGCATACAACAAAACTAATAACACAACAAATGATTGGTGCCAAATAAATACCATGATCAATCATGCTCATGTTATAGGTTCTGCGTGTGTTAAAGGTTTTGCACACTCTAAAGATCTTAGTAAATCAGGCGCTATGTATAAAAAGGGCTGTAATTTCTACGTGGATCAATGGATATGGATGTAAATACCCTTAAATTAAAGCTGACTTTAACCTCATATTCATGGTTTCATTTCAAATCCAAGATCCAAGGAGCACAGAACCAGAACACAAATTGTGTCACTGTGCAAATACTTACGGACTGCACTGTATATATAATGTGTGATATGTTATATATTGCACACAATACATAATATATAATATATATTCTGTGCTAAGTATACAGTATATTATACAATAGACTAAAATTTATTTTTATACAAAATGTAAAATACCTCACAAATAAATGTATAATCTACTGTTAAGTTTAAATGACTTATTTGCTGTTGGCAACAGATATCCCCTCCATAATCAAACAGCGTCTCATATTTTGACCATGGGATATCTTCTGAGCACCCCCTCGCCCCCGCTTACCCAAAAAGTGTGACGCGGCCCTTGGAGGAGGCTGTCATGGTGCCATCGTCATCGATGGTGTACTCGGCAGAGATGTTGTCTTGGAGGAAGAGGCCTTCCGGGTCTTTCTTCTGTAGGGCATACCACTTCCCAGCGTACTGCAGCACACAAAAAAACTCATCAGGATGAGGAACAGTATCCATTATAGTAGATACTGTAGTACAGTATAGCATAGTATAGTAGATACTGATACAGTATCCAAACATATCTGTAAACTACATTAAAAATGGTGGAGTTGTAGGTTGTTTTGCAGGTAGCATGGAGGTATACACCATAAAAAAGAGCAACCTGTATTACATATGAAGTGCATACATGTACATATATGCATTTGAAACACTGCTCCTTTCTGAAAATTTAGTTTGATGCAATTCCATCACAAAGTAATACATTTCCAACACATGTATTGCATTTCTCTCCTCTAGTGCGGGCTAGCAGATTTGAAGTAATTTTAACGTTTAACTGTGGTGCTTTGGAATTGCCTTCTGCATTGTGGGGATTTTTTTTTGGAAAGGTTTAGACACAAATAGGTGCTTCTGGAAAGATGTGATTACTTCTCGATGTTGGTTGAACTTTAAGGACCGAGTCTGACAGGAGACTCACTCTTTTGGGGTCAAAGTCCTGCTTGACGGTGAAGCTGTCCACGACACAGGATGCCGAACAGCTCCTCTCCATGTAGGAGAGGAGTACCACCAACAGAGCAAACTTGGAGTAGTCCATTCTGCAAGGGACAGAAGAGAAGCATCTCAGTGTGTTTCATGTGTATTCATTACTTTAATGATAAGAGCTATAAACTGTCTTTCAGTCCACACTTTGGAACGTCTGGATCTCCTTTTCCTCTTATACCAAGATATTCTGTTCAACATACAAGCTTCGAAAATTCCCCTTCACTTCTTCAGTGAGCCAGAACTTCCCACCAGCTGGTGAGCCATTCAGCAAAATTTCACCCAAAAAAAGGCATTGTAAATTCCTTACCTGTCTCTGGATCTGTGGTTCAGAGAAGTGGGGAGCAAGTAGAATTAGGTTGTGTGTTGAACTGTCTTTCTCTGGCTGTCCAACAGACTGTGGTGCCTCTCCCGCTGGAATCCTCTTTTATAGTCCACATACAGACAGGCTTATTGACTATTTTCACTTCTTGTAACTAAATAAGGTGCTTAAATCTAGCGTTAATCCTTCTGGAGAAATCCTGGCCATAATCTGACATGTGAGCTGAACCCGCCCATGATTGCCGCAAAAACAATTAGAGGTTTATATAACCCCAAACAAGCCCTTTGCAGACCCGAAACGTACGACGGCCACACAAAAGACACAGAGGGCAGAGGGATTACAGGACTGCATGGAGAACATGCCGCTAATTAGCACAGCTGCACATGGACGCTGCTGAGATGTGCAAGGTGTACGGATATGTTTTGTTACTACGGATCGATGTGTGTGGACATGGTAACCCAGGCCTCTGCTGTGTCCCGAGAGGGCTTGGTGGCTTTTATTGACATTCGCACAAGATTCTGTATGTGACACACTGCACACTGCAGTAGTTATTGTGCATTGAGTTGTTTTAATGTTATTCCTTATTTAAACGTGTATCAATCTATGAATTAATAAGGGTTGGGTCAGAGAAATAATGCATGAGCTCGATAACTAGTTTTAGAAACCTTTGTAACCACAGTATTAGCAGGTTTCTGATTTAATTTATTTTGCTTTTCACAGGACTTTTTCTTGCATGTGAGAGCATCCAGTTAGACATTTAACAGAAATAACATTTAAAACATGTCAGAAAACATATATGTTATGATATTAATGAGAAAATATCATATTTAGAGACTCAGTCAAGCATGCAGCCATGTGAAAAACATAATACATAATGGGGAGAATAGGCCATTCAGCACATCTTGAACATAAGAACACATAATGAAGAGAACAGATAATTAAGGTAATTTATAGCATAAAAACACATAATGATAACAGGCCATTCAGCCCATCTAGAACATAAGAATACACAATGATTAGAACAGGTCATTCAGCCCATCTAGAACATAAGAACACATAATGAGAACAGGCCATTCAGCCTTTAGCCTATCTAGAACAAAATAAAACTGATTTTATGACAGTGTAAAATGTGTGTGTGTGTGTGTTATGAGTCTAGAAGAGGGTTCACCCATTTGCGCAGATGCCTAGTGACCATGCCACCGGCACTAAGATTTTGCTGAACTGAGACATTTGTTGCTCCTGCAGCCAAACTATGAGTAGAAACCACAGACTCAGTGTTTTATCTTTATTGGTACATGATTCATGACAACTCTGCCGAATACGGAGTTTCTAAGTGTCACACAATTTTCCCGTAGCAAGTCCATTTAACAAGCAACCCCCCACCCAGGCTTGCAACCCCCTGCCTGCAACTATACCTTCCCATGCGTGACATAGTGGACAATAGCATCTATGTGTGACTTCATAAATATATTTATTCATCATATAAAATTAGTATTTCGTCAGTGTTTGCAACAAGATAAACCGAACAATAGCCTGATCGTATGCCAAAAAAGCAGTGAAAAGCCCTAGTCACTCAAATGCAAAATCTGCAACTAAATATGAAATACATATGTAATCATACCATATTTTTTTTCTAAATTCAATGGTCATTTGCTGTCTTGGACAATCTGTTTGAGAAATACACACCAGTTTAGCACGTTATTACACAATTTGGAACATCTGCACACAGTACGTCCATATCGGGTGAACGGTGTAGCAATTACAGCCATTTCTATACATAGTTCCCCCCATTTTAGAGGACCAAAAGTCATTGGTCAAATTAACATAAACTATAATAAAGTTATCATATTTAATATTTGGTTGCATATCCTTTCCATGTCATGACTTTCTGATGACTTTGACCCAACAACATCAAAAGACTCCTGATATATTCCTTTCAGGTACTCTTAGAAGTGATACTATAATCTCTCTGCATTTGGATGGATCTATATGGGAATTGGGGGGTGGGACTATTTTAAGATGTAAATTACATGGGAATAGTATGGAACACATGGTTGGTTAAATGGCTGTAAGTCATCAAGGGTCAAACGAGCCTCAAACCATCACTCTGCTGCCAAATATGCAATAGATATGGATGGATAACTTTAAGGGTTGTTTCTCCTGACTCATTTTTTCATAGAGTTCAATAGGAAAATAAGTAAGGAGAAACAACCCTTAAAGTGATCCATCCATATCTACTGCATATCTAGCAGCAGAGTGATTCAATTTAACCTCGTAGTCACTGTCCCATTTAAAATCCAATGTGCTGGAGCCAAAACAACAAAAATTGTGTCACTGCCCAAATACTTACGGACCTGACTGTATATCTACCCACCTATACTGATGAAAATATAGTAATTCCCACTTGAAAATGATGCAAAAGTGAGTTAAATTACTTTAATGATATATATTATTATTTTATGATTTAGAGCAGTGCACAATTTAGGATAGATTTGGAGACACTAATGGACAACACGGTACACTGCCTATATTTTGCATTATATATTTCTAGTAGTTCTGCATATCATCCTCAGATGGACATGGAGTTTATGATCCATGAAATGTATAGATTCTTGTTTCACATATGTAGCTGTCTGTATTTCATATAAAACTAAATAAATTTTTCTAGTTTATTTTCTAGTTTCATTCATCATTCTTTTTTTGAGCACAGGGATTGTTGCCCATTTACAAAAAGCTGCTGAACTGGGCCCTGTTTCCCAAAAACATCTTAGAGTTAAGATCATCTTAGAGTGTTTTGTGTTTGTGCTTTATTAAGCTTATGATTAAAATGATTATAATTTACTGACATTACATTAAAAAGTTAATGAAAATAGAGAAAGAAAGACAAAAAACAAATGACGAAAAACAAACAAACAATGAACGTAATATAAAAACAAAATAGCCTAAGATTAACTTTATCTAAGATCCTTTTGGGAAACAGGGCCCTGTTCAGCTGACTGTTAGCAAAGTGAAATATGAAAAGAGCCCCGCAGCCACTGAGGCGATGCGAATGGTGTCAGAAAATATCACGATGGGTGATGACAGAGCAGAAGAGAGGATTAGGTCTGGATGCAAAGCAAGCTTGTGGCACCACTCGTGTCGGGCGTGTCCTCTCTGCTCCTCCACGTGTGCTGTGTCATGTCCTACCAAAACACATGGGTAACGCTTCTTTTTACAGTCCCCTAAGTACTAGGCATTTACCAGGTAAATATATACCACATAATTGGATAAACACCACTGGTAAAAAAAAGGTAAATACTAAGATACTAAAACTGAAATGCATAGAAACACCCCTCTATTATCTATCAATTTAAGTGATTACTTTACAGTTCTCAAAGGTTTAGATTGATTATAACCTGGGTTTAACCGCGTACCTCCTAGAAAATTATACAATAATTTATTGGAAACACCTCCTCTATTACCAATCAATTCAACAAACTGTCATTTTCAGAGCCAACCTAAACCTTTGATAACTACAAGGTGGTCACTTGAATTGATGGGTAATAGAGGAGGTGTGTCTGAATATTTCAGTTTAAATTTTTTTGTATTTACCTTTTTAACCAGTCGTAATAATTACTCAATAATTTGCTATTTTTATCATGTATTTACCTGGTAAATACCTAGTACTTAGGGAACTGTAAAAGGAAGCCTTTCCAACAAACAGCCACAGGTGAATGTGACTCAGTACTACTGCAACCCATTTATTGGTAGCCTGTTGAATAGGCCTATTGTTTAATTTGCAGCTTTACTGAATTAACTGTTGTGGTTATTTTATGTATATCTGTGTTACATTGATTATTAGACAGTTGTTTTAGTGGGCAGTTGATCACTGTAAGAACTAAACATAATTTCACTTAATTAATTGAGTAGTCTGAACTTAAAAACTGGGTAAAATTGTTATAACAAATAAAAAGAGTAAAAGGTTTAACTTAATAGTTAAATACCAGTGAATACTTGAACAGATTAAGTTGCCCTAGTCAAATGGCTTGATGGAATGGGTTTCCATTTGCGTAAACTGTTCTTTTTTGTAAATATTTTACAAGAAAGATGACCAGACCTCGGTGATATACATGGAGCATTTTAATGGAAAATGCAATGTTTGATGTATTGAAGTATATCCAGAAATACTGACAAACAAATGCTTTGTAGTTTAAGTAATTTCCCAGGAGTTTATCATATTGTCATGGTTATTGGCAGCCTCTGTTGTTTCTGCGGTCATTATTCTTATTGCCGTTATCGGGGCGCTCCATCGGATTATTTCCGCCTCTGTTCCGGTGTTTGGATCTCGCCCGGTTATTATTCTTCACACCTGTTTTGGGTTTCCTGCCAGTTATAAATAGCCCAGGACTTCTGTCTTCCTGCACTTCGATATTGTTTTAGCTATTTTTACAAACGAAGTTGGTAAGGTATAGGAATTCGATCACTGCATTTCTGGTTGTTAAATAAGAAACGCAGTAAGTCCGGTTAAAATTAGGATAAGATTGGTTTAATCTTTTCTGTCCAATCTTTCTCTTTATCCTGTATTCCATCAACCTGTTACCTTTCGTGTTCAGATTTTTTGCTACTAGAGCTTTAGGGACAGGTTCGAAGTTTTGTTTCATTTCTTCACCCGTTTTACTCAGGGTTTTTTTTGGTTTTCTCAACCTCTCGTCTACGCTTTTTGATTTAGAGCGTGAGGTTCTTTTGTTGTTTATACTCTCTATTTTCGAGTTTGCCCCCATTTGGGTTTTTTTTTTGATTTGGCTTGTGCCGGGAAGTTTTTATTCCCACTTTTTCTTTTGGTATTTCTTCTCTGGTGTGGATTTCTCCACTTTTGTGGTGTATCTCTCAAGATACGCTTTTAGATTCCTTATCTGTCGCGCCTGGTTCTCTGAACCTTACATCTCCCCTTACACATGTATTAATACACAATTGTAAATAAATATACTGAGGCAATCTTTGAGAAACGTCATGTCTTTTTCCAGAGCTTTAACAGGCTATACATATTCCCCAGACCTCTCTGTCTGCTCTATTTTGAGAAACTGCACCACATTGTTAGATGCTATTTTCAGCAGAGCTCCTTGGGGGATTTGTAGTTTTTTAAAGCTCTGACACTACCATAACAGCAGATTATCTTTGTAATAGGAAACACAGGCTGCACTCAGACAGAGAGTGTACAGTACTGAAGTAGATTGTATGTGGTGACTGAAACATCTACATGCTATGCTAAAATTAAGCAACATTTCAGACTCCCTGGCATTCCTAACATTCCTAAGATTTTCCCAAAATGTTGCCCCAAAAAGGAGATATTTAGAATAAAAACAATTTTTAAGAAAACTATTGCTTCCAAAATTAACCTCCTCTGAATTACATCCATACTAATGAAAAATTATACTCATCATGAGGAAAATATGCAGTTCACAAAAACTGAAGATGAGCAATTTACTGAACTGTGGCTTCACACCAAAAAAAATGAATAAATAAAAAATCTATATTTGAACACATATTAACCATGCATGCTGTCTATATATAAAATAAAAAGAGAAGGCATGTGCTAGGAACATATGAAAAATACACAAAGATTATGTTTATGGAATTATAAAAGTACACAGTACAATTAACGTGGCTGCAACAATCCAATCTAGCTCTTCATTTCTTGTACATAGACATTTCCATATGCTCAAGTGATGCATTTTGCATCATCGGGGTAGCCACACCCACTCGCAATGCAATTGGGAAGTCAGTAAAGTACAATAACATGAAATAAGCGTGAAGTTCCTTAAACCCCCCCGCCTCCCCCATCTTGCCCCACCCCGCCCCACCTCATTCCATCTATCCCCTTCTGCCCAAATCCAGTCTCTTCTCCACTTCAACCACCTGTCCCCCTGACTAAGCCTCCTCTGTGTATTAACACATAAACCTTCATTGTCCGGATCATTCTTGTTAATCCGCAGTATGCCCTTCCTGGATCCATGCCAAACTGTCAAACGCCAGGATGCGGCCATAACGACACTTTCCTCCAAAATGCTGTTGAACATCCCCCTGGTGATTGCAAAGCATTGTGTCTGTAATTGGTCTGTAATGGATTGGCACAGTTAATTAGAATCACATTTTCTTTTGCCTCAGCACGTGACTAATCCTGCTTCCTGCAGAATTGAGTGAAATGATTCATAAAGAGAACTGAGAACTGTACTTAGTTTTGGGCAAATATCAAATAAAAATAATAGCCGTGACTCGGGCTGAAATGTATTGACCCTTTTTTTTTTTTTTTTTCTCCTGGAACAAAAGAAGATGTATGACTGATTGTTATGATGCAATTTCTGCAGCACTTTCCAGAACTTATATTTTGAATACTGAGTTAGACATATTATTTTTTTATGCTGTACATTTTAACATATCAGAACCACAGTACCCAGTGGGGCGTAGTGATGCATCTAGGCCTCCAGCTTGTGTCATGGCCAGAAAAAGAGATGAGGTTGGGGCGCTATGCAAACTAAGGATGGGGGAAGGGGCAGAAGCCCCCCTGGAAGAAAATAGAGAAGAGAGGAAGGATTAGGCACTATATATATAATATATAATTTTGAGATTAACTGCTGCATATGTAGATGCCTCATTGTAATAGGAAAAAGCCCCAGTGTCTGAAGAAAGGGATAAACACAACCATGAGAGTGATCCTAAACAGACCGTACCCCAAGAAGGTACAGCACAGCAAACCTGAGCATTCGCGTGCAGTGGCAGGGCAACAGCACAGTCAGCTCAGCTCACATAATACTTATATGGTCCTGATTTACCATTTTCAGACATCATTAACAAAATGATTGACTAAAGAGGTATGTTTTGTGCCCACACTTGAAGATAGAGAGTGTGTTGTAATGGGTTTCTTAATTGTTCGGAGATTCAAATGCGAAGGTGGGAGGAATCTGAACAAGTCAGCTCACAAGACGTGAGGACCAATAATTAAGGAAGAGAAAATAATAAGGAAAGAAAGAAAAAACAGGAACGTAATTCCTTAAGGCTAATCAGCCAAAACAAAAATAAACCCACAAAAACGGGCGAACTAGAAAAGTAGTAAATAACAACTAAATCTCCCAAACCCAAATAATGACACAAGAACTGGAAACTTAGTAAACAAAAGAACACCCTCGGCTGCCTTAGCTCAGAGCCGGATAAGTGTAAAACAAAAACGAAAGTAAAAAGAAAAACAGTCTCCGAGAGAACAGCAAAGTGCCAGGAGGAAAACAAATCCTACACCTGATTAAGTAGCTAACTAGCAAGTCCCTCCTGAACATAAACAATGTTTAAGATCAGGAGGCCGCTAGTAACCTGGCTATACCTGGCTGGAATGCAATGTCGTAAGACAATCAAGCACCGGAGAAGCGGAATTGAGAAACTTAAGTACCCTGCAGGTAGAAGCACAGGTGAAAACAATAATAAGGATGGCAAAACACGAAACGGAACGTGGAAAAAATCAGATTGATTCACAATCGGGAAAGCAGGACGAGAGCCGCAAAATAAAATAAAACAAAACAGCCACGAACCACTACATGTGTCTGAAGCTCAAACAAGCAAAAGAAGATTATTCTATTACGCAAAAGCTCTGTAAGAGAAGACTCTCCCTCCGTTTGTAATTGTAGATATACTTGGTATTTTCAAATATCCAGCAATTTGTGAGTTTATAGAGAATAGAGAGTAAGTAACTCTCAAGATATTCTGGAGCCAAACCATTTAAAGCCTTATATGTTAAAATGTGCAGACTGAGGGGTCAATTTACTAAAGGTTTGCAAGTACAAAATCACATGTTAACTGTTACCACTGCTAGTATAGTTACGATCATTTCAGTCCTGACAAACAACTGTAACTCCCGGCAGAAACTAAGAGACATCCAGTATAACTATAACATTTAATGAAGGGGGAAAGTGTATGAATCCTGTTATTTAGCTATATAAATCCTGTTATGTTATGGGATTAAATAATGAGTCATTGCTGTTATTCTACATGACTTTGACAGTTTTTTTTCTTTTGAGTAACATTTTTTAACAGTTTTTTACAGTGCACTGTGAAAAAACTGTAGTTTTAAGATAAAATGTTTGTAAAAAGTTTTCAAAACACTGTCAAAGTCAGAATAATTATTTAACAGTCATCGGATTTATATATTTTTTCCATTCATTAAATGGTTTTTCATGGGCAACATTGCTGCCAGTTTTTTCACCATTTCCTTACTTATTTTTTTTAGAGCGCAACCATTCCAAACACGCACATTTAAATATGGCTGTTTGCGGCTGGAGTAATTTACATAATGACTCTTAGTTGATAACCTACAGTGAAATGATAACACATGCAAATACTTTGGCTGTGCACGCAAAGTAACACCCCTTATTTGGGATCTTAGTAAATCAACCCCTAAATAGACTAAATTTAACATGCAACCAATGAAGAGATGCAAGAACCCTTTCTTAGTTATTGTAAGTAGCCTAGCGGCCGCATTGTGTACACTTTGGACATATCAAGGCTGAATTAGTGCGAACAAACATATCTAGTGGTCCAAAAGGCATTTGTGATCCATTCTAATCTACTGTCAGAACAAATTTGATCCGGGCTGCAAAATTGATCCGGTATATTTAATTGAAAACGGTACAAAGAAAATATATTTAATGTTTTACCTTATCAACTGTATTGATTTTTGTAAATATACGCTAATTCCGAATTTGATGCCTGCAACACGTTCCAAGAAAGTTGGGGCAGGGGCAAAAAAATACTGGAAGTTCAAAAAGCACCTATTTGGAACATTCCACAAGCAAACAGGTGACGCTATCATAGATATGATAGATATCAGTAGATATGGCTGGATCACCTGGACTCAGATCTATTGGCCCCCAGCAGGCTGTGCTGTTGTTACAGGAAACAGGAAGAGACAACGAATGTGGCTTGTGAGGTTAAAAGTGGGTCGGGCCCTCGGTTGGGCCAAAGCAGCAAGGTATGTTTGTGCATCATTTGCATCAGAAATAGGGCCAGTCAGAGCAGTCGGGCAGCATAATTTGAGCCTATATTTTGAATAGAATTAGATTTGTCCTAATGGCTGTTTAAACTTTGAAATCAGAGATGAGACATTACTGTGCAGCTTCAGAAGGTTTTCACCCCATTCATTATTTATTGTTTTACTGTATTGCAAAGTCAAATAAAATTTTATTTAAATGGGATATTTTCCTACTTCTATAGAAGTCAGTCTCAATAATAAAACAAAATAAATAAAATAGTAAAAGAAAATAAAGTACATATATGCAGATTAGCAGAATTATATTAAAAATAATAGCCTGAAAATAAATTAATTGCAACCATTATTATTACATTTTTTGAGAGATCACTCTAAATATGTAAGGTCCATCCGTGTTGAGTTTGAATCCACATGTGTTCAACTGCATGAATGCAGAATAGATCATTAACTCTGTGAGGTCTCACAACAGATCAGATCAGTCGTGTTGTCATAAAAACCAAGGAACGGTCCATGGACCTTCGAGATGAAGTTGTTGGGAGTCAAAAAGCTGAGAGGATAATAAAGAAGTTTTCAAACCTTTGAACCTTGCTCGGAGAACCATTGCCAACTGGCTCAGAGTCAAAAAGGGAGACCACTGAAGAGTAACAAAGGAATATGTTTATTGAAACTAAATAAAACATCAAAATCTAATATATCCATCCATGAGCAATTGTCGGAGAAGTGACAAAGAGGCCAGCTATGACACTGACACTGTGTTACAGAGCTCATCGGCTGTAACAGCACTGCCTAGAAATGAACAGAATTATCTTCAGCACTTCAAAGATTTGGCCGGTTTGGGAGAATGGCTAGAAAAACCACTTCTGGGAAAGGCCACTAGTAACTCATGTCTAGAGTTTGCCAGAAGCCATGTGACCTTGAGACCTTTTGAAAAAGTTGAGCTCTTTGGCCTGAAAGCACTATGTTATTGTACTGTTAGATATAACTGCTGTTTTGCTGTTATAAATTACTATGCCCATACTGTTAGAGATAACAGCATGCCGGTACAGGACCCACTACAAAGAGGAACTGGTGCAGGTGCTCCCTGTCAACATGGGCTATGAGACAGAAGATACAAGTGATCTAAGACCACATGGAGCCAGTCCAGACTGAGCGTTAACAGCCCGCTCACTGCCTAGACTGAGAGACGTCATAGACCAATCTCAGCTAAGACTGAGAAATAACATATTTCACTATTCGGCCATACTGAAAAATAACATTGCAAACAATTGTCCTAAACGGAGAGATATCATAAACCACTATCATCCTAGACTGAGAGATAACATAGTCCACTTTTGGCGCAGACTGTGAGATAATAGACCATTCTTCATGCAGACTGAGAAGTAACATAGACCACTTTCTGTCCAGGCTGAGGCAATATATATCACTCTCTGGCCATTATAACATCCTAACATCCACTGAGAGATAAGATATGTTGTCATATGTTTAGTAATTCATTGACTAACTTATTTCAATATATAGAGGTACTCAAATTATATTTCCAGTACATGCCATTGTATCATAATTTTTGCT
The DNA here is from genome assembly GCA_022702515.1 of Ilyophis sp. 1 JC-2022. Classification (NCBI taxonomy): domain Eukaryota; kingdom Metazoa; phylum Chordata; class Actinopteri; order Anguilliformes; family Synaphobranchidae; genus Ilyophis; species Ilyophis sp. 1 JC-2022. Next base: position 29,572,376 of record CM040394.1, on the reverse strand, counting down.
TAATATCATATTCTGTTATCTGTGACCAAAGCAGCAATAATTGATACAATTCTCAATACAAATGACCATAAATTTATATTTTGAGTAACGGTGCCATCAATAAAAAATTATATTTCACAAATATGTCAGTGTTATGTCTTGAAAACATTGGTATGTGTAGTTAATGCTGAAAACAGACTTCCTTTGTTTGAAAAAAATGACAAATCAAGATTACTAATACTGTATATATTGGCTTTCTATATATGGAAAAATATTTAGTTTTTTGTTGTGTATGGGATCCATTGAGAGTATAATCTATGTTGTGAGATATGTCTGTTGTACAGTAGGTTTGGGGCATATACACACCTGTAAAAGGACTTTACCTGTGCCGCATAACTCAGACTTGTATTTTAGTGCTGCATCCTGCATGTATGGCACTATTAATGTGCAGATTATCCCTCTGACCTTTTCCTTAAGATGGTTAATATAGGATCTCCATCTAGGGCCAGCTTACTGTACAACCTCTGTAACATCCAGCACCTTCTGTTTATAGAGCCTGGGGGTTCCCTACATCCCTGCTTCTACACACACACACACGCACGCACGCACGCACGCACGCACACCCACACACACACACACACACACACACACACACACACACACACAGGTCTCAGAAAGGCAAGATTCTTCATTCCATGGTATTATATCATCAGTGTATTAGCATGATAGTATTTCACATTGAATGAGGCAATGTCCATAATGGTACTGTAGCATCATATTCACTTCAACTCAACGGGTGATAGAAAAACGTTTTAGAGAGGTCAACTGGGGAGTGCTCACAAATTGTTTTCCAAATTTCAAAGAAGTTATTGCCTTAACATTGCCTTACTGGGCTGCTCCAAGGGAAAGATTATAAAAAAGTGACTTAAATGTAGTGTCTAAGAATACAGTTTTCAAAAAGTGAAATATTGTGAAATTCTATCTTGACCACTACCTCACAGTGATGGTGAGAATTTTGACCTTTTTCTATTTTTTGATTATATAGCTGCTATGGTAGTCGAGGAGGTTTTTGGCTGGGGGCACTCCCATGGAGATTGGAGCAGTGCAGTGATGGAGCAGAGAATTTGGGTGCTGAGATAAGCAGCTAGTGGCCCAGCTAAATAGGGCTTAGGAATGAAGATGTGTTTTTTTTATAAGAACATAAAGAGCTTGTGAGCCAAATGGAGCCAGCCAGGAGGAGTTACTGTGAGAACAAAACCAAACAGAATATCTTTCAGAAACAAGGCTGGCGGAGGATCCAGTTTTCAGGAGCTCAAAGAGAATTTTGCTGTTGTTGTTTTCTGCTGTATTTGTGAGGTTTGTGAGGAGGAAAAAGGTCAGCACGACATGGGATTGGGCACCAGCTTTGGCACGGGTCACATGATCAGTTTTGCTTGAGCGGATCCAGGTTCACCTTCAACACTATTAAGGGATCCTTGCTGATGCCAGTTGAATTGGAGTTACGCTGTTCCTGTAGCTGCAGGTGTTTCTCTTACAACCAGGGTCTATAATCTTTCCCCTTACAGTTTGGAGATTACAAAGAGCAAAACTGTAGACGTTTTGTCATAAATCAACGATTACCTTATTTCATAACCTTCAATTATCCCAGCAATAGTCACTTGGGACTTGGGGGACAAGAGATCCCTAATCCAAGATGAGCATCAATAAGAAAGATGTGGAAAAGTTCCTGGATGGAAACCCAGATTTCGCCAGTGTTTACTTCAACAAGAAGCTGAAGGCGGGGTCCATCGCGGCCATGATTGGCCGACCAGAGTCCAAGGTGGACTTTGACACCTTCAAGGCCCTCAGTCAGGTGGAGGAGGGCGAGATTCTGTGGGAGCTGGTGAGTGACATGCAGGAGAGCGTTAACATGGAGAAGGTGGTCTTCAAGATCCTGAGGAGAATCAGCTTCCTGATTGGTGCCGACCGATGCAGCCTGTTTATGTACCGCCAGAGGAACGGCATTGCCGAGCTCGCCACACGCCTCTTCAATGTGCACAGCGGCGCTGCATTGGAGGACTGCCTGGTTCACCCAGACTCCGAGATCGTCTTCCCCCTCGACATCGGAATCGTGGGCAACGTTGCCCAGACCAAGAAAACTACCAATGTCAAAGACGTGTCAGAGGTAAGGCCTCTCCATCTGTGCTGTAGATTTGTTTAGCAGACAGTCATATTCAGAGTGACTTAACCCTTTGAAGAGTATGTTTTTTGGAATGTTTTTTCAAAATCTTAAAAAGTTAAAGTGTGAGACAACATGAGTGTATACACCTTAAATGTACAACATTGATGTAGACCTGATAACCCAAAGAACAAAGATGCACAGATAAAATGCATACAAAAACACAAGAGATACCACCTATACCAGGGGTGGGCAACTCCAGTCCTGGGGGGCCGGTGTGTATGCAGGTTTTTGCTGCCACCAGTTACCTAGGCTCAATAAGCTAATTAGTGGCATACACCAACATTTACTTTAGACCATGATAAAATGTAGCAATACATGCATACAGGCACAGGAACATTCATCAGCTTCTGTTTATATCGCAGAATGTAGCTAAAATATCAGATTATGTAAATGATTGGGCTAATTAAATAATTGGTAACTGGTGGAAGCAAAAACCTGCATACACACCAGCCTGGACTGGACTGGAGTTGCCCACCCCTGACCTATACCTTAATAACCACTGAACTAATCCAGTAATAAGTGTTGAGGATAGAAGGGAAGCCAAGATGCATTTGTACAAATTGCCTGTGGTAATGTGTCATTTGATTGAGGATTTCTCCATTTTAAAGAGGAAGACCGAGAGAGGGGATAACATTTAATCACTTTCTTCATTAATTGTTACATTTTTTAATAATATCATGTCATAACCATGTCCCCACATTCATTGACAAGTGAGAATTGAAATGGATTTCTGCCATAAAAAATGTAACGTACTGAAAGTGACTTTAGTGGAGGCATTCAGTTACAATATGTTACAATCAACTGTGTATCAACTGAAAAACTGCAAAAAAAACCTGTCTATATATATACAAATAAAAAACATCATGTAATTGTGTCAATACGTGTATGGAGGTGAGGGAAATCCTCTTGCTATAACCTCACTTACATATATATATATACACCATGGCCCTGCTGCCATAGTGAGGATTACAACTCCTCAGGGGACATTTCCAGAGGTCAACAACCTGATGAAATTATCAAAAATGTATATAATTTCAATGAATATATTAATATGTTAATGAATATATTGCCGCGAGCAGCGGCTGCCAGGAGCTCAAATGTGATGGGACAGCCAACTGGTGGGAGGATGTTGAACAGAAATGAGTGCACGGCGTGATCATTGTCTGAAGATAGGAAGGGGCAGTGCCATTGGCAGATTGGCATAACTGAATAAGTGGTATGTGTGAATTTTGGAAGGTTGAAGAGCAGGCGGACAGCAACATTCTGCAGTGGCCTGATGGCAGAGGCCAGTAAGAATGACAGCAAGGCGTTAGTCCAAACAAGAGATTACAAGGGCTTATACGAGTAGCTGTGTGGCCACTTGCATGAGGAAGGACTGGATTCTCCCGTTGTTGTGAATGGAGAAGTTGCAGAACCAGATGGTTGTCAAAAGGTGTTCAGAGTACCTCTGCTGGTCATGTAGTCACACTAAGATCTTTAGCTGAGCAAGAGTGAGACACTGCAGAGCTATTGACAGCAATTGAATCACCAATGAGTGGGAAACCCTTTGCTTACAGAAACAAAAGAACAGCAGTTGTGTCTTCCACAGGGTGAGCTTCAGGTGATGAGCATCCAGGCTGCAATGTTAGTCAGGCATGTAGAGATACACACTGAAGGGAGGAAATGAAAAAAGAATCGAGCGTCATTGGCATAGTAATGATATTAAATGCATATACTGTACTGTATATGTGAATAAGAAGAACAGCACTTTCACTTAATTGTGACAAAGGCCATGTTCTGGCAGCAAGATCAGCTTCAGAAAATGAACAAATGAAAAAACAAACCGACTTTAAATTATTCTTGTTTTTCTTTTCTTTTTCTTTCTTTTTTTTTGGTTGTATGTCGACCCAGAACAGTTATTTCAGTTTGTTTGTAGACAACTTGACGGAATACACCACAAAGAACGTCCTAGCAACGCCCATCATGAATGGAAAAGATGTAGTGGCTGTTGTCATGGCGATCAACAAAATTAATGGACCCTACTTCTCACCGGGGGACGAAGATGTGAGTACTGACTATATTTTTACACACAAGGGATCACACCTGATGTATGTAATGTGGAACTACAGCAAAACATCCGTTCATATTCATAATAATCATACTTTGGTCCTCCCCTTAAGAAGTAAGGATTAATGTCACTTCTAATGTGTCACATATAATACTTTAGCCCGCAACCCAGAAAATGTACAGAGCCCCACCCCCAAACACTGATGTCACTGGGGTATAAATCTTCCCCTTTCCCCATTGTGAGAATGGATTCAGAATATTGAGACTTCAGTTCAGATTAAACTAAAAGACACCAAATATTAAATTATGTCTTAAATATTGTGATTGTGACTTCAGAAATATAGAGAAAACAATAGATTTGTCACCATTTGACAATATTCCAAAGTTTAAAAGTTCACTTAACTCATAAGAGGAGGAGTTATATCCTAATGACATTGTTCAAATGGTCTTTTGCAGATACTGGCAAAAGACTTCATCTTTACACATAAAATCTGGGACCTACCAATTATTTTGAGGGTAACACAGAAAATACCAAATTATGACTTTTGCGTGGAGTTTTCTTAAGCAGTCTTCACACACCACCTGTTTGACACATTGGGGCAGACTGTTTATTTCTGTCACTAGATCTTGAGGGCTGTTCTGTCCTAGAAAATGTTTACACACAGAATCCACTAGAATTGTTCAGCTCAACACAAACTTGAATATTGTACAAGATGTTCAGTATTAATTCAGTTCTATCAGAGTTTATATATGGGCCCTATACAGGGATCACATGTACTCTTTCAGGATCAACGAAACTAAATCAGAATTAATTTAACACTGGGCATGTGTGTTCCCGTGTATCTTTCTAAAAACAGATTGGAGTGGCCAAACATGATACAATCTGATGAAAACAAACCACATCCCCCTCTCAGTAGCCTTCTGCTGTACATAGATTTTGTAGACCAATCTGGCAGCTTTTTGTGCTGGAAAAAGAACGTCTCTGATGGCACATCCCTCTTTACAGGAGATACTCATTAAATGCATTCAATTTGTACCAGGAAAGTCTTTTTGAGTCTGAAAAACAGCAAGAATGTATATATTGTACTACACAGTCAGACACAGCATTGATTTTGGGGTGAATTAAAAAGTAATTTTCTGCAACACTAGGTTAAATATACAGTATATAGCAATTTTATGGTATGGACACATGATGGCCTTGTAGTAGTGTTGTGTTATGGACATAATGCACATGGGGGCCATGCTGCAGTTCTATATTTTATTTAGTCATGTGAAACCCACACTGATTTCTCTGCAGTCCTGGGTTTTAGTCACATGACGCACGCACTGGCCTCACTGCAGTGCTTTGTTTTGGTCACGCTGCTCATGTCTCACCCAGCACGTCTCCTCTTACTTTTGTCTTGCAGCTTTTTTTAAAGTATCTGAGCTTTGCCACTTTGAACCTAAAGATCTTCCAGCTAAACTACCTCCACAGCTGTGAGACACGACGAGGTCAGGTGCGTGTAGAAATAATTGAGGGTCTCATTCAATTTGTCTGCAAAGTGGAGTGTCTTCAGCCCTGATTAACATATTGATAAACATTTTTTGTGCCTTATAAAGTATAATAAGTTTGATCATAAGTGTGGCAGACCTTTATAATTCAGTTTTTATTCTACCCTCTTATGATGTAATTGCCTACCTTGTTCTTTGTTGACCCAAAAATGTGAGGAAGTTCAGGTAATTTCTCCTTCCCAGCTAACATAAAAACATTCCAGGCAGATTGTCAATTGGTTGTGAGATAGCATTATGATGACAACATTCCCCAAATATATTTATTATTCCCAAACAATCAAAGTGATAGAAAATATTTCAGTTGTAAAATTCCTTGTGACTTAAAATAATGTTGAAAGAACAATTCAATGCATGCTCGCTTAGATTCAGAATTTAAAGTCAAGTACAAACTACAGATTAGATCAGCTAGTCTGCAGTCTCCCAGTGTGATTTCTACCATGTTCTTGGTTCTGTGTCTGAGCAGGTCCTGCTGTGGTCAGCCAACAAGGTGTTTGAGGAGCTAACAGACATCGAGCGACAGTTTCACAAGGCCTTGTACACAGTTAGAGCGTACCTGAACTGCGACAGGTACTCAGTGGGCCTTCTGGACATGACCAAAGAAAAGGTGTGTGTGCATTTCCTGTGAATGACATTTACATTCATTTACAATCGACATTGCTGTTTTATTTGTTATGTTTATTCATATATTGTTTTTATTGTTAGCTTATTCCACCACATAATTTTTTTATATATCTCGTTTCAAATGGTGAAACTATTCTGACACTAAATTTCCTATCTAATAGTTTCCAGATGAATGCATTTCAAGTCTCATTTATTCTTCAAATTTAGAATTTCCCACATGTGGTCATTAAAGTTTACTTTAAAAAGTAGGTACAAGAGAGTGGCAGTATTTTTAAAACCATCTCTTCTGTATGATATTATGTAATCTATTACATCTGAGGTATTCTTTTTAAATAAAATGTTTTCACTGTTAACATTTCATGTGATGGATCCTGTGATAATAGTAATTTTTCATAATAATACACAATAATCTTTATTCATACAGCACCTTATCATAAAGAAAGCAACCTAAATGCTTCACAAAAACGTTAAAAAAAAGCAAATGAAACAATTTGATGACACAAAGTTCTATAAGAGAACTGGCAAAAGTAAGAGAAGTGGTAGAGGCAAACAAACTGGTAAAATTAACATGAGTGAGCATAAAAGTAACAGAAGCGGTATAAGTAAGAAGTAGTAAGTGGTGAAAGTAACAGAAGTGGTAAAAGTAAAAAGTAGTAAGTGGTGAAAGTAACATAAGTGGTATAAGTAAAAAGTAGTAAGTGGTGAAAGTAACAGAAGTGGTATAAGTAAGAAGTAGTAAGTGGTGAAAGTAACAGAAGTGGTATAAGTAAGAAGTAGTAAGTGGTGAAAGTAACAGAAGTGGTCAAAGTAAGAAGTAGTAAGTGGTGAAAGTAACAGAAGTGGTATAAGTAAAAAGTAGTAAGTGGTGAAAGTAACAGAAGTGGTCAAAGTAAGAAGTAGTAAGTGGTGAAAGTAACAGAAGTGGTATAAGTAAAAAGTAGTAAGTGGTGAAAGTAACAGAAGTGGTAAAAGTAAGAAGTAGTAAGTGGTGAAAGTAACAAAAGTGGTAAAAGTAAGAAGTAGTAAGTGGTGAAAGTAACAGAAGTGGTATAAGTAAGAAGTAGTAAGTGGTGAAAGTAACAAAGGGGTAAAAGTAAGAAGTAGTAAGTGGTGAAAGTAACAGAAGTGGTAAAAGTAAGAAGTAGTAAGTGGTGAAAGTAACAGAAGTGGTATAAGTAAGAATTAGTAAGTGGTGAAAGTAACAGAAGTGGTATAAGTAAGAAGTAGTAAGTGGTGAAAGTAACAGAAGTGGTAAAAATAAGAAGTAGTAAGTGGTGAAAGTAACAGAAGTTGTATAAGTAAGAATTAGTAAGTGGTGAAAGTAACAGAAGTGGTATAAGTAAGAAGTAGTAAGTGGTGAAAGTAACAGAAGTGGTAAAAGTAAGAAGTAGTAAGTGGTGAAAGTAACAGAAGTGGTAAAAGTAAGAAGTAGTAAGTGGTGAAAGTAACAGAAGTGGTAAAAGTAAGAAGTAGTGAGTGGTGAAAGTAACAGAAGTGGTATAAGTAAAAAGTAGTAAGTGGTGAAAGTAACAAAAGTGGTAATGGCAGTACTGTTGGCCCCGCAGGAATTTTTTGACATTTGGCCAGTGCTGATGGGAGAGCAAGCGCCGTACTCAGGGCCCGTCACTCCAGATGGGAGGGTGAGTGTAAAACACTTTTTAAAATTTTATTCATCTGCTTTCCTCCTCTCTCATGATATTTTTTATTTATTATTGTTGTGTTTACACTTAAAACACAACAGTCCAATGCAATAGTAGGTTCTAGTGCATCTACCATGTTTTGGTCCAGTCATGTCACTATAAAATATTCATTAGTACGGTATTTCAAACTTCTGTATGCTTCTGTTGATGTCAAAACATTCAAATCTCATGAATCTTTTGAACATTCATTCAGTATTGTTCAAATTCAGTACTTTCAATAGATGTTCACAAGCATCAGAAACTCCCAAAGCTTCCTGTAGTTAAGAGAAAAAAGAAAATGTTGGCTGATTGATCGTCACCAATGTTGTGAGAATTGGTTCACTTCCTTGGATGTCCTTCGAACCTTATTTGAAGTCACATGGTATATTACAATAACTGAAATTTGCATGTAATAAGGATAGCAGTAGAATCTGGTACATCACTTAATTTTGTGATTTCAGGAAATTATATTCTACAAGGTCATTGACTATATTCTACATGGAAAAGAGGAGATCAAAGTCATTCCGTAGGTTATTCTTTCTTGCTTTTTTCTCTCTTTCATTCATCTTGTTTTATTTTGATTTCTTCCACTGATACTGTAACTCTTAATCTAAATTATTTTCCTTCTTAACAGAAATCCAACTCCAGATCACTGGGCGTTAGCAAGTGGGCTACCCACATATGTTGCAGAAAGCGGTTTTGTAAGTTCATATAATGCTACTGATACATACAATAATACTGATATATCAAATAATGATGTAATGATTTCATATGTGTTGGTTTTTTAAACAAATCTGGTATCTTCCACCTTTCTGTAATCTTACAGATCTGCAATATTATGAATGCGCCGTCTGAAGACATGTTCAATTTTCAGGTAAATTTTTATTTATTTAAATTAAATACAGATTTTAGGCAGGTAACTGTTTGACTGGTGAAAAGCGTTGTTCACATTCATGTGAACATCATACCTGGTGCTTGTTTGACATAGTGTGGTGAGTTAATGGGTGTTGCTAATTTAACACCCAACCAGAGTTACAAGTGACCCACAGTGTGCTGTTCTTTTTTGTGCACAGTCTGATGCTTTTACACAGCACCTTCAGTTTGATGGTCAGTCAATTTTAATGATAAGACATTGTGCAAGAATAGAAAAATTTAACATTTGTCCTATTGTTTTGTTCCACTATCCTGATCTAAATCATTAGATTATTATAATTATTGTCATTGTTGATGTTCTTCTTTGTAATTATTTTTATTATAATATTGTTGCGATGCAGACAGAAGCCTTGGATGGTAGCGGCTGGACCATTAAAAACGTGTTGTCCTTACCCATCGTCAACAAGAAGGAAGAGATTGTGGGCGTGGCCACATTTTATAACAGGAAGGATGGAAAACCATTTGATGAACAGGATGAGGTTATCATGGAGGTATTGCTTCATTCCCTGATAGGCTCGTCTTTCAGAATTAGTTCATCATGGAGGCAGCCTATAGGCCAATCTGTCAAGATTAAGTCATCATGGAAGTAGTTGATAGGCCAGTCTGTCTTAAAGCTGCAGTAGGCAAGTTTGAAAATATACAAGGTAAAAATACTTTCTCCTTTTGCACTCTGCCCTCCTATCTCTCTCCTAAGCCCCTCCCACCAAATTATGCTTAAGGGCATGCGCCTGAGACAAGCAGACAGGGAGGGGTTTAATCTACAGGGAGGATTGTCGGCTTGCAGACAGTTGCCCTGATTGGTAGCTACATAGCTAGCCCTGATTGGTTGGTTTTTGGAAGACTGGCTTGAGATTTTTTGACAGCCTAGTACAGAGGCCAGGACACTCACAGAAACCAGATTTTTTCTCAGAACATTTGATTTATTGATAGCTGTTGGAATGTAATGAGAAAATTTAGTAATTTCGCCAAAATGATTTCGGAAAAATCTTACCTACAGCAGCTTTAACTGCTGTCCCTTGTGACAATGCTGCTTTTGATTGTTTGGCAGATTCGTCATGAGAAATTCCACCATGAATATATATGTTACTGTACATTTTTTTACAGTCTTTCAAATCTATGTATTTGAAGTATACATTTTCATTAATGTATTTAATATGTAATATGGATCGCTGACCTTCGTATGGTTTATACCTATGTAACATCCCCCATTTTGATAGGCATACAGATACATTTATCTGATGTTGGTTTATTTTCAATATTGTGTAAGAAGAAACATTTTATTTAGATATTTGTCCATCCCTGTGCTTTTTTGACAAAGAGAAATTAAATAGAAGTTTGCCAATGGAACTTCTTTTTATTGAAAACGGAATAAACAAACAGATTACCTCCTTTTAAACTTTTCCTCTTTGCTTTGTCACTTACTACTAGAGCCGAGGGGGATTTTAAGACCCACCATTTTGAATAGTATTGTGTCCTCTTCCTGCTTGGCTACCTTAGGCACTGCCTGATAAGCTTAGACCACAACCTGACCAGCTACCTGACCTTGCTGTCCCCCAGTCTCTCACACAGTTCCTGGGCTGGTCTGTGCTCAACACAGACACCTATGAGCGGATGAACAAGCTGGAAAACAGGACGGACATCGCCCAGGATATGGTGCTCTACCACGTTAGATGCCGTGATGATGAGATACAGAACATCTTGGTAGGTATGCAGAGAGAAACAGAACTATGAGAGTGATATAACCCATAATGAAGCTCTTTCTGTTTTCATTTCAAGTGATTCTGAGATGTTCTTTGGGTCTATTTTATTTTTAGAAAACACGGGAATATTTTGGCAAAGAGCCTGCAGACTGTGAAGAGGACGAGCTTCTACAAATCCTGGTAATTGTGCTCCAAATCAGGATTGTATTTTGTATTTGGAAATATAAATATAAATTAACATTTTACTGTGCTCTTACAGGACATGAACAAAGCGAGGAGGTGCTGCAAAGCAATCATTTGTAAAGGCCTGAAACTTACTCTTTAACACACATGTGGCCTGTAGAATGTTTTAGCTTAATAAAATGATGTTTCCAACATTTTTAATGTCCCAACACACTTCAGGTAGTAAAAAAACAGAACATTGCTTTTGCAGCGAGGGGGTGCTGCAAAGCAATCATTTGTAAAGGCCTGAAACTTACTCTTTAACACACATGTGGCCTGTAGAATGTTTTAGCTTAATAAAATGTTGTTTCTAACATTTCTTATGTCCCAACACACTTCATGTAGTAAAAAAACAGAACATATATAATGTAAAAACATAACAATAAAAAACACTGATAAAAAATTAAGATTAAAACACAAAGGTCGAAGCTGGGAGATCAGGAATGGCTATGGTTACAATACATGAGGTACAGGACAGGTTATGGGTACTAGGGTAAGACTCAAGAGGGGGAAACATAATTGAACTAATTGTAGCTCAAGCTCTAAAGGTGAGTTTTTGATCTTAATTTGAAGGTTGAGGCTGAATCTGTTTTTCCGTAATGGGCAGTCTACACAGATTTTCTTACTAAAGATTGACATTGCATGATTAGGATAAAGTAAAATAGGAAACTGAAAAAGATTTGAATAAAACTAAATAAAGTTTGAAAGCACAAGATGAATTGCACTGCAAACAAAAATTTAAAATTAAAACAATTACTTTTTTGGTTATGGGTTGATATGAAAATGACAACCAATTTCGACTGTACAATTTTTCAGAAAAAAGAACTACCGGGTCCCAGAAAGTTTGACATCTATGAGTTCCGGTTCTCTGACTTTGACTGCACAGAGCTGGAGCTGGTAAAGTGTGGTATTCAGATGTACTACGAGGTCGGAGTGGTAAAGAAGTTCCAGATTCCACAAGAGGTAATAGAAAATAGAAAATATGGGACATTATATGAACAGAAATTAGTACTAGCAGAAATTGAATTTAAAAATTTTAATTGAATTTTAATTATTGTACTTAAAAAATTATGTTGAATTGCATAATTTGAATTTGTATTTCACTATTTGAAATTGAATGGAATGGGTTGAAATTGAATTCGGTCATCATTGCATTCAATTTCAACTTTTAAATTCAAGTTAAAAATGCAAGTTCAATACGCTTTCAAAATCAGTTCTGTAACACACATCTGGGTACTTGGAAAAATACTCTTTTTACACAATACTCTTTTGGTATTGTGGTTGTGCACAGAGCACATAACAGACCTTGATACCAACAATTTTTATCCATTAATGATGAGAGACCGAACTCACAAGTAGGCTACATAAAGCTCTGTGAAGCCAGCCACAATAAACCACAATAGGCTGCCGGTTTGTATTTGCAAACTTTTTCTACCAAATAAAATTAAGGTCTTGTTGTGCTGTTTAAGAGAATAGAATCCTGACCACAGCTGACGCCTCATATTCATTACATTTACGGAATTTAGAATCCTGAGCCATAAACATAATGTATATTATACACTATACATACTCCACTTGTTTCGCTTCAACAGGTTTTAGTACGGTTCATGTACTCCATCAGCAAAGGCTACAGAAAAATTACCTATCACAACTGGCGGCATGGCTTCAATGTGGGACAAACTATGTTCACATTATTAACGGTAGGTAGACATTTGATCTATACAGTGTGTACAAAAGTACAAAAGGGAACTGTATTTTGAGTCCTGAGAGATCGTCAGGACAGTTTGTTTTGTGCTTTATGTGGAAAGGACCTGAACTAAACTGGATCTGCACTGCCAGACCTGGTAAATATACTGTATATATAGGATCTGCACTGACAGCCCTGTTGTTGTTTTCTATGGAAGACAGACAGGGAAGCTGAAACGGTATTACACAGACCTGGAGGTGATGGCCATGATCACTGCTGGGTTCCTGCATGACATCGACCACAGGGGCACCAATAACCTCTACCAGGTGAAGTGAGTATATCTTTCAACTCTTCTACATTTACCATCTTCAGTGGGGCTGTGTCTTACATAGGGCTCAAGTGCAATGCTTGGCAAGGGGGCTTAAATACACCTTAATGAAACACTACAGTTGGCATATTTATTGAGAATAACCAGAACTGTTTCTTTAAGAATACACTTAATCGATTGTTTAAAAGAAATGCAGTAAATATGAGAACAAACACTACCTTTGAGAGACAAAGCATGCCTGAAGTCTCAACAAAAGACTGAACTCAAGGCTAAAACAGTGTTGCTTTGTAACCTGACCCGCCTGCTTGCATTTTTTCCATTGCCAGGTAAGGACAGTACAAACATGGATTTGAATGTGTTGAATTTAATGTACTGTTGCTCACCGCTTTTTCTGTATCTATGGTTGGTACCTCTATGCCACCTACAAAGCAACCTATGCCTCCACCATTTTGATTGTAGTTCAAACATTGATTTGGAAAAAACTTGTATTTGGTAACAGGGTAATTTTTGTACATTTTGCTCATGTCTGACCATTAGCCATCTTGTCGAGTAGATGTGTCAATTCATACTGCATTTAAAACATTGAAATCATTTTATTAATGCACACTGGTTAATGAGAAATTTTGCCAGGCAAAGTGATCAATGCCAGCCTCTGAATATAAATTGAGTATATGATAAGTTCTATGTTTTCTTTCTTTTTTGTGAAGGTTTTTTGGGGTCTGTATCCTTTCCAAATCAAGATCCACTATCTTTTGTGGATATTACAGCGCACATCACAATGTACTGCACACTAGTGAGGCACAGATACTTACAGAGCAAGGTGAATTTGCCACATGTACAGCCTTGCATTACAGTGTTTGTTCTGCGTCTGTGTGTGTGTGTGTGTGTGTGTGTGTGTGTGTGTGTGTGTGTGTGCATGGGCAGATCACAAAACCCTCTTGCAAAGCTTCACGGATCGTCCATTCTAGAGAGGCACCATTTGGAATTCGGAAAGTTTTTGCTGGGACAAGAGGTAAGTTGTGCTTCGTCACATAAAATGCATGCACTCATTACCATTGAATGAACAGTGGAACTGTGCAATAGCTTTCTTACGAAAAAGGCAATTATTAACTGTTAACCATGTGCTCTGTTCCACACATTCCTTCACCCCAACCCCAGTCCTTGAATATTTTCCAGAACCTCAACAGACGACAGGTGGAGCATGTCTTTCACCTGATTGACATTGCCATCATAGCAACAGATCTGGCACTGTACTTCAAGTGAGTGCTGACAGTGTTTTGCTTTGTTTTTGATGCCCTGATCAGGGATTAATGATTAATCAGAAAATTAATGTCTAAATGTCTCTGGAAGGACGCTAGTATTTTGCTATATTGCTGAAAATGATCTCTATTATCAGCTATCCGAGCACAGAAGCTCTAGATCTGTGTGTGTGTGTGTGTGTGTGTGTGTGTGTGTGTGTGTGTGTGTGTGTGTGTGTGTGTGTGTGTGTGTGTGCTTAATGACATCATTGGATACCATTGTTCCTTCTGCAATTTACAGTTCTATATAATTCAAGTAGATTCTGTCCGACCTTGGCCAAATGCATATTTCAAATACTTCAACACCTGTGAAGCTGGTAAAATCTGAAAACCCCCCTAAAAAAAGCATACAATCATGTGGAATGTATGAAAGATTGTTGTTCTGAATATTTGTGAAAACAGATCTTTGTCATATTTTATATGGTCAGTAATCTGCATGGATTTTACAGGTGTGCATTAAGCATATCACCCAGACTTGGATATTGTGCATCCAGTTTCATATCTATGCAGAGTGATCTGATCTTCTGCAGTTGGAGAGCATTCCCATTGTGAATTTGTCTGGCCATCTCTGCCGGAAACCTCTTTGAGTCTTTGAAACTTCATTGTTGACAGACATAATTTAAAAAGTGTATGTTTGTTTGGTGTTCTGTCACTGTTGTGTCATTATTTCACAGATCTTTTATTTTTATATTGTTTTTAACTCTTGAGTCATTTCTCAAAGCCTCCAATCAGAAAGAATGTTTGGGAGCACTTTTATATATAATTCCAGTAGGCTAGCAGACGTCACAAGACCTGACTATGAACTGTACTGAATAATTTTTAAAGAGGCTGTCAATTATAATATACCAAATTGTGTTGTAATTATGTTGTGCGTTATTTCCTCTCTTTCAGCACAAAGAAAACCTGTGTGACCTGTGCTTTCAGAAAAGGTTTAAAATATCACACTGTTTAATCGCTCGTTATCACTCTTCCTTTAGATACGCGTTTTTCTTTGGGTTTACCTTATAGAAAGAGGACGATGTTCCAGAAAATAGTTGACCTCTCAGAGACCTACGACGATGAGAAGAAGTGGGTGGACTTCATGTCCTTGGAGACAACGAGGAAAGAGATTGTGATGTGAGGGATACACTATTTCAATACTATTACTAAACTGGTAAAACATTGATACACTATTGCAATACTGTTAATTAACTGGTAAAATAGTGATACATGACTTCCATACCATTACTAAACTGGTAAAGCATTGATACATGATTTGTATACTGATACTGAAATGGTAAAATAGTGGTACACTATTCCACAATTCACTCATTATCCGTATCCTAAAAATGAGATTCACGTTTTACACACGCATGCACACACATTAAAGTAAAACATAGTTTTCTTTTTTATATATAATGTTTGGCTCTGAATAAATTATGTTGGTTTTCACTCATAAAGGGCAATGATGATGACAGCATGTGACCTGTCAGCCATCACCAAACCCTGGGAGGTACAGAGCAAGGTGAGGAACTCCACTCTGAACTAATGAGACTACCTATGGAGTGGGACTGGGAATGGTTTATCTAATACCAAATTAGCACATTAGCATGATTACTTAAGGATGAGGTAACACAGTGTGTTGTTAGTACACTGGAGTAATGGCTGCTGAAAATGCTTTGCAATCATATGTAAAGATTGAATTAAAAAACGTATTTCAAATAGTAACAGTAATTTGTAACATTATTAATGTTGTGACTGTACTTTTTGATCAATTTAATGCCACCTTGGTGAACATTTTTTTCAAAAACATAAAAATTTATTTTGAATGGTAGTGTACATGCAACTATTTTGACATACATGTGGCAGTAACCCTAGTGTTGGAGAAGCATGAGTATACTTAATTTGTGATATGAGTATGACAGAAGCCTGGTTGTGATATAAACAACAATGGCTATAGCAATGTTGTGACATAGACATGGCTATAGTCATGTTGTGTCATTGGCTAAACTGTTTGGACCTTCTCAGGTGGCTCTATCTGTGGCGGCTGAGTTCTGGGAGCAAGGTGACTTGGAGAGAACTGTTTTGGAGCAGCAGCCCATTGTGAGTGCTTTTTATTCTTTGTATGTGTGGTAGAGAGCAATTCATTGTGTATGTGTGTGTGTGTGTGTGTGCGTGTGTGTATTTCATATGAACCATCTACCTTCCCTCTCCTCCCTCCAGCCCATGATGGACAGAAACAAGGCTGCTGACCTGCCAAAGCTCCAGTGTGGTTTCATTGACTTTGTTTGCACCTTTGTCTACAAGGTACGCAAAGCTCATCATTGGCCATGGTTCATCTGTATCATCCCTAAAATTAAAAAAAACAGACAGGCCATGTGCACTGTGCAATTTCCAGCTGAAGTTGGCATGTCCTTCACCGTTCAAATAAATTATGATAGCAATTGTGTATTAAATAATTTGCATAGCTTTACAATTATACTTGCTGACACCTCGAGTGGCAAAATTACGGGACACACAGACAAGTGAGGATGTGACAAAAAATATATATATCGCAATGCCAGGTAGTGACAGAGGTAGTGACAGAGCTAGACAATAGTGAAACATATAGGCATAGATATTGACAGTAGACTACCTGCTCACAAGAACACCAATAAATAAATAACAAATCATGTACTCTGAAGACCTGTGTCTGAAAGATACCCCCATACGGGTACCCCCATCTTTGGAAATGCTAAGCTCGATAGAGAAACGTGCACTGGAACGTGCCCCTGCTAAATCACCGACCTCGAACAGTACATTCAGTTAAGGTTCCATTTAGTTTTTTAATAAAAAAGTGGCTTTTACGGTAAACTTTTAATGTGAAATGAAACCAGGATAATAAAAACAAAACTATCGCGGCCGGTTTTGTTCCAGCCACTCAAATGAATGTGCACTTTTCCAGTAAAACAAATCAAGCAGCAGTAAAATAATTGCATATGTTACTTAATTTGTGTTCCCTGTATGGGACATGAGTCTCTGTTCAAGAACCATATATTATATTATGCTGAAACCTACACTACAAGGGACATTCAATAACAATACAATAAATCATATTTGAAAATAGTCTCACTACAACCTTTTATTGTCATGATGTAAGACACTTGTATTATTAATAAATAAAAACAGCAAGTGCAACACCGAATGATATTTTATAAAAATAGGAAAGGGCATATTTCACACACAATAATACAAACATAATTTACTTGAGAAAAGCACAAACAGAGGTGCACCTTCTAAGATGATGCTTATTAAAAAGAAAAAACAAACAATGTTCAGTTTGTGAATTTCTCCTTTAGTGAATTTTGTGAATTTTCTCCTTTCTCCTTTTGGCTGCCAGCCACATCATCATATAAAAAAAGATTGAGCATGACCCTTACATTACATACATGCAGTATAATTGTATGACCTTGGTCCGGCATGCAGAATTTCCACTGTGGTAGACCTTTTGTAGCTGTAGAATAGCACTAGCTTTATTAAATTCTGTAGTACATCACACAAAATGTCACTATTTGTATATGTTTAGAGATCAGAAGACCTATTGAAGGCAGGTGGGATTGCTGAGACCTGCTACTCTGAAGGTGACACAAAGTGAACTGAATTATCCTCAACAGAATTTCCTTTCAGCACATAATTTATCCATTCGAGTAGCTGAATACACAGTTATCTCATCTAACCTGGCTTCTTGGGTTTGACCTGATTTTAAGAGGGAAAAAAAAAACCCTGCAGCTCTGTAGAATCGGGGTTGAAAGCCACTGCTTTACGGGATGCATAAATCCAGACATTTGTGAACATTTTACTTAAACTTCTGGAGGGAACTTCAGTGTGGCCCACCTGGATGTGTGCCATATGAATCCATCCATCACAAAACAATCCCGGACGAGCCCCCTCCTCTTCCTCGTCCCACAGGAGTTCTCCCGGTTCCACCCTACCATCCAGCCCATGTTTGACGGTCTCCTGAACAACAGAAGAGAGTGGAAGGCCAAGCAGGAGGAGTATGAAGCCAAGGTGAAGGTCATGGAGGAGGAGAGGGCAGCAAAGCAGGCAGCAGCTACTACCAAAAACGGTAGGGGTTCATGTTTGCCTTGCCATTGTATGTATGAACCAAGCTAAAAAAAAACAATAAGGGCAGATGAGATTGCACAGTCTCGCAGAGTTGTTACCTGATGTGGAACAGTTTGCCAGATCATGTAGTAGAAGCAGAGACTATTGGGAGACCCTCTGAATTTTGAAGTCCTGGCTTGATGCAGTGCTGGATACTCAAGTCTGTTTGTCGGTAAATTACAATATATATACACCGATCAATATATGTGCATGGGGTACGTACATTCCCATGTTCTGTGACAGATTTCAACCTACAATATTTTTTTAACTTGTACTTTGTCCATGTTATGTGTGTGTGTTTGTGTGTGTGTGCGTGCGTTCTAATGTTTTTGTATCATTATGTACTCTGCAGCTGCCAATAGTCAACCAAGTGGGGACTCTGGGTCCAAGACATGCTCAGTCTGCTAGAGGTCTGGGACGGGCAGAGACTGAGGGACATGCTGCGGACAACATGCCCATTCATTCTCACTAAACAGGGGATATAGCCATGCCTCGTCCCTGCAGAACCACAGGACCCATGCCGGACCTCAACCTGCTGTCCGGGAACCTTGACACACAGCCACCTGGACACACAGCAGTCTGCCACACAACCACACAGGCTCTGCCATCGCTGAAGTTAGAGTTTATTCCTTGCCTTTACCAGAAGGCATTCTTTCATATTTCAACTCACCGAATCTCCACAAAAAAAACTTTTCCCCTGGATTTACTGACCAAAGACGTTGGTTATGACATCATTGGTTCTGTCCCCCAATCAGTCACTTATTTAGAAATCATATCACTGGTAGGAAGAACCTTGTATATGGTGACTAGGTGGTGCTATTACCTGGTTTCAAACAAAATCTAAAAATACATAGACTGTTGCGCCAGATATCTTGTTTGACGACACAACAAATTAAATAATAGGTATGTGTTTTAGAATAAAACGTATACATATGTTGTTATATAATTCTGTGAGATTTCATAAGTGTGTATGCAAGCATTTCTGGGTTGTGTTTAAAGGTTGGCCCTCATTTACAGTGCATTTGCACTGCATGTGCACTGCATTTGCATATTGGCTACAACACCATGCAGTTGTTTTTTTCACCCAAAGTAAATTAAATTATCAAAGTATTATGTACCTAGTATGGCAAATTATTTTTACAGACCTGGAAATACATGACTGTTCTGCATGTGATAAATGTTTTTTTTTAAAGCTAGCAAATGTATGGTGTTGGCTCATACATATACTACTGTCATGGTTCCCATACATTTCCTTCAGACTTACCATACTATCAACACTATCAAGTGGACAGAGGAATGATGTTGAACAATGTGATTTTAAAATAAGAATGAAACCGCTGAAGAACATTGCTACCACTTTAAGCGTGTGGATCCAAGTGGCCAAGTGGAAACATCTGGTGAATGACAGTGAGTGAAACTGACTGTACCTGAATAGTAACAGTGTGCATCATTATACTAGATTTTCATGTACAGACTACTCAGAATTTCTCTGGGAAGTTATTTTTTTCCTTTTCATGTTCTTCATACATATGTGCATCTAGGTATGTGCGTGTTTTGGGTGGGGTGGTGGTGGGGGGAATCTACACCTAGACTTGAATGTATTCCATAGTTTGATGAATGCATTCTATAATTTACAGTAGAGAACTATTTAAAAAATTTGAATACATTTACTGTAAATACATTCCACATGTAAATATCTTTAAAGTACAGAATATTATAGTATGCTAATTACATGATATTTCTCCTTTCAACTAGCTCAACGATTAGCATTAAACAATCATGAAATATTACAAATTAAAGTAAATGTAACATTAAATATTCCTCATATTCTCAGTGTAGTCCAGGTATGGCAACAGGGCAATGATACAATTCTGTATAGCTATTGACAAATTATAGCTTTTTTATATCATTGCTTTTCTGTAGCTGTTTTTATTTATAATGCCGTAGCAAGCACTTTTAAAAAAATAACTCAAAGCAGGCAATAAAATACCTGAGGAACACTTTTGTCATATACATCTCATGCGATTACCTTTTTTTTTCCATCTGTTTTTGCTTTTGAAGAATATTAGGTTAACATACGCAGCATAATATTTGTTGTGAGGCTTGGCCTGCATGTTTATGCAAAATGGCACAAATAGATTTTTACATAACGCACGGATAAAACTGTCAGATGGTCCTGTGTGTGACGTGTAAAAAAGAGGTGGTTTGTGAAGGGAAAATAAATCTTGGTCATTGGTTGTGTGCCCCGATCAGTCAGTTATTATGAAATCCTATCATTGGTAGGAAGAGCCCTGTATATGGTGACTAGGTGGTGCTATTACCTGGTTTCAAACAAAATATAAAAATTAATAGAAATATATTCCTGTACATAGACTGTTGTGCCAGATATCGACAACAACAAATTAAATAATAGGGTGTATGTGTTTTAGAATAAAATGTATACATATGTTGTTATATAAGTCTGTATCTCATTGAGAAGTTGAATCGGGCTCCTCTTGGAGCGAATCCCTGTCCTGTGGGGCATTTCGTTGCTACTCTAGATTTACAATATGGGTTAAAGATTTTGGATCTATGCATTTTAAAATGTATTAAATTTTTTCATGACAATCACTGTGACTTATTGTGGTTCTCTATCCTTCCAGTCATACATCATTTACATTAGAAGAAAAGGAAAAGCTCAGTAAATCTAGAATGTCTGCACTTTTAAATGACAGGTTGTATTTACTGCATATTTTCCCATGTGAAAAGGGCTGCTAATAGCAATGGAACAAATTTACTAGTTAGAAATATCAAGCACTGTGAAAAAAAGTGAGGCTTGTTAAGAAGTTGAGTAAAATCATTGTGAGATGCTTCAATTAGAAAATAGGTGAGGTCTTTGGCTGTCTTTGGAATAAAGCCTCTTAACCTGCCAGACTGCATTTCCCACCCATCTGCAGCTGTGTCCATATTTAATCTGATAAGGTTCATTAACAGCAGACTGATTCTGTTGTTATCACTGAGGAAAGTGATTAGCCAAACATCCTTTTGCTCTTCCTCTGCAGGCTAATGGATAAATCTGTATAAGGTAAAATATCAATTTGAGATGAAAATATAACCTTATAATAAAATATTTTTAAAAGCAAGTCTTGGACAGGTTGTGGATCATTTTTTTATGGCCTCTGTGGTGGTCATGGGCTCAAATCTAACATACTTACATCATGGGTGGGGGGCACAAAAATGTACTCTCCTTTCCACACCACTACTAGCAAAGGTGCGATATCTCTCTGATCAGGACCCAATGGCAGAGGTGCAGTATCTCTTTAACCAGGACCCAATGGCAGATGTGCAGTATCTCTTTAACCAGGACTCAATGGCAGAGGTGCAGTATCTCTTTAACCAGGACCCAATGGCAGAGGTGCAGTATCTCTTTAACCAGGACCCAATGGCAGAGGTGCAGTATCTCTTTAACCAGGACCCAATGGCAGAGGTGCAGTATCTCTTTAACCAGGACCCAATGACAGAGGTGTAGTATCTCTTTAACCAGGACCCAATGGCAGAGGTGCAGTATCTCTTTAACCAGGACCCAATGGCAGAGGTGCAGTATCTCTTTAACCAGGACCCAATGGCAGAGGTGCAGTATCTCTTTAACCAGGACCCAATGGCAGAGGTGCAGTATCTCTTTAACCAGGACCCAATGGCAGAGGTGCAGTATCTCTTTAACCAGGACCCAATGACAAAGGTACAGTATCTCTTTAACCAGGGCTGTGGTCTGAATCAGAACCCTATCTACTGCGCTGTCGCCTGCATAGTGCAGTGGCAGAAGTGTGCTGTTTAACGTGCACTGGGTAGCAGTCCGCAAAAAATATCTGCCACACTATTTTCCAACCATACTGCGGAAGTGTCGTAAGTAGGTCATAAGACGGCCCACCAGTGTTGCCATGTCCGCGGTTTTACAGCTAAATAGGAATACTTTCCAAGTGCAGTCACAGGTAAAAATGAAAAGTTGCAAAGCATGCACTTATTTTAAAAAAGCTAAAATATGATTTCTATTTAAAATACGTTGGTTTCGGTTAAAAATATATTTTGGGCTAGTTTGAGTCGCCATTTGGTTGGAAAGTCTTGCAAGATCTGGCAACTCGGCACCCCACCCTTGCGCAGCCATGTCACGTTGTTTTTGTTGTACTTGAAGAAAAACATCAGCGAAGATGCCCCTCATTTTAAAAAGAGCGTCACATCATATTTATGTGACCAAAATGTTTGTGTACTTCTTGAAGCGTGCTCCCGAATGTACTCAGTAAAACCCCGGAAGTGTGTGTGTCATCCGGGTGTTTCAAGTATACTGCAATTTCAAATATTTTAGCCTACTCAGACTTTCTCGTCCCATCTACTCACCAAGGCTACGCAATAGTGTGGAAGAGTGCCGATTCAAACACTGCCCAGGACCCAATCGCAGAGGTGCAGTATCTCTGACCAGGATCCAACGGCAGAGGTGCAGTACATCTCTGCCTGGGAGAAGAGGCCGTGTTGTGTTCACTCAGCACTTTGTCATATTGGCCCTGACCTGAATCCTGGGATTTGCGCTGAGCTCAGTAAGGATTAGGCCGTCCCCCGTCTCTCCGATAAGCTCCGTGCCACAGTGCTGAAGGACAGGGCCAATGGGCGAACCCTCCTGGGCAGTCTGCAGCTCCCCTTCACAGCAACACAGCGAACTAAAGCAGTGCTTAGACAGCACATATTTTTACTGAAAAATCTCCTCCAGTAGCGCACAATGAGCTACGATATGGCGGAATTCCACAACATATTCGGCTCTGAACCAATCACTGGTTTGATGTGGCATTTCTTAATCAATTTGTTTGTTATTGTTGTAAGTATGTTTGCTCCAGCCAACACATTCTTAGTGAAAATATTTTCATTTTCTGGTTGGAAGAAGAAAAAAAAAAAAAAGCACCATTTCAGATTGTTCACAATGAAGCTAAACCAAGACTTCCAAACTCAATACCTGGAGGGTGGCAGTGTCAGCAAGTTTAAGTAATTTCCTTTCCATCAGCAGCCAAGTAAGGCCTTGAGAACAAGTTGTTTACTTGTTACTAGCTGGCCATACAAAAGAACATAGCTAAAGAACTACTGGCACTGTATTTATAACTAAACCAATAAGCCCATTTTAGCACTGACCGTTAGCATTTCAACCTTGCAAGTTTCTTCTCCATTTCTGATGACGTTTCTGAGTATAATGTACCACCCACTGTATTGCCAGTGGTTGTGCTTCTATAGCTCAGACACAAGAGGGCGCCCTTGATGTGCTGGGTCAGCCCATAAACCGTAAAATTAAAAAAAGGTCTGCCTCAGCTGCTGCTCTTCCCTGTTCACTGAAAACACAGCAGGGTCCCACAGTGCAGGGCATCTTTAGAGTGAAAGACCCATTATCCTTCAAACAAATGAAGAGGAAAAAAACAGTCTTTACTTTTCATCTTTATTCCAATAAACAAGTGATAAATTCCAATGCATTTACTTCAGAATGGTGTCTTCACTGGCTGCGTTCAAAAGAAAAAAAGAAGGTAACATTAGTTAAGCACGTTAGCTGTATGCAGTCATTTCACTATATAATAACATGTTGAACATTTTCTCAAGTGTCTCCATTATATTCCTCGACACCACAACCTATCCGACAGCATGCTAGGCTTCACAAAACTGCCCCCAGCTCCACATGTACTTCATAAGACCATTTTAATTCCCAGGACAGTGCCGTCAGAAAGTAATCAGCATTCTTGAACTTCTAACATTTTGCCCCGTGACACCTTTAAAAATTTAAAGCATTGAAAAATCTTTCACCGTTCACCAACACAAATTCAACACATTTGATGCAAAAACATTTTTTTCGCCAAAAATGTGCAGATGAGAGTTGGGTAGTAGGCGACGGTAGGTACATCTTTTAACAGTTAGCAGTAGTAGCCTAGTAATAATTACTTTGGAATGAGCTGGAGCGATTATCTAATTCACAAAAACGCGCGCAATATTGTTAGATCGGAGCAGCTCATTTAAGAAAAACCGAAGAAACGAACGCGAACTAGTAAATTTTTTGGGCCTGTGAACTTAGTTCAAAATTAAAAATTGTAAACTATGAACGTGAACTAGTCCATTTTAATCTGTGTGAACTGAACTTTGAGCTAGCTCTTGTGAAGTCTGAATTTGCACAACAGTGGCTGTACATGTCTAATACAGGTGCATGTGACCAATATGAATGCCACAGGTGTAACAATGTGCATGTAGTTGATATTAATGCTGTAGAAGTGTCAGTGTGCAGGTTTCTATATGAATGCTGTAAGTATGTCACTGTACAGGTGGCTATGTGAATGCTGTCAGTATATCTGTGTACAGGTGTCATTTTAAATGATGTAGTTGTAAGTGTACAGGTGTCTACATGAATGCTACAGGTATGTCAGTGTGCAGGTGGTTATATGAATGCTGTAGGTGTATCAATGTGACAGGCTGACAGAAATGTGGTGGGTGTACGGGCATGTCAGCACTACCTTCCGCCAGCTGCTTGGCAATGCGCTCCTGTTCTTCTCGGATCTTCTTCTCCTCCGCCTCGACCCGCCTCTCCTCCTCAGCTATGGGCTTCAAGTAGTCTGAAAAACACATTTTAAAAATGCAACTAAATAAACAAATCCAGTGAATGCTCCATCAAATCAAAACGAGAAAATCATTAACAGTGGAGGTTACACGCACCACCAATCACACAATCACTAGACATGTTCACAACTACACAGTACAGTGCTCTTAATTAACCCCTCTGTGCAGTGACCGTAGTGGCATAGACCCTGGGGTCTACATCACAATCACCGTACTGTACCATGTCAGAAAGCGAGGTACCATGGAAACCTGCATATCGTCTTCATCAGCACGAGTCGGGCTATTATCAGGCAAAATATGAAGTTCCTACCGGCCATCGTTCTTCCGTATTTCATAAAAGAATATCGACCACTCTACAGTGTGATCTACATGAGCGAATCGTGCTGAAGATACCGGACATTTAAATATATTTAGAAGTTGGTTACAGTTCTTCTTTAAACAACAAAAAATGTAATACTATCACAGAAAAAATAAAAAAACACATAAGGTCCTGTATATACACTACCGTTCAAAAGTTTGGGGTCACTTAGAAATGTCCTTGTTTTTGAAAGAAATTGATACTTTCATTCACCAAGGTAGCATTAAATTGATCAAAAAATACAGTCCAGACATTGATAATGTTATAAACTACTATTTCATCTTTTGCAATTGTAGCCCTTTTTACACACGTCCTCTGTTTTAGGGCACCAAAAGTAGTTAACGTAAATTTAAATCAAGTCAATATATTTAATATTTGGTGACCCAACATCATCACTAGACTCTTGATATCTTACAAGCGATACTAGAACCTCTCTGCATTTGAATTGATCTCTATGGGAATTGGAGGGTGGGACTAGATTAAGCTGTAAATTACACAGGATTTAGTATGGAACACATGGTTGGCTAAATGGCTGTAAGTCATCAAGGGTCTGAGGTATCAAACGAGCCTCAAACAATCACTCTGCTGCCAGATATGCAGTAGATATGGATGGATCACTTTAAGGGTTGTTTCTCCTGTGTCATTTTCCTACTGAACTCTATGGAATAGAGTTTGCAGAACACGCAATTCAAATAGTAAGTAGTAGTAATGTCTTGGAACTAATTGTAATTGATTGACAGCCTTAATATCCAAAAAGAACTAATTCTAAGCTTTCCAAAAAGGTATAATCATTAGTCATTAGACAGTTGAGAGCAAGCTTGTCACAAGCATATTTAAAAACACGTGCCGTTAAGCGTATGCGTCTCCGTGGTTTTGCACGAGAGCGCATACGCATCGCTGGTGAACTCCGGGAAGAAATTGTTTTATTTGTACAATGGCGAAGTCGAAGTGACAAAAAGATTTTCAGTGCTTGAAACAGAGTGTTCCACAAGGTTTAAGAGTGGCCAGACAATTGAGAAGCAGGCCCGCCCCATCCCGCCCGCGTTGGCGATTTATACATTTTAAACATTACGTATAACTGCAATTTCCTGCAATCTAGAGCAAAAAATTATTTAAATAATGTAACACAAACAGAATAACAATTTTACTTGTGAAGGCTAGCTTAACATAAATGAGAATTAATGGCTTTTGTGATGTTGAAGTTTTTTTATTAACTATGCTGATGTACATAGTATTTGTTTTGGGGTTTTTGTACAGAGCTATCATTAAGTATTTTGCTGCTATCATGACATCCCGTCATCTTCCTGGCGGTCTGACTAGCTCCGTGGCACTTCCTGTCTCCTCAACTAAAAATACAACTGCTATTCTCAGTTCTAAATTAAACAAACAACTGTTATCAAATTATACAATAAAGTACCAAATTAGATTAATTACATCACATAATTCTATAATATTATTATATCCAGTTGAATCACCATTATTTTAGCCAGAAATAGCCTAGCAGTGTAATTTATTCTGAAATAAATCTAACCATCATATTTAACCCTAGGTGGTAGTGGTAGTCGTATCTGTCCCAATTAAAGTATTCATGCTATATAAAAATGTTGTAAAAACAAGCATTCAGCGTGTTTCTCTTGCTTACTGTACTGTACAGTAGGCTACCCAATGTACCCTACTTTCGGTTTAGTAGATCTTATTTTATACGTCTCGTATAGTTGACATTTCCATGGCGACCACCTATCGCACTTAAGGCTGTAATAGGCTTTTTTTTTTTTTAATGTAATTAGGCTACCTATTTTATGAGTATTATGTATAGCCTACGGTGTGGCGTTTATGACAAATGTATTCTGTTGCAAATTACTGAATGATACAGCCACTTCTTGAAATCGAACTTTAAACCATGGCTGTGCAGTAAATTTGAGGTATTGACACAAATAAAAAACTAGGTGGAAATTGACTGCATAAATTAGTAGGATTATCCAACTGACCTTTTTTTCCCTGAAAGAAAGTTGAGTCTTTTGACTAGGACTCGCTTCTCTCTCCCTTTTGGGAGGCATTCTTCTACCTATTTAAATGAAAGTGCACACTCTACATGCAACCACTAGGCTTCTAGAAGGTGGGTGAGCTAGACAGCTGCATGTCTGCTGCAGCACATTTCGCAAGCGCATACATTACGACAAATTGCGAGAGGGCAGGTAAAATAAAAATCAGTTTTGGATTTTCAAAAAAGTGGCCGGTCAAAATTTGTTAGTGGTCGGCAGCAGGCGCTTATGGAACACACTGGATGCTGTAGCCGTCCGATGGATTCAGATGAGATTTACATCCATTTACATCCATCTATAGCTTCCCAGTGTTGCCTTGTATACAAGGTGTGCATGTGCGTTTTATGGTGTTGTATTCATAATTATAGCTAGCCAGCCACAGAAAGGCTAGCTAGCTATAGCTGTCAATCTGCTGCGGCTAGACAGTAACTTTACTGGGGATTTATACAACACTATAGTAGAAGCTTTCATGTGTGGCTTAGCCATTCATTACATTGGGTGAAATAGCATAGCTAATATAAGGACATAAATGGTTGTCCCGTGTCGTGGAAATTTTCCCTTTTACACACAGTGAGCAAGTCTGGTCATATGGAACCACAACAAAACCTTATAATAAAACCTAGTTTATTTGCAGATAAACCAGAATGAGAGAGGTCTCACCAGATCTCTCTGTCGAACAAGAAATACAGAAGACATTTATAACTTTTCCTTCTGATTTGCCACAAGGGGCAGACTATGTATAATATCACAGTACAGAGAGACATTTAGCTGACAACCCAAGTTTAATAGTATCGAGTCTCCAGATAACTTCTGCCTTGCCATAAGATCAGAATGTTCAAGCAGACTCTCACTAACAATAACATAGCCGTTTATCTTCTAGGCTGCCTGTTTTCCTCTAAGAGGGACAGACACAGAAAGATATTTGGTTTGTATGAATGCAAGCACATTTATACTGCATTTGGGTAATAAGGATTATATATGAAAGTTATGTTTAATGGAGTAATTGTCTCCATGTTAATACACAGATATTATAAAACAGAAAATTCCTTCACACCCGTACGGTAATCCATGACTGGCATATGTTTATATAGAATATAATTATAGTAATAGTTGTAGTCATTTATATGATGGTGTAAATTGTGTGCATGTTCTCATACATTGTTAATCTGACTGGTTGGTAATAAATTGCCTTTAATGACAAGAACGAGGCTGTGTTGGATATTGTTGGCACTGGAAACTAAACTGAGAGAAAGAAATTGATTATCGAAGGGTCATTCCCCTCACTAATTGCCTCCTCATAGGACATAATGCTATGCTTCAAATGGACACTGAAGCTGTGTTCGTGTTTGGATAGCTTTGGATAGCTTTGGACAGCTTGGATACCTTGCATAGGTTTCCATGGATTTGGAAAGGTTTGGGTATGTTTTTAGACACCTATAACCATAATCTAATGATATAGATGCAAATTTATTCCCAACGAGTCAAGTTTATCTGTTGAAAATGTTTGATTATGTCCTGAATTACTCACCGTATCTCGTTTTGCCGTAGATCACACCAACAAGCAAGGCAGACCATCTGGCCGTCTGTAAACAGAAAAGGCGACACTAGATAAACCAGGGGTTTCCAAACTAAATGTGGTGGAAACCAAGACGTTACAAAAGGCACAAGTGTGCGAATGCACTTTCATCAACATTCAGACCAGACAAATTAAACGAGGCACCAATCACATGTACTGCTCTGTGTTTGTTTGGTTATTCTGATTATTATTATTATTATCCCATATTTGAACATTAGGCTATATTCTAAATAGTAAAGGTATTCGCTCGTTGAATAAATACGGGCTCCTAATGTTTGGGATAAACTCTTTCCAGGTTCCACAAACGCCTTAAAGTGGGTAGCAGTTTTCTGCATGTCGTCGTCTAGTACGTTAGATACCTAACGTTATAAAACCTTGACTTCTGGCTGAGACTGGCAGTTTTGAGTGAAACCACAGAATACAACCATTGATTCGTAGTTTTGCTACAAACTGAGTGCACACCAAGAAGACCGTCTGCTGAACTTCAACTGAACGGGATAACATTCGTGTGCACAGGACTAACTAGTTAACGTTAGCCAACTAAAATCGGTCGTTCGATTTCTTAGTCCAGACCATAGAATGTATAAAAATAGGTCCCGACCCTTCCCGACAAAAAAACTTACCGTTACACAATCGTATTCGTTTGCCATGCGGTTACAGATGGTTAGTATAACGTTATGTCAACCAGAAAAACGTTAGCGTGGATAGCTAGATAACTTTACTGATCAGTCTGCCATGCTGACCTTCAATTCTGTCCAAAGCTAGCTAACATTCGCCTGCTGGTGAAAACAACGTTTGCCAACGTCTGGACAGCTAGATAACAGTGAATTAACAACCCTACTTAACAGTACTAACTAACTATGCATGGATACCAAACTCGGTTTACGGACACGTATTTAGCCAACGACAATTTTCCATTAGCGAAGGTCAGATAGCTATCGTTAGCAAGTAGGCTTTGCACAGGGGCTTTGCAACGTTATCATCGCTATCTTGCTAGCTGAGCTAGCGCCCACTCATTCAATGTCAACGGTGTCATTTAGGTGTAACACGACGGGGGAAATACATTTGTAATACAGAAAAACACTAAAGCAAACATATCTTATTACCATGGGTTATACAATGTATTGGGAAAGCGCAAATTACCTTAATAAGTGACGACACCTGCACTGGAGGAACCATTTTGCTCGGCTGTTTCTGTGGCTGTTTGGGGGCTGGGCAAATCATATAGAGAGACAAGCAGAAGTGGATGATGGGAGATTTTTCCACCAATAGGCCACTTGCGTCAGAGTCGTGACGTTATGTAATTATTAACGAGGAATGAACTTTATCCTTTTTGCTTTTACAGTTTCATTTTTACTGTTAATTTCTTTATTATTTTCTTTATTTTCAAACAGAACACAAATTTAACTCTATTAAAATATTATTTAGATTTCAAGTTCTGAAAGTGAAAGCTTCAGGAAACTGCTTAGGCCATTCAATTTTACTTTGTGGTTTTAATCCTCCATCACAAATTAAGGGTGTGTGCTCCCTCAGAACATGGTTGATGGATTGTCAATTTGTTACTAAAGTTAAGTAGTGTAGTTAATATCTAGGCTATTATTAGGCAGGTCACACCATTTTAGAAGTTGTATCAGTACTACGCAGCTTGATGAAAGGAACACAAAACAGAAATAATTTTTGAAAAGCGACATTTGGTTCTTAAGTTATACTCAAAAAACTATATCTGTTTTATATTGTGTTTTCAGCCATTTTTGGTGAAAGGGTGAAAATATGCATTTTTTAACTTTTTAAATATAACAATGTTGATGAATAAAGAATTGGTATGTGTTAGAATGTTACTTTTTTATAGTTAGTGTCACAAACATTAGTGAACATTAGTTTCTTTAGTGGTCCTCAAAAATGGTGATTTAATCAAAATTCTTATACGGGAAAACAAAAGGATGTGCAAAAATGACTAAGTCCAGCTAAATAATATGCATAAATGTTTTTGAAAGATTTCGAAGGTGCAGATATGTTGACATGAATTTTTCCAGTAGTAAAAATAGCTTGGCGGTATGATCCTGATGACGTAGGGACTCGACAAGCTATTTTTAGTACTGGAAAAATCCATGTCAACATATCTGCGCCTTCGAAATCTTTCAAAAACATGTATGCATATTAATTAGCTGGACATTTTTGTACATCCTTTTGTTTTTCCAAACCTTTATTCAAATCACAAACCGAAAGTATCACAGCAGAGAAAAACTCTTTATAACTGCTTACTTTATATTTCCATTTGGATTATATTTTGCGCTGTACGATGTTACAAAGTTACTCCTAGTTTCACACTCAAAATCAAAATATCCCAAATTCTGTGCACAGCTCACAGTTGGCTGATTATTGTGTGCACGAGTGACCTGCCTACTATTATTTTTGATAGTTATGGCCACAACTCTATTGTATCCAACAAACGATTATTTACAGAAATGATAGGTACAGTCAAAGACCTCCAAGCTCTAGACAAAGCTTATACCATTGTCTGTGGTCATTTTAATACCTCCCCTGATAATACAATGACCAATTTCCCACCAGAAAACATTCCCAATCTCACAAAAAAATATTTTTTTTTTGCCCTGACCTTTTAACTGAAACTTGCCATTATTTTAATCCAAGTGTTATAGATTTTACATGGCTCAACAAAAGTCAAACTCAAGAATGGTTTTATTTATGATCTCTCCATCAGCTCTTCAATATGTCCAAGATATTTCCCACCATTATGCCCCTCTATCTGACCGCAAAGTGATCATTGAATTTTATGTGTTTCCATGTTTCCCATGGGCGAATGGCAGACAACCGGTGACAGACTGAAAGCAGGGTTGGCGAGGGCAATGGCAGAGTAGAGAATGCAGACTGGCGGGTAAACTGGAAAAGGCAAAGTTGACACGATAGCAAAAACACAACAGACAATGGGCGATTAACAAGAGCAACAAACATGACTTGATGTAATGAACTGGCAAAAAACAAACAGAGAAGGGAACATAAATAGGGAGATATAATGAGTAAAGCGTGCGGAATGTATGTGAGAATCAATGAGCTAACGAGAGTGAGTGTGGAATGCGAACAGGGAAGGAGAGTGATTGGCTGGGAGATTAAGAGAGGGGAATGAGAAAACGAGGAGGGAAACCACGCCCAGCCTGCAAAACACGAAAGACAGACAGGGTAAAAGTAAAAACATTACATAAAATGAGAAGAATGGGGAACACAGGGAGAACGAAAGGAAGAGGCGGACGCAATATGTTGAAGAATTAAAAATGGACAAATATGCTATTTGAATTAAATCAAATGCATATAGATTTAATCAGAGGAGCCTTTATTCGCCAACCATTAAATGGTTAGAAGAAGGGGAAAAACTTTTTTTTTTGAGAGGGAAATCGTAAACAAAACTCCCTATGAGTTCTACAAATCAGTGGTACCATAAGCAAAGTTCCTAAAGCTCCCTAATTATGCATCTACACTGCTCAAAAAAATTAAGGTAACACTTAATCATCACAGTATAACACCAGTCAATTAAACCAAACCGGTCATGCTGGATGATGTTGCAGGCAGCATAACATTCACCACTGCGACTCCAGACTCTTTCACATCTGTCACTTGTGCTCAGTGTGAACCTGCTCTCATCTGTGAAGAGAACGGGGCACCAATGGCGAACCTGCCAATTCTGGTGTTCTCTGGCAAATGCCAATCGAGCTGCACGGTGCTGGGCAGGTCCCATTACAGGACATTGGGCCCTCATGCCACCGTCATGGAGTCTATTTCTGACAGTTTGGTCAGAAACATGCACACGAGTAGCCCGCTGGAGGTCATTTTGTAGGTCTCTGGCAGTGCTCCTCCTGTTCCTCCTTGTACAAAGGAGCAGATACCGGTCCTGTAATTTAGCTATCAGTAATGTGCCGTGTTGTAAATGAATGCATTAGACATAGAATTTCAGCCATTTTTATAAGACACTGGTATGTATTAGACAGAAAGTCTTCACTGAGACAGAGGTGTAGGTTATGGGAAGTTATGTCCTTACAGCAGTCAAAAGGAATGTTGACATGAGCTGCTCTGGCTAAATTCTAAACTGTGACACACACATTTCAGAAATAAAGTTATACAGTAAGTAAATCAGTTACCCCACCATGTGATACATATTTGACGAGTATTGATAACACACAAACAGATACATTTCTGTGATATCTTTGTGCAAGCATTTTTGACAAATACTATCAAATTCACTCAGTAATTTAAATAACTGAAAGATTACATCTTTTGTGAAAACATCTGAAAAGAACCAGTGTTTAACACCATCATTCAAAATTAATATATGACCAAGCAGCTGTAAATTTGTTCCTCTGAAATAGCATTTTCCTATAACAAAACTTATGCTGCCCCCTGAAAATATTTGTGTACCCTCTGTAAATAGAACAATACAGAGTTAGGCAGGCATTTGATAGCCACATTGTAATAAGCTTTTTTTGGAGTATGACTGAACTAGCGTTGTCACAACACTCTGGTGTGGCACGACTCAGATCAAATTGCCAGTGTAGTGACTGGAAGGCATCTGGAACATTCCACAAGACAGGGCTATAAAAGCTGCGAGCCTGCACAGCTGAAACAGAAAACAGTCTACGCAGACAGAGAAGGCAGCACAACCTCAGAGGACGAAGAGCCAACGCTAAGGACGCTAAGAGAAATGCTGTGCCCCCGTGTATTTCAGCCTTCCTACGGACCACTGATGGACTTCCACTGGCCCGTACGCAGCCTCTGGCCAGAGACACGACCTCTCTTCTATCAGATGGAGCAAGACATGATCAGACACATGCAGGAGATTAAGCACAGCTTGGAATTCATGGAGCAGCTTCACAGGAAGATTTTTGAAGAGATCGATCCATTTCCAGCCCAATCTTTGTCTGTCCAGCCCATCTCTTTCACCTCAGAGAATGAGGGAGACTGTTTTGCCCTGACACTGGACACAAAAGACTTCTCTCCAGAGGAGCTAACTGTGAAGCAGGTGGGAAGGAAGCTACGGGTGTGTGGTAAGACAGAGAAGAAGCACGAGGATGGAAAGGGCTCCTACACTTATAAAAGGCAAGAGTTCAGACAGGAGTTTGATCTGCCTGAAGGTGTGAATTCCAACGCGGTGACATGCTCCCTGTCGGACGGGCGGCTCCAGATACAGGCTCCGAGGGAGGCACTGTCTGAGGGGGCCGAGAGAGTGGTGCCCATTGACTTCGTACCTTCTGTGAAGACCCCACAACCCATGAGCTCAGAGAATGACAATGATGTCACCACAATGGACTCCCCCAAAGACTGATTTGACAGAAAAATCACCACAGGGATTAATATGGGCCCAATATCTAACTTAAATAAATTCCTTATACCATTTAATTTTTCTTTAACAAATGATACGTGCTGTATTACTGTCATTTATAAAGATTAATCTTTTTTTTACCTAAACAATTTTTTGGGCATGTAGAGAAAATATGGTGTTTTGGAACAACAATGGCTTCTATGAATAAATCACTGGCTTCAATGTTAAACATTTGTGTTTCTTATTTGGTGACATTTATTTTCACTGTATGAATGGAAATATCTAAGATTTAAATCAGTTTTGTAATGATATATTAAAAGATTCAGTGGTAATTTATTGTCAGGGACAATCCGTTTGAGAAATACACATAACGCTATTACACTATTGGAAACGTCAAAACCATTAATGTTATCCATCCATATCTACTGCATATCTGGCAGCAGAGTGATGGTGTAAGGCTTGTTTGATACGTCAGACTCTTGATGACTTAGCGCCATGTGTTCCATACTGTTCCAGTGTAATTTACAGCTAGGTCTAGTCCCACCCCCCAATTCCCACAGAAATCCAATCAAATGCAGAGTGGTTAATATCGCTTGTAGGAGTACCAAAAAATAAGATCTTTTTCTTTTGATATTGTTGGGTCACAGACATCAAGAATTCATGGCATGCAAAGGATATGCGACCAAATATTTAAAATGATTACTTTATTCTACATTATGTTAAACTGTCAAATATTTTTTGATGTGCCCGAAAATGGGTGTGTTGGTATTAAATCTGGCTGTGGCCAAGCAGCCCGCAGAGAATGCAGTTCAGGCAGCCAAGAGACGTCACCCCCGCGAGGTGATTGGGCGGGGAGGGGGGTTGGGGGGGCAAAAAGGTTCTATGATTTCTAAACGGTTCATCCGAAATGGATAAAAATACCCTCAAATTAAAGCTGACAGTCTGCACTTCAACCTTATTGTCATTGTATCCTTTCAAACACAAAGTTATAGAGTACAGAACCAAAATAACAAAAACTGTGTCACTGTCCAAAGAATTATGGTGCTCACTCTATGTAGTTCTTGTTATTTCATTGCAAACTACAAAAACGTTATTTGCTGAATTATAAATATTTCAGGGTCAGGGGAGTTAAGGAAATTCACTTAATGGAATTTATTTCATAGGGGAATTTGTTTTGAAATAATTGTTATAGCTAAGCAGAATACTCGACGACAATAACGACATGATTTGGATTCAAACGCACCTCCACACAAATCTATGGACATAACGCCGTCCTATTCGTTTGAATCCCTCTTCAAAATGGATAGATAGGCTAGACTTTGTCAGATGGTTTAAGCAGTAAAAGCAAAAACACATTTGTCAAACATTCTGTGCATTTAGATTTTAGTGACCGCACTCAAATAGTAGTCTAGGCTACGCAAAACAAACATAATTTTTCATCCTTGATTGAATTGTATTGCGGATATAGCCTACTGCGCAGAATCGCAAAATTCGCCTTCTAAATGGAAATTTATGGGGACTTTTATTTTAAACAAAACACAAACAGTGACCACAGGAAGTACAACTTTGTCTCCTGTTGTTGCCTTTTTAATACAACTGTCTCGTTTCCGACGACAAAAGAACACAAGAAGTCGCAGTACAATCGCACATTGAGGAGTAGCCTATCCAAGGTGATGCGATAAGCTATATTCATGTAGGCTACTGAAAAAACACGAAAACACTTTCTTGTATCCGCATGGAAGGAAAAGAGTTCTGGACCCGTCCGATAGTAGAACAGCTCTGTAAACTATGGAAAACAAAGGCCTCGCTGTACAACACAGACCATGACTATCCTGACAGGTGGCAGAAAAGGCGCGATTCTGAAGAAATTGCTCAACATTTAGGCACAACTGGTAAGCGTTATGTTTAGTGTTCCCTTATCTTCTAAAAAAAAGTCGCCAGAATGGACAGTGGAACAGAATAGGTGGATGTGGTATGGGTCCGTGGCGTGCAGTGGTCTCATCCACGCAGTTAATAAAGTTCAAGAAAACGTGCCTCTTTACCAGCAGCTGCCTGATGGTCGTAGGGGGAAAAAACCTCAGTTAACTCATTCTATTGAGGGATGTTTGTTTGGTCCTTCATGGCGGTTAGGATAGAAAGTTCGACATTGCCAGTAAATTTAGGCTTATCCATTCAGCATTCCTATTACAATGCGACGATACAGTTACAAGGTCTTAATCAACACTTCTTTCCACTAGAACGTCACGCATGATATTCTCCGACTGCAGAGAATGAACGATGGATTCTTATAGCTCGCTCTTTGATTGTAGTCTACATTTTATCTAGCCTACACAAGCCTTCAAAGCAAGACCGATTTAAGTCACCAGTCTTTTAGTGATATTTATGTATTCAAATGATTTAGCAAATACAGTAGGCTACCGTGCAAAACTCTTAGGCACATGTAAACAAATTCTGAAAAGCGAAGATGCTTTCAAAAATTATTGGAAAGTTTCTAAATATCAAACAATTGACTATAAAGAGCAGTAAACAGTAAAAAAATAATAATAATTGAATCAATATTTGGTGTGTGACTATCAATTATCTTAGGTAGTCTACACTGTCGTGCAGTTTTATAAGAAAATCAGCTGGTTCCAAGCATCTTGGAGAACTTGCCACTGTTCTGCAGACTGGCTGTACTCACTTGCTTCTGTCTCTCCACAGGTAATCCCAGACAGCCTCAATGATGTTGAGATCAGGGCTCTGTGGAGGCCATACCATCTGTTGCAGAAATACAAAAAATTCTCTAGCATTTAATTTTTTGGAAAATTTATGTTTGGAAATCAAAAATTTGCTTTTTTACAGAAGACAAAAAATAAACATCTAAGAAAACAATTATATAAAAAAATCTAGGGTGCCTAAGACTTTTGCACAATACTGTACATATTTATGTATCCAATGTTTATGTATTTATGTTTTTTACCAATTGTAAAAAGAAATAAAAAAACATCAAATTGGCAATCCTCCGTTTTACATGTTCATATCTACAATGTTGAGAATGTCATAATACAGAAAGATTTTATGGCACTTTTGTGATGTTAAAACTTTGAAATGGGTACATTTGACCCAAACATGACAGGAGGGTTAAGTAGCCTACATTTTCTATGATAAAATTGTATTCCGTTAAATCAGACAACAATATGCCACGTGGGTTCTCTGCCAAGAACATTAACACTATTGAGGCTCGTCTGGGATTAAAACCTAAACATAATATAAAATAGCCAACATTCCAGAGATTAGAAGTGTTGTATTTACTCAGGATTTATGGACGTGTTTATTTCATTGGTTATTTAAAAACAGTCCTTCCAGTAGAATGTGTCTGCAATGGTGGGTTTGTTTAATTGACATTAAAATATATTTTAAAAATATATTCACGGAAAAAATTTACTCAAGGATTGAATTGATGACCATACATTATTCATTTATGGTGTCTACCACAGGTCATTTGTCCACATTACATTCATTCGATAGATGCTTTTTGCCAGAGCAACTTATATGCATAAGAACATAGGTGCATCCACCCAATTTTATATGAGCTGTAGTGCTGGCCAGACCTGGCATCACAGACAGCGAGTGATTATGCAGTGTAGAGTGTGAGGTTTGCATAGGCCATGTTCACTGTACTCTCATCATGTTTCCCAGTCATATTTTAATTGTCATGTCTGTTGAATAGATGTGAGCAGTGTTTTTATTTTATTTTGAAGGACAAATATATCATACAATGTGTTTTTGTGTATATCATATAGCTGCCAATTGATCAATTTAAGATGGTAAAACCCAGGGGGATCCTGGGTGACTCTTCCTGTTAAGGCACTATTCTCGCATGTGGATCAGACACACAGTCTGGTATTAAATCTGCTGTGGCCAGCAGCCCGCAGGGAATGCAGTTCAGGCAGCCAAGAGACGTCACCCCCGCGAGGTGATTGGGCGCTCGCAAGTTTGTCTGTTGAGCTGCAGGTGAAGTGCCTTCCTCCAACTGGACTCATATCTGTGCAAGCCTTAATGTGCAATTGGCTGACGTCATATGCTTTTGAAGGAGAGAACATGGTTGTGACGAGCATTGTAGCATGAACATGATTTGGTATCCAAAATGAGGGGGGGAGGTAAGGCTAATTTTCATCATTTCTTTCCCAAAAGTAAGAGAGCTCCTGAAGAAAATGAAGAATTTAAGAACGCAGTATGGCAGAGAGAGACGAAAGACCTGTTTTTCCCTTAATGACAACTGTCAAGTGTCTTCATCCAAGTGGTACCTGCTGTCCATGCTGAGATTTCTGGAGAAGTCTGACGCTTCCATCTCAAGTGTAGAGGTACTGTGCATGTCACTGCAATTAATATGTCGGCAGTTTACACACCATGGTAGTGTTCTTGATGTAGTTAGTTGTAGTCCTTTCAATAATGCTATGTCAATGTGTAATACATACTGTACACACGGATACATTGTTGTTCCCTTGCTCGATAAATAAACCCTTTTATTTTAATATTATTTTAATAATTCATATTTAATCTAGGTTGAACGGGGAATGACAGAGCATTGGAAAGAACAAGTTGCTCAGACGGCCCTTAGGAATCCGCAGCAACAATCTGGAGCAACCTTCAGTAAGGTGAACTGGTTTAACTTAGCTTCGCATACTGGCTGTTAGAGTGAACTGGCTTCACTATGTTGTTCATCAGGGCAGAGAAAGCAGTGAAGGCACCTGGCCCTCATATGGCAACACAGTAAGAAATGCTTCACAATAGTCGTACGTAGGGGTTGCTGTGTAGCTCATCCTGTTAAATGGTAAATGGACTGCACTTATATAGCGCCTTTATCCAAAGCGCTTTACAATGGCCTCTCACTCACCCGTTCACACACACATTCACACACCAATGGCAGCAGCTGCCATGCAAGGTGCTAGCCTGCTCATTGGGAGCAATTTGGGGTTCAGTGTCTAGTTCAAGGACACTTCGACATGTGGACAGGAGGAGCCGGGGATCGAACCGCCAACCCAGCGATCAGCGGACAACCCGCTCTACCTCCTGAGCCACAGCCGCCCCTGTTAAGGCACTAGTGTGTTGTTGAGCCCCACAAACCAGACCATGTCAGTGCTGACAGTGGCTGTACTAGTTTAACCCTAGGAAGAAAGGGTTTCAGGCAGCCAGGATGACAGCATCTCACTTCTAACCAGCGAGCCCTGCTGGTCAATAAGGCGCCCGCAAATCCACCTGTTGAGCAAACATCACGTGTTCGGAGGAGAGCACTAGCTTGTCTACGCTCTACTGAATTGAAAGCAGACTTTGTACCAATCAGTATAAAATTATGATTTGAAATCGTGAGAAAAATAGGGAAGAAAAGCATTGTTAAAAGTGGTTAACTTATACTGTTAAACTTTGTTTTTAATCAAACTCCATAGGCTGCTCTGTTGGAGTGACATACTGTCTGTTGTTCACTTACACTCTGACAGATGACTGACAGTAAAATAAAGATCATTGCGGAGGGCGAGGACGATGTGCCAAACCCGCCAAGGAGTGGTCACATCAAGGCTGTCGCCAGGAAACGGATGAGATCGGCGGACGAAGACCGATTGTACATGGGAAGTGGCAAGGACGAAGATGCCCTCGATATCTTTGGCAAATTTGTAGCTTCGGAACTGAGGCTTATGGAAAACGCACAGATGCAAAAACTGGCAAGACTCCGTATTCAGCAGGTTCTGTTGGATGTGCAGTTGGGCTCAACAGTTCCTACCCCTCTTCATCATGAGTACAGCATGAACATGGCTAACAGCAATCAAAGTTCCCAGGGTTGCTCTCGCAAAGGGCAGGATTAGGAACCTGGCCTGGGCAAGATTGAAAAACCTTGCATTTTAACCGGCTGGAATCCCTGTCTTCTAGTGGGGGATGACTTTAGCTCCTAAAGGCTGGCACTTGGTCCCATACATTTCTGTTGTAAAACCTCGGCTATTAATTTTTAAAATCCCCCACATTTAGGGGTAAATCCCCCAGTTTGACAACCCTACTCTGTCTTCTGTACTGTGTAGCTAACATTGGGTAGTGTAAGAGTAAACCGTGGTAGCGATGAGAGCCTACAGTTTGCAGTTATTTTTCCAGTTGGATGACACTTTACGTATTGTGTAATAATATACGTAAGTGTAATAATACAAGTTAACACACTTGAACAGGTGTTGCATATGGTGTATATTTTAAAAAATCACTTTTTTGAGTCAGCAGCCACAGAATACGAGAGATCACTCCCTGAAATCTCCTGTATCCCTTCTAGACATGACAACAGCGCTAGGATAACAGAATTGCTCAGCTATGTTTCGAGGTCAGTTCCACAAAAGTGCTTGGCGACACTTTAAAAACAGTCACTCTGTTCGAGTTTTCACTGGTTTTTGTTTTTCATCAAATAAAATTAGCTAGGTTCAAGGCACCACTTGTTGCGGGTTGTCAGACTGACAGTAACAGCTTCTGTTGTGCAACTGATTCTCATGTTTAGGCTAAGGCAAATTATTTCAAAAACTTTTTTACCAGACTGTGTATAATAGTAAAATGTTTTGTTGATGCTGTAATATATAATAACCAAGTTTGTACGCTCATGCAAGCACTGAATAACATTATTCATTCACGGCAAACCCCGATGCAGGCAAATTGGGCTCATGCACATCCCCAATACCGAATTGGTGAGCCAAGCTTCGCCTCCATACCTTCTGATTGGATCCAGTCATCTCTTTGATGCATTGTACAGAATTTGGAAAGTGTTGTGCACAGCATTTCACACCAATTAATTGTCCAACCTGGTTTTTATTCGCTGAGGATGTCAGTATATTTCTTCTTAGTTTTTGTCAACATAGGTGGGGGGTCTTTATTTAGCCATTGTCTCGTTTAAGTCATAGAAAAAATGCTGAACATTTTGTGAAATTGAAACTGCTAAGGCTTGTATGTTCAACAGAAAGAAAACCTTTAAAAGGTGTTATACGGAGTATATCATAGGATTTTAAAGAATGTGCATTTGACCTCACGTTACCCTGTTTGGCTGAGTCTGTTGGGCAGCAGGAACACACCATTAGTTATTTACTCGATCAGATCTACTGGAGGCCTCGGGTAGAACAGGGATCTGGATTCAGAAACACAGATTTACACTTACCTGCAGAAACACAGAGGGCTTCAGTCTTTACCATCTGATACACAAGTGTCAGCCATAATTTATGTGAAAAATTGATTTTCTATGCTAGTGGATGCAAACTAAAAACATCAGGACAGTGTTTAAAGGGGCAGTTCACCCAAAAATGAAATTAAGATATGGTCCTATATACCCCGAGTGCTATCTATCCTTCCAGAAAGTTTCACTGGGATTTCAGTAATTTCATAGATATCCGCTGCAGCTCACCTTGATATCACTTCAACGGGCCCAATGTTCATGCCGCTCAACGCACCAAAAATTCACATTTGAAAAAATCTCTTTCCAAATATAAGGACACGGTTACTCACGAACATCCGCAGACCTTGTTGTGCACGTTTTTTTTGGAAAACTACTTTCTATCGAAGTGCACCAACTGTGTATATCTGTGTAGTCTCAACCAGAGCACGCCAGTATTCAACACGGAACTCATCAAAACAATCTGTGAAATAGCTCTCAATGTTTTAATTGAAAATGTCTCAACTGAAAACACAAAATACACAATTTAAAAAAAACTAAAGGAATGTTTTTTAAAAAGACCAGATTGCTTGCTCACAAAAAAATAAAATCTTTCCCTCATGAGAAATTAAGAGAACAAATCTATTAAAGAGAAAAGACTTACTTGTTTATATGATTTCTCCCAATTTTTAAACCCTAAATGTCTCTCAGACCACTAGTATTTGGCTTTATTACTGAACATTATCTCCTGCTATCAAGTGACAGTGAAAAATCTACTGACATACCAAAATCCTCTGGTTGAGACATTTAGGATACGAAAAAATCAGTGCTTCCAAATTCATAATAAAAAAATAAAAAAACCTGTTTCTTCTTCACTGCCTAGCTCTGGCTCTGAAACAAATTAATTGGAAAAGGAACTAGCAATGGCTAAACTAACACTTGTCTTTTGTTTAAACACAGACTCCAGAAACTTCAGCAGTACACAAAACAAAAACTTTCAGTGACATTATTTAAGGCACTGAGAGTTGTGTTTTACACAAGCCAGTATGTAACAAAAACAACATTTATTTCAGTTGTGCAATGTCCCCAAGTAGGACATGGGGATTGTTAAAAGCAGCACAGTTTTCACAGGATTCCGCTGTTTCTATACAGTACAAATTCTCACACGGGGATTCATCTATGGGGGTGAAATGTAATTGGCTGTTGTGCCAGTCCACCACAGCCAACAGGAGCTCTGCATCTCGGGTTCAGAGGTCGAGATGCACACCCTGCCTGTGGAACCTCGGAAAGGTTGTAGAGTCAATCAAAGTCCTAGAGAGGCCCTTAGCAGAGTTGCCATGTCTTCAGGCATGGAGCCTTCCTCACCTATGGGGAAAAAAAGCCATATAGATGTGGTCATAAACTTCCTTCTGTAAAGTCACCACTTTCTGCGCCATCACCAACACCATCAACCCCTGGGGGCTGCGTCCCAATAGTCTTCACTCCCCACCTCCTGTCCTCCAGTTAGTGGACAGTAAAAAGTATGGAATGGCTCTGGTATGCTCTTTGTCCTGTATTAAGTTAACATAGGTTATTACACACTAGTCTACTCTCCATCTCCTGCATCAAAGTATAATAGATCCTTACTTGCAGGTTTGCTCAGGTAAACAGGCTTTGGACCAGGTGGGAGTGACAGCTGAGCTCACCTTCTGCAGAAGCCGTCATATCCTGTTCCAGTTTCAGCTTCTTCTGGCCAACACGCAGCATGCTGTCCTCAATGGAGTCCTTGCTGATGAGCCTGATCACCTTTACCGTCCTGAAATGGGAGAAATGAGTATAGTTTGTGTTCCATTTTCCACACAAGTTTTCAAACTCCACACTGCCTCCTCACCTGGTCCCCGCCCCAACTTTTCCCACCCTCACCTGGTCCCGCCCCAACTTTTCCCACCCTCACCTGGTCCCGCCCCAACTTTTCCCACCCTCACCTGGTCCCGCCCCAACTTTTCCCACCCTCACCTGGTCCCGCCCCAACTTTTCCCACCCTCACCTGGTCCCGCCCCAACTTTTCCCACCCTCACCTGGTCCCGCCCCAACTTTTCCCACCCTCACCTGGTCTGCCCAACTCGATGGCAGCGGTCCTCAGCTTGCTTGTCATTATAAGGGTTGCAGTCGATATCGTGCAGGATGACAACATTAGCAGAGGTGAGGTTGATGCCCAGGCCTCCAGCCCTCGTTGACAGCAGAAAGACAAAAATCTCGGTGTCCGTGTTGAAATTGTCGATTAAAACGATCCTACAGCAGTGGGGAGGGAGGGGAGAGAGATGTGTCCATCATATGTGTGTGCAGTGCGTTCATCCTGTTGAGCATTCATCCCCTTCCAATTGTGTCCTAGGGCTGATTGACTAACACAATGTATGCACAATGCACCAAATGTATTCACAACCCTTAGGAGGCCCACATGCAAATAATACTAGTGAAAATGACTGACATAAACACAGAATGTAGGCCAAATCCACTACAAGTGTGAGGACT
The DNA here is from genome assembly GCA_022702515.1 of Ilyophis sp. 1 JC-2022. Taxonomy (NCBI): domain Eukaryota; kingdom Metazoa; phylum Chordata; class Actinopteri; order Anguilliformes; family Synaphobranchidae; genus Ilyophis; species Ilyophis sp. 1 JC-2022. The sequence continues at coordinate 29,528,417 of CM040394.1, read as the reverse complement.
TGTGAGAAACAGAGATAAAGAAAAGAGGCATGCAGAAAGATGGTTTGCATTGACGTACCGGTCAGCGATGGGTGTGGAGCCATCCAGGCGGAGGTAGCAATGACCCAGGTGTTTCAGCAGAACCTCCACAATGTCCAGCACCATAGTAAACTGGCTAAACAACACGACTCTGTCACCCTGGGGAGACAGTATAACAGGGAACTGTCACAGCACTGGGAGTATTACAGCAGTACTCTCACAGCACTGGGGGAGTATTACAGCAGTACTCTCACAGCACTGGGGGAGTATTACAGCAGTACTCACACAGCACTGGGGGAGTATTACAGCAGTACTCACACAGCACTGGGGGAGTATTACAGCAGTACTCACACAGCACTGAGGGAGTATCACAGCAGTACTCACACAGCACTGGGGGAGTATCACAGCAGTACTCACACAGCACTGGGGGAGTATTACAGCAGAACTCACACTCACACATTACTGTAGTAGTCACACAGCTTTGGGAATATTTACTGACCTTTTAATTAATTAATTAATTATACAAGGGCTGCTGAAGCAAAGCATCTTATGTGCTCTAATTGTAAATTATGTTTTAAGTGGTCAAGCATCATTTTCTGTGTGTGCACCAATGCTAATAGTTTACCAAATTAATTCACCAAACCCTCAAAGTAGAAATAATACAGCTTGGACATGAGGCTATATGTGCAACCAACTCTCAATGCTTTCTTTAATCTATTGAGATATCTATAATGCAGCAGGAAGAAGTTTGGCCATCACCCATGAGGGTGTTATCCCCCTGCAAGGCCTCGCCTCGCTCTTCTTTAATCTATTGAGATATCTATAATGCAGCAAGAAGGAGGGTGTTATCCCCCTGCAAGGCCTGCCCCCGCTCTTTACCTTGTCCTTGTGAGACGCCAACAGCTCTGTGAGCACGGTGAACTTTCCAGAGTCCAGCAGGACGTCGTGGCCCAGCTGTTGGCCCTGTAAACAGGGGTACTGTAGGCAGAGGCGGTGAAGCTCAAAGTCCGACATCACTTCCATGTCCTCCTGGATCAGGGTGGAATTGGCGTCCTGGTGGCTGGGCTCCTGAGAAGGAAGAGACAAAAAATAAATAAATAGATTAAAAAATACAACAAAATCTGTTCCAGTGCCAACTGTGGCCGGTAACACGTATATAGATGTGCATGGAGTTGCACCCTTCAATGGGCGGAGAACTGACCTTCAGCATGAGTCGGCTCATGGTCGCCAGCCTTTCGGTGGTGTAGTACTGCCGGTGTAGCAGTGGGTGATTGGCCATCTTCCTCAGCTGCATCATCACGTTGTTGAGCTCCCGCTCTGATAAGACAGGAGAAGGGCAGGACTCATTAGCGTGTCAGACTTACTCAAAGTTCTGAAGAGATTGGCCCATACCAGGATCTCAGCAATGAGCCCACGACTATATGCAAAGGTATGTACATAATATTGCAACGTTTTGTACGTTTCAGTGCTTATTCCATGCCTGTTATTAGATCATAGCCTTGCATAGCCTATTGTGTTTGTTGACACAGCTTCAGACCGCTATTACTGCTGGACTAAGGGCAGGATTCATGCGCTTAAGTGCCTCTCCTGCACGGATTTAACACGAGCTGACTTACGGCGTATTCTAACTTGTGTTTCGCAGGTGCTTACCACAAAATGTGGGTGGTACAGGGTAGGGGTGTTCCCGAAGCGGAAATTCGGAAGTGCACGGATAGTGGGTTGGAAACGGATATTTTCCTATCCGAAGACATGGTTTATTTGGCAAAATCTTAACTAGGCCATCTATTATTTTCGATATATTATCTGACGAACGAGTAGTGCACCAAGTAAAAACGACGCGCGAGTGATTAGCTCGTTTCCATGCCGAGTTGTTCAAGAAGCAAGATAATGTTACTAGCTAGCACCACGGAGGGATGGATACAAAGGTGAAAGATTGGGAGAGGGATAAAATTGGTATAGGGATAAGGAGAGCGGGAAAAAAATAAGCACTTTAGCTATAACTAACTATTCCAAATCCAAATGCTGACAACTATTCTCAAGGGCAAACAAAACGAGCGTTTGGTTCAGACTTCAGACAGGATTTCGTAGTGGACCAAGATGGTTTTATTCACCTCAAACTATGGGAGAAGTTATGTAATGTGATCAAAGTATGTATTGGTTGAGGTTTCACGTCTACGTCACCATGGATCCATTTTGACTCAACCCTTTTTTTCAGCATACAGGAATAAAAACATATAGACTGAAATTTTACGAGATTGCAGTGGAATTTATTCCTCGCACTTTATTGGTGCTCAATACATACCTTAATAGCCATAAATAATGTGGTTATAAGCATATTACAGATTTTCCCTGACCATCACCAAGTGAAAACTCTGAATAAGCGTATCTTGAAGACACGCCTCATTTTCATCAAATCTCCACCCCGCACGCGTAATGACGCGTATATACTGCAGAGACGCTTAAAACAGCGGATAAGTCAAATGTCTGAATCACAAACAGCTTAAGCTATGCGGAATTTCGAGAGTAAGTCCCACTCTGAATCTGGCCCTAAAACGGAATTTAGAAAGAACATTTAAAGAAATAAATATTTATTATATGTTTACCACAAATTATTTAATATTATTTTTTGTATCTGCATTTCACATTTTCAACTTAAAATTTTGATGAGTTATATCGTATTTTTTTATTTCCACCCGTTAAGCAAGTCAAACCAAGGGACTTAGTTTGGGTGTCTGGTCTTAGCTCTGCTGCCAAATAAATCATTGAAATCACAAAATGACCAAAGATTATCACACTGTTCAAATCAGGATGGCATCCCATTCCCAGTCATACAAATCAGACAATTATCCATGTTTTCATTAATTTCATTACATTTTGTCATTGTGTTCCCCCAACTAATCTATGCCACCAATTTAAGGTCTTATAGAGTTATTTAAAGGTCCATCTACCCTGGAATATTGACAGAAATATTATTTCAAAATACCTGTAAATGAAAGATGCATCAGGATAATGTTTTTCAACCCCAACCATTTTGAACAGAATGGGGGTTCTGACCCAAGATAGGTTTAGAAGGGTGTAAAATGTATTTATCAACAAAAAAAAGATGAGTACCAAATTCAAAAAAGGCAATAAAAAAAAGTTTAACAAAACAAATTCAAGCCTCTCCCAAAAATATTATTTTCTAAATGTCAAGTTCTTGAATTTGTCAATCTTAAGGAGATGCCCCAGTCCCCCAGACATGCCCCCAATAGACTACCGGACTTACTCTCTCCGTTGGTGGTTCCCTTAAGTTTCTGGAATAACGTGGTGTAGAGCGTTTCCTGTTTCTCAGACATGGGGCAGAACTCCACACACTCCTCCTTCTGGGGCAGCTGTTTCAGGACCTGATACGGACACAGTGAGCCAGGTCACTTGCAACCAAATATACATACCAACCAAACTATGAGAAACGGATGTCAAATATCACAGTCAAAAGCCATTCAACTGACTTTGCGACTTGTCCCTGTTTTTGCGCATCAAATAAATTAGGTTTGCCATCGCAAAGGAGTTGAATGCTTACTCCAGGGGTTTATAACTCCAGTCCTAGAAGGCTGCAGTGTCTGCTGCTCTTGGTGCGTTTCAGCACAAGACATTCATTTTAGTCAGATTGGCTAAAGAGTTCACACACCCTGTTCTGAAGGCCTTAATGGGCTGCTGAAGGAAACCACTAATAACTGCACACACTGCGGCCCTCCAGCACTGGAGTTTGACACCCCTGACTTATGCAATGAAGACATCACTTCATTTTTTTAGTTACATATCTATTAAAAGCAATGCTTTAATAGTGTGAGTAGGGTGTGCAGAAATTTTTGTTCCTTTTTAAAGGTCATGATTGCAAGCTTAATAAAATATGAGAATTGTGCAAGTACTTTTCGGCAGGGCACTGAATATACACTCATCTCTCCTCAGCTGTGAAGAATATGTTCCAGAAATGCTCGTGAATAGGCAAATATAGTGAATCGTAATGTTGACCTAAATATTAAACACCTTGCCCCATGGTGTACTATAATGTGGTGACTGCTGAACTGTAACATGCAACAATCCTATACAGTCCGTGTGTAAGCTTAGGAACCGGTGTGTCATACCTCACTCTTGACACGCCTTAAAATGAAAGGTTTCATTATGAGTTTGGCCTGTGCGATCCTCTCCTTCTCAAAGCAGCTCTGTTCATCTGGAGATTTCTGATGACAATTATAAAAATAAATGCATGCATGTTGACTGAAGGGAAATTATTAATATTTACAGTACAGAATAACTGCCGCGGTGAACAAAATTCTAAACTAAAGCAGATGTCCAGACTCTTACCATGTTCCTAATATGATGAATATTTCACTGATTCTCTGAATATGCTTCATATAATACATATTTAAAACAAGATGAGGTCACAGGTCCACTGCAGGGACACATTTAAAAGATAAATAACATAATATTCAGAACAGAATAATTCTTTCATGATTGCACATTTTGATTAATAACATGTTTCCCAAGGGATCTACAGAAGTGTTTTTTCCAGCATGTAAAGGAAGTAATTAAAAGCTCAAAGTCCGACAGCAAGTAATTCAAAATATGTATTACTCTTATTAATTAAGCCTACCCAATTCATCTCAAACATGGTTTGATACAAAACCTTAATTTTAGTGAACTGGTTTAGAAACACAGTAATTGAGTTAGTTAGTGTTTATTAAGCTACACAATATTTGCTTTTTAAAAATTGTATAGAGAAATAAAAACATTTACTTTTATCGTAAAGTATGTCATTTCTAAACACGAGCTGGAGGCCTGACAGTGTGGCGTGTTCGCTCTGTAATGTAAATATTCACTTCCAAGTTCACTTCTGACTGCCAGCCCACTCAATGGATGATTGGTTAAACCATAACCAATCGTTATAATTTATCAATTGGTAAACACCTCTGGTTGGTTAAAATATAAAAGGCAGGATACACAAGAACCATGGTCTCTGACTCCCGCTTTACTCGGCAGTGTAAGACCTCTGTATACCGCCATGCATTGTGGCGTTTGTGGTTCTTCAGATCTTTATGCGTCGCAACTATTCAAAGAAGATTATTTTGATTGCACTGGGTTTAGTATTTTTGATTGCACATAACTTTAAGACTTAAGTTATGCTGCACAAACCCTCCTCCATACCATAGAGAACATCTTGGTGATCTGCGAGGTGCTGCTGGAAAACATGGACGGCATGATGAAATTTAGGAGGGACATGAGTTCTAGTAGGTTGTTCTGGAGGGGGGTACCGGTGAGAAGCAATCGATGCTCGGCCTGGGGGTTTTCACAGAGAGGCAAATGATTACAGAGTATCTATATGCATTTGATTATTATAACACATTTACATTTACAATTACATATTTCTTAACATCAGTTTTCCACCACCAATATTAAGCATGGAGCCAACATGGCTAATCTTAGTAAATATTTATAAATGTGAGAAGAATACACTAACATTGATGGCCATTAGGTGGCGATAGCGGAGCGAGTTCATGTTCTTCAGCATGTGGCCCTCGTCCAATACGGCATACTGCAGCTTGAGTTTCCGAAACAAACTGCGGTCACTGTCCGTCCCGATCGCAAGGTTGTACCTGGCAGGGGGAACAACATGGTCAGGTAATATTTGCACAGATTTAGGAACAGTCGAATATGTATATAACCTAATATTGTAATTCCCAAAACTTCAGTGTCTGTACTAAGGATCATGCCACCAATTTGCTTGTTCATACCAGTAGCCACTCCCAAAAAATCACCATGGAACAACTGACCCCTCATGCTGAACAATTAATGTCACAGCACTGATGAAGGTGACTGATATCAAACGTTGGCACACCTTGTATTTTTTATGTGTGCCTGCAAACATTTTGTTTTTACACTTAGTATGTGAACTTAAATTAAATAAGTTTAATTAATTAAATGCAATTAAATTAAATAAATGCATGCTGATATGCTGAAGACTGATATGTTTGGAGTGTACCGTTAGCCTCCTTATTTTTTCGACAAAGAATACATAAAGAATAAATAAGCCAGCAGAATTTTGGTTTCCAATTTGCAGTTCAATGACATCCATTTTCCTTTAAAAGTACATTCTGCTACCACTTTTTTCAACCTTGAAGCATAATGGTTTTCCACATCCTGTTCATTTTATCATTATTTTCTAAAATGTACCCCTTTTCTCCTAATCTTTACGCTCATTGCTGCAACTGTGCAGCAAACACTGTCAAATTCTCCCTGTCAAACTGGGATGATAAATATTAAATATTCATTCTTCCAAAAGATTAAATGTTAACTTTTTTTAAAAAATACTTTAAAAAAAAACAAATTATATAAAATGTGGTGGTTTTAGCAGCAGTTGAATTTTTAGAAAGATAATGCCATTTAAATAAAAACGTTAATTTTCATGTAAATAAATAAGACAAACCAGTAAAACTAGTCTAAAAAAGCTAACTACATTCATTCTTTATTTTCCGGCAATCATAAAATAATTTAGTTTTGGGGGAAAAACAGTAAAATAAACAATCAAAAGCGTAACACACGGTTGTTAGGGTCAGCAGATGTCATAGAAAATAACGGGCCGTGCAAAAGACAGCACTCACGTAGACATGATGACGTTGTAGTCCACTTTATTGTTGAGAATGTTGTATCGGAGGGATTTGCGCTCCTCAATTGACCCTAAAAACACACCCATCAGACATTTTGTGCCAGTTCCAATTTTCACAGGATGTATGAATATATTTTATTGCAATATCAATAAGAGGATAGATTGAAAAACAAAACCAACCCTGAAGATTGCATTGATTCTCCTAATAGTAAGTGCAGGAAACGGAAAAGAATCAAAGCACAAAAGACAATAGCAGAGTATAACATTATACTCACCATTATAGATCAGCACCTTAAGACTAGGACACCAAAGATTCAGTTCCCGGACCCAGTTATCTGAAACGCAACGGGGGAGAGTTTTCATTTTCACAGTACAAGCAAACCCGAAATACGGAGTGACCCATCACACCTGCGGAAAGCATAGCCCGCTCAAGCCCTCGAGCACTCACCTAGGGTAGAGGCAGGCACGACGATAAGATGCGGGCCACAAACACCGTCTTCATAGAGGCTGGCCAGGAAGGCGATGGCCTGGATCGTTTTTCCCAATCCCTGTGTACAGGAAACAGGAAGTCGTATAGCTGTGCTACTCAAAATCAGGAGCCCAGAAATAAGCCTGCAAATTACACTACAGGTTTCTTATCAAAGATTATTGAGGCAATTTACTGCCAAAGCACTGTGGCCCTGCTTGGGACTGCCAAAAAAATCAGTCTCTGCAGTTAGGTAAAGTGTCCTACGCCATAGAATGCAGTTCTACTGTTCTTGTAACTGAAAGGTTGTGGTTTCGATTCCCAATTGGGATTTCGATTTTATATACAAATGTTACTCTGGTTAAATGTGTGCATGTAATTCAATGTAGGAATTAAGTGCTCTCAGGTCTCTTAATACGTTCAAAAGAGACATCAGAACACACAAATTTCAATCATTTTAACCCTTTACCGAGTGGAATCTCTACCTACATTACTGGAGCCATCTTTAAAAAAAAATCCCTTTCCCGAATGGCTTTTACAACATCTTTTTGTCTGGGGCTTTCCAAAAGATGCATCTCCTTTTCAGTGACCTGGTACCTTTGTCCTCTTTTCACTTCAGTTCATCTTTGCTGGCCCTTCTTTGTATCAAACCCTGTGGATTTCCCCATATTGCATTCTTCAGCAGCAATGTGTCACATTTTTATCGAATAGATTTAGAGTTTCTGTAAATGGAAAATGTAACTTTTTGGTGTGATGCCCTCAAGTGATAAAGAAAAAAGAGCCCGATATAGATAAGACATAATTGCATATGCTGCTTCTGGGATTATACCATGTTCAGCTGACCGGTCAGCTTATAGCCCTGGGGTTCCAGGTTGTAGATTCCACACACATTCTGTATTGATGCCTAGACAGAGCAGCACAAATAAACAAACATTTTCTCCCCCTCACCATCTCATCTGCCAGGATCCCGCTTAGGTTGTTTTGGTACAGCATAACCAGCCAGTTCATTCCGACCAGTTGGTACGGTTTCAGCTGTAACCTTAAATCAACACAACACGCAAAAATGATCAATAGGCTTTTACAGCTTTGTCAATTCTTGAAAACATAAAAAAATGAGAACACGTAATGTGGAGAGCGGAAGCCAGGTCATTCTGCCCATCTAGAACATAAGAACATAAGAAAGATAATAGGCCATTCTGCCCATTTAAACATTAGAACATACAACAATGAAAACTGGCTATTCAGCCATCTTGGCTCATCATTTAGCCAAGCCTGGCCTTGAACACTCAGATGGCCTTTCCTCACAACCTTTTCATACCAGAAACCAATTTAGTTGGTGGAAAAAAGGTATTTTCTAATGTCAACATAACTTCTTATGATTCATACTCAATATGTTTTGATATGCACCCTTGTAATGCCTAAATCCTGATGGAGCTTGATCCTACAGTTTTATCTTGCAGATAGCTGTTGTCTGGAATGGACTGTGTGAGAGAGAGCTGCATTTAACCCCTTAACTAGCGGAAGTGGTTTCGTTTATTTGCAGTCATTGCATTTTTTATGGTGAAATTTTTAAATAATCTGTTCAGACAATATACTGTTTGAAAGTGTGACTCCCCACATTCCAAGGAAATCCACAGATGACATGAAAAACGGTAAATTTGTTATCCTTATCCCGGCAAAAATGTTTTAATAAATAAATAAACCTTTTATGCAAAAAAACTTCCAAGGGTTACCTTACAGAGGAGACCAGGGGTGCATCCCAATATTCTTCACTCCCCACCTCCTTTCCTCCACTCCCCCACTACCACCCCTCTTCTACCCGGAAGTACATGGAGGAATGGAGGGGAGGGGGGGAGGGGAGGAAATGAGAACGAGCAGCAGTGAAGAAAATTGAGACAGTTTTAGCTGCCCTATAGAAGTGAATGGACAGCGACAAATACCCTATTCTGGATTATCCCCCCCAGGGGAGCACAGAGCAACTAACAAACATATTTCGCCACCATTTGGACTCATATCATGGCCAGGTAACTACACAACCCAAAGTTCAGTTGTGCTTTAAATTGCCGAATTTGTAAAATATGAATCACAAAAACGAACAGGCTTTTGATATCCGTTGTAGGATGCTATGTCCTATGTGTGATAATAACCTACTGAATATCTTGCAGCATTATCTTGGGGAAATGTATATGAGACATAGCTACGCATCATCATTGTTGCCACGGTTCAATCTCTGTGGGCGTGGGCGTGAGCGCGATGATGTCACCAAAATTTTTTAAAAACGTCCGCAGAAGGATACATCGATGTACGCTTCGCCGGAGGGGAGGAGAACCCGAGTTTGAAGCCGCTTTGCTCGTCTTCTCTATTGGGACAGTGGAGGGAGGGCGGACACAAAAATCGGTTTCCGGGGCACGGAGGAGAGGAGGTGGTAGTTGGGGAAAAGAGGATGCATTTTTCGAGTATTGGGATGCCCCCCAGGATTATGCCTGCCTTAAAAAAGGTTCTGAACAGTAACCGTTTTATTTCTGGGCTTGTGTTCAAAAAAAGGTGGTGCTAGAGAAGGAATTAACTCACTTGCTATTGAGGATTTCTGGCTGTTTGGCAGAGCCTTCCACTGCCCTCTCTTGCGTCGCGGCCTTGGTCATCTTCACGCTAATGTTCTCACACCTGGTCATCAGGCCCAAGACGACGTCGCGCTCCCTCAGAACCAGGCGGCAGCCCCGCAGCAGCTCCGTGGACAGCCCGTTCCCCTTCTGAAAGGCCTCAACCTGGGGAGCACAGACACACACCAGCTTAACTAAAGGTGAAACGCACCCAAATAAATACATCCCACACTAAAAATTGGAATAATAAATTCCAGCAACACTTTCAATGAGAGTTTAATAGAAGAACGTAATAGAGCAACAATAATTATCGAACGCAATAACGGCCATCGCCTTTCTTTTAGTCTGTGACAAAAACACATAACATGGTCACATGGAAGCCGTACGACCTTGCTGCTGATTGGCAGTCTTATTAACACACAATACATATCAGTGGTGAGTTTTTTCCCCCCCCGGAAGCATTTCACACTGCCACTGAAGTCCGGAGGTTTACTACTAACTGGTATAATTAAAGAAAAAAAAACGGTGCCAATGGCCATTATTGCAGTCTATAATTTATTGTTGCGGTATATCGCCCACCCCCTTTTTTATTTTTTTGCCATTTCCAACCCCACCTGAATTTAGAATTTGCAAACTATGTAAAAGCGTGCTCATGTATGGCCACTGCGGCTCGGGAGAGTGAACGTAACTCGCGGTTCTCCTCCGAACACGTGGTGTGAGTCTGCTGCTTCTTTTCACGCCGCAGCCACACGCACGCGGAGCAGGGGTGGAGGAAACCCATTCATACGTGTGCGCAGAGAGCAAGCCACAGGCGGCCGACAGAGATATCCTCGCCAACTAAATCCCTCCCGTAGATCGCTTGCGCCGCCCCTGTAGGGCTGCCGACCACAGTCGGCTCTGGCGCGGGCCGGATTCGATACGAGACTCTTTTAGTGCGAGCTACCGAGAAAGGAATTCTATTTTAAGACAAATGTATTCTGGCACAAAGCCTTTGTCAGAGTTTCATAAAGCAATGGAAACATGATAGGTTAGATATAATAAATCAAAATAATCCAATGGAAATATAAGACAGCAGGTCAAGAGACAAACAACCAGTAGCAAGCCTACACCTACATTCAGAAATAACCATAGAGAATGCAAGGCATCACACAGGTGCTCAACTACAAATGAGATCCACTGAACAATCAAGTGGAAGTAATGTGAGGCTGTTTGGCCAATGAGATCCTACTGATGTCACAAATGCATTTTTCAAAAGTGCATAGCAATAGGCAGGAATACATTGAAAAAGGAAAGCAGTCCCAATAAGTATAAACCTCTCACATTTATCAAAGCATGAAAGCAGTACTCTGTCTTCCACAGTTGTTAAAAACAAAGGTCTCAATAAATTGCAATAAGCATAAGAGCAACAGTAATCAACAATCAGTAAATAAAATTCTGCGAGTGGAAATTCCAATATCCTGTCCTTGACATGCTTCTTATAATTATATTTTTCTTAATTTCCTTTTTTCTTCCTTCAGTGAACGCTATACTGGAGTGTAATAGGTGGAACCAATTTTTCCTTTACTGGGCACCAGGCAACAGAAGCATCGGGTCTTTTAAGACCCTGTGCAATCAAAATAATAATTCCTTAGTCGTTGTATAATAAACCCAATAAAGCCTATATATAGAACCCAGTGAAAACAAATACGATGATGTTAAGCTTATTTAGTTCAAATTTTAATTTAGTTCACAATAGGAAACAGAAGTGTGAACAGAAAAGAGAACATTATTCCTTTCAAAAGAGGGCAACGTTTAGCTTACTCTTCTGATTGACAATTGGTTATAGTGTAATTTCAGTAACATGTATTGACTAATGCTCATTTTTGCTGCGTTATCTTTAAAAAAATAATAATAATAATTTTAAGGGGATCATTCTGCCCATCCCCCTCTGAATCTGCCCCTTGTTTACTCAGCCAGTGAAAAGCTGAACCTTATATCAAAGTTATCTAGTGGGAAAGGTCACATAGCTGGCTTTATAAAAGTCATAACAGTACACACGTTGTGGTTTAGCGAACGACGCAGTCAAGTGCTGGTTATCTAACCTTACTAGCCAGACACTGGGAGTGAAGGCTACATCACATTAGTAAGCTAGCTATCTATTTAGCTGTAGCAACTGTGTGTGTGTGTGTGTGTGTGTGTGTGTGTGTGTGTGCGCGGGCTGATGAAGAAGGTGCATTAACAACCACAAACGCTAGCTAATTGCAAATTGGCAATACAGCTTTTGATATTTTATACAGGTTTAAAAGTGTCAAAATAAGCGCAACTCTACAGAGGTTGACACTCAGGTAGGTGAGTAGAGCAGACCTAGTAGTGATTCAGAGTGATCTAAGAGGCAGTAAAGCTATTTCAAGTGGTTAACACAAGCCCACAAACGTTTGACCAGAAAGTTAATAAGCTCATAGGAAACTATTGAACATCTTTGAGCTTGTAAGCAAGCAAAGTAAGCAAGCTATACTTACCATGACAAAATCTGAAGTGGATGTGGTTCATCAAATTCTGAGAGTAAATGTAGTTTGTTGGCTAGATAGTAAGGATGGAGAAATATTAGTTTGGTAGGTTCCTATCTAGCTTATAAATTAACTTATATGTTTACACAGTTCCAAAGGAAGCTGCTTTCCAAATGATGAATATTATGTGGTAGTAGCAGAAGCAAGGGTGCTGCCAGAGATTTTTGGGCCTATGAAAACATCTCACGCCTCCAGAACCTAATAATTTTGACCCATTCAACACTTTAATTGACTCTACCTTGCAGCTTCCTTGTAGAAAACGTTATTAATCCAATGTTATAATATTTTCTCAGTGCCCCTGTCAGTCCCTTGGAATCGTCCGAACTTAACCACTTCCCCTCCATTTGGCACCGCTGAGCAGAAGTAGTAGTATGGACTAGTATAGAAGTGTGGACTTAAGCCTTCTGAAAAATTTTAAGTTAACTGTACAGCATGATGATATAATTATACCCGTACACAACATTTTTATTACACCTGTAATGCACTACAGTGTTATTATACCTGTACACATTATTACTACACCTGTACAGCACTACACTGTCCTTATACCTGTAAACACTGAACCTTAGAGTATGTAATATGTAGAGACGGCGAGGCCAATAGAAACCTATGGGGAGCGCATCCGAACCAAGTATAAGTATAGTACAATTGTTGCACTCAACAGACATGCGCAGTTGTGACCTTGGAGTCACATGTACAACATGGAAGGTGCAGACAGTGGCGTTGAGAAGGCTACTACTTCAAAGCCAAAAGCAAATGTAATTGGTTGCCAACGAGCGCACAGAAACGACGTAGGCCAGAATAAATAATAATTTAAAAATGTCACAAAAAATAATAAGCAATTAAAAAAATGTAACATCAATATGAATGAATGTATATTTTTTTACTGTCCAAAATGAATGGAGCCCAATGGGGAAACTGGCTTTTTGAACGCAAATTATAGATATTAGCAGAGGGCAACATTATACCCGGTGTGAAGGTTGAGAGCCGAAAGCTGGCCCCTTGGTTTTGAAGCCGCGGAAGTGCTGCCATGTTGTACAAAATGTGGGGCCAGAGACTACGCAGTAGGGAGCAGTGGGATGGACCCTTATATGGTCATTAAATCCAGGCAGGGTCCGGTTCATCCACTAATCGCGTGAGATACCAGTGATGCTGTAACTAAGACGCAGATTGGTCCACAAAATATTAAAATAACACAATAACTTAAATCCTCACATGGGGCGACATTAGACAAAAAAAAGCACCTATTGCGACAAAACGTTCTTGTGGAAAAAATGTATCTACTTATTTTCACCGCATTTGGTACCATAGACTTGAATTGAAAAACGGGCCTGAAAGATCAATACTGGAGCCAACTGCACTGGTGCCAGAGAGAAACGCTATCAACAAGACCAGGAAGTGAGCTTCAACTACAAAACCCAGTTTTGGACCCTTGGTCCCATCAAGCCAAGATCGCGCTCCCCCGCTTAATAAATAACGTAATATTCACTATCCATTCTTTGCGCAAAATGTGAAAACTATAAAAAATACCATTAGTAATCAAAGGCAGTCAATTTATTAAGGTCTACCGAAACAGTATTCAAGACATTTTAATACCTTTTAAGGCCTTTAATTTAAGTAATTGAATTACTTGATAGTAATTAAGGATTTCTAAGACTTTTAAGGACCAGCAGAAACCCTGTACAGTTTCACTACTCCTGTTCTGTTCAGCTCTACAATATCAATATACCTGTAGACCAGTATTATTATACCTACACAGAATCACAATATTATTTAACTGGACACTGTAGGATTAGTATACCTGTATAGAACTTTGGATCATTATACTTAGAAATAGCAAGTTTAACTTATCAATAGCTAGCTCATGAGCCTACAGAACCTGAACTTAGCTTTATATTAGCTAGCCAGCGTTAAGCATTCACTTCTGCCTGACATGCGCAGTTTCAAAAAGTCTAAATAAATCGTAAGACGTTTACATACACCAAAAAAATGTATTTGGGCAAAACCAGGTGTGTTATTCAGGTTTTTAATATACTGATTATGACCTTAGACTCATAAAGATAATCAGATAAAGGCGTTTACATGACCTTTTGAATACTCAGAGTATTGCCATAATCGGGGTATGATTGGAGTATTAGTGTCCATGCAAACGGACCCATAGATTGGGTGCCTGGCACATACTGCCCTTTTCTGTTAATGTACGTCTCCGTTTAAGGTTAAAAGTTACTTTTGGTAACAATACACTGACCACCTATAATAAAGTATAGATAAAAATAAAGTAAATAAAACTAAACTAAATTATATCGCTTGGGTAACATGTCATCCTCTTCTAAATTTTCTATTTTCATTAATATCACAAGACATTTCAGGCTTTGCAACCCTGTACTGGAGAGCTGCAGGGTCTGCGAGGGTCTGCAACCTAGTACTATAGAGGTGCAACTTGGTCTGTTTTGGTCTGCAATCTTGTTCTATAGAGGTGCAAAGTCTGTTGTGGTCTGCAAGCTTGTTTTATAGAGGTGCAAGGTCTGTTGTGGTCTGCAAGCTTGTTCTACAGAGGTGCAAGGTCTGTTGTGATCTGCAAGCTTGTTCTATAGAGGTGCAAGGTCTGTTGTGGTCTGCAAGCTTGTTCTATAGAGGTGCAAGGTCTGTTGTGGTCAGCACTTAATTGATCAATTAAAGCAACTTATTGCACAGTTAAACTCACCTCACCTGGGTTCTTGTTGATGAAATGGTGGCTGATTTTACAATGGAAACATAAACCAGTAGGCCAGGGTCTCCAGGACCAGGGGTGCTGACCTCTGATCTATATTATCAAATTGACTAACAAATCTTAGTAATCAACTAAGAGTTATTATGCAAATTACTCCAGGTACAAACAGCCATATTTAAAGGAGATTGTGTGTGTTTGGAATGGTTACACTGTAAAAAAAATATATATCGTAAGAAAACAGTGAAAAGACTGGCAGCAATGTTGCCAGTGAAAAACCATTTAATGAATGGGAAAAAAAATTATAAATCCTGATGTTTTAGGAGATAACTTAAATAATTATTATACATGACTGACAGTGTTTTGAAAAAAATTTCCCCCATTTTTTACCTTAAAGATACTACAGGCTACACTGTAAAAAAAAAATCTTTTACAGGATTTCACAGTTTTTTTTAACACTGTCAATGTCATGTAGAATAACAGCAAAATAACTCATTATTTAACAGTCATCCCACAGAACAGAATTTATACAGTTAAAAAACAGGATCTATTGGCTACAGCTAAACAGGATTCATACAGTTCCCCCTTCATTAAACCGTTCTTAACTGGCAACATTGCTGCCGTTTATTTTTTAGGTATGTATTTATTTATTTATTTATTTTTTACAGTGTAGGTATAGGCTACTGTTACACTGAACAAGCTAGTGGTGTACTACAAACTGTTTCACTGGATGTCTCTTTGATTCTGTTGAGAGTTACAGATGTTTGTCAGGACTGAAGTGATCATAACTATGCTTACTACACTAAGCCTACTCAGGCCGTTACTGTCACATAAAATCACATTTCCAATCATGGGTTTTATTTTGATAAAGTTTTTACTTGCTTTGTTATTCACCGTTTGTTACAATAGACGTGGTATTGCTTGTTTGATTCAAATACGAGTTACTCATGTAACTTCTGTAACACTATTTGCTTCATGAATAAAAATGTATTTATCCTTACTGTTCATGATATAGCTAGCTACGCATCCACAAATTCTCTTTTTGTGTATTTTGAGCGTTAGCTAGAATGGGCCAGTTTTTTATTGTTACGCAATCATTCAGTTCCATTATGGATATTCCAAACACACCCGTACGTGTCTTGCTAGAATGACAGCAGTCATCTGATCTATTACGCGTCTTTTAAAACCTGCTTTCCTTTTGTACTAAAACCTATTTTATACTTAATTTCTGTAGCCTCTCTAAAATTGCAGCACTGTATAATGCCACATATCTGACCCCTGCATATCCAACATAAGGGATTATCAAATGTCAATTAAATGTCATTGCGTTCTTCTTACTGCAGAAATAGCAACTGAAATGGCTATGTCTGTACAAGGACAGTGAACGGAACTGCTTAGAAAATTGTACTTAATCAGCTTATTAAACAAAGTTAAAAACTGAGCATGCACAGAAATGAGGTGGAGAAAGACATGTCAATTGAGGAAACAGACTGTAGGAGGCACTATGGGACATCCCGCTAACCCGGCCGAATGGAGCCTTCCCTCCCTTGGTGTCGCAGCCCTGGTGGGGGGGGTGGGCTTCAGGCCTCAGCATAGACCTTTTCTGACAACAGAGCGAAGTGGACAGGACAAGCGAAGCAAGCTTCTGCGTCTCTTACCAGGTCTTCCCAAGTCCCGAAGGGCCGCAGTTCCACAATCTTCTGGGCTTTCTTTGCCGAGCACCCCACGATGAGCGTCAGCTCATCCATCAACGCATCCTGGAAGAACCCCAGAATCCGAGAATTTAGACGATAGTCCGCCCTATCTTCCCTTTCCGAGTCGGAGTATTCTGAATGTTCCTCGGGGTCAGTGCTGCCCAAGCTGTCGCATTCCGATCCACTGTAATGGTCCACCAGGGCCCGTGGTTGCTTCTTTCTCTCGGATACCCTGGTCGGTTTGCTAACCACATTGAGCGGCTTGTCGGCTGTACAGGAGGGGGAGGGTGAGGACGTTTTAGCTTTCAGTCCTTTTGACTTGCAGAAAGTCCTGCCGTCATGGATGCTCCTCTGTTTGTTTTTGCTGACATCTCTGCAGCCTGCAGTTGACTCCGTGTCATCTGTAAGTTTGGAGGCTGTCAACTGTCCATTGTCATTTTGGCTTACAGGTTCCTTGTCACTTTGGCTTACAGGTTCCTTGTCACTTTGGCTTACAGGTTCCTTGTCACTATAATCAGGTAAGCTGGAGTCATCAACTGTAGGGAAATATATTAAGAGAAAGAATGTGTTTGAGTACGAACACACTAGCTGTCCTTTACGTGACCAGACTGAACGTACCGAGATGCCTTGCATACAAAAGAGCCCAAAGGTTGCAAAAAAGAGAGAAACCTCCAAACAGTGAGTGCATGGACACTTTTCAGCAGAGAAAATGTCACCCAATGTGGAACAACATGCCCGGTTGTGTAGTTGAGGCAGAGACCCGGAGCGTGTGAAAGTCCAGGCTTGATGCAGCGCTGGGTACTCTAGTCTGTATGTAAACAACAATCCTGAATGGTCGGCTCTTTCCATTACGTATTCTTATACTCTTACGTTCTTAACCAACAACATTACAATAGTCTTCGTCAGGTTTGCAACTTGCTGAGAAACACATTGTGTTTCACGCCAAAAATGTGATGACAAGTGGTACATAGGTCAATAACAGAAGGTAATCTCACCTGGTTCAGTAAACAAGCTCAGTGCCTCCAATGTGTCTTCAAAAAGCCAATCGTGTTCCTGGAGCACATCCCTAAGTTCCTGTAAGGACCGCAGATAAACCGGTACAGAAATGTGAGCAAGCCCGCTGCACCATTGAGTAACACGAGCTCATGGCCAAATGCAGGTTGTGAGCAAAACAATGTAAACACTAATGCAGCGGCATCTAACAGGGTGTTGACCCACCATCATTTTAAATAATCAGCCTGAACCTCCACATACTTTATTTTCTCTCAAAAATCACTAACGACCGTAAATATTACTTTTCCTTTCGAGTACAGGATTCTGATCCTAATTTTGAATTTAAGTAACACCTGGAATTGCGGAAATTCTTTCAACAAACTTGAGGACTTCAAAGCTTTGTGATTTTTCTTTGACTTTATTTTACAAAATTATTTTTCAAAAGATCTTCAAAGATTTGATGGAGCATGGGAACCCTGTGTTATACAGAATAAATTTGTTGGAGGAAAAGTTCCATGCAGTAGTGTGCCGAGAGATGATTGGTCACTCACCTCCTTCTCAAGGGTGGGAAATTTCCTCTGTAGTTTCTTCACCATGTCTTCTTGATTTTTCCAACTAGGTTCTGGCCCCTCCGCCTCAGAGTCATCAGTCTGATGATTGGTTAAAAAAAAATGCATGTACACACAAAATCACCAATAGACAAGCCCAGGACTTTATGCTTTTAGTACAATCCTGGTTAAAATCTGAAGAATATATATCAGAATTCCCACCAAGGTGGAAAAAGTGATGGCTTAACTGTAATTTTTAAAGATCACTTACAGGACTGTAAGTTGTTTACAGCAAGTGATTTATTTTTATTTTTTTTCTATAATGTATAAGAATGCTAAGAGCGTCTCAATGGGTATGAGCATCTGACAACACTGTGGAATCATTTAGTTTTACTCAGCTTGTGAGGGCCTACTCACACACAGTACATTTAGTTTTACTCAGCTTGTGAGGGCCTACTCACACACAGTACATTTAGTTTTACTCAGCTTGTGAGGGCCTACTCACACACAGTACATTTAGTTTTACTCAGCTTGTGAGGGCCTACTCACACACAGTACATTTAGTTTTACTCAGCTTGTGAGGGCCTACTCACACACAGTACATTTAGTTTTACTCAGCTTGTGAGGGCCTACTCACACACAGTACATTTAGCAGAAGCTACCATCCAGAACTTACAAAAATGAAATTATTATTATTTATTTTTTTTTTTGGAAAATACAATGTATTTAAACAGCTGGATATGTAAGGTATGAAGTAATTCAGGATAAAAACTTTGCTCAAGGGCACATTGGCAGCACCCCAGAAGGGGGTGTAAGCCAAAAAGAACCTACAACCTTTGACTTGCAAGCCCAGTTTACTAACTGTTATACTACACTGCCACACATTTGGTTATCATGCATGTATTTTTTGAGCTTTCTCATAAAATTCTGTCGATCAAGACCACCAGCACAGTGAAATCCCACACTGTAATGCAACCTAAAGGGGCCTTCCACTCGATCACATCCCCTCTGTTCTCGCCCCCCCCAATGGAGTAATGAGCTCTCCACAACAATTATGCAGCAGAGTCACTGCTCATCATCTACTGCAGACTGAAAATAATCATAGTAATGACAATAACACCATCGTCTTCCTGTCCATTATTTCACAGTAAAGAACCCGAAAAAGAGATGCCACCTACCAGAGAATCCCGTCTCTTTTTAATGGCCTGAACACTGCTGTCCTGGGAGTCACAACTGGACCTTCTCTGTTTCCTCTTAAGGGTTGGCTCTTAACAAACAGACACATCCAGATCATTTCCTAATTTCTGTCAGACATACACACTGGCTAAAATATCCCATTATGGATTAACATGATGTAGAACACTCCACTCAAGTTTTGTGCCTGGCAGAACTGTGGTGTGAGATGGTGTCAGTGAACAACACACCACATTCACTCTCACTCACTCACTCACTCTCACTCACTCACTCACTCACACTCACTCACTCACTCACTCACTCACACTCACTCACTCACACTCACTCACACTCACTCACACTCACTCACACTCACTCACTCACTCTCACTCACTCTCACTCACTCTCACTCTCACTCACTCTCACTCACTCTCACTCACTCTCACTCTCACTCTCTCTCACTCACTCTCACTCTCTCTCACTCTCTCTCACTCTCACTCACAGGTGCAGGCAACGGAGAGAGAAGTTAGCAACCATCTTCCTCACACAAACCTACTATTAAATATTTATTTTATTAATTATTTAGCACTTACTTTACTAATACACTACACTAGGTTTTCAACAGGGGGTCCTTGAAGGTACTGTAGAGGGTCCCTGGCTAGACTTGAAATGCAATGACAATATATAGATTTGGGAAATTATTATAAAAATATAATACTTTATTTTTATTTATTTATTTATTTTTTAAATACAACCCGTTTAAGCTTATGATGGGTGTCCCCTGGAAGCCTTAGAGCGCAGTTGTTCAGCCATTTTGTTTTGAACTTGAAATCAATGCAGACATCACCATAATGGATTATCAACTTCCCACAGCTACCCTCAAAGCTCCATGCTGATAATATCTTGGACTGAGTTACTTATATAAAATAATATAGTGAAATAAGTTGAGCTTCCTGTGCCAAGGACAGATATATGCCAATTACTATTTTTGCATGGTATAAAAAGGGTTGTTTTGGATATCCATACATATATACATATATCAGATTATTATTATTTTTAATTACCTTCAAAATACACATCAACGTTTTATCGAATATACTTTTATGATGGATTTGTTAGCATTGGTCGCATTGCAGGCGGGGTATAGCTTCATCTTAATCCCTGTTCTACCATTATAGCAGAGCATATACAGGCTGAGCATGGCAATCTAGCCATTACCTAGATCGCCACATTTTATCATGCGGGATTCCACAGGTCCATCCAAAGTGCTCCCGTTTTCGACAACCTAAAACACAGCAAAAGAATAACTGACACTGGCATGTGCAGCCAAATGAAAACGGTAGCATTTTTATGTTGGGGATTCATCAGCTGAAAGGATGCCTGTCCTTTGGCAGAAACTTTGGCATACAGTCAGATGATGGCCAGGTGACAAGTTGTCCTTCAATGTACATGCTGATAATCTCCTGAAGCAGCTTAAATTTAAATCGAGTTTAATTTCTAAAACACATTTTGAGGCCAAGAAAAAACTTGTTCAAGGTACTGAATTTTATTACTGCTACCAGTTTCCCTCAGAAAAAGACTTTCATCTCAAGGGACTTCCTGGTCAAATACAGGTAAAATACAATAGAGATACAATACATTGGCATCTTCACCTTCCAATAGAAACCAAAAAAAAATAAAACCCTGATGGTAGTGTAGCCATAAGACATCCACCAATCACCATTAGTGTTGTTCCATTTGTTGTTACCAACATACATGATAGGCGGGGCTCCTCTCTGGTTTTTATGCAGAAGGTGACGACACCAATGACCATTTCTGGTTAAACAATGGTCAATAATAAACAAAAGGAAGTGTTACGGTCATGTTGGCCAGGTGTAGTGACATATTACCTGTTTCCTGGCCTGCAGTTTCTCCACTGGCAGCTCCTCTTCTTCCTCATCCGACAATACAATCACCTCCGACACGTCAGGATCCACCTCTCTCCTTCTCCACACCCTCAACATGGCACATCAAAAATAATCAGCAAGACATAACCTGGTATTCTTAATAAATCAAGTATAAAACATTGATAAACAGAAATCTTTCAACTTTTTTTCATCAAAAACATTCAAACATGTCAATCAAACATGCACCCTGTGTTCATTTCTCCAGAAAGCACTATGAGCACTGGCTGCTTCTCCTGAAAACACTATGAGCACCGGCTGTCAGTTGTAGCAATAACAACGCAGTACTATTTACGGCACTGTGTCTTCTCTCTTTTGTTTGATTTTCGGAAATCACTGGATATAACCATTTGCTTAATTAAATAACGTAAGGAGAAGATCAGCCAGGTATGCATCTCCTCCAAATGGTCAAGTACGTACCAGGGTTGTGCACCATTCAGAATCTAGCCTAATTATGAATGCCACTTTAATACCAATTCAATTCTTGAAATTGAACTGAGGCAGCAAACATAATGCAGAATTGCAATGCGAATTTGAATGAAAAAAATTAGAATTAAAATTATATTAATTTCAATGAAATGCATATACTTCAGGTGTTGCTTTTATACAGTCAGGCTTTACATCTTAATATGCTTTGTGCGTTAAACGTAATCATACAAAGAACATGGGAACTGCTGCTGAAACATTATTATTATTCCCAAGCAGCGCGATATTCATGCAAAAAGAGGTTTATGCAGAGGAAGACGAGAAGCATGAAAATACATCAGATTAACTGGAAATTAGATGTGTTCACACTTACTGTGGCTTCGTCACCAATATCCCTCCAGATACAGAATCGTCCGAATCGGAGTCCAACAACACCACCACATCTTTCCCAAATTTTGAGTCACACGGCCGTTTGGTTTCCGTTGGTTCTGGGACGGTGATCACTAAAGTCAAGACCAAAAAAAGATTACACCGCGTGGGGAGAAGGGTGCAATCTCAGAGAGCTGTGAATTAATCGGGTATAATAAAGGATCTCCTCCACAAACAAGAGTGGTACATCTTCAATTCACTTTGATTAAAATGCGTAGCTAAATGGCTAAATTGGCTGCAATTAATAATTACACACACTTAGGGGACGTTTCACTAATATATATTTTTGTAATATATATATTATATGTTTGTTTCTTGAGTAAATCACACATGTGGTCTAACTTTATCCAATTGTACAGTTAAGCCTATAGCTACTGTGGTCACTGATTGACCAGCGTGAGAAAGACTGGAGACTGTAAAGAAACGTGCACTCCGACTGGCTAAGTAGCTAGCTAGTTAAGTTATCTGTGATACTTGCAAACAATATATATTGCTAGTAGTGTTGCATTGTGTGACGTTACAGTGCATGATAAGTGGTAACGTTATATTTACCAACGTTAGATATCTCCACAGTTAGCCTGCAATTGCAGCATACCTGGTGTTGTGTTATTCTCCTTTTCTGAGTCGGTACTGGCTGAGCCTTTGTATTCCTTCATCGTTGGCGATTGCTTTTCTCTTTGCTCCTCCTGAAATGCCTTATCTAGATCCGTGAATTTGTTATTCTCTCCAACACGAAGAGGCTAGGCAGCTGCATGGCTACATAAATTATATTTTAAGCGGATCTGGACAGCTAATATAGCTCGATTTTCTCGATACTGTAGCTACCTAGCATGCCGGCTATCTGGCTAATTAACGTTAGTTAGCAGCTTTTAGGTGGCCATTGTAAAGATCATTTTCTGCGAAAGCAGCTTTGGAAACAAACGAACTTGGTTTAAATGCAATAATTGCGCAGTAAATGCGTTTTGTGTAAATATCTAGCTATTGTTATGTTTACGAAAGCTAGCTTGGGAACTGGTTAGCTGAACCCTGCATTTAACCAGTGCCTCCAGGTCGCCTCGAAAAGCAGGCGCAGCAGCGTGAGTGAGTGGGCTATGCGTGAACCATCCAAGAATGTGTGCGCATAGGATGGCGTCATACTTGTGCCATCAGTAAAACCAGAGATTGTATAGTATCCGGGGGATATAAAGTAAAAGTCCTCCCCAGTGTTTTGCTCCAATCACTTGGATTTGCTAATTAACATAATTATTCAGCAAGGAGGTAGAACTAATTAGTGAAATCAGCTGGCCGAGTCTATGGGTGGAAGAAACACATGGTATGACCTTTACTTTATCCCTGGATTTCCACCTCCTCTTAAATGAGAAATAGGGAATAACGTTACAAAATACATTGTATTTTCAAGCAATGTAATGCCCTTTTAAATTCGAAATGGGGGTGTTTTGCAGGCTAAAATCATTGTTAAAGCCTTTCTAAAACTAGCTATTTAAAAAACTTAAAAGACATTTAACTAGGCTACCTTTTTACGAACATTTTACAAACATGTCATGAACAAAATAATGCATTGTAAGTCAAAATGCAATAGTAAAGAGAAAGTATTGTAGGAAATATTTCCATTTCCTATATGTAAATCCTTCAAATACCGCATACGTATAAGCCTGCGGGATGTGCCCCCCCCCCCCCAAGTCACACACTGAATTGTTGCTTCGCGGCTTTATAATTGTGGACTCAATGACGTGTATGTGGCTGGAGTTTATGTACCAAATCTATGGACTCTTGACATGTACAGCGCCCTATGTCTGTGCACGCTCCATATAGATTTGAATCAACAGAGAGTGTCAATAATGCTTATGTTTATTATGTTTATGCTTATGTTTATGCTTACTCCATATAGATTTGAATCAACAGAGAGTGTCAATAATGCTTATGTTTATTATGTTTATGCTTATGTTTATGCTTACTCCATATGAATTTGAATCAGCAGAGAGTGTTGTGTGAAGTAGTGGAATACAGCTTAGACATAACTTGGCAAGACCACAGGAAGTGGCCCTGAGGAAACACCTGTTGATAAGAGCACAATGCTAGGCAGAGACATTAAGTTCTCATAAAAATATAGTCATGGAAAGTGTTAGAATTATTGGTATACTGTGCTAAAACTTAAATGCATGTATAACCTGAACTTTATCTTGCTGAAGCTGCCAACTTGAATGCGAATATAATCTGAATTATATCTTGCTGATATCGCTAAGCTTAAATACACATATGGCATATATATTTTGAAACTGCCAACTAGTAAAATTGTTAAAGACATACACATATGGCATATATATTTTTTAAACAGAATTTACAGGTTCTGCGCCACAATGGTTTAACCAACCGAAAGGGGTGAAATCATTGTGGCACATGAGGACAAGCGTAACGTCAAACTAAGGTCAGGACGACCTCAAGAACACCCCCACACGAAAACCATTGTGGCATGAGATCAGACAACGTCAACTAAGGTCAGGACGACCTCCAGAACGCCCCCACACGAAAACCATTGTGGCCATGAGATCAGGTATAATCAGGAAAAATACCAAGAAATGCCCCTAACATCAACTAAGGGTAGGAAAAACCCCAAGTACGCCCCACATGTCTGTTATTGGTAAACGAGTGTCCCGGGGCGGGGGAACGGATATGTTGAAAATGTATAAAAGCTGTAATAAACCAACTATCAGGGCTTCTCTCCGCGGAAAGAACTCGGCTTTGTACAAGCGTTGTTTGCTGAATAAAGTCTGAACCTTTTGAAGAACTTGCCTGGACCTTCCTTATTGAAAACTTTAACTTTGGATCGAAAACTCTGACTTTGGATTAAAAACTCTAAGTTTGGATTAAATACTTTAACTTTGACTGAAAACTTTAAACTTTAAATTGGAAACAACGAACAAGTTGGAGGACTTGGAGAAACTGAGATTCTCAAGCCACAACAGTATCACAAGGGTCTTGATATTGTGCTGAGGGTCAGTAGGCTACTTCAACAATAGGCGATCAAACTGTTAGATTAGAAAATTCGTATTGTGCTATGGTATTTATTTAGGTTGGGCGATATGAAGACACTACACAGAATATGGGGTGTGTTCCAAAGTTACCCCCCAAACCCCCTGTTTTAATCACGTGTCATGATGTCAGCAAGCAATCATCGCATGGACTGAGGGGAGAAAATCGTGGGGGACGAGAACACACCATAACAAGGCCCTTCTGTTGGGGAGGACTAGATTTAGCTATAAATTACACTGGAACAGTATGGGACACATGATTGGTTAAATGGCTCTGATTCATTAAGGGTCTGACGTTTCAAACAAGCCTCAAACCATCACTCTGCTGCCAGTTATGCAGTAGATATGGATGGATCACTTTAAGGGTGGTTTCTCCTGACAAATGTTCTGATTGAACTATATGGAAAAATAAGTCAGGAGAAGAAACCCTTCAAGTTATCCATCCATATCTACTGCATATCTGGCAGCAGAGTGATGGTTTAAGAGGTTTGAAATGGCAGACCCTTGATGACTTAAAGCCATTTAGCCAACCATGTGTTCCATACTGTTCCAGTGTAATTTACAGCTAAATCTAGTCCCACCCCCCAATTCCCATAGAGATTCATTCAAATGCAGAGGTTATAGTATCGCTTGTAGGAGTACCAGAAAATAAGATAACAAGTCTTTTGATATTTATGGGTCGCAGACATCAGGAAGTCATAGCATGCAAAAGATATGTGACCAAATATAAAAAATTATTTTATTCTACATTATGTTAAACTGTCCAATATTTTTTGATGCCTGAAAATGGGGGGGCTGTACTAAAGATTCTATAATTTCTAAACAGTTCATATGGATGAAAATACCCTCAAATTAAAGCTGACAGTCTGCAATTCAACCTCATTGTCATTGTATAACAAAAAATGTGTCACTGTTCAATGAATTATGGTGCTCACTGTATTTATTATTTTCACAATTATTTGGATTGTGGATATTGACTAGCCTAGGACAGACTGACTATGCTGCACATACAGGTGCAGCTCTAAAAATTAGAATATCGTGAAAAAGTTAAATATTTTTTGTCACTCATGTCAGAAAGTGAAACTCATATATTATATAGATTCATTACACATATAGTGAAATATTTCAAGCCTTTATTTCTTTTAATTTTGATGATTATGGCTTACTGCTAATGAAAACCCAAATTCAGTGTCTCAGAAAATTAGAATATTACATAAGATCAATAAAAAAGGATATTTTAAACAGAAATGTCAGCCTTCTGAAAAGTATGTTCATTTCTATGCACTCAATACTTGGTTGGGGCTCCTTTTGCATGAATTACTGCATCAATGCGGCGTGGCACGGAGGCGATCAGCCTGTGGCACTGCTGAGGTGTAATGGAAGCCCAGGTTGCTTTGATAGCGGCCTTCAGGTCGTCTGCATTGTTGGGTCTGGTGTCTCTCATCTTCCTCTTGACAATACCCCATAGATTCTCTATGGGGTTCAGGTCAGGCGAGTTTGCTGGCCAATCAAGCACAGTAATACTATGGTCATTGAACCAGCTTTTGGTACTTTTGGCAGTGTGGGCAGGTGCCAAGTCCTGCTGGAAAATGAAATCAGCATCTCCATAAAGCTTGTCAGCAGAAGGAAGCATGAAGTGCTCTAAAATGTCCTGGTAGATGGCTGCGTTGACTGTGGACTTCAGAAAACACAGTGGACATGGCACCCCAAATCATCACTGACCGTGGAAACTTCACACTGGACTTCAAGCAACCTGGATTCTGTGCCTCTCCACTCTTCCTCCAGACTCTGGGACCTTGATTTCCAAATTAAATGCAAAATTTACTTTCATCTGAAAAGAGAACTTTGGACCACTGAGCAACAGTCCAGTTTTTTTTCTCCTTAGCCCAGGTAAGACACTTCTGACGTTGTCTCTGGTTCAGGAGTGGCTTGACACGAGGAATGCGACATTTGTAGCCCATGTCCTGGATTTGTCTGTGCGTGGTGCTTGATGCATTGACTCCAGCCTCAGTCCACTCCTTGTGAAGCTCCCCCAAATTCTTGAATGGATTTTTCTTGACAATCCTCTCAAGGCTGCGGTTATCCCTGTTGCTTGTGCACCTTTTCCTACCACACTTTTTCCTTCCACTCAACTTTCTATGAATGTGCTTGGATACAGCACTCTGTGAACAACCAGCTTCTTTAGCAATGACCTTTTGTGGCTTACCCTCCTTGTGGAGGGTGTCAATGACTGTCTTCTGGACATCTGTCAAGTCAGCAGTCTTCCCCATGATTGTGTAGCCTACTGAACCAGACTGAGATACCATTTAAAGGCTCAGGAAACCTTTGCAGGTGTTTTGAGTTAATTAGCTGATTAGAGTGTGACACCATGAGTTTCCAATATTGAACTTTTTCACAATATTCTAATTTTCTGAGACACTGAATTTAGGTTTTTATTAGCTGTAAGCCATAATCATCAAAATTACAAGAAATAAAGGCTTGAAATATTTCACTCTATGTGTAATGAATCTATATAATATATGAGTTTCACTTTCTGAAATGAGTGACAAAAAATATTGAACTTTTTCACGATATTCTAATTTTTAGAGCTGCACCTGTATGTGCAGCATAGTCAGTCTGTCCTAGGCTAGTCAATATCCACAATCCAAATAATTGTGAAAATAATAAAAACAGTGAGCACCATAATTCATTGAACAGTGACACATTTGTTGTTATACAATGACAATGAGGTTGAATTGCAGACTGTCAGCTTTAATTTGAGGGTATTTTCATCCATATGAACTGTTTAGAAATTATAGAATCTTTAGTACAGCCCCCCCATTTTCAGGCATCAAAAAATATTGGATATTAGTCTTAGAGCATAGAAAAATAGCCTACACTGAGTGAAATTGATTTGTAAACAAAACAGGAAAAGTTGTTCTTCACAGCTAATTATCCATTTTTATATTTAAATAATTATTTCAGAGACGCTGATGTTTTAACTACAGTAACTCAGAGAGCCTGAAAAATCTGGCTGGCATCTAGCCCAAGATCTAGCCTTGCGTGCTATGTAGGCTTTCTGCTCTAGAATGTGACTGGACCATAGACCGTATCAGGGGACTGGAGTGACTTAATCATTTCCCTGCAGGCGACACACAGTGGAGGACTATGGAAATGACAAGAATGTTCCTGAAGCGTCTGGTGCTTACAGTGAGCTGCTTTAAAAGCCCTGAGCGTTCACTGCTGTGACAGAAACACTCAGAGCTGAGTCTGATCACACTGCAACTTACCAGCGAAGAGAAACAACGCCGACCCTTCAGTGAAGATGCTGTGCTCCCACGTATTCCAGCCTTCCTTCGGCCACTTGATGGATGTCCACTGGCTCGTACGCAGCCTCTGGCCACAGACACGACCTCTCTTCTTCCAGGAGGAGATGCTGCAGAGACACATGCAAGAGATGAAGAACAGTCTGGCCCTACTGGGCAGGCTTCAGAACAGGATCTTTCAGGAGATGGACAGAGTCCCAGCCTCTCAGACCAGTCTCGAACCAGTCTCATACAAGCTGGAGAAGGAGGGAGATGAGTTTGCCCTGACGCTGGACACTGAGGACTTCTCACCAGAAGACCTGTGCGTCAAGCAAGTGGGAATGAAACTACAGGTATGTGGGAAGATGGAGAAGAAGCAGGAGGATGGAAAGGGTGCCTACGCTTATAAAAGCCAGGAGTTCAGACAGGAGTTTGATGTGCCTGAAGGCGTGAACCCCAATGCGGTGACATGTTCCCTGTCGGACGGACAGCTCCGGATACAGGCGCCTAGGGAAGCACTGTCTGAGGGGGCCGAAAGAGAGCTGACCATTGACTGCAGCCCCATTGAGAAGAACCTGCAGTTCCAGAGCTCACAAGGCAGAGGGCAGCACAGAAGAGAAAGTAGGGGGAAGAACTGCCTAAGGACTGTTTAAATGTACAATGTTTCATTTTCTAAAGGTTTTCGGAAAAAGTAAACACTTAATTTCTGTTGATACTCATATTGTGCATTTTTTATTTCTAAAATAAATGTTCACGTAATAATTTTTTTGTAAATAAAATGTGAAATCCCAACATATTTATTTGTAGCGTTGTGATTACATGATAAACAGGCATTGAATAAGATAATTATTTTTATAATTTGAAGCCAACATCTTGAATCACAATCATTTATATGAAAACATTTTCAATAATAAGCTATATCATATTCACTGTCCAGGTTCTTACATATTCATGCATAAAATTACATTTTCATCAGAATGCTGAAAATATAAACAATATTGTCAACACAGCAGTGAGCCGACACTAAACTTAAACTCATTCAGTAGTCAACATAGAAAATATCAAAACACGGCTGATCACAGAATGTCTCACTGAGAATTAAAGTCTGTCAGACATAGTTATATTTCTTTTGCATATACATTGAGACATTCCCTGATTCTTCTTTATGTTACAAAGATAAAAAAAACTTTTAAATATACGTGTAGTACATATACATATATTTAGTTGACGCAATTTTCAGGCAAATTTAATTTTATGTTTTTTGTTTTTGTTTTGGGGGGGTACAAGTTTATTATTTTCACAATTATGTGGATGTTTTTGGGTAAGACCTGGGCTTATGTGTTTTGAAGTATTGTAGGTTGGGTAAGGCTGGATGAAATTTCAGTCCTGATCACATTTTTTAAAAGGCAGTTGAAAATACTGACCCAAAAGATTAAAATACATACAATGCAGTACGTAGGCATTTTGAGCAGTGACACAAATTTTGCTGTTTTGGCTCTGTACTCCAGCACATTTTTAGAGGACCAAACATAATTGGACAAATTAACATTATCTTAAATTATGTAATCATATTCAGTTGCAAATCCCTTGCATTTGATGGCTACCTGGCTATCTATGAGCCAAAGACATCACCAGACACTGCGACTCTCGATATCTTATTTTCAGGTACTGTTACAAGCGATACAATAACCTCTCTGCATTTGAATTGATCTCTATGGGAATTGGGGGGTGAGACTAGATTCAGCTGTAAATTACACTGGTACAGTATGCAGTGGCGCCCCCAGAAATGTTTCATCGGGGTGGCCAGATGGGGCCACTGAAAATCTTGGGGTGGCACACCAAAACCAAAAGCCATAACTGAATTTCAGGAATTCTATTATGTTGATGTAGTATATAGGCTAGTGGAAAACGATGTCAATATGAGAGTTAAGGAATCGCATACTGATATACTTTGGTTTCTTATTTTACAGTTAATGTTACTAATTATCTGATGTGCACAGACTAATACCGGTACCGTTAACATTTTGAGTTCCACAGCAATCCTGTTTTAATGTGTTATGTATATGCATATACATAGGCGATTCATTGTTTTTCAAATAGGCTAGTAGTTGTCCTTTTCCTTAAAAAGACAAATATACAGCTTTAATTTGAAGGAGTAGCTACATTGATTATAAGGAACAAAACATTTGTCAACAAGTCGTCCATTTTCACTGTAAGAATTTTTTTTATGACAACATCACCTCTATTTCGCTAGCTTAGCCTACTTTTTACAGTTACAACCTGCATGAGAAGAGTAGCCTACCATTGAAAGCTGATTGCTTTTTCTTTGTCTCACCGTTTGTTTGAAATCTACACGCATACAACGATGAAAAATTATCGTTCTTTGGATGCCCACAACTTTTTTTGTGAGTGGATGATAATATTTTGCACTTGAAAATATAATACTGTAACGTTATAGCACTCCGATTTATTCACATTCCACTACAAACCATTTGCATATGGTCAAAATGTTTTAGCGTTTTTTACAGCAATATTAGTTAGCCGTCCATTGACAATTGGATAACTTATTTGACTTAGGCTACCTGTGAAACAATGCCTGCTGCACACATAAGCATGTGGAGTTTCAGGGTCACACATTTTCCCTTTCTTCCTGCCGACGCCTCACGTCTTATTGCTCAGATCCACTTTTCTCACTTATGGGCTCCGTTTTGCGGTTCGGAATCTTATAAAACCGCAACTCTGGGTTTTTTGCCTTGTTTGTAGTGCATCCCACCAAACAACAACTTTTAGGCATTTTTATGCTGTTGGCTATCGGATCGAAATGAAAAGAAGGCACCAGCACGTCAAGTCAATGGAGGGCGAGAGCGGGATGTATTTTCCCCCGGGATGAGCGTGGCCTATTTGCGCTCAGTCTCCTGGCAGTGCGCTGCGCTTAAGCGGCTGGCTGGCTATACATTTGTTATTTTCTTACACATGCATGAACTATTATGAAAA
Organism: Ilyophis sp. 1 JC-2022; assembly: GCA_022702515.1. Classification (NCBI taxonomy): domain Eukaryota; kingdom Metazoa; phylum Chordata; class Actinopteri; order Anguilliformes; family Synaphobranchidae; genus Ilyophis; species Ilyophis sp. 1 JC-2022. The sequence goes on along the minus strand of CM040394.1, from coordinate 29,496,924 downwards.
ATATAATTACTGATTTAAATGAATAGTACCTAATGTAAAATATCAGATAGCAGCATATTATGCATATGCGACTCGCGAGGGGGGGCCAGCGATTTTATCAGGGTGGCCGTGGCCCCCCTGGCCACCCCTTGGCGGCGCCACTGGACATCGCTATTGGCTAACATGCGCCCCCCTAATATCTCTGTACTCTGCCATCTAACGTTAGCTGTCATAACAATATGTAAAAGTAGGCTATGACTAACCGTCCGGTATATCATACCAAACCAATATTAGATGGATTAATTGATAGACGGTGTCTGGATCATATTCGCTTTGACAGAGAGGCGATTTGTGTCAGCACAGCTTCTCCAAAATTATTAAATTGAAGACGTCGTATATAGGCTGTTGTGTTCAACCACCGTATGCTAACCGACATAACTTCATTCGGTAAATCGTTAAAAAAAGATTCGATTATTAACTAAATCCAACCATTTATTTGTTTACTTAATAATATTGCGTGCAATCACTGTCCAGCGATTATCTATTTTGATTGTGTGATGGGTACCAGAAACAGGTCATTAGAATACCATGCTCTGTGCCATCCACATTTGAGAAACGCAGGTTACAATACAGCGTATCTCATCCTGCGTTAAATCCGCGCAGGAGAGGCACTTAAGCTCATGATTTAAATTGGCCATCTCTGAATCCGGCCCTAAATTATCGGCACATCATTTCACACATAATTTACTGAAACGATCGTTAGCTGCTCCACTTTTGCTTGGTATGTAGACTCGTATCTTGGCAAACGTTACCATTAATATAAAATAAAGGATAAATAAATAAAATAAAAAATATATAGTTATTAACATAAGTTACACTAGGCTAGGCTATATCAATTTCAAACAGACACATTTAAACGTGTTAATATGGTGTATTCTATATGTCCAATTTATTGAGTTGGACTAACATCCAAAATTAAGTTATCAACTTGCCGCTGATCAAACATTGCTAGTTTACAACAACAAAAAAGTTACATACAAGTTCAAGTTGCAATAAGACTAACGCTTGCTAATTTGTATTGCTTTGCCAAGATGAAAGTGAAATGAAAGAACCAGACACACAATTAGACGCACTTAGTAGGCTACGTTAAATCGTTGTTAATCTGTAGGCCTACAGCGTCCTTGCGACAGTTCTCTGTAAAAAGCGCTATACAAAAAAATTTTTTTTAAATTGAATTAATGATCAAGCCTGCCGCTTTGTGATATCCTGCCAAGGAGATACACATTTTGGCCCAGGGTTGCGCGCGCATCCTTTTTTTACAAACAAGAAATGGGTCTATAGCCTACGTGAGATTTCCACACAAGCACTTCCCAGGCAGGAGCCGTCGTCACACGCAGCACCACCTACAGAATAGCCAAAGCTATACTTATTGCACTAGGCTGAGAAAGCCATCGCCGGGGCAAGACCTTCAGCGCCCGGGATGCACTTTATGACCTAGTTCTCCACTGATGAGAATTAAACACATGCAGGATGTGGTACTGTTAATAAGATCCATTTAATTGGGTTTCATCGCCTTTATTGCCTGGACATTTAAACATTGTAATGCCTTTGTTGGTTTAAAATCCACCCTACAAGCAGACGTGTTCATCAGTTTTCATAATCAGACTGCTATGGCACTTTAATTCACTTGATTGATGTAATGATTCCGTTGGATGTCTTTGTTTGTGTGGTGTGGGTCTGCCCCACTGTCTGTCTTTTTTGTTGTTGCTGGGGCTACAACTGAAGTTCCCTAGCGGGAAAATCAAAGTTATTCTATTCTATCTCCATTTGTAGACTACGTTTAAATTCAGAAAACAATGAACGGTCGTATCGGATTACCAAAGCCGAATCACATTTAATATAACAATGATTTTGATCTATTTTTTTTAGGTTTTGGATTATTTAAAAAATTATAATATTTAAAGCAATATACATTGAAAACTCCCACCAGAAAACAGGAGAACTCGATGCTGGTAATTGGGTATGCCACTGGTAACTAATTCCAATGTTTTTACAGCTTCTTACGCCTGTTGCTTTAATCTGCAATAGCCATGCTGTGCAGCAACGTCGACCGGCAACTTATTCCCAGTCATATAATAATAATAATAATAATAATAATAATATATTTACTGTGTAAAGAGAAAAATCGCTGTAAATCTAAATAAACTTCAATATGAATATAGCAACACTAAACACAGGCGTAATTCACACGTAAAAAATATATTTGCTGTACCGTAGTAGTATTCACTGTCACATAAAATAAGAGGCAATAACTGTCCACGTACAGAACACATGTAGCCTACACATGCATCTCGCAATTTCTCAATAATTAAATCGACCCCCATTGAGGGCCAAATATAGCATAATAGCCTCCATGAGATGTATTTCACCGCTAATTTCATTCGTGCAAGGCCTTTCCCAGGTGGAAATGGGGTTATCAAAGCGGACTGAAAAAAGCTCCGCCCTTTTCGAAGATAATTAGGCGATCACTCTCGCAAGGTGTTTAACGAACGGCCTAGGCAGTACTACAACTACAATCTGCTATTTGGACACGGCTTTTATTATCATTATTGTGTTCATTATTAGCCTACTCCACATTGTGTCACTTTTTGTAGAGCATTGCTTTGATTTACAAATAACATTCGTACATGACGTCACAGTGGAAAAGAGATATTACGCAGAAGGATTTGCTGGACCAGTGCTTGACATTCTTACAGAACGTCACAATGGAAAGACGATTTTACGATCGGGTTTATGATATAAAGAGCTATCTAAATGATTTTAACACTATTGCTACAGTTTCTGGAAGAAGTTACTTCTACTAGCGCTGGCGATTTTTGGAAAAACTCGTGGCAATCATGGACCCAATGAGAAATTTAAGTTCTCGGGTAAGTGGTTACATGGCCCACATGTAATAATACAGTATGACTGTGTCCGAAATAGCTTACTATTTACTATCTAGTGTACTATTTTGGTTGTCAGCCATTTTGGTCTAGTGTCCGAATTCTCTAATAAAATTTCGTATACATTTTAGTACGCTAGAAATATCCCACAATGCACCGTAACGTATGCTTAGAGTGGCGCGCATCTGACCGGCGCTAGCCGGATTTAAAGTTTGCAATAGCAATATTACTTTAGTGAGCTGCAGCTCGTCTTTGGGAATTGCTTAATAAAACGAACTGGGTTCATTGGCGATTTTAACATGACATTTCTGGAGAGGCAGTTTTGTATGATGTCACCATCAAAAAATAAAGATGTTATGGGCTGCGCTGTAGGCCTAAGTGCCAGGGAGCAGACAGATTTCAAAACTGAATACAATGTATCGCTTCAGCACAACACAGAACCCTACATTGAGGTTGCCTATACTGCAACAAAGTAATAGGATGAGACAAGACACGTTTCTTCAATAACTTGCATGCTTTATCAAAACCGTAAATACAAGCATATGACATGTTTTTAGCTTGTAGGAAAGTGCAAACAAGTTTGATAAAGTTCATCCAGAACTAATGCAATTATAGCCAAGCTAAAACAAAAACAAAAAACGCAAAGCATGCCAACGGCATATTATAATACCGAGAATTATCAGACAAATGTCAAATAAATATGCAAACATTTGATCCAAACATTTGGTCTTGCTTTAGCGATGTTACACATATACACACAAAGGAAACTAGGAGTGTGAGTCAAGTGTGTTATATTAGGAGTGTGAGTCAAGTGTGTTATATTAGGAGTGTGAGTCAAGTGTGTTATATTAGGAGTGTGAGTCAAGTGTGTTATATTAGGAGTGTGAGTCAAGTGTGTTATATTAGGAGTGTGAGTCAAGTGTGTTATATTAGGAGTGTGAGTCAAGTGTGTTATATTAGGAGTGTGAGTCAAGTGTGTTATATTAGGAGTGTGAGTCAAGTGTGTTATATTAGGAGTGTGAGTCAAGTGTGTTATATTAGGAGTGTGAGTCAAGTGTGTTATATTAGGAGTGTGAGTCAAGTGTGTTATATTAGGAGTGTGAGTCAAGTGTGTTATATTAGGAGTGTGAGTCAAGTGTGTTATATTAGGAGTGTGAGTCAAGTGTGTTATATTAGGAGTGTGAGTCAAGTGTGTTATATTAGGAGTGTGAGTCAAGTGTGTTATATTAGGAGTGTGAGTCAAGTGTGTTATATTAGGAGTGTGAGTCAAGTGTGTTATATTAGGAGTGTGAGTCAAGTGTGTTATATTAGGAGTGTGAGTCAAGTGTGTTATATTAGGAGTGTGAGTCAAGTGTGTTATATTAGGAGTGTGAGTCAAGTGTGTTATATTAGGAGTGTGAGTCAAGTGTGTTATATTAGGAGTGTGAGTCAAGTGTGTTATATTAGGAGTGTGAGTCAAGTGTGTTATATTAGGAGTGTGAGTCAAGTGTGTTATATTAGGAGTGTGAGTCAAGTGTGTTATATTAGGAGTGTGAGTCAAGTGTGTTATATTAGGAGTGTGAGTCAAGTGTGTTATATTAGGAGTGTGAGTCAAGTGTGTTATATTAGGAGTGTGAGTCAAGTGTGTTATATTAGGAGTGTGAGTCAAGTGTGTTATATTAGGAGTGTGAGTCAAGTGTGTTATATTAGGAGTGTGAGTCAAGTGTGTTATATTAGGAGTGTGAGTCAAGTGTGTTATATTAGGAGTGTGAGTCAAGTGTGTTATATTAGGAGTGTGAGTCAAGTGTGTTATATTAGGAGTGTGAGTCAAGTGTGTTATATTAGGAGTGTGAGTCAAGTGTGTTATATTAGGAGTGTGAGTCAAGTGTGTTATATTAGGAGTGTGAGTCAAGTGTGTTATATTAGGAGTGTGAGTCAAGTGTGTTATATTAGGAGTGTGAGTCAAGTGTGTTATATTAGGAGTGTGAGTCAAGTGTGTTATATTTATACACGCCAATTTCACCATTCAATCTCTGTTTTGTATTAAATATACAATTAAGTTTGCCACAACGTTCAGATGTTACGAGTATCTTGCACAACAGCGCCACGTCTGGTGGGGCACTGCCCCACCTGCCCCTAATGTAAAACTGCCACTGATTAGGTTTAATGTCAAAAGCAGGATCTGTACATGAGTTGTGTTTTAAGAACTGGCTAGATGGGTATGTTTTGTAGCTATACGTTACTCTAGTGGACATTTGTGTGTTTAAAAGTCGGTGAAATGCTGTAATTATCAGGTTCAGGTGAAAAACCGGATAAATTTGGTTGAAAAGTGAAAGTTTTTTATCCGGCTAGGATGCAGCCAGGCTATATCCAGCTAAAGCCTGAGCTAAATTACTGCTAAATTGAGCTAAATCGTAACGTTTTATGTCAAAACGTCTGTCAACCTGAGAATTACACCCCTCCAGACGTCTATATTCCGGCTTTTGGTACACGACAGACTTGTTGCTTAGGTGACGATGCTGAATAACAATAAAAGACAAATTCATTGTTTACTTAGTACACTATTTAGCGCCCTATATGGGCAGTCACTAGTTGGGGATTAGGGATTAGTGAATTGTGAGTGATTTCGGGCACAGCCTATGTATTGTATGGCTATTTTGCCAGAGGCACAAATGGTATTTATGGTTTTTATAGCTTTAATTGATTTATATGCAGGGGTATTTGTAAATAAAACACAAAATTTAGTTTTAATGCAAAATTATAGTGGCAACTAATGAAATGCCTAAGGTTTAGATAGCTAAATATGAATGCAGAACACAGTGTTTTAATGGTAATTGGAAAAGCACTACATTGGACTAATAACTAATTTGACAATGGACAATGGCTTCTTGTGCTAAGATTTATTTTTCTGTATTTCTTTCTGTAACTAGATGAAAGAATGCGAGACTGCACTCAGAGGCATGGAAGCAGTTTTTGAATTGAAGAGAGGGATTATCAAGGAGAAAGAAGAAAGGAAGATAGACGTGGAGCTGTTTAAACTGGCGCTGAAAATTCACGGAGATGTTGAGTACAACATGGCGATGAAGATGAAACAGATGGAAATGGAGAAGAAGGAAATGGAGGAAAAGTTCAGTTTGGAGAGAGAACATTGGGACCGGAGCAGACAGAATATGGAGCGGCGGCAAGCGGAAATTGAGGAAAAAGGGCATTTAGAAAGAGAAAAGATGGAGGCTGAAAAAGAGAAGATGGAGAGAGAGGGGAAGATATTTGAGGAAGAAAATAACTTACTGAAGGAGGCTCAAGTGAATTTTAAGGAGGAGAAAGAAAAAATGGAGAGAACCCTAAAGATGAAGAGACAGCAGATGGAGCAGGAGAGGGAGAGAATGAGAGCGATGATGGAGTTAGTGGACATGGAGGAGGAAATAATCTGGCCCAAAACACCAAAGCTTGTGTTAATGGATGATGTAACTTTGGAGCCAGAACCACTGGTGGACATGAAGAAAAACAAAAAGAGATTCTCGTCTTTCTTCAGAAGAGCGAAGAAAGAGGACAAGGAGTGCCTTCTTGAATTCCAAAACGGAAAGGAAAAGATATCTTGTGCAAAAAAAATGAGATCATTTCTTGCGAGGGTCTGGAGAAGGAAGAGCTAAAGAACAGTACAGACAGCATATGGAATCGTATGTATTCATTTTTACATTTGATTTTGGATAATATACTATACATTGCTAAGATTGAAATTGAGCATCAGTCTAATTGAAGTTAACTTTATTCTAGGAGCTGGAACATCGACTGGATGAGAGAAAAGAAGGAGACTTGGGACTTGCAACTAAAGCGTCTGACATGTGTGCGTGCACAACAACACACACCCCCACACAGACACACAGGTTGAATCTACCTACAGGTTGAATGAATGAGCAAAGCAATCAGTATATAAGGCCATCGGAACCGTAAAAACCTGGGATTAACAATCTCTGGGATTACTGTTTTATGTGGCTGTGATAAATTTGCTGAACCCATTAGACAGCTGGGACAGAGGGGTTGAATCTAGAATCTTCAAGTAAAGAAAGAAGCTCTTGTGGGATTTTGGTTCATTTACATAACATTACATTATAGACATTTAGCAGACGCTCTTATCCAGAGCGACGTACATCGTGCATTTTCGAACTAGGAAAGACGACAGTTGGAAAGACGACAGTTGGTTAGAAACAGCACGTTCAATAGTTTTGGAAAGAAAAGATACCGGTCTGTAGTTTTGGATGTTGGAGGGGTCCAGCGTAGGTTTTTTCAGGATCGGGGTGATGTGGGCTCTCTTGAAGGATGAGGGGAAGCAGCCAGAGGTCAGGGAGGAGTTCACCAGGGAGGTCACAAACGGGAGGATATCTGGGGTGATTGTCTGGAGGAGAGATGAAGGGATAGGGTCGAGGGCACAAGTAGTGGGGCGATGGGAGATGAGGAGATGGGATACATCTGTCTGAGAAAGGGGAGAAAAGGTGGAGAAACAGGGGGGGGGGGGACACAGAAGGGGTAGAGAGAGGAAGAGAGTGGGAAACAGTGTCTGTGAGGGGAGGGGGAGTGGGGCTGAAGGAGCTGCGGATGTCTGCGATCTTCTCATCGAAGAAATCTGCAAAGTCGTCTGCAGTGAACGAGGAATGAGGAGCAGGAGGGGGTTTGCTGAGGAGGGAGGAGAAGATAGAGAACAATTGACGGGGGTTAGAACTGTGTTAACTGTAAGTTACCTTGGCAGCGGTGACTGCTGTAGAGAACGTCGCTAGGAGAGACTGGTAAGAGGAGAGGTCTGATGCGTCTCTGGATTTCCTCCACATCCTCTCTGCTGCGCGGAGACCGGCCCTTGAGGTGCGCAGGGCGTCGGACATCCATGTGCAGGGAGGAGATGGGCATGTGGGCCTAGAGACAAGAGGGCAGAGAGAGTCAAGTGATGTGGAGAGAGCTGTGAGCAGGGTGTCAGATGCAGAGTCGATGGGGAGTTGAGAGAAGGGTTTTGAGAGGGGGGAGGGAAGCAGTGACACAGGGAGCAAGAGAGGAGGGGGAGAGGGAGCAGAGGTTACGGCGGACAGAGACAGTGGGGGTGTGGGGATAGTAGAGCTGGGTAATATGAGGATAGTAGAGCTGGGTAATATGAGGATAGTAGAGCTGGGTAATAGGATAGTAGGGCTGGGTAATATGAGGATAGTAGAGCTGGGTAATATGAGGATAGTAGAGCTGGGTAATAGGATAGTAGAGCTGGGTAATATGAGGATAGTAGAGCTGGGTAATAGGATAGTAGGGCAGGGCACACCCCCACTGTCTCTGTCCGCCGTAACCTCTGCTCCCTCTCCCCCTCCTCTCTTGCTCCCTGTGTCACTGCTTCCCTCCCCCCTCTCAAAACCCTTCTCTCAACTCCCCATCGACTCTGCATCTGACACCCTGCTCACAGCTCTCTCCACATCACTTGACTCTCTCTGCCCTCTTGTCTCTAGGCCCACACGCCCATCTCCTCCCTGGGGACGCCAGAGACTGTTGCGGAGCAACGTACGCGGAGGAGATGCGGACCTATAAAACAGCTGGACGCCGTCAGCGCGTCAGACACGTCTTTTCATCTGCTGCTGAAAGCCCACGCTCGACATCGCGCTGTTTTGGAGAACACAACTTACTAACCTAACCTTTTTAGACTAGCTAATATATTTAGTTTAGTCGTGCTATTACCGGCAGCTCAGTTCCTGACCAGCAGTAATACTAGACATAGGAACACACAGGTCCATAGAAACTGTAAATTCATTGGGATTTCCAAACAGGGTAAAATATGGTGGGTAGTTAATCTACCTGGACCGTTACGGTAACCACAAAAGCCTGTTTTGGATCGACCCTGAAATGCTGTTTGATGTGGCTGTGATAAGCTAGCTGAACCCATTAGACAGCTCGGAGGGAGGGGTTGAATCTGAAATCTTCAAGAAAAGACGTCAACAAATGAGCTCCTTTTGCTTTTATATCAAGCTGTGGGATTTGGGTTTACCTTCCATGTAGGAGGAAGAATCAGGCAAATACTGGGTTGCTAAAACAAGTAACTGGGTGAACCCCATTGGATACAGCAAGTACAGTACATTCAATCCAAGAACAACAAATTCCCAACTCTACACTGTTGTGTGTGTGTGTGTGTGTGTGTGCGCGCATGGCACATGCTCATGTTCCTTGCACATTTAACATTAAGTGCATTAATGAGTTCCAGAGACCGTTCCAGCTCTGTCCCTCCTCTGGTTCAAGCCTACGCCCTGACGCAACCTGGAGTCCCAGATGTTTCACCCCGCCCCTCTGAATTTCATCTCTTCATTGGACTTTCTACTTACCAGCTAGTTTAATATCTCAAGACTTTAACCTGCTCAACCCATTTGATTATGTGCTGTGATCCCTCATTACATTTTTTTTACCATCCATTCCATCTTTAGTTAAACCGGCCAGCCAGTGGAGGATGGGCTCCCCCTCTCTAGCCAGGTTCCTCCCGAGATTTCTTCCCATCGGGGAGTTTTGTCTCGCCACTGTTTGAGTGTGTTACTCCCCACTGGGGAGTTTTCCCCTCGTTTGCTGTTTGGGGGTTCAGGCCTGGTTTTTGCCCAATTTTCTTTCTGTGTCTTTGTACAGTGTCTGTAACAGTTCTCTGTAAAAAGCGCTATACGTTCCAAGCTTGCTCCAAAATGCTTCTTTTTTGCCAATCCTGTGCTTAATAAATGTGTGTGATCTCAAATGTGTCAGTTGGGCTATTTATCAAGGTACATTCAAGCAAAATTTAACTTTGGTAGAACTTTGGGTTGTGTAGTTATCTGGCCATGATATGAGTCTAAATGGTGGCGAAATATGTTTGTTAGTTGCTCTGTGCTCCCCTGGGGTGATAATCCAGAATATGGTATTTGTCACTTTCCATTCACTTCAATAGCGCAGCTAAAACGGTCTCAAAATGACACTTCTAGCAAGTATACGAACAAGGTTTTAACGATTATTTATGTACATTTGCAGTTTGTGCTTCCTTTCATTTTCACATTAAAACAGGACAAATCTTTGATGAAAAAATAGATAGTCATGCAGCTGTACTATAATTTCCACCAGAAGTGAACATGTTTATAATTGTCAAAAAATTAACTCATTTGTGGGGGAAAGGGGCTGGATGAAGCTCAAGAATAAAGTCTTGGGCCTGACTTTTTAAACCTATTCATCTGGTGCTAAATTATCTGGATTTTGTAATCCTCCATTTAACAATCTAGTATTATTTAAATTGTAATGACTTTCACTTGTCAAAAAGGTAGACTGATTCTGATCCTTATTGAAAATTTGCAGTGCTTTTAAACATCTCTTGACCAGGATAAGAAACTCCAGTTTCCACTTTCCAATGCTTTATTCCTGTGCACGGGCTGTCCTACATATTTAAACTCTACATGATTTGATGACACAATGAAATATGCTAGCCCACAAAACCTTCTGTATTTATTGATATTTGTCATTCAGTAAATCAATTGCTTGACTGATAATTAATGTATACTCCTGTTTTATTGGTATGTGCGTCACATCCTCCCAAGTGAAGTTTGCAAGTGAAGTTTATGAGGGTGGAGCAAAAACTGTATTGGGACGCAGCCCAAGTGTAGTAAGTTTAAATGCTACAAAAGCAGGTCAGCAGTCAGCCAGTGGTCCTCCCTCCTGGTCCTGGAGAGCCGCAGAGCATTACTTTTTAGTGGCAATTACTTATCAACTTAAATTATTGAGATATTTGTTTGAGAAGTCGCTTGACAAAGAGGCTATGGCGACCTCTAGCTGGTGGAGGACTGAAGTACCATTGGGAACAAAGCACCAGTTGAAATGATAAATCACTTCATTAGCCAATCATTGATGAGCACGGTATCACCACAGCAGCAATGGTAGAGGCTGTAGGCAACCTCTGAATTATATCAGAAGATGGTTTTTGCATTTTATTTTATCATTTAATTATGTACTGTACACCAGGCTGTGCTTTATTTGTGTAGTGCTTGGGCCTTTGTATTGCTGGTGGTTGAGGTGAGTTTAAAAGCACTTTGTGAGAAAGGCGCTATATCAATGCAAGGCATTATTAGTATTATTATATATTGTCATTATTAAAGACACAAAATGAGAAGGTGATGTGGCAGCTGGCTCTCAACCCTCATACGACTGGGGGCTGGATTCCCCACGTAGTGCTTTCTATACTGGGATCCTGTTTCTATCCGTAACTTTCTGTGCTTTTCCCTGTTTGAATAAAGTGGGTAATAATCCTAAAGAGGACAGACTGTGCTCTCTCTTCTGTTATTACCAGTAAAACAGGCTGTTTTTACTGCTGTAATTACACAGACTCCATCCACTGTTGTAAAACCTCATATTTGTAAGTATTCCCAACTTATAATTTTTATATTTTATTTTCATACATTTAATATTCATGTTAATCATGGCCCATAGATGCTCCACAATATCTTTACAATCCTAAATGTAGAACAAAACTGAATTAAAGATAAATAAATAAGTAAATTAAACACAGATTTGTAGAAGTATTCAACCTGAGCTTTCAATTAAGTGATGTTGACCACTAGGTGGCAGCAGATGTTCATGTTGGGCTCCTAGATGTCACATTGTGTGGTCCTGGTGTGTCAGAGATGCTTCTTGTTTTTATTCCATCCAATTGTGATTGCAAGAGTTTGACAGATTATTAAGAACCTGAGCCTGTATATTCAGAATCTCCACCACATGGTCACTTGCAGGGCTCGCCCAAGTGCAGGGCGACTTGCACTTCCCCCCCTCCATGTAAATGGCACTCGCTCGTCCCGACTGCGGAGCTTTTCCACCCTAGCTCCCCAGTGGTGGAACAAACTTCCCATTCCCCTACGTTCCATGCCGACCCTGCCTACTTTCCGTCGTGGCCTGAAAACGCACCGTTTCAGACTCCACCTGCATTAATACTTATCTAGGACCTCATGGTATGTGTTCTTGTTCAAATGTGTATTCAAGTGTATAATAGGGCGGCAGTGTGGTATAATGGTTAAGGAACTGGGTTTGTAACCGAAAGGTTGCCGGTTCGATTCCCAGGTCGGACACTGCCGTTGTACCCTTGAGCAAGGTACTTCACCTGCATTGCTTCAGTATATATCCAGCTGTATCAATGGATACTATGTATAAATGCAAAAAAATGCTGTGTAAGTCGCTCTGGATAAGAGCGTCTGCTAAATGCCTATAATGTAATGTAATGTAATGTAATAATATTTAGAATAGAATTGTATTCGAGCTGATTTACCCAGTTCACTGTGAACTGCATTGTGTATGGGAAGAACGTGCTTTCTTATCTGTTCTGTAGTTACTTCGATGACCTTCTGTATGCACTTACTGTACGTCGCTTTGGATAAAAGCGTCTGCTAAATTAATGTAATGTAATGGAATGGAATGTAATGTCACCCGCATTCAGTCGGCCTGATGCTTAATCCACATATGTATAGTAGCTCATGGCTCAAATGGAATACAAGCAGGAAGCATTTCTAGCATTCTATGGTCCCGTTCCTCATACACGGATAACTCGGTTAGCTGGAAAACTGTGCTGAGTAAAACCCAGAAACCCCCCCGTAAATGTATGAACTAGCAAAAACACTGTTCCGGGTTTTACTCAGAGAAGTTAGCCAGCTATGAGGAATAGGGCCCAAGGGGGAACCCAACGAAGCATGATTACTTAGTTAGCTGGATAGCTGCACTGTGTAGAACCCAGAGCAGCTCTTTTTACTCTAGTCCATTTTCCATATTTGGGAGGGTTCCAGGTTTTACTCAGTGCAGTTATACAGCTAATTTAGTAATCCTGCTTTGTGAAACAGTCCCCTGAAGAGCAATGGACTGCTGGATTTCACTATGAATCAGCAGTACATTATTCCATGAAAGCAGTTTATTACACAGTTAGCACAGCTGCTTTCGTGGGTCTAAATTGGTTGCAGATTGTGAAAACAAAAACCAGGGGACTCTCCAGGGTGGACCAGTGTGGGTGAAAACTGTCTCGATACCAAAGGTGGCGGTAAAACAGGGGTGTCAAACTAAATTCCCAGGAGGCTGCAGTGTCTATGGGTTTTTGTGGTTTCCTTTCGATCAGCTGCCAATCAAAGCCTTGAGAACTAGGTGTGTGGATTTATTAGCCAATCACTGGTGCTGAGAAAACATGGAAAACCAACAGACACTGCAGCCCTCCAGCACTGGAGTTTAAAACCTGGGGGGTATTTCACAAAGCAGGATTACTGACTTAGCTGGATAACTGTACTGAGTAAAACCTGGAACCCTCCTAAATCGGATTTTACTCAGTGCAGTTATCCAGCTTATTACAGCAAAATACCCCCCTGTGCTCTAAATTATCCCTGGTGCGAATGGACAGATGGACAGACTTATGGCCTGTTCTCTTGTAATGTGCAGTGATGTTCAATGGGTATCCATGAAGAGTCACTGAACTGTAGCTAGCTTTGCTCTGCTTTAAAGTGCTGCCTGACTCACTCTAATTTCTATGTTTAGAAATTTGCAGCACGTTACACAATTAATTCACAATTAATTTTAATGCCATTCTCTGCATGTGCGCTTTAACTTCATACAGGAGCAGGTCGGTTTCCCCTGCTGAAAATGGCAAAGACTTCCTGGGAAAGTGTATTGTTTTCAAGCATTACGCTATACCAGTAAAACAGGTTGGTCACATTTCCATAAGCAGGACATTATAAAACAAGAGAAAATATGTGTGAACCTATGCGTTGCCAACCTGACATTTTTCGAATTAGTTCGCTTAGTTCTCTTTAAAATCGTCTTGTTCAGTTATGGAATAACAGGTGAAATCAGCGGGTTTTAAATAAGCTGAGAGTATGGAAATCTTGTCACTGTAATTTTAAAAATATGAAGGACGAAGAATAGACCAGGTTTGTGATGGTTTTAGTGCAAGCGCTTTCTGCTGGCTCAAGATAGCAATACGCCAAAAAATATCCTGACCACTCCTCATCACCAACACCAACATGCCCAGTTCACTTGCAACGGGCGCAAGAATACATGGTATTTAAACGACGTGAGCGCTAGGCGTTATAATGAACCCTGCGCCGGGTGTAAGATAGCAAAGACACTTGCGTTTGGGTAAGCGCCGCGTAGTGCCGGGTGTAAGATAGGGCCCTTGGTTTTTGCAGTGTGTGTAATCTCAGGAGACATTACAAAAAATAGATTTCATTGCCAATAATTGCAAAGGCAATGCTGAGAACCAGAGAACTCAATCTGCTATAGTACAAGAACAGATCTTCTCTTTTGGAGGAATGTAACAGAGTCACATGGTTTCTGTGTGGGTGCTGCCTATTCCTCAGTCTGAATAAGTGAGTCTCAGCTCTGATTAAGGATGCAATCACTTCCTGTGGCATAATCAACCTCAAGACTGTGATCATTTTGTTTGGGAACACATTAAGTGGAATTTTTTGTGATATCCGCCGTTCCCCTCCAGTCCACCTTTTCGTTTTGTCTTTCTTGTTTTCCCATTTCTTATGTTTCATGTCGTGTTTTCCATTTACCCTGTTCGTCTCGTTTCTGTGTTCGTGCAGGCTGGGTGTGGTTCCCCGTTTAATTCCTTGTTTTTGCCCCTTTCATATTATCCTCATATTTGCATTCCAGGACTTTGTGATGTCTGACCCAACAACATCAAAAGACTCTTGATATCTTATTTTCGGGTACTCTTACAGGCGATACTATAACTTCTCTGCATTTGAATGGATCTCTCTATGAGAATTGGGGGTGGGACTAGATTTAGCTGTCAATTATGCTGGAATAGTATATCAACACATGGTTGATAAAATTACTAAGTCTTCAAGGGTCTGAGGTATCAAACGAGCCTCAAACCATCACTCTGCTGCCAGATATGCAGTAGATATGGATGGATCACTTTAAGGGTTGTTTCTGGAAGACCGTTGATAACTTACAGCCATTTAGCCAACCATGTGTTCCGTACTGTTCTAGTGTAATTTACACTATTTAAATCTAGTCCCACCCCCCCAATCCCCATAGAGATCAATTCAAATTTCATGATGAATTCCATTCAAACTTTTATTGTTTTTGGGTCACAGACATCACAAAGTTATGACATGCAAAATATATGCGACCAAATATTAAAAAGTTATTTGTTTATTCTACATTATGTTAAACTGTAAACAATATTTTTTGATGCCGGAAAATGGGGGGGGGGGAGACTATGTAAAAAAGGTTCTATAATTTCTAAACAGTTCATCCGATATTAAGGAAAATACCCTCAAATGAAAGTTGACAGTCTGCCCTTCATTATACCTATAGCCTGCTGTTAATAAAACATACATCACCGACTTTGTTGCATGACTGGGTTATAAAAAATTCACTGTTTTGTGAATTAGCTTAATGTCACAAATAAATGTGGCTTAAAAGGGTAAATAATCTCTCTAAATATGAAAAGCACCCAATTAACCCCTTTGTTCAGATGGTCTTGCCGGCGAGACCTTTTTGCTCAACTGAGACATTCGTTGCTCCTGCAGCCAAACTATTAGTGGAAAACACAAACTCTGTGTTTTAACTTTAATGGTAGACAATTGGTGATGATTTCTGGCCAATGCGTAGTTTCTAAGTGTCACTATTTTTCCGTGGAAAGTCCATTTAACAAGCACCCCCCCACCCAGTCTATACCTACCCATGCGTGACATAGTGGACAATAGCATCTATTTTTGAGTTCATCACAATCACCTGATCGTATGCCGGAAAAGCCGTGAAAAGCCCTGCTCACTCAAATGCAAAATAAACATGTGAAAGTATTCTCTCATTCTACCATGTATTCTACTAGCAATATATGCTACTAAATATTAAATTAATATACAATCCTACCATTGGTTTTACACATCGAGATGTTCCTTTCAAAATTCAGTGGTCATTTATTGTCTGGTACAATCGATTTGAGAAATATACAACAGTTTATACCGCTATTACACTATCTGAAACATCGACTCGTAATACCCCCCATGCTCTGCAAGCCTGTCTCGTTCATTACGGTTTACTCTCGTTTAATTCAATCAATCAATAAATAACCTTTATTTAAACTCGAAGGTCACTGAGGTTGCCCTCATTTACAGTGACGTCGAGTAAGAGATAAAATAACACAAAGATAAAATAATGACAACATAAAGGCACAACATAAAAGGATAAAATAAAATAAAAGATAAGAACAAGAACAAGAAATTCAGCTAAAAACAATTACATTGTGAGGTGCAAAATTCAGCAATCATAGTTTTAAAATGTCCAACAGACGGAAGAGTGTCCATTTTTAAAGTGCTTTGCAGGGCATTCCATGAGTGGGGAGCACTAACAGAGAAGGCAGTCATGCCTAGGTTAGAACAAGCTCGGGGAACATTGAGCATGAGCACCTCACTGGAACGGGTATGATATGAACCAGTGTTTGAGAGAAAAATAAAATAAATAAAAACTAATATCTATCACGCCTCATTAAAAGAGAGGGCCAACCAACCTTTTCATACAGGGAGCAATTATGTATGTTATAGCTATCACCTGTAATGAATCTGAAAGCTGAATGGTATACAGAATCTAAAAATCTAAGAGTAGAAACAGAGGCATGTCTATAGACTACATCCCAATAGTCCAGAACTGATAAAAAAAGACTGCTTCAATAATCCTCTTCCTGCATACCATAGGAAAACTGGTTCTATTCCTATATAAGAAGCCAATTTTTCATCAAGCCAGATGCTGAGATGTTTATATACAGAAACTCTCTCAATAATAGAACCATTTGCAGCAGTTATGTGCGGTCAAAATCTACAGAGAACAACATAAATTTTGTTTTGTTCTCGTTAAGAACTAGCTTAAGAGAAACAAGAGCATCTTGAATAGTATCGAAAGAATGTTGCAAATTTTCAGTAGCTAATTCCACAGAGTCAGCAATACAATACAGAATGGTATCATCAGCATAAATATGAAATTGAGAACCACTAGCTGGGGACACAATATCATTGATATAAATAGTAAAAAGCACCTGACCTAAAATTGACCCCTGTGGAACACCTTTAGTAATTGGTAAAAAATCAGACTGGACACTCCCTAATTTCACACATTGAGATCTGCAAAATAGATCATTCCGGAACCAGTTACATGCATTTCTATCTAGGTTAATGCTACCGAATCTATTTAACAGCAAACAGTGGTCAACAGTATCAAAGGCCTTAGACCAGGGGTAGGCAACCCTGGTCCTAGAGAGCCGCAGGGTCTGCTGGTTTTTGTTGTTACTCACCACTTAATTGGTCAATTAGAGCAGTTGATTACACAGTTAACTCACCTCACCTGGTTTCTTTGGTCTAATTAGTTGCTGTGTTTAAGGTGAAAACAAAAACCAGCAGACCCTGCGGCTCTCTAGGACCAGGGTTGCCTACCCCTGCCTTAGACAGATCTATAAACAGGGCAGCAGTGTAGTTTTTTATCTAAAGCAGAAACTATATTATCTGTAACCAAAGTGATGGCTGAGATAGTGGTTAGCTTTATAACCAGATTGGTGCAAAGATAAAATGGAGTGGCATGAAAGAAACTCTTTAAGTTGACAGTTTACAATTGATTCTAAAGTTTTAGCCAAACAAGACAGCTTAGATATTAGCCTATAACTATTAGGGTCATTATTTTCTCCACCCTTATGCAATGGGAGAACTTGCGCAGTTTTCCAACCTCTAGGAACTACACATGAAGACATAAACAGATTAAAAATATGCGTTATTTGCACAGCAATTAATGGGGCGGAGAGCTGCAGAAAAAAAGAAACCAAATTATTTTCACCAGTGGATTTCTCAGGATCAATGGCTAAAAGGGCATCAAGTACCACACTGGGAGACACAGAGCTAAAATAAAACTGGGAAGCAACAATGGGAGTAGGTACGTAAACCTGCTCAAAAGAGAGATGATTATCATTAGCAGAAGGGGATCCAAGACCTCATCCTTAAAAAATATGGCCAGCTGCGGTAAAATGTCTATTAAAAGCGGAGCAAATCGCAATTTGATCATTTATAAGACTGTCATAAAATTTAACCTGAGAAGGTACAGAGGCAGAAGAATTGCTACTAATGGATTTTACCACCTTCCAAAATTTGGAAGGATTAGAACAAGTGTTAGTGATCAAATTAAAGTAATAGTCAGATTTATTTTTCTTCACAAGAGACATGCATTTGTTTCTAAGGACTCTAAATGCAGCCCATTGTGAGGCCTCATTTGTACGTCTAGCAAGAGACCAAGCTTTATTTCTAGACAAGAATAAGGATGACAGTTCAGAGGTAATGTAGTGGAAAAATATATAGATTATACATATAATATATCATTACAAACCACTGTAGGGCCTTCTATATGAAACAATTGTGTCAATAAGAAGATGCTTTTCTGTGTTAGGGTGTCTTGGAAAAAAACAGCTCTAAAGGCCCAAATGTGCACACAGCACACAGTCATGGCCTCACATTCAAGGGCAGACACTCACGCCAGGAAAACAAGCTCATTATTTGTATCTGCATTGATCAATAGATGACTGTCCCAAGCTAGGCACACAGTATGATCTCATCTTCCACACCTGTAAATCAAGGACATATACACACACCCACACGCAGGAAAATTGATGGGAAAAACTCACTCTCAGCAGAAAACAGCCATATTGTAAAACATGCGTGACGACGCGACATACACAGAAAAGGCCTCAAGTGGGGCATGGCTCAAGCAGGGCTAAGTCTAAAAAGTGGTGAACAACACATGGTCGGGTCACAGTTTCTAAAAATATGAGGAAGGTGAAAAAGCAGACCAGGAAGGTTAAGAGAAAAAGTTGATAATTTTTTAAGAAATGGCCTTCATACATTCAGAGGAATGTATGAAGTCAGAACTGGACCTTTTTGCAGTACCATACACACAAACAAGCATTGAGAAGAGCATCTACGTAGAAGTACCGCCCCTGTCAGCCATTTCAGACACAGGGCCTCTACAGGTCTTTATAGTCAGTAATGGTGACGATTACCTTGACTTAAAACAATACTCCTTTATACCTTCAACGTCAGATCATCCATACAGATAGGCAGAATATTACTCAAACCGACAAGGTTGGGTCTACTTAATTATTGTGAAGCCACAATGTTTAATCGATTTGCGGCCGGCTTATGATAGCAGTGGACACATATATGAAAAAGACCCTGCGGGCGCCAACAGAAAGAGCCCTATATACGCGGCGAGCAACCGTTTCGAATTGATCTGACCCATCCACGCAGACATGCTTTTTCAGGAGAGGCTACTTGTAAATGGAGTCGATATTAAAATTAAGATGGTGCGGGGTAAGGATGAGGTCTGTCTAACAAGCGCAGATGCCAAGCCACAATACCGTTTTTAAATGGTCTCTGCCTCACTATTTGTAAAAAACAAATAAAAAAAATTAAATAAAAAAATAAAAAAAGTTGGGGTATCTCCACCCGTTAAGCTTGGCTCTATTAATCTCTATTGTTAAATATCCAATTGATCGTGTTCGTATTAAAACTTTCAGTTTAGCAGCAGGTATTACAGTTTGCAATCAAGAAAATTTATTTCTGGGGCAGTTACCGAAATCTGTCATTTTAGGTTTGGTTGATAACAATGCCTTTATAGGGGCCCTTTCAATTTCCAAAACTATAATGCGGAATTTGTTGCAATGTATGTTGAGGGGTTTTTACAGTTCCCAGGTAAACCCTAACAGCCAAATTATGGGGCTAACTCTGCGGTTCATGAATTTTATAGTTTAACGCATGCAACTGGAAGGCATCTGAAAGATACACCATTGTTTATAAATCGTCAAGAATACACAAGCTGTTACACCCTTTATGCTTTCAACCTGACCCCGATGAAGGTTGCAGCCAGCATCTATCCCTGATCAAGACGGGCAATATGCGCCTGGAGATGAGATTCAGAAACCCTCTACCCAGAACTGTAAATGTAATAGTTTTCGCATGCTTCCACAATATCGTTGAAGTGAACCAGAGGAGGAACGTGCTGTAAGATTATTATTAATCATGAACACCAGAGAACTAACGGCTATTTTGAGTAACAATCCTTACACTGTAAATAACTTTTATGGGGTTGTGGCCTGCAATGAGCTACTGGATA
This sequence comes from Ilyophis sp. 1 JC-2022, assembly GCA_022702515.1. NCBI lineage: Eukaryota > Metazoa > Chordata > Actinopteri > Anguilliformes > Synaphobranchidae > Ilyophis > Ilyophis sp. 1 JC-2022. Next base: position 29,476,879 of record CM040394.1, on the reverse strand, counting down.
ATAAACTAAATTATTTACCAGCATTGTACATTGTGAATACACCCCCCCCGAAATAAGCCTGGAGAACACTGGTTAGCATTGTATGTGTGTGCGGATAAAACTGGTGAATTTTTGGACTCCTACGGCAACCCTCCTGACTAATTATTTCCCAGATAGCATCAACACTTTTCTGCAAAAGAACTGTAAACGGATTGTTTAGAACACGGAACAAATGCAAGACCTGCTCAGCACAAAGTGGGGCCAGCATTGCATATTTTACCTGCCCAACAGGGCCAAAGGGGTCCCGTTTAGTTCAATTATATCCCTATACTCTGATAATTTGAAAAAGAACAATAAGATGGTTTCAAGATATGTTGATAAAATATACTTGGATAAGTGTGCTAAAACCAGTGTACACTTAACCTGTGTACAGACTGCGTGCTGTGGTGAAATTTAAGGCCTGTCACGGTTGTTGAAAAAAGCAAAACATGCATGTTTTGTTTGTATGTTACTTTATGTATTTTATTGGAAAAAAACAAAACAAAACATTTTTTACATTACATTTTACTTTTTGGTCATTTAACACACACAGAAACACACTCAACAGCATCAGAAATCTAACCACGCTGAATGGTCTAAAACAGGGGTTAAGAAAACAGACTTAAGGCCTGGTTCTGGCGTCGACATTGGAGAATATGCGGCTGTATTTGGTATTTTTTATGCAGATATCTTGCCGCGCACATGTTGATTATGTATGACAGAAAGAGGCATATTAAGCATAGCCATAGCCTCTATAAATTCACCCCAACCCCTGGGCCTTCTATCATCAGAAATCTTGTGAGGGGCGGTTATGTCCAACATATGCGAGCCACTTACTGCTTTACCCTTGAACACAAACTTTTTTATCAGATACGTGCCATTTTTCGGGTTTCTTGAGGGCACGCTATGTATGACGTCTTCAAGCCGGTTTGTGTCGGTACTGACTATTATCGCTAGAGGGGGCTCGATCGCTAACCTCAACAGGTATTCCATAAGGCTGTAACAGTCATCCTATAGTGCTTGCTTGATAGTTTTTTCAGTATAGGTTTTAGTTTCCGCTAAAAGCAGTGAGAGAAGAGATGATGTATGAAGTAACCCTTCCTTGCCTGTCCCACATCTCTTGTCCAGGAGAAATTTGTCCTGCAGGATTACATGCACAAACAACCTGACCTGAATAAAGACATGAGAGGCATTCTGGTGGACTGGATGGTTGAGGTCCAGGTGAGCCAAGCAGATCAGGGCGATGCTGGTTTGTTTAATTCTCAGTCCTTACCTTGCCCTCTTAGTCCTCGCGTCACGCTCTCCCTGCTTCGCTTGCAGGAGAACTTCGAGCTGAACCACGAGACGCTGTATCTAGCTGTGAAGCTGATCGACCACTACCTGTCATGCAGTGTAGTGCTCAGGGAGTCTCTGCAGCTTATTGGCTCTACATCCATGCTCATTGCCTCCAAGTTTGAGGTGAGAGACCAATGGAAAGAAGGGGGGGGGGGGGGGGGGGCAGAAAGGAATTTTTTCCACAAAAAAAAAAAGAAGAAGAACATTTGCTTATACTAGAAAGCGCACACTGTCCCATGCTGAATGTTTGAACCAGTTTGTGGGTTCTCTTAACCCGATGCTCTTACCCACCCTCATCAGGAGCGCAGTCCGCCCTGCATCGACGACTTTCTGTACATCTGCGATGATGCCTACAAGCGTGAGGAGATGATCACCATGGAGGTCAACATCCTGCAGACACTGAAGTTCGACATCAACATCCCGGTTCCTTACCGCTTCCTCCGTAGATACGCCAAGGTGAGGGCAATTTTGTATAATAGAATAAATAAATAGCCTAATGGTTCAAATAAACATATTTTATGGTGTCCAAATAAATCTTTACCAAATCTACTATTTAAAACTAACTAGTGCATTGCCCGTGTCCGTACAAAACATACCCGTTCGGAACGGGCCGATTGCTTGGCCCCCTGTATTGATGCTTGCAGCATTCTCGAGAACCGCGCATCCAATCAACGCACAGTGCCCGTGCCTGTTCGGAACGGGCCAATTTTCCAGTTTTCGCAAGCTTGAAAAGTTTTGATATATAGCTATTGTTGTCTTGGCAACAAACCCTCTGCAGCTGATAATGTTCCAATGCACTCGAGCAGCCTCTGAAACTGATGATGTCACAGTACCCTCTAGCTGCTTCAGATTATATCCTCCTACAGTTTTTAGACTTCTTATCATAGACCGTATACAAATAGCTTCTTTTCTGGAGAACCGCTCATCTAATCATTTATTTCCTCCTTTTTAGTTAGATAAACGAAACGGGCTCCTGTACACACACACACACACACACACACACACAGTGTCAAGATCTGGCTTGTTTGTCGGATTTAGCTGGCTACACAGCCATCCATCCACCACATTTTCAGTAGGCTACCGGATTCTAGGATCTGATAAATAAATTTAAAAAGATTTATATTTGCATAGACTAATTAAATAAAATGACAAAAAGCATGCCATTATTTAACAATGAAGAAGTGTATGCCCAATGTGTTGTGCTCACTTAACTGGTGCTCTAATAATGTGATCTCAAGCTCAGTTCTTTTTATTTAATTTTATTATCTTTTTTTTTTTTTTTTTTTAAATGAGTGATCTCCAGGTTGCTCTTCATTTTGTTAAACATATTTTTTCTAAATAGATTTAGTATAGGCCTACAGTATGCACGCCCGGCGAACTGTAGCCTACTTGCAATCAACTTATTAACGGATTAAGTATCTAAAAAAACTAAAGCTAATCCGTACAATAAGAAATAATAAACTAAATACTTTATTCAGAAAACCGCACAGTCGGAGAAACTTGCACATGAACTCAATTTCACAATAAAACATGAATGAGTAACTGCACAGTCGGAGAAACTTGCACATGAACTCAATTTCACAATAAAACATGAATGAGTAACCGCACAGTCGGAGAAACTTGCACATGAACTCAATTTCACAATAAAACATGAATGAGTAACCGCACAGTCGGAGAAACTTGCACACAAACTCAATTTCACAATAAAACATGAATGAATAACTGTCATGGTATCAACTTCAGTGTTGATGTATTTGAAATTTGTTGTTGAGTAATTTATGATTAATGCATTTTTCCCCATTTTTGGGAATGAGCATATGCGTATGGTAAACTAACCACAAATGCTTATGATGTCTTTATATTTAAAAGTAAGCGCTTTCCAAGAGGACGTTTCAACTATTTTCCGTTTCAAAACATTTGTTTGCATTTTGCAAGCATTGCCATTTTCTCAACGTTTGTCTGTTAAGTTATGTGTTGCATGCAAAGATAATTTGAGTGCTTGGCTGTATTAAAGGTCTGTATTTTGTGAAACATTGAATGGCCGCTCTGTTATAATAGTTTATGCTGTGCATGTACCCTCAGGGGATCCTTTTAATGTATAACGCCGTCTAAAAAGCATCCGCAGCAGTTGATATAGGTATACGTTTTAAAACAATCTTAAATGTTATTTACTGGAAAAGGTGTAAAGTTGTTTGCGTCCCCCTGTGGGGGTGATATCTTACCTGAGGACCTTCTCCCCAGTGTGTCCGTGCCAGCATGGAGACTCTGACGCTGGCACGGTACGTGTGTGAGCTGAGCCTGATGGAGTTGGAGCTGGTGTCCGAGCGAGCGTCTCTCCTGGCTAGCGCCTGTCTGCTGCTGGCTCTGACCATGAAGGGTCTGGGAGGATGGGTAAGGAAGCGTCTGCACGCTGCCGCTCTTCTTTCTCCTCCAGGCAACGTGCCGGTTGAGCCTCCATAAATCCCATTGATTCATTCTGTTCATTGCTGTCTGTGCATGTGATTAACGTGATCAATGTCCCCCCAGACACCGATTCTGGAGTTCCATACAGGGTACACACTTTCAGATTTGGGCCCTTTAGTGAGGAAACTCCACTCCATTGTGGCCTGCCCCTCTGATGACAAGCTTAAAGCTGTGAGAAGCAAGTACTCCCACAGGTAAGGCGCCACAACTCCCCTGTTTTTGATTCCTATTATTAGTTGAGCTTTTCGGATGCTTCTGTCCAACAGAGCCTTTTGTTTACCTGTTTAATGTGAAGCAACCAACTAACTTCATATACTCTCAGTTCAGAAAGGTATTATATAACTGTCTGTAACCAACGGCATCTGTTCTCTCCCTACAGCGTGTTCTTTGAAGCAGCAAAAATTCCTGCTGTGGATATTCAGAAACTAGAGGAAGCTTTGAAGTGAACAGAAGTTGATATGACAGAAAAAATAGGCAACAAAAAAAAAAAAAAAGCATTGTAAATATTTCCTATTTATCCTGTGTGTGTTATGCCTCTTTTGCTTTATATGTAAAGAAAAAGTTTTTCAATTAGATAATGGCTTTGTGTTCAATATTTTTATACATATAATAATTTTATAGCCATTTTTCTATGCCCTTTGTATAAATTTGGTATAATAATTAAATTAAAATATAGGTCATGCTTGCAAGAAAAACGGTATTTCCATGACACCAAATGTGGAGTAGGATTATTTTTTTATTCCAGTTTTTATGCAACCATATGCCAGGATAAGCGGGTGGAATTATTGTTGAAGTGTTTGTTTGTGTCTGTCTATATAAATGTAAGTACTTTTTTTAATTTTTATCATGTCACTGTGGCTCAGCCCAATAACTTGTGAATAATACACAAGTATTATTGCTATTTTTAAATGGCTTTGTGTGTTTTGTAAATAAAGACTGTTCTGCCCTTGTTCAAACTTTGTAACTCTTCCCTTGGAGCAAGTTCTCAAAATAGTTGTTGGCAAAGCTGCAATGCAACGTTTTTGGCCAGTAGAGGGCAGTTGCACTGCATAATTGTTTGAAACTTGTATATCTAGGAAAAATAAAGGGATAATGAATAGGTAGGTAGGTAGGTCCTTTGTTTTTTTTATTCTTAGGAAAAGTCAAACATGCAAAGCATTATTTTGCATATACAGTGAAATTACATTTTCCACGTGAACAATGCCAGGGTTTACATTCAGGGGACATTTTATGCTTAATCTTATTATAAACTGTTACAATCATAAATATGCTTACTCAGTATTCATAAATAATGATGTACACACAAGTGCATAAGTTCACATTATAAAAATGTGCCTCTACAGTTAATTATGCTTTTCTGCTTTTTAAGGTTTGATTAAAAATAAAAAATAAGCAATTTTGTAAGGGATGTTAGATGTAGCATTGGTTTGTTAGATACGGACAGTAGTTCTCTTTCTCGAGATCACAAATAAATCTTTCCTACTTGATCCATTTATCCCAGTATTTGGTCAACTTCTCATTTCAAAAAGAAAGTTAATTTTTTATATTTCATTCAGTACTTCAGTACACACCTCCAGCACATTGGTTTATGTATATAATGTCTTTTGCAAAGATGTGATAAACATACAATATTTTCCAACTGAATTTTCTCCAACTTTGGGAGTAGGTTATTGACCAGTAATTATCAAATTGCTCTCTTCCCCCATTTTTAGACTGTAGATTATGATTTAATCTCTTCCCCCATTTTTAGACTGTAGATTATGATTTATGATTTAACCTCATCTCTCTTTATGTTTGGGGAAAGTGGTGCTGCATTTGCAAGTATCTATATAAATCTTTATTGTGCTGAGCATACTTCTCTTACTTCTTAATAACATGTAGCTCACCCTTATCAGCGGCCACACGATAAGCCGTAAGAAACTTACCGGATGTGCATTATAACAAAATACGCATGAAATTAGACCAAATGCTAAATTCTCCACAAAATGCTTATTTTAATGTCGGGAACTATGTTGTGTTAAGAAATCAAAATAAAGAAACATGCACATTACAAATGATAAACAAAATCCCCCCTCTCAAAAACATAAATAAATTAGGCTATTACACAGAATAAAAATGACACCAGCATCCAGATAATCAGCACCGTACATTCACTTGTTCACATTAGTTCAGTCTGACACACAAGTAATACTTAGTTGTCATCACTATAGCCTACTGTATTTATTCCCAGGTCCAGTTCTATAATCAAATCTCTAATTATTTTACTCTCTGACACAAAAGACAGCAAGTGCACCTGTATGTCCACGTGCAATATGCTCACGGTTATGACGGTAGCAAACAAATATTGCATTCTTTTACCTCAAGCATAAAAGATAATGATTTAGTATTATTGGGCATTAATAAAGTTGCCCTCCTATAAGATGAGGGGGGTGGAGGTGGGTTAAAATTAAAATGATCTTATCCACTAATTTACTGATTAACCTATGCTTTAGCTTTATATGAAAGCATCTCATCTGGGGCTTTGAAGAAAAAAGAATCCTCAAAATGTTCATAAATTAAACATTTTATGTCAGAAAATGCCCTGTGTGAGGTTGTGTAGAAATGCAGGAAATACATTTTAAACGGCTCAAATTTGGGGGGGACCAACGCTACTTCGTGCCCCTCCAACTTCTCTTCATGCTCCCAACAATCAAAGCAGTCTAGAAACGACCCTGTTACATGTAACACCCTTGCCTTTGCCTAGGCTACGCACGGTGACATCGCCAGTGGCGCCCCCAGAAATTTTTCATCGGGGTGGCCAGATGGGGCCACTGAAAATCTTGGGGTGGCACACCAAAACCAAAAGCCATAACTGAATTTCAGGAATTCTATTATGTTGATGTAGTATATAGGCTAGTGGAAAACGATGTCAATATGAGAGTTAAGGAATCGCATACTGATATACTTTGGTTTCTTATTTTACAGTTAATGTTACTAATTATCTGATGTGCACAGACTAATACCGGTACCGTTAACATTTTGAGTTCCACAGCAATCCTGTTTTAATGTGTTATGTATATGCATATACATAGGCGATTCATTGTTTTTCAAATAGGCTAGTAGTTGTCCTTTTCCTTAAAAAGACAAATATACAGCTTTAATTTGAAGGAGTAGCTACATTGATTATAAGGAACAAAACATTTGTCAACAAGTCGTCCATTTTCACTGTAAGAAAATTTTTTATGACAACATCACCTCTATTTCGCTAGCTTAGCCTACTTTTTACAGTTACAACCTGCATGAGAAGAGTAGCCTACCATTGAAAGCTGATTGCTTTTTCTTTGTCTCACCGTTTGTTTGAAATCTACACGCATACAACGATGAAAAATTATCGTTCTTTGGATGCCCACAACTTTTTTTGTGAGTGGATGATAATATTTTGCACTTGAAAATATAATACTGTAACGTTATAGCACTCCGATTTATTCACATTCCACTACAAACCATTTGCATATGGTCAAAATGTTTTAGCGTTTTTTACAGCAATATTAGTTAGCCGTCCATTGACAATTGGATAACTTATTTGACTTAGGCTACCTGTGAAACAATGCCTGCTGCACACATAAGCATGTGGAGTTTCAGGGTCACACATTTTCCCTTTCTTCCTGCCGACGCCTCACGTCTTATTGCTCAGATCCACTTTTCTCACTTATGGGCTCCGTTTTGCGGTTCGGAATCTTATAAAACCGCAACTCTGGGTTTTTTGCCTTGTTTGTAGTGCATCCCACCAAACAACAACTTTTAGGCATTTTTATGCTGTTGGCTATCGGATCGAAATGAAAAGAAGGCACCAGCACGTCAAGTCAATGGAGGGCGAGAGCGGGATGTATTTCCCCCCCCCGGGATGAGCGTGGCCTATTTGCGCTCAGTCTCCTGGCAGTGCGCTGCGCTTAAGCGGCTGGCTGGCTATACATTTGTTATTTTCTTACACATTCATGAACTATTATGAAAAATATAATTACTGATTTAAATGAATAGTACCTAATGTAAAATATCAGATAGCAGCATATTATGCATATGCGACTCGCGAGGGGGGGCCAGAGATTTTATCAGGGTGGCCGTGGCCCCCCTGGCCACCCCTTGGCGGCGCCACTGGACATCGCTATTGGCTAACATGCGCCCCCCTAATATCTCTGTACTCTGCCATCTAACGTTAGCTGTCATAACAATATGTAAAAGTAGGCTATGACTAACCGTCCGGTATATCATACCAAACCAATATTAGATGGATTAATTGATAGACGGTGTCTGGATCATATTCGCTTTGACAGAGAGGCGATTTGTGTCAGCACAGCTTCTCCAAAATTATTAAATTGAAGACGTCGTATATAGGCTGTTGTGTTCAACCACCGTATGCTAACCGACATAACTTCATTCGGTAAATCGTTAAAAAAAGATTCGATTATTAACTAAATCCAACCATTTATTTGTTTACTTAATAATATTGCGTGCAATCACTGTCCAGCGATTATCTATTTTGATTGTGTGATGGGTACCAGAAACAGGTCATTAGAATACCATGCTCTGTGCCATCCACATTTGAGAAACGCAGGTTACAATACAGCGTATCTCATCCTGCGTTAAATCCGCGCAGGAGAGGCACTTAAGCTCATGATTTAAATTGGCCATCTCTGAATCCGGCCCTAAATTATCGGCACATCATTTCACACATAATTTACTGAAACGATCGTTAGCTGCTCCACTTTTGCTTGGTATGTAGACTCGTATCTTGGCAAACGTTACCATTAATATAAAATAAAGGATAAATAAATAAAATAAAAAATATATAGTTATTAACATAAGTTACACTAGGCTAGGCTATATCAATTTCAAACAGACACATTTAAACGTGTTAATATGGTGTATTCTATATGTCCAATTTATTGAGTTGGACTAACATCCAAAATTAAGTTATCAACTTGCCGCTGATCAAACATTGCTAGTTTACAACAACAAAAAAGTTACATACAAGTTCAAGTTGCAATAAGACTAACGCTTGCTAATTTGTATTGCTTTGCCAAGATGAAAGTGAAATGAAAGAACCAGACACACAATTAGACGCACTTAGTAGGCTACGTTAAATCGTTGTTAATCTGTAGGCCTACAGCGTCCTTGCGACAGTTCTCTGTAAAAAGCGCTATACAAAAAAATGTTTTTTTAATTGAATTAATGATCAAGCCTGCCGCTTTGTGATATCCTGCCAAGGAGATACACATTTTGGCCCAGGGTTGCGCGCGCATCCTTTTTTTACAAACAAGAAATGGGTCTATAGCCTACGTGAAATTTCCACACAAGCACTTCCCAGGCAGGAGCCGTCGTCACACGCAGCACCACCTACAGAATAGCCAAAGCTATACTTATTGCACTAGGCTGAGAAAGCCATCGCCGGGGCAAGACCTTCAGCGCCCGGGATGCACTTTATGACCGAGTTCTCCACTGATGAGAATTAAACACATGCAGGATGTGGTACTGTTAATAAGATCCATTTAATTGGGTTTCATCGCCTTTATTGCCTGAACATTTAAACATTGTAATGTCTTTCTTGGTTTAAAATCCACCCTACAAGCAGACGTGTTCATCAGTTTTCATAATCAGACTGCTATGGCACTTTAATTCACTTGATTGATGTAATGATTCCGTTGGATGTCTTTGTTTGTGTGTTGTGGGTCTGCCCCACTGT